>CAWUFW010011182.1:0-633520 GCA_963921515.1 Calotriton arnoldi
GTAGTGTGTGGTTCTGGTAATGAAGACAGACCCAGGTTTCAGTGAATGCTCACTTTATTATATTCCTTGTAAGGAGCGCCGGGCACCGCTGCTCGCCTCCGTTCGGCCGCCGATGAAAATGCCTCCGCAAAATGGCGGCCGCGCTCCCAGCGTTCCCGGCCACACGTGACCGCTGAACACTAGAGCGCAACACTACATATCTCCTCCCTTTACAATATATTGTCTTGTAACATAGTGTCTTTGGGGGGCGAGTGTACCAGTATTATTTCTACACTTCATACTCACGGTACCTCCTCGGGAACACCACGGCCCTGCCCGATCTGGTGTGTCTTGGTGGTGTCGATATGTTAGTGTCTCTGTTATCCTGGGAACCAGTCGCTTCATTGGGATTGCCTGGTAGATTTCTTGCTTCCGATCTTCCTTCTTCCAGACTCTCTTGCGGCCCCTGGGGACTCTCTTCTTCACCACTCTCCCGGTCGTCCCTGATACCGGTGTCTTCCGCTCTGATGTTCACTTTGTTTCCTCTTGTTTCCTCTGCTCTGGGTGTCTGGCCTTCCATACTTTGATGTTCCTCTTCCTTCACTCTTGTTGACTTGTCTCCTGTCTTATCCCAGTGCAATATCTTATTGCACCGTGTCATCCTATCCTTGGACCACACCTTCCCATCACTCAGTAAGGCTGATCTGGCATATGTCTCTCGTACTCTTAACGGTGTGCTGAATTTGCTTTCACCTTTCTTCTTCAGTTGAGCCAGTTTTACCCTGACCCATTCCCCTTCTTCCAACACTTCTTCCTTTACTCTACGTCTCTGGTTGTAGTGGTCTGTGTACAGCTTTTGAGCTTTCTCTAAGTTGCTCCGCACTACTGCTGGTGACCACTTACTTTGGATGGTTCTTTGCTTCCAGGCAATATTGTCCCTTGTGAATGGGTCCCGACCTCTCAGGATCTTAAATGGGCTGTACCCAGTTTGCGTGGGCGTGATGCGGTATGCCCATACGGTTCGTAGGAGTTCTATGTCCCACTTTTTTCCTGCATTGATGGCGGATTGCACAGACCCCATCACCACTCTGTTGAAGCGTTCTGCTAGGCCATTTCCCGCCGGGTGGTATACCGGGGTGTGCTTTATCAGGATACCATTCCTCTCCATAAATGCCTTCCACTTGTCGGACGTGAATTGTGGTCCATTGTCGCAAGTAATGACCCTGGGGATACCTTCTCTTAGAAAGAGGGACGTGAGGAATTTCAACACCGTGTCCGTATCCATTTTTTCATGTATTTCCACTTCTGGCCACTTGGAATATCTATCCACTAGCACCACTATGTACATGGGTATGCTCTGTGTGTCTAAGATCGGGCCCAGTATGTCGATCGCTACCTCATCCCATGGATTGACCGGTTGGCTGAACTTCCCCAATGGAGGTCTCATCGTGGTTTGGCTCTTGTCTGCTCCACTGCACTGTGCACACTCTCTCACATATCTTTCCACTTGGTTGTCCAGTGCCGGCCACCAATATGCTTGTTTGGCCCTCTGTTTGGTTTTTACTATGCCCAAGTGTCCCTCATGTAGTATGGCCATTACTCTTCCTTTTAGTGCTTCTGGAGGCACCACTCTGTCTCCTCTGAGCAAGAACACATTCTTGTCTTCTACTGACAGTTCTCCTCTGACTTCATAGAACTTCCGTTGGTCCGATGTGAGACGTTTCTTCTCCGGCCACCCTGATATCACGAAGTCTTTTATTTCCTTGAGAGATGCGTCGCTTGCATAGGCTGTATTCCACTCCTGCGCACTTATGACCACCTCTTGATCTTCGGCAAAGGCAATGGTGTAGTCTTCTTCTTCTGTTGGCTGTGGCGCATCCTCCATGGCTGCTGCTCTACTCAAGAAATCCGCTACCTTGTTTTTTGTCCCCGGAATGTATTCGACATCATACACATAGTCCAACAACTTCAATGTCATCTTGGCTATGCGAGGAGTGGCATTGGCATGTCCACTGGACGTCAATACTTTGATCAAAGGCTTATGGTCAGTCCTTAGCAAGAACCTTGATCCCCACAGAAATTGGCGGAACCGTTCCATTGCCCATACCACTGCCAGCATCTCTTTCTCCACCACACTGAACTTCTCCTCTGTAGTGGACAGTGATCTAGATGCAAAGCTGATCGTCGTCAATGTTCCTCTCTCCGACCTTTGCATGAGGACTGCTCCCAACCCTCTGTCGCTGGCATCCGTGGTGAGAACTGATAGTGCTCCCTGATCAAAACCCTGTAAGGGTACTGCATCGCATATGTCCTTCTTTATGCAGACGAATTCTCCATCGGACTCCTCTGTCCATTCAAAGTTTGTCTTGTCCCTTAGCAACTGACGCATGCTGTGTGTCTTGGTGGCAAAATGAGGCACAAACTTGCTGTAGAACTCTGCCATACCCAAGAAAGACCGGACGTCGTCTTTATTCCTGGGGATGGGTGCGTCTTTGATGGCTTTCATGTTGGCCTCTTTGGGAGTGATCCCTTTACTGCTTATCTCGTGACCCAGGTACGTCACCGTCGACACTCCTAACTTGCACTTGTTCCATTCTGCCGTGAGGCCATTGTACTCTAGGATGCGCAGGACTTCTGTGAGTTTCGTGTCGTGATCTATCTTCGTCTTCCCCATGATCAGGATATCGTCCTGGAAGTATTGCACTCCCTCCGTGCTTCTGAACAGTTTGTGCATCAGCTTTTGAAACACAGCCGCGGCGGACGCCAGCCCAAAGGGCATCCGTTGAAATTGATAGCAACCAAATGGCGTGATGAACGATGTCAATTTCTTGCTTGCCGGATGCAGTGCTATCTGGTGGTACGCGGAGGTTAAGTCTATGGTAGAGAACCACTGAACGCCCTTAGTCTGTGCCAGCATTTCATTGATCCGTGGTAGAGGAAATTTATCCACAACTATGTTTTTGTTGAGTTCGCGCAAGTCAATGCACAAACGCACCTTGCCAGTAGGTTTCCGTACCACCACCAGGGGAGCCAACCATTCCGCGCTCTCAATCGGCTCTATCACACCATTATCTTCCAGGCGTTGTAATTCCTGCTGCACCGCTTCCCTGCTGTTGAACGGTATGTTCCTTACTTTGTGGCTCACTGGCTGCGCCCCTCCTTGAGGCATATTTTGTGCGTGAATTTAGTCAGTTTTCCTATCGTGCCTCCGAAAACCTTTGGGAACTTCTCCTTCCATCTGCCTGCTTCGTACTCCTGTTCTTGGCCGGTCATCAGTACTTGGGTTGCGCCTCCCGGATTGAGTTTGATTCCCAGTCCTCCTTGGTCCATCCACCCCAACACTGATGGTCCTTTCTCCGCCACATACAGTTTTCCTTCAGTCATGCACCCTTTGAACTGGAACTGTAGTTTCTGGAACCCCACCATAGGTATAGGTTCCCCCGTGAAGGTGACTGGTTTGATATCTGGGGGAAGTAGGTGCATGCCTGGTACCTTGGCGAAGTCTCTATCCCACACTGTACGTTGTATGATCGTGTAAGGGGAGCCTGAGTCTGCCACCGTGGAGACTGAAACACCTCCAATCGTTACTTCACACATTGGCTTGCTCGTGCGCGCTCCATCCACACCTAACACGTGTTCCTCTATGCACAGTACTTCTTCTTCTTCGTCTTCTCCTTCCTGGTCCGACTCTTGCGTTACGTACTTGACCGTCGGCTTGCCGGTTTTCCGTCTGCAGACTTTTTCGAAGTGTCCCATTATCCCGCAGTAGAGGCATTTCGCCCTGAACGCTGGGCATCGCCTATCGGATGCGGCATGGGCTATGTTGCCACATCTGTAACATCCCTTCTTTGTTTCTCGCTGGACCTGTGTGTTCGCCTGCGCTCTCGTCTCCGGCCTTTGTTGCCATCCCGAATTCCTCGTGGTCTGCGGCCTCCTTTCCTGACCTCGGGTCTCCGTCACTTTTCCGACCAATGGTCTACTGGTAGCTTCTCTTTTCGCGGCTTCCGCGCATCGTTTGGAAAGTTCTGCTTTCTTGACGAGTGCCACAATTTCCTTGAGGGAGAATCACCACTGACCCACAGCTTTTCCTGTATGGACGTGTTCACCGTGTGCATGATGATCTGATCTCTTATGAACTCATCGTGTAGCCCTCCGAATTTGCATGTGGTGGCGAGGCTCTTCAGCGCAGCTACGTACTCATCTACAGATTCTCCTGCCTTCTGCTTCCGCTGGAAAAATTGAAGCGGTCAATGGCCGTGCATACCACTGGTTGGTAGTGACTATCCAGGTCGTCTATGGCGTGTTGGAACACGTCCAGTTCTTCTGGTAGCCTGGTTTTCTTTACCAGGTTTCTGTATATCCTGACTCCTTCGGGGCCCAGATTGTGAAGTAAGATCTTCTTCTTCCTTATGCTTGGGAAGACTTCCTCACCTTCATCCTCCAACGCAGACAAATAGTTCAGGAAATACTCCTTCCAATCCTCCCATTTCATAGCCGGTTCTCCTGGATGGGGCAGGAACGGTAAAGGATTGGTGAGGGAGAACGTTTGTGCGCACATCCCTGCTTGTTTTGCGATCGGTTCGTCACTCACTCTCGGTGGTGGGCTTCCTGGGGCACTCTGTCCCTGCGGCGTTGCTGCCCCTTCGTGGGACGACGGGGTCGCTCCTGTACGCCTTGGACCTTGGTTAGCCAGGTTCACGCTGCTTATCCACCGGTGGTGCCTATGGCCCGGTCTATCTTTTATTTTGTTTTTTTTTTGTGGGATGGCTGTGGTCCCTGTGCACCCTTTACTGTCACCAGCCACGCTGGAGCGCTGGGTTTGTCATGCGCTCGGATCCTGCGTAGTGCCTATGTGTCTCTGGCTGGGCTCTGTGGCAGCGCTGTACCTGTTCTAGACGCTTTGCCGACCGGTGGTGGCGCCGCTCAGACCATGTGCGACCAGGAGACCTGTACTGTAGTTGTCCTGTGCAGGACACGGATACTCCCTTCGTGTCTGTTTTTTTCTCTGCGTCGTGGGCTATGATGTGGGAACCCTCCCCGCACTTGGTGGGCCTCTGCCACGCTCCTGGTAAGGTGCTCGTGGTGTGTTCACTGCACTCCACGCTGTCGCTCTCGGGTCGTCTTCTCCCACTCTCGTCGCCAATTTGTAGTGTGTGGTTTCTGGTAATGAAGACAGACCCAGGTTTCAGTGAATGCTCACTTTATTATATTCCTTGTAAGGAGCGCCGGGCACCGCTGCTCGCCTCCGTTCGGCCGCCGATGAAAATGCCTCCGCAAAATGGCGGCCGCGCTCCCAGCGTTCCCGGCCACACGTGACCGCTGAACACTAGAGCGCAACACTACATTAATGTAGAGTACTTGCTCACCCTTGTCCTTTTGCTGCCTCCTATATGAGTTTTACTTTTATATAATATTAGTTTGTTTCAGGGAAGCATTTACTTATGATTCGCCGGAGCTCATATGCGGCACTTTTCCCTCTGATTTTGCTCTGTAGATGGCCTCCCAGTGATTAGGTTTCGGCTCTAGGGGTACTTTGCAGTTCATGCATTTTGAACTCACTCTCTCTGCTTTCGTAACCCTCTCTAGCCGCCCATTTCTCTCTTGTGTTACACAACGAGCGCTGTTTCTCTTATGTGCCGGATGATAGTCTTGTGACAGGCGCCAAGGAAGTGCTGGTCCCGGCACAGAATGTGGAGACTCCTGAACCTTATAGGAAGAGGTAATCCCTGCTGTACCGCGAGACACTTTCTATTATCACTTACTCTGGAATTGCGGCAGTTTTGACACATGATCTTGGAACAGCCAGAGGCAACACTTGGTTTCAAGATGTCTGCCTTGATTGATACATAAACTGGGTGAACTGGCAGTAAACTTGTGCTTATTAAAAAACAAAATCCAATGGCAAACAACTTTCCATGTCATGCGAAACAAGGAAGTGCAGACCAAGAGAACAGGATGTCACCACATCAAAAAAAGTACATGAGAATTAAATTAGTAATCATAAATTATTAACAGTTACAGGAGGAAACAATGTACCGGCCGGCAGTAGTGGTTTTTGGCATTAACAACCCAAAAGCTCATAGCTCGGACATTATCGAGACCTATTGGCTTTGCCAATGCTTGTCTTAGTTGGTAGCCACGGGCTTCACCCACATGCCACAGTCAGTGACATCCACTCCCTCCCCCGTACTCGGTGCCAGCCCCTCTAATTATGAGTTTGGGGCTTACTAGTGAGGGCAGCTTCTTGATCCTGCAGCTAAGAATAGGTAGTCTCACTTACTAAAGTTGGCAAGTCCCCCAGAGCACCAGCGATAGTTACTCTGGACTTTGTCTTTACAAGTTATCGTATTTAATAGTCACTAGATTGCTTCATGGTCCTTCCTCCCCGCCTACTGCGTGTGCACTACCTGGCAACAGCCCCCAGGGGCCTCATTTACACTCACCCCCCTTTCCCCCTTCTCTAGCACAGACCTGATTTATCCTAGACAGGCCAGCTTATGCCACATAACACTTCTCTGTAAAAGGCACATGAAGTGACCACCTCACTCCATGTCTGTGCGGACACCGTTTCCAGTGCAGGACATTTCGCCTGCTATTGCTGTCAGGTGTGCTAGTCTAATTCGGTCAATAGCCTCAAACGAAGACTACAATACCCAGAATGCATTAGGCGGGGGCACAAAAGTCTAAGACAGGTGAAAGTGTCAATAAAGACGTGTAGAGTGGTGGTCACCCTAAACACAGAGCATATTTCTTTGAACGGCTGCACGAGCCATGGCTTGAAATAAAAAAAACATAGCACCAGAAACATATGATTTAAAACCATGTGCTCTTAAATGTGTCCTAGATATCAGCACGTCTGTGACCGGCACAAATGAAACACTGGGGATTTGTTTCAGTCTGCTTCTCAATTACCCAAAATGCACTTGTCCAATAATGGCATAATTGGTCACTTAAACAGCTAACCCCACAAACTGCATTACCTGCCAAAACCAGCTGTTGGTATTAATCTGAGGCCATGCACTGGTGAACCTAACATCTATGATGTGCACGTTACATGTGCATCAACCCACTGAGCTAACAGAGGTGCTTAGAAGGTGCTTTCTATCATTTGCATCGTGCATGCATGTAACAGCACACACTCATAGCTGAGAATGCAAACAGCTCATTCAATTGGCCCTTGCTATTCCATCTTTTATTTTTCTAAAAGACAACCACACAATTGTTTATGACATGTTCTATATAGCGTGCTTGTAAAAGGGGGGATTAGACTGGGGCTGGGGAGAGCGATTTGTTTTTTTTCTAAAGCACCCAGGGACTCAAAAAACCGAGCCTAACTGTTCATTCTGGGTGTTTCTTAGAGTAACGCTGTCTGTGATACGATAACTCCAAATAAAAGAGAGGGCAGCCTTTTTCTGTCGACACTCATGTCCTTGGGACTTCATGATCCGATTAATAAAGAGTTCATTAGGCTTAAAACAGTCTTCAGACTCTCTTAAGCAAGGAACAATGTGTCAGCTTTATGGAGAGGTTTGTCCTGGGCTGGCTTAAGGCAATCTTACATGTTACAGATTTAAGACAGTCTTAAGAATGCCCCACGTCAGGCAACATGGCTTACATCAGGTCCATCTTCCCTGGCATGTGGAATCATTAAACCAGGGAAAATGTTAGGAAATCAGACTATAAATGTTCAACATCACACGTGTCACCTTGAGTCACTGGTGAACACATAGGGGCAGATTTACAAGCCCCTTGCGGCACTTTTGCGTCACTTTTCCCATGTTAAAAGTGACGCAAAAGTGGCGCAAGGGGCTTGTAAATCTGCCCCATAATCTTTAGTAATAATGAGTCATGTCATACAATAGGTTCAATGCTAAAGCATTTGAAACAAGCATTGGCATAGCCAATAGGTCTCGCCTTTGGGACCTTATAAGTGTTTAGCCATGCAACAGTTTATGTTGTTGCACCAAGGATATTGTGCTGGATAACTAAACACTTATAAGGTCCCAAAGGCGAGACCTATTGGCTATGCCAATGCTTGTCTAAAGTATGTGTTTTGTAGCGTTGCTAGCTAAATGTATTCTGAAGAAAAAAAAAGTGGAAAGGAAAACACGTTTGAAAAAATAGAAAACTAAGGGGCATATTAGCAAGACCGGTGATAAAATTATCGCCGTTTTAGCGGCAGGAAACTGCCTCTAAAACGGCGATAATGGGCTTGCTAATATGCGTATGGAATTCAATAGAAGCCCAGGTTAGATGTCCTGCACATCTAACCTGGGCTTCTATTGAATTCCATAACGCATATTAGCAAGCCCATTATCGCCGTTTTAGCGGCAGTTTCCTGCCGCTAAAGCGGCGATAATTTTAACGTGGGTCTTGCTAATATGCCCCTAGTCTGCAATTTTTCCAAGGATCGGCCTGGTGGTGGGAAGTGATTCTAAGGTTATAAGTCTGGGAAGAATATACTAAAAAAAATACTTCAGAGGAAAAGGTTAGTCCTTTGCTCTGCTTATTCTTTCAGCTCCCCTACCTAGCTTCATAAACTGAAGGGTCTTTAGCCTAAACAAGTGGCACTATTCACTGCTATTTGGGTTCACAGTCTTATGGCGGGCAATGTGGTTAAACATGTCTGAGCCAGGCATTATCCTAGAAAATGCTACAAATCAAATTAGAGGGTTATGCTTCCAAAGAGGAAAACGAGAGTCAACTCTACAGCCAAGAGGACAATATATGTACTTGGATAGAAATTAAGAAGTGATGTTTTGTTTTACAGTACAGGATATTTTAATCCTGGCTTCTGTTTTTGAGCTAAATGTCTTGCAACTCAATTGTGAATACTGAGATTATGTCGCACAACATCCGGGGACACCAAAAATAAACCAAAACGAAAGTGAAAGCAAATGATTTCGTACATGGATTAAGGGGCTCAAACATGCTGGTCCATCTCAAAACTATACCTGGTTTTAAAAGGGGCGAGAAACCCCAAAAAGCTGCAGGACTATTTTTGCAGGCATTTTTAAGGAATCGCTGCTATCAGTTGGAATAAAATAGATGGCTAATGGTCATTGGTAACTAGGGGGTGAAAAACACAGGAAGCTTGAATAAATATAGGAAGCAATCACAAGGACATGGTAAAACTGTCCTCGGAGACGCTAACAAAACATGGAGCTGAACAAGGAAATAGTGAAGAACCTGAAGGGTGCAGCACATTGGCATTTAGCATCGCAAACTGGCAGCACTTACCCGTGAGGAATCCATTTCCACATTCCACTTTGGCCGGACCAAATAATCTTTATTGGAGGGCACAGGAACTCTGGCACGAGCACAAAAGCCTGGGTCACCGGGGCGCAGGGCTCTAGAAAGAACAAGTATTGGCCGCGCAACAAGCAAGACGTGCGGCCGCGAGTTGTGTGCGCGCGCGCAAAAAGAAAAAAAAAGTGAAAGCGTTTCACTTGCGGGAGCGAGCGGCGCCAGGAGCGATAATTGCTACCATATGGCGCCGCTCGCTCCCGCAAGTGAATCGCCAAACGTGCACGCGTTGCCATTGAAGGCAATGGAACGCGTGCACGTTTTTGGCTGAAAAGCCGAAGCGATTCCAACAGGTCCTTTTGCCTAAGCAGCACATGCGCGCTGCGTAGGCGAGACCTAAAAAGGAAAAAGAGAAAAAACGATTTTGGAGCACAGTGTGACTTGGTCAAAGAAGACTAGCTAATGAGCAAGATGGAACAAGAAAACAGAAGTGAAAAAACTACCTTTTAAATGATGCTTAAAGTTTTGACTGTGATGAAATATCGGGTCTTCATCAGCATACATCAGTGAATCTGTATTACGTTTCACCACCTTGATGTTTGACTATTTGTGGGGAAAATATATTTTGATACTTTTCAGATCTGCTTTTAGATCAAGTCTGCAAAGTGCACGTTGAATTAGATACTTTGTGCTACTTTCATGTATCAGACACTAGTGTTAACCTACACCCTGTCATGGTGATATAGCTAAAACTGTGTCCTCGCTCTGCCGCGTGAGCTCAGGAAAGTCAGTTTCAGTGTGGCTGAATCTGATGCTGAAGAGAGACTCAGCGATACCAAAGGGGATGATGGACGGAGCGCTTGAGCTAATCAAACACTCACCCCCAGTCAACAGATCTGGGTTTAATCCATCATCATTCTTTAGCTCACTCCACCACCCCAGTTCAGACATGGCCATATGCAAATCAGTCTGACCCTGTGCCTCATGGGAACAGTCCAGCCCGAACTGCCAAGCCATGTCTTCCCTGGACCGGAAACAAGCATCCTGGGACTGGTTTCTAGCTATTCAGCCGTCATCAGCCAGGCTAGCTTGAATCCAGTGACAAAGTGAGCAAGGGACCCACGTCTGGGCATACCCTGCCAACTTAGGGCAAACAAAGCGATACCAAAGGGGATGATGGACGGAGCGCTTGAGCTAATCAAACACTCACCCCCAGTCAACAGATCTGGGTTTAATCCATCATCATTCTTTAGCTCACTCCACCACCCCAGTTCATACATGGCCATATGCAAATCAGTCTGACCCTGTGCCTCATGGGAACAGTCCAGCCCGAACTGCCAAGCCATGTCTTCCCTGGTCCGGAAACAAGCATCCTGGGACCGGTTTCTGGCTATTCAGCCGTCATCAGCCAGGCTAGCTTGAATCCAGTGGCAAAGTGAGCAAGGGAGCCACGTCTGGGCATACCCTGCCAACTTAGGGCGACCAAAGCGATACCAAAGGGGATGATGGACGGAGCATTAGAGCAAATCAAACACTCACCCCCAGTCAACTGATCTGGGTTTAATCCATCATCATTCTTTAGCTCACTCCACCACCCCAGTTCAGACATGGCCAAATACAAATCAGTCTGACCCTGTGCCTCATGGGAACAGTCCAGCCCGAACTGCCAAGCCATGTCTTCCCTGGACCGGAAACAAGCATCCTTTGACCGGTTTCTGGCTATTCAGCCGTCATCAGCCAGGCTAGCTTGAAGAGAGACTCAGAACATCTGACCTCTGCCTCCTGGTATAGGTGCTCAGGTCTGCTACTATGTTTCTTCTGCTTCTTTGCTCCTACTTTTGAACTGATGTTTGAGTACATCTCTTTAGCACTGCTGACATAATAATGCCACAAAAGAAGTACTGCTCTGGCACCCAGGATGTGGTACGGGTGCCATGTTAAAATATTACTGCTACAGTACTGTTAAGTCACATTTGTACTATAGTAACAATAGGATAGTGATTGTGAAAGGAGTAGGAATAGGTGGCAGGCCTGAGGGAATGGAGCACTTCTCAGCCTCTCTACCCTCCACTCCAGTCACTGTAAAAGTAGAAACATGAAAAAATAGTGAAGAGGGCAAAGGATGGCTATTAAAAAAATAGGGGGGAAAGGGAAGAGGGTTATAAAAAATGAACACAGGGCATCAGTGTCTCTCTCCAGTGTAGAAAAAAGGAAACAGATAAATCCATTTCGATGCCATGGGTGTTCCTCAGGTTGACTTCATCAAAGTTGACAATTCGGTTATAAATGGACATTCATTCAAAATGAATTGTCAACAGTGATTCGTCAGCGCCGCTTGGGTGCTTCCCAGTTTCCGCCGCAGCACAGAATATAGAACAATCCAGTAAATTTAAAAAACAGAGCTTGTTGCGACATTCACATCGTGTCTTCCACTGAAGTAAGGAAAGGCAGATCTATCTATCTATCTATCTATCTATCTATCTATCTATCTATCTATCTATCTATCTATCTATCTATCTATCTATCTATCTATCTATCTATCCACACACACAGAAGCAGCTTATTACTTTATGTGATGTAGATCTGCACGCATAGCGTATACTATGTTTTTTTCATGTGTAGCAGTGAGTAAAACCAAAACCAGGATAATAGGAAAAAAGCCATGCAGCAACAGATAAAATTACATTGAAGTGCCTTTGTGACTACGATCAGAGTTGTTTTCCTGGATAATAACATTATAGCGTGCAATATGCGAGGCAGTAAGCAGTATTTTCCCTTGCCAGTTTCAACATACTATAGTAGTGCTAACATGGAATTCGACCTTTGCACTGTAGTAATAAATGTGTGAATGCGCATTTATATGTGTATATATATATACATATATATATTACCCACTGGCTGTGGCCAGTAGGTAGTTATAGTTAGGACCTAGTTTCCATAGGAAAAGCGTTTTTTGATTTGCCAATAACTTTGGCGCCGTTTGACGAATCTTCACGAAATTTTCAAAACTAGTGGGGCGCTGCGGTCAGCTCCTGTCTTGAAAGTTTTGGGGTGATTCGTCAAGCGGGGGCCGAGAAAAAAGGGGGGTCCCAAAACGCATTTTCCCCATGTTAATTTCCATAGGAACTTTAGACAAAGCTACAGCCCGAACTGCTGAACGGAATTACACCAAATTTGGCAGAAAGGTAGCTCTTGGTTCAGAAAGCGACCTTTTTTTTAAATAGTGTATATCGGTTAAGTAGTTCCTGAGAAATTAGAAAAAGAAAAGTTTCAATATCTGAGCACCGAGAAGGAGTCGCGACTCCTCCCGAGCACGAGCTGACTTCTGATTGGCTGCCAACACTCCAAACCAGGAAGTGTTGGCAGCCATCTTGTGACTCGGTAACCGAGTCACAAGAAAACAGTGAAAAAAACATTAAAAAACAAGAAAAGGGGGCCGGATAGAAACACCCTGTCCCCCTAGGCCTGCTGAGGGGGTCCCACAGGGACCCCCAGGGCCAAAAAAAGCATTTTTTTGTTTTTTTAAACGGCAGAATTCGTGCTGGGTGCGCGAATCCTGCAGAGAAAATAAAAAAAACCGAAGCACGGGCTCCCGTGCTTCATTAGTGTTAAGCCCCCGGGTGGGCCAGGTCCCGGGGGCAATCCCAAATTATATAGCGGGGGCCCGCAGTGGCCCCCTGCAGAGGCCCCGCAGCCCTGGGGACTGCCACCTCCCGGGGCTTCATTGATGATTTGCGGGGGCAGGCAGCCCCCCGCAGCCCCGGGGACCACCACCTCCCCAGGGATCTCATTTTGTTAAATTAAAATGTGTGTGGGGGGGCTCAAACCCCCCACATGCCCTGGGGACCACCACCTCCCGGGGCTTTGCCAATTAAACACGGGGGCACACGGCCCCCCCGCAGCCCCAGGGACTGCCACCTCCCCAGGCTCTGTTTTTTAATAAAACATGTGTGTGGGGGGGCTCGAGCCCCCCCACATGCCCCGGGGTCCACCACCTCCCTGGGGCTTTAGAAATGAAGGGAGGGTGGCCGAGCGGCCCCCCTCCTGGAGCCCTTGATGGCCCTGGGGACCGCCACCCCCAGGGCCGGCTCCTGCAATGTCCTGGGGTGCCCACCCCCGGGACATTGCCGTTGCTATGGCAGGGCGGGAGCACGGCTTCCGCTCTGCCATAGCAAACTCTGCTTTGCTTGATTGAAGCGAGAGCAGGTAAACCTGCTCTCGCTTCAATCAAGCAAAGCAGGATTGCTTTTGCACAAGGGGAGCTGCATGTCTGCAGCTCCCCTTGTGCAAAAGCAATGCTGGCTCCCGCAGGAGGCAGGGAGCCGGCGGGACCGTGGGGGCATTGGGGCTCCCCCCACGGTCCCCAACGGAGAGGCCAGGCCCCGGGGGATGGGTTCCCCGGGGCCAGAAGTGGCCCGGGAGGGGGGCCACGCGGCCCCCCTCCCCTGTAATTCAAAAATAATTAAAAAAAACAAAAACGGAAAGGCTGGCCCTAGGGGATGGGGTCCCCGGGGCCATAATTGGCCTGAGGAGGGGGCCACACAGCCCCCTCCAAATAATAAAAAAAAAAAAAAATCTGGCCATGCCCGGGGCCGAAATCGGCCTCGGGAGGGGGGCCACGCGGCCCCCTTCCCGATTTAAAAAAAAAATTATTTATAAAAAGGGGTCAGGCCCTGGGGGATGGTGTCCCCAAGGCCCCAAAAATGTAAAAGAAAAGGGGCCACACAGCCCCCCTTGTAAAAAAAAGTATTAAAAAAAAAGCCTGCGTCTAGCCGGAGGCCACGCCCCCTTTCTCCACCACTCTGCAAACGCGCCCCCTGGCGCGTTGTTAGTTGGGGAATTAATTCCCCATGAATACTGAGGGTCCCTGGGGGCCAACTAGCCTACCAGGTACCTCCAGTATGCACCACAGAGCTGCGTTGCAGAGAGGTGGTCCGAGGCCACGCCCCTTTTCACAACACTCTGCAAATGCGCCTCTCGGTACACTGCTGGTGGGGCGGTGAGGTCCTCTTGTGTCCTGAGGACCTCAGGACACAAGTGGACTTCATCCCCCGAGCAGCAGTGTGCCAAGAGGCACGTTTGCAGAGTGGTGTAAAAAGGGGGCATGGCCTCAGACCACCTCTCTGCAATCCAGTTGTGTGGCACTTTCTGGAGGTACCTGGTGGGCTAGTTGGCCCCCAGGGACCCTCAGTATTCAAGGGGACTTAATCCCCCAACTTACAACGCACCAGGGGGCGCGTTTGCAGAGTGGTGGAGAAAAGGGGCATGGCCTTTGCCCACCTCTCAGCAATCCCACTGTGTCGGGCTTACTGGAGGTAAGAGGTAGGCTAGTTGGCCCCTAAAGGACCCCCAGCAGCGAAGGGGACTTCAATCCCCATCCAAGAGCACGTCAGGGAGCGTGTTTGTAGAGTGGTGGGCAAAGGGGGCGTGGCCTGCTACAAGTACTTACCAATGCTGCTGTGTGGGACTTACTGGAGGTAATAGGAGGGGTAGTTGGTCCCCAAGGATGTCCTTGGGGGCCAACTACCCCTCTTGTTACCTCCAGTAAGTGCCACACAGTGGGATTGCTAAGACGTCTTCGGAGGCCATGCCCCCCTTTCTCCACCACTCTGTAAACACGCCACCTGGCAGACTACGGGATGGGGATGACGTCCAATTTACTCCTGAGGGAGTTTGGGGGCCAAGAAGCCCTCCTGGTACCTCCTGTAAGTCCTACGCAGTGGAATTCCTGAGCGCTGGTCGGAGGCCCAGCACCCTTTCTCCACCACTCTGCAAACGTGACTACTACTTAAAGAAGCATCTTTCTGCACCTCTGACTTAGAGGTAGTTTTAATCCCCCTGCCCTATTATATACTAGGGCCTTACAGAGGAGGTCATGCCAATCACAGGGGTACCCCAACCCATAGTGTACCCTAGTGTATGTAGGTGTTTTCACTGTATTCTAAGTGTCTTTTAGCATAGCACTGGCTCTGGGCCTGGTTACTCAGAGTCAGTTACCACCAGTACCAGTCAGCAAAAAATTGGGGGCACAGGATGACTTTGCAACAACACCTCTTTCTGCACCTCTGTTGGTTCTTTCTGCATAGCTCTTGCTTCTTTCTGCACCTTTCTTTGTCTTTCTGGACTTCTGTTGCCTCTTTCTGCATTTCTCTTGCTTATTTCTGCGCCTTTCTTCCTCTTTCTGCACATGTCCTACCTCTGTAGGCATAATTAGAAATTAGCATTTAAAAAACATTTGAAATTCACTGAAAAAACCATAGGTTTCAGGGACGTTATAGTTAGAAATTAGCATTTAAAAAACCTTTGAAATTCACTGAAAAAACCATACGTTTCAGAGACGTTATAGTTAGTTGGACATTTCACTCGTACAAAACCTGAGAAATTCGGCCGTTATAGTTAGTTCAGCTAACTATAACTCGCGCCCCGCAATGCACTGCTGATGACGTCACATATTACATCATTCATGACACGGTCAGTGACATCACTGATGACATCACTGATGACATCTCAAATGACATCACTGATGACATCACTGATGACATCATCCACGTGATAATCTGATGCACCTCCTCACACCCTAATATAACCTTTGATACACCCACTCTAAAATACAGACTACCATTTTCGAAACCATAGACACACCAATACCAGTTACTACATACCCACTCACTGATTCCTAGGTCTACGCACACGTCCACTCATTCACCCATACAGTCATTCATACATGCAGTCACTTATCAATATAGCACTATCATTTGTACTCATACACCTATACAGACACTCACACATCGCCATTCATCCGTAGAGTTACTCACACACCTAGTCAATCATGCAAAGAATCATTCACACTCCCATTTACTCACCTATACAGTTATACACACACCACCTCACTTATTCATACAGATACTAACACATACTTACTCTCTTTTACAATCACTGATACAAGCACACACTCATCCATACAGCCACTCTCACAATCACTCACTCTCACATATAGTCATTTATATACTCCAACACTCACATATACTGCCTTTCACATATGTAGTTATTCACACATGTACCACTGAGACATCCATTCACTCACCAACACACCCATACACACACTCACACACCCATACAGCCCCTCTCAGATACACTCTTGAACCCATACACCCAGTGAATCACCCACTCACACATCCATGCAGTGAGTCGAACACACCCCCCCACCCACACACACAAACACTCAGGCACCCATACAGATACTCAGACAACCAATCAATAACCCATAAAGACACTCATGTAGCTACTCACCAACCCATGCAACCGCTTACACACCAACAGACTGATACAGATATTCACACAGTTTAGTCACTAACCCATGCATTCAGTAAGACACGTTTAATCACTCACTTATACAGTCAGTCACACACCTACTAAATCATCCATTCAGACAGTCATACACCCACTCATACTTCAATACACCTTGGCATATATATATAAAACATATTTAAACTTTACAGAAACACACAGTCACTGGATGATGCCATCAGTGATGTCATCAGTGCTGTCATTTGAGATGTCATCAGTGATGTCATCAGTGATGTCACTGACCATGTCATGAATGATGTAATATGTGACGTCATCAGCAGTGCATTGCGGGGGCGCGAGTTATAGTTAGCTGAACTACCTATAACGGCCGAATTTCTCAGGTTTTGTACGAGTGAAATGTCCAACTAACTATAACGTCCCTGAAACCTATGGTTTTTTCAGTGAATTTCAAAGGTTTTTTAAATGCTAATTTCTAACTATAACGTCCCTGAAACCTATGGTTTTTTCAGTGAATATATATATATATATTCATATATATTCATATAAATAACATATAAGTTCAATTATGATCCTACGGTATACGAGGAGTATGATTTAATTACTCAAATATCTCCACATTTCCAATCAGGACCAGATATGTTTATAAAGGTCTAAAATAGCAACAGTATTTTATTTGGACTTTGATCTACACAGAACGAAATTTCATAATTATCATCATATCCTTTGTCTTTAGGTGTATATTTCATCTGTAAATAAGATTTCTATATTTTTAGTGAGGTGTGTATTCATATTTATATTTGTATTTATTTATTCATGGCAAATTAGTATCATTTGTTAATCTAGGTGCTATCCAACGCTTGTAGGCTCTGTTTATAATGTAGAGTATTCTCTCTATGTCTATGCAGGTAGCAAACACTAAGTCACATGGTCAATCAATCTCTGTATATATACGTCACTGTCTTGCGACGCATTTATGTGATCAAGGCCACTTTGTTGGCCGAAACGCGTCATGTCCGAGTTTTGCACTTGTTTGGAATAATAAATATGCTACTGCGGCCGGCAGTATCAGCATAGAAGCAGTTGTCCGTCTCTCCTTTCGGTGCCGGAATGCACCTTTGAGTGGTAATTGGATATATATATATATATATATATATATATATATATATATATATATATATATATATATATATAAAATATAAAATATATATATATATATATCCAGAAAAAGGGTTGCCCCATACGGAAAAGAAACAAGTGATGGACGGAATGCTGGACAATGCAAACATTCACCCCCAGTCACAAGGATCTGGGTTAAATCCATCATTCTTTTGCTCACCACACCACCCCAGTTTGGACCCAGCCATATGCAAATCAGTATTGACCCTGTTCCTTGTGGGAACAGTCCAGCCCGAACTGCCAAGCCAGGTCCTCCCTGGACCGGAAACAAGCATCCTGGGACCGGTTTCAGGGCATCACCCTTCTTCAGCCAGGCTAGCTTGAATCCAGTGGTGTAGTGAGCACGGGACCCACGTCTGGGCATACCCTTCCCACTTAGGGCGACAAATGCAAAAGAAACAAGTGATGGACGGAATGCTGGACAATGCAAACATTCACCCCCAGTCACAAGGATCTGGGTTAAATCCATCATTCTTTTGCTCACCACACCACCCCAGTTTGGACCCAGCCATATGCAAATCAGTCTTGACCCTGTTCCTTGTGGGAACAGTCCAGCCCGAACTGCCAAGCCAGGTCCTCCCTGGACCAGAAACAAGCATCCTAGGACCGGTTTCGGGGTTGCTCACTTTGCCACTGGAATCAAGCTATCCTGGCTGAAGAGGGGTGAAACCCGAAACCGGTCCTAGGATGCTTGTTTCCAGTCCAGGGAGGATCTGGCTTGGCAGTTCGGGCTGGACTGTTCCCATGAGGCACAGGGTCAAGACTGATTTTCATATGGCTGGGTTCAAACTGGAATGGCATGGTGAGCAAAAAACGATGGATTTAGGCCCAGATCTCTGTACTGGGGTGAATGTATGACATTGTTCTGCATTCTGTCCATCAACTGTTGTTTTTGCATTTGTCACCCCGAGTGGGACTGGTATGCCCAGACGTGGGTCCCGTGCTCTCCATGCCACTGGAATCAAGCTATCCTGGCTGAAAAGGGTGAAACCCTGAAACCGGTCCTAGGATGCTTGTTTCCAGTCCAGGGAGGATCTGGCTTGGCAGTTCGGGCTGGACTGTTCCCATGAGGCACAGGGTCAAGACTGATTTGCATATGGCTAGGTTCAAACTGGAATGGCATGGTGAGCAAAAACGATGGATTTAGGCCCAGATCTCTGTACTGGGGTGAATGTATGACATTGTTCTGCATTCTGTCCATCAACTGTTGTTTTTGCATTTGTCACCCCGAGTGGGACGGGTATGCCCAGACGTGGGTCCCATGCTCTCCATGCCACTGGAATCAAGCTATCCTGGCTGAAGAGGGGTGAAACCCCGAAACCGGTCCTAGGATGCTTGTTTCCAGTCCAGGGAGGATCTGGCTTGGCAGTTCGGGCTGGACTGTTCCCATGAGGCACAGGGTCAAGACTGATTTGCATATGGCTGGGTTCAAACTGGAATGGCATGGTGAGCAAAAAAGCGATGGCTTTAGGCCCAGATCTCTGTACTGGGGTGAATGTATGACATTGTTCTGCATTCTGTCCATCAACTGTTGTTTTTGCATTTGTCACCCCATACGGAAAAGCCTCTCAGGGGGTTTCAAATTCCTTTAATGAAGGTGCAGCGAGCAAAGCAGCGACAAGATGCCTAAAATCACAGCCAGACGCGTTTCGGGCTTCTACGTCCTTGTTCACAGGCTAGGGAACCCTTTTCTGGATTTAACATGGCTGGCCCGGTCGTGTAACTGCCCGCCGCGGAAGTGTGGATCTGTGGACCACGAGTGCGTGGTACCTGGGACTAGTGGTTTTCCTGATGAAGGCTACAGGTATTGGCAGGGAGCAGGTTGGTGACATAAATGCCAACCCACTGTAGTAATAAATTGTGCACGAGACTGGGAGCAACATCGAGACCCACTGGGGTTTTACTTTATTTTGCAGCACTACAAGCACCAGAATGCTCGGAGGCCCGTTGGGGTGGGGCATCTTTGAAAGAAAAACATGTGACTGCAGTTCTCGCTGTTGACTCTTTGCCTAGCCTGTGAACAAGGGTGTGGAAGCCCGAAACGCGTCTGGCTGTGAGTTTAGGCATCTGGACGCTGCTCTGCTCGCTGCACCTTCATTAAAGGAATTTGAATCCACCTGAGAGGCTTTTCCGTATGGGCCACCTTTTTCTGGATATATATATATATGGATATATATATATATATATATATATATGTATATATATATATATATATATATATATTGACAAATCAAAGGTTTAGGATAAGTTATAGTTAGGAATTTAATACATTATTAGTGTAGCACCCCAACTTAAACTACACAAACCTTGAAAATTCTATTGGTCCCACAGAGTGGAGTGTTATAGAGTGGAGTGTTGCTTCATGTAGTGGAGCGGCATGTCATAGAGTAGAGTGAGGTGTCTTATAGTGGAGTGGAGTGCCGTAGAATGAAGTAGAGTGGCATGGAGTGGAGGAGCAAAGAATGGAGTAGAGTGTTGTTGAGTGGAGTGGCATATAGTGGAGCGACATGCTATACAGTAGAGTGGAGTAGTGTGGCATAGAGTGATGTGTCATAGATTGTGTTTGAGTGTATGGACGTAGAGTGGACTGGCATAGAGTGGAGTGGCATGTAGTAGAGTGTCGCACAGGGGAGTAGCGTGGTGTAGAGTGGAGGGGCATAGAGTGGAGTAGAGTGTTGTAGAGTAGAGTTGTGTAGAGTGGAGTGTCATGTCATAGAGTGACGTGTCGTAAAGTGGAGTGGAGTGGAGTGGCGTGGCATTGAGTGCAGTGGCATCTCACGGAGTGGAGTGGTGTGTTGTAGAGTGGAGTGGCATAGAGAGTTGTGGAGTGTCATAGAGTGGAGTGGCATTTCATAGAGTGTAGTGGCGTGTTATCGAGTAGGGTGGAATGGAATGGTGTGTTGTAGAGTGAAGTGGTGTGGAGTCACATAGAGTGGAGTGGAGTGGCATGGAGTGGAGTGGCATGGAGTCACTTAGGGGGCGATTACGATTTTTTGGTGGAGTAGTGGCACAGCAGTGCAAACAGCGATGCCACCACTCTGCCGAAGGTCGTCCCGCCTGCCCACCAGATTACAACTTACAAGTAGTCTGGCAGGTGGGTGGTGTGGTGGTCCCATGGTGGTGCCTCTTTTAAAGACAGCGGTGCCTTTGGAAAAGACACCGCAATGGGACTGCACTGTGAGGTTCCTGCACAACATGGACTCGAAAGTCCATGCCGTACAGGAGCCTATGTGCATACACACAGGGGGGCACATGTTATGTCCCCCTGTGTGCATCCAAATGCCGTGCAGGCACAGGGGGCCCTGTATGGACCCCTTTGTTTCCTCTCTGCCAGGACACCACCACGACCATGAAAAGCATCCACTCGGGGGCCCCCACCGACCTCTGCCCCCGCACATCTACCACAGGACCACGGACACCATCGCACCCGAACTGCAATAGACAATCACCACCACCTTCACGTCAGGCACCTTCCCAGACGACTGGAAGCGCGCAGAAGTCAGACCCCTGCTCAAGCAGCCCACGGCCGACCCCTCCGACCTCAAGAACTACCGGCCCATCTCGCTCCTCCCCTTCACAGCCAAGGTGGCAGAGAAAGCAGACAACATGGAGCTGACACGGTGACACGATTCATCAAAGAGAACACCGTCCTCGACCCATCCCATCCGGATTCCGAAGCAACCACAGCACCGAGACCGCCCTACTCGCTGCCACAGACGACATCCGTGCCCTTCTGGACCAAGGCCACTCCGCAGCCCTCATCCTCCTCGATCTATCTGCAGCCTTCGACACCGTCTCTCACCGCACACTAGCCGACAGACTACACGACGCCGGCATACAAGGAACTGCCCTGGACTGGACCCGATCGTTCCTCACCAGAAGAAGCCAAAGAATCAGACTACCACCCTTCCTCTCCGCCCCCACGGATATCACCTGCGGAGTCCCACAGGGGTCATCACTGAGCCCGACCCTCTTCAACATCTACATGGCCCCCCTCGCAGCCATCGTCTGACAACACGGCCTTAACATCGTATCCTACGCCGACGACACCCAGCTCATCCTCTCCCTCACCAAGGACCCCACTACCGCGAAACTCAACTTCCAGAGAGGAATGCAAGACGTCGCAGTCTGGATGACCAACAGCTGCCTAAATCTCAACGCCGAAAAGATAGAAGTCCTCGTCCTTGGAACCACCCCTTCAGCATGGAACAACACCTGGTGGCCCGCCGCCCTCGGAAGCCCACCTACCCCCTCAGACCACGCCAAAACCTCGGCATTGTACTCGATTCATCACTTGCCATGAACCGACAGGTCAACGCCATCACCTCCAGCTGCTTCAACACCCTCTGCATCCTTCGAAAGACCTTCAAATGGATCCCCCTGAGTCAAGGAAGACAGTCACCCACGCACTCATCACTAGCAAACTGGACTACGGAAACGCTCTCTATGCCGGCATCAACAAGTCCCTAGTCCGCAAACTCCAGACGATACAGAACACCGTGGCCAGACTCGTCCTTGGCATCCCCCGGCACGAACACATCAGCCAACACCTGTGGAAACTCCACTGGCTCCCCGTGGAGAAGAGAGTCACCTTCAAGATCCTCACCCACGCCTACAAATGCCTTCACAACAGCAGACCCAAATACCTCAATGACAGAATAAACTTCCACGTACCCAAAAGAAACCTCCGATCTGCCAACCTCGCACTAGCCAAAGCCCGCACATCCACAGAGCCAGAGCAGGTGGAAGATCGTTCTCCCACATTGCGGCCAAAAACTGGAATGAGCTACCAACAGACATCAGACGCGCCCCCTCCCTGGACACCTTCAGGAAGACCCTCAAGACCTGGCTCTTCGGCTGAATCGGATCTGCGTACCGCCCCCCCTCAGCGCCTTGAGACCCTCACGGGTGAGTAGCGCGCTTACAATTCCCTGATTGATTGATTGATTGATGGCATCTGGGAGAGAGGAAAAACATAATATGCTTGGCCGTGGTGGTCCCGCCAAGCATATTGTGGCCTCTGACCGCTGCTCACCGTTCCCTGGCAGAGCTGGCGGTCCCAGGGTGGTTTGACTGCCCAGGTCGTTATCGGGGGTCAGACTGGGTGGATCCGCCACCGGCACACCACCACGAGTCTGGCGGTCCTCGGAGGGCCCTTAGAATGGAGTGTCACATCGTAGAGTGAAGTAGTGTGTTGTAGAGTGGAGTGGCATGTAGAAGAGTTGGAGTGGTGAGTCGTGCTTCGTCTTTTGTCATATACCATTTTTTCAAAAAAAATGTAGAGGTACTTCTTAGATAGCTTTGAGGAAGTACCACAGTACTCTGTAATTTTTTTTATATAAATAAGTAAACATACTTTTTTCATTCCTTCCTATAAGTTTAAATAATAGTAATAAACTATACCTTTCGTAGAAACCCAGACTACAGCCAAAGTATGGTCTAAACAATATGACTGCCATCTTGTCTTGTAAGGGGTTTCAGTAACTAATAATATTATGGTTTGTCATTGCCATGTTTCTGTCCCTTATTACTAAAAAACTACTGAGCCAGTTTTCATGAAATACCAAAAAGGATCCTTTCCAGACCATCTCTATATTCCTGCCAATTTTCATGAAAATCCGTTCAGCGGTTTTGCCGCTACGTCTGTCTAAAATGTCTATGGAAAATGCTTTTGTGGAAAAGCATGTTTTGGGACCCCCTTTTTCTTTGCACCCCCTTAACTAATCACCACAATACTTTACATCCTCAGCCAATTTAGAAAAAGCAATAGGTTTGCAAAATGTCATAGAGATTCGTCAAAGCAAAAATCAGAGGAATCCCATCTCTGGGAATTCTGCATAAGCTATAAATTAAAGGTATAAGTTTATCATTTACAATTTTTGTTTAGTTTAAGTTTGGTTTCTAGATAAAGAAAAAATTATGTTAAAGTAATTAAAAGGTGGTGCATAAATTATGAATGCAAGGTATAACTATAACATTAGAATTTGTAATCTTTGTATATTTTAAGTTTGGTTTTTATAGAAAGAATACACTTTGTTTTTTTATTGAAATTTTGTTTTTTTCTCAAATAAAAATGTGTTTTAAATAACCCTGGGCAAAGCACTACGCTACGCTCGCGTAGTTTGCGAAGTTTGCGCTACTTCGCACAACGCGAATTGCACGTAGCACAGTGCAAACACGCGTAGCGTAGCGGTCATTTTTTGCTTGCTCGCGGTCCTCAACGTCAAGTTGGCGACCGCGAGCAAGCAAAATGACATCCCGGCGAGACTTTTTCCTCGTTCGCGATCAGCAACATCAAGTTGCCGATCGCGAGCGTGGAAAATAAACCTCCCGGCGAGATTCTCAACGCGGGGAGGTCAGGTTTCTCATTGCGAGTGGTCGCGTATGCTCGCGACCGCTCGCGATGAGAAACTACCAGTCCGCGTTGAGAAGCTGCCGCTCGAGTAAAAATCTACTCGAGCGGCAGTAAAAGACAGCTCGCACTGTGCAAGATGCCGTTTTCTATGATTGCACAGTGCGGACAAGCATCCGGCACTGTGCAATCATTGCGAACAGCGCACTACGCAGTTCGCGTAGTGCTACGCGTAGCTCGTGTAGTGCGAACTGCACTTTGCGTAGCTTTGCGTAGCGCTACTTCGCGAACTACGCCCACCCTTAGTTTTAAATGTGTTTTAAATCCTTATAGTTACTGTTGTTGTGTGGAGTGTGGTACAGTGGAGTGGAGGAGAGTGTTGTATAGTTTACTGTCATAGAGTCAGTTGGAATAGAGTGGAGTGTGGTACAGTGGAGTGCTGTATTGTGGAATTATACAAACAAGAATATCCAGTTGCTTTGATTAGAACTTATTCAATACCGGGCCAATGGATTCAATTCACAGGCTCGTGTGATTTATTTCACGTTTTTTGAATAATTCCATAAGATTCAATGACATTCCAATCATGTCAAACATTAAAGGAAACACAAAATAATGACATTTTGGAAGACAATGCATAAATTGCATGGACAAATAACACACATAAACAGATATTTACAAATGTGTATGATACATCAGCATTTTGTGCACAATTAGAGAAACAAAAGATCGACAAAAAGGTAATCAAAGCACCAGTCCATGAATCAAAGTGGCAATTAGGTGGAGTGGCAAGTCGGAATTTGCAAACCACTACAATGTCTCCTGCCTATATGCACAGCTCTGGGGGACCTCTAAATCAAATTTTGGGCAACAAGGGAGGGAAATTAATTGGGCTTTCTCCCTGAACACCAGAGGTTGACTTTTCCCAGATGCTGTCGTCATTGTGGAATAGCGCACAGTGGTGTGGGGTAGAGTGGAGTTGTGTAGAGTGGAATAGTGTATAGTGGAGTGGTGTACAGTGAAGTGGTGTAAAGTGGCATGGTGTAGAGTGGAATGAATAGCATACAGTGGAGTGGTATAGAGTGGAGTTGTGTACAGTGGAATAGTATAATGTGGAGTTGCGTGGAGAGGAGTAGTGTAGAGTGGAGTGGCATAGACTGGAGTGGCATAGAGTGGAGTGATGTGGATTGAGTGGCTAAGAGTGAAGTAAGGTAGAGTAGAGTGGGGTAGAGTGAAGTGGCGCACAGTGAAATAGTGTACAGTGGAGTGGTATAGAATGGAGTGGCATAAAGTGGAATAGCGGAGAGTGGAGTGGTGTACAGTGGAGTTGCATACATTGGAATGTCGTACAGTGGAATAGCATACAGTGGAGTGGTGTAGAGTGTAGTGGTGTACAGTGGAGTGAGGCACGGTGTAGTGGTGTACAGTGGAATACCAAACAGTGGAGTGGTGTAGAGTAGGGTGGCATATAGTGAAGAGGTATAGTTGAATAGAGTACAATTGAGTGGGGTAAAGCAGAGTGGTGTAGAGTGGAGTGACGTAGAGTGGAGTGAGGTACAGTGTAGTGGTGCACAGTGGAATACCATAGAGTGGAGTTTTGTAGATTGGAGTGGAGTAGAGTGAGGTGGAGTAGACTGTAGTGGTGTATAGTGGAGTGACATACAGAGTGGAGTGGCATAGAATGGAGTGGTGTAGAGTGGAATAGTGTAGAGTGTAGTGCCGTAGGGTGGTGTGGCCTAGCTTACAGTGGAGTGGTGTAGAGTGGAATAACATTGAATGTAGTGGTGTACAGTGGAGTGATGTAGAGTGCAATGTCATATAGTGGAATAGTGTAAAGTGTAGTAGCGTAGAGTAGATTGGAATGGCATAGAGTGGAGTGGTGAAAAGTGTAATAGCGTACAGTGTATTGTTATTGACCTGGAGGGGTATACCATGGAGTGGAATAGAGTGGATTGGTGGACAGTTGATTAGCATACAGTTGAGTGGCATACATTGGAGTGGCATTCAGTGGAGTGGTGAAGAGTGGAAAAGCATAGAGTGTAGTATCATAGAGTGGAGTTGCATACAGTAGAATAGCGTAAAGTGGAATAGCATAGAGTGGAGGGGCGTGCAGTGGAGTGGTGTAGATGGGAGGGGCATAGATTGAAGTGGTGTAGAGTGTATAGGTGTACATTGGAGTGGTGTTAAGTGGAGGGCATAGAGTGGAGTGGAGTGGGGCAGAGTGTAGTGGCATACAGTAGATTAGCGTAGCGTGGAGTGGTGTATACTGGAGTGATGTAGAGTGGAATGGCATAGAGTGGAGAGGCGTAAAGTGAAGTATGGTACTTGAAACAGATGTAGCGTGAAAATGGTTGAACGGATGTAGTTGTAGTGTGGCAGGAATATAGAATATGAGGTGTAATTAGTCATTTTTGATAGTATGTGTAAATAGTGTAAGTAGTGTTAAAGTTATAAATGTTAAAATATTTTGTTATTAACCCCACACAGTGTGCCTAGATTCCTGATGCAAACACTTGTCTTGATACTGTCAAGGCACTTTCAAGCAATAAAATATCAGAGGGGACTTAATTCAGAGACCGATAGGAGCCCCTATTTCATCATGGACAAGGAACTCATAGAGCTCAGCATAAACAAAACATGAAATTATTCAATGCATCCAGAGCCTGAAACTAATTTAACACAAGATAAGGAAATTGACTCCACCAACTGGTATGAGTTTGCGGCCACTCTGAATGGAATGATCACAGCCCTCTGTAGACAAAATAGGATAATGGAAAAACAACTGGTGTCCTTTCATAATTTGGAACTCATATCAAAGGGGATAGACACAAAATTGCACGGAGTGAACGCTGTAATCAGTAAAGCTCAGGCCGCTTCATTAACACCCAAACTTGTATGCCCCCAGTCGTGTAAAGCTATCATATCAAAACTGGAGGAGGTTCCAACTTTATTGAAATCAATCTGAAAAAACTTTAGGACAACAAAACTATGTCGGCCTGCTCATTTACCAAGTGCAAATCCAAAAGGGACCAATATAGAAACACAAACTAACATAGTCATTACAACTGCAAAGGTGCACAATTTCCAGAATCGGATGCCAGTACAACTCCCCAGCCCGGCCTTATAATGGCATGGGAAAACCTCAAATCCCATATGCTACCATTATGGATCAAAATGTAATATAAATTAACAATATGGATGTCATCATGGCAGAGCAACCACAGCCGGAGGGAGAATATAAAAATTCGATACAATTCGTGACCCAAGGGAAAGACAATGCCACCATAGTGGAAATGGAGTAACAATGAGCAGAAAACTTTCAATAAGTGGACACTATAAAGGACCTAAATAACAAAGACACATTTTTCCCAGTTCTATCAAAAAACAAACACTGGAGGCTGAAGAAATTAAATAAGGGGAAAAGCAGCACAGAATTGACAGCAAGAGCAACAGAAGCTGTATCCACTGTTCATCAAACAGCCAGCCATACCAACTTAGAGGGAAAAATCGACTGGTCTGAGCATCAGTAAGGCTCCTTGGGACACTCAGCAACTAAGAAGCAAGCATACATCTAGAACCTCAAATAGATGAAGCACAATTGCAAGACTTATTAGTAGAGGGGCTGTTGATACTGCCCATTATTGGACAACCTCAGTGCAAGCAACCTCTTGTTCATTCATAGAATCAGCTACTCACCTATACAGCCATAGAGCTCTATCAACTAAAACATCATCCTTTACAGGCCCATTATTGGGTGCCTCAAAAGCCACTACAGCCTCCAAAAGCATGAAGTGCAGTGCCTCTATGGTACAAAGCAATACTCAATCGATTGAACTTACAGCCAATCAAAGTAATCTGTATATCATGGAGCCAACCCTTTCCCTTGAAGGAGCTCCATGCCAATCAGAAATTGATATAGTAGGGCAGGTTGTAAAGAGTCCCTATCATATGCACAAATTACCTTTAAAGTCATAACTTGTTCCTAAGGCACAATCAAGAGACCAAGATCAACATAGCACCGGGCTGAGTGTCCCACATGGCATACTAGAGCCACATCAAGAAACAATTTTACTAAAGCAATTATACAAGTCAAAGGGCCCTCAAGACTTCCTAAACCACAATAATATAACTAAGCTACGGAAGGCCATACCTACTGATTCAGCACAGACAATTAGTAAAATAGCTATTTTGCCCAAGAAGGATGGTGAATTGAACAAATCAACTAAACTGACACTCAATTCGAGAGAGGCAGTTTTCACCATTCAAAAGAGGAATTTGACAGATGAGGAATAGAAATCATGCTTTCTGAACTTGAAAGATATCCCACAATTTTCAACTCTGATGCCTACTCGCCTGGCCCATACATCCCCCTGGCACTTAATCATACTCGTGAAGTACCCACAAATTCTTCGAGGGCCTGTATGCCAATGACCCATTCGAATGTAGGACCCAGTGCAAACCCTCACTCAGCCCTGAGGGGTACCCACCAAACGAGTTTCAGTAGGGCAGTATCGGAAGAGATTAGTGTAAAAGTAGGTCATCAAGGTAGTCAACATTGCACGGTGACAGAACCACCCAATCAAGGGCACCAAGACTGGTCTTGGCTCCCTACAATTTTGGGGCAAACCAACCATATTTATAAAACAGCTCACCGACAATTAAATAATGCTGCCAAACTGAAGCTTCCTCCGAATCAAGAAAACCTACCCTACACCAAAATTAGAAGCATCAGGCTCTGTTCATGGAATGCTCATGGCTGGGAACAAATCAAAGTACAAGAGGATGTAAATGAATACCTATTGCAGTTTGATTTAATTTGCCTCCAAGAAACATGGGCAAGTGAACTCATCGCATTAAAGGGATACAAACCGTTTACCATCCCAAGTCATAAAATGCCCATCAAAGGTGGGACTAGCAATTTTCTGCTGTCCCTCCATGAATTGTAAAATAAAGCAAATAAGATCAGAGAAATCATGGAATTTGAGGATTTCAATTAAATTCCCAAACAAGTGCCAGCAGAACCTACTTCTGTTTTGTATATATTTAAATCTAGACAGAAAATCCCTCCAAACAAAAGTGAATTATTTAATCAGCCATCTTCACGAAATCATCATGGAAAACTCACAGGCAGAAATATTAGTGACAGGAGACTTCAGCCTGAACTTATTCAACTTCTGCGACATCCTAGAATCAATGAGGCAGATGGATTTAATATGGAACATCCTCCTCCCCTGTTGCATCTACAACATTAAGATTCAATAGGGGAAACACTAGTTGAAGCTCTCCATGCACTGAGGCTGCATGTCCTGAATGGCCGGCATTGAATGGATCTGGACACCAAGATAGTACAAATATACAGGCAAATCTTCCAAGCTCCCCCGTCACACATCACCAGCCCAGATCAGACTGGAGTCTGGGCTAACAAAACAGTCTTATGCTAGGCATGCAGCCTTTGCCATCTGCTTCCATAAGCTTAAATCCGTGTAGGAAAATTCAATCAACCACCATATATGGGAGGAAATTTCTAACAGATCACGCTCACCAGCACAAGAATACCTCGATGAAATGATTGACCTGTAGGGCTAGCAGAACAATGGCGGGCAGCAGTGAACCACGTCATTTTCAAAATAGCCATCAATAAAACAACCAAAATAATATTAAACAGGTACAAGATCCTGAAACCACAGCAATGCCTGGGAGAAGTTCTAAACTGTTGGAAAAAAGAAAATACTTGAAATACCGCTTTGGGATCTTGCCCTCCTGCACGCACAACATACCCTGGCTGAGGGAAAAGGGCGAATGACCTGTCGACTATGTGGCCTCGCGACTGAAGACCTGGTGTACATCATCTGCCTCTGCAATTACACCTTAGGCATACGTCGACAATGGCTGTTTCCTCTTTGGAATCAGTTAGGGGTACGCTCCTGCAGACAAGCCATATGGGCCTGCCTCAACTGGGCAGACCAGAAAACAATCTCCCGGACAGTAAAATATCTCCAAGGAGTAGAGGGGGCCATGAAGAAGGCAAAAGCCACTTAACTGCCACTTGGACATAAATTAAATCACACTCCCGCTTGTAAATGGATTCTTTGTACATTGCAACATTTTAGCTGTACCCCACTGTTTTTAACTACCACCCAATGTTTTAACAAATTGCTTCTTTAGCTCAATGTAAAAATATTTATAACTAACTTATTGTTCCTTTTTGCATTTTCACTTTGCTTACTGCTCTGATTTTCTTCAAATGATAGCTTCTTTTTGCACTAGCACTTTGCATATTGTAATGATTTGAATTAATCTAACAATAAAGGTTGACTTGACTTGCATGGATCAACCAGCAGCATTCACACACGTTGCTCCCAAGCATGACGCTTTGCTGAACTGCATGTTCCTGTCAGTGCCTTTATTGAAACAGCTGATAGAGTTTCAAAATGAAGACCACCTAGAAAGAGACCATTTTCCGCAAAAGGTGGTGCTCCAGATTCAATAGGATGATGGAGTGGCCGATGCCAGAGCAACCCGAATCACCTGGACTGCCAACGTGTTGAAACAGCTTGCTGTCTGGAGGAACCGCTTTGGGGAGAGCTGCTCAAAATATCTAAACACAATAGCAGTGGATAATCAGCCTTTTAGCCAGTCAACCTGGAATAAAGCAATGGCAGGCCCCTGCAGGGAACTGAGGACATCGATGCACAAACAGGATACTCTCACATCCGTTCCCATTGATTGTATTACTTCTTGGTATACAACCAGCCTACACACAGAAAGCAGAAGATTGCCAAACTGGCCAAATTGGTCTCTAAGGCAAGGCATAGTGCGGACCAATGCCTGGCTGAACTCACTCAGCTGGGGAAAACATTACAGAATGCTAGTCTAGGAAGCAAAACAAGTTGCAAATTACAAAAATCTGGATTTTCCTACAAAAGGCCTTAACACCAGATAAAAGTCACCAATTTTGGAAATGGGTGAATCTTCTTAGAAAAAGAACAAATGAAGGACGGAATGCTGAACAAATCAAACATTCACCCGCAGTCACAGATCTGAGTTTAATCAATTGTGTTTTTGCTGGCCATGGCACCCCAGTTTGGACCCAGCCATATGCAAATCAGTCTTGACCTTGCTCCCCATGGGAACAGTCCAGCCCGAACTACTGGCCAGGTCCTCCCTGGACCGGAAACAAGCATCCTGGGACCGGTTTCATGGTATCACCCCATATCAGCCAACCTAGCTTGAATCCAGTGGCACAGTGAGCATGGGACCCACGTCTAGGCATACCCTTCCAACTTACGGCAACAAAAGCAAAAAGAACAAATGATGGACAGAATGCTGAACAAATAAAACATTCACCCTCAGTCACAGATCTGGCTTTAATCCATTGTTTTTTTGCTCACCACGACACGCCAGTTTAGACTGAGCCATATGCAAATCAGTCTTAACCTTGCTCCCCAATGGGAGCCGTCCAGCCCAAACTGCCAGGCCAGGTCCTCCCTGGATCTGAAATAGGCATCCTCAGACCGGTTTTGGGGTATCACTCCTCATCAGCCCGGCTAGCTTGAATCCAGTGGCACAGTGAGCAAGGAACCCACGTCTGGGCATACCCTTCCCACATATAATGACAAAAGCAAAAAGAACAGATGATAGACGGAATGCTGAACAAATCAAACATTCACCCCCGGTCACAGATCTGGGTTTAATCCATCATTTTTTTCCTCACCACGCCACTCCAGTTTGGACCCAGCCATATGCAAATCAGTCTTGACCCTGCTCCTCATGGGAACAGTCCAGCCCGAACTGCCAGGCCAGGTCCTCCCTGGATCAGAAACAAGCACCCTGAGGCCAGGTTTGGGGTATCACCCCTCATCAGCCAGGCTAGCTTGAATCTAGTGGCACAGTGAGCACGGGACCCACGTCTGGGCATACCCTTCCCACTTAGGGTGAACATAGCAAACATAACAAGATGATGGACGGAGTGCTGAAACTTTTCAACCACTCAGCCCCAGTCAAGAGATCTGGGTTGCATCCATCATTCTCTTGCTCACTGTGTCACACCAGTTTGAACCCAGCCATATGCAAATCAGTCTCACCCATATTTGAATGCTTTCAGCAGGATCACCCAAACCACAGCAGAAGGAGCTGTGTTTTGACATGAAGTTTAGATGGGCACGATAGATATGACGGCAAAGTTAATGGTTGATATGCCAGCTATTAAATGAGCATGCATTTTTCAGCGTATGGCTTTTAAAACATATTGAGCTGACAATAGCCTGGCTTGTTACATCAGTATTTTTGTTAGTTTTTTCGGTGGTAAGGCAGCCTGAATAAGCTCTTTTACTGCTAGCCAATTGATCGCAGCCTGGTAAAAATTATGCATTTCTGAGGATTTATCTTGAATAATGCCCCACAGAAGTTGCTTGACAGGCCCAGGCAAAGCAGATGGTAGCTTGGCACAAAGAGGAAGAAAACGTGCATAAATCACATAATCTTGACGAACCAGCTAGAACTCCAGGCGAATCTGGGCCAGCACTATACAAGTAGGTAGCTAAAATAAATGCCCATTGCGCTGGCATTGCACCAGATCCAACAAGCTTGATATGTTATTTTTGTAGACAAAAAAGAGCCATATGTGAGAGTGGGAATAGAGTTCCGGGCCTGAAAGATTTTTAAGGTGCAGAAAGGCAAAATTAAGAAGAGCATTTGCTGGTATAGCCAGTGCCTCAACTTGCACAGATGGATGGCTTCGGCAGCTTAGCCATACTCCGAGATATTTTTCTTTCTAGAATTTTATATAGCGCAAACTTGACCCGAAGGGTTCAGGTATCATAGCGCTTTACATGAGCAGCGGTTGCCTTACACAAGGACACATTCATTTTTGTTAGGCACGGGGAGATTAAGTGATTTGCCCAGAATTATAGGATGTTGAGAGCCTCGAACCCGGTTCCCCAGCGTCAAGGTCGGCTGCTGGTCAGGGATCTTTGTAACCTTATTGCTGTTTGATCAAGAAATAGTATCATCTGCATACTGCAATAACTGTAGATTTCTGCCTGCAATTCGGCGTGGAAATGTTTTGACTAAGCTTAGATGGTCATTCAAATCAGCTAAGTTCAGGTTAAAAAGTAAAGGGGATACAATGCAGCCCTTCCTGAGGCCTCTATTTGTGTAGATCTTCTCTGATGTGGACCATTTGCTGAAACTCTCACTTTTAACCATGTATTTGGGTAAAGGCTTCCTACTGTAAGAGAAATGGATTAGAAATAATTCCAGGAAAAACTTAGGGGCATATTATCAAGAGCCATATCACCGCTAAAATTGGCGCCTTCACAAGGATCCACACACGACTTCCCTGGTCCTGTAAAATACAAGAGCATACAATTAACAAGGCCACTTCATACAAGTATTTAGACATTGAGTTTCAGGCCTTCAAACATCAGTCACTCATCAGGAAGCTCTGGAAAAATGGGCCATTCGCTTTTGCAGAATTGCCAACCACATCACAGGCCCCTCGTTATCACCATTACTTCAGGTTATTAAGGCTAAATTCTTGTCTTCATTAGCTTATGGCCTAGAAATATTTCCAGACAAATTTGGCAGCTGGTTAAATAAGCAACAATCAAGACTCTTTCGTCAAATATTCAGACTATCAAATTGCACCAGAGAACCCCAGATAAGGCTTGAAATCGGTCTCACAGATCAAACATTGGGCCTCTGTGTTGAAACTTTGGTTTAAACTAAAGAAAGCTGAAGGGGGGTCCTAAGATTCCACCTGGGAAAAGATCTATTTAACTCACCGTCGTTGGCACTGGCAGGTTACTGTGCGGACGCTAATTGAAGACCTACAAATAAGCCAACCATGAGATCAGAACATATCATACAGGGTTTTTAATTCACTTTTAGCAAAGGCGGTAAAAATATTGTCAATAGAGGAAGATCTCTGGGCCCTACAATGAACGGCCCATAACTGATACGCAGTAACAACCTACACCGAGATGGAGCCCCAACCTTATCTGTCTCAACCTTTGGCGAGAAGCTGTAAGCTCAAGTTTTTAGATTGATGTTGGAGAAGTGTGGAGAAGACCAGCATGTAAAGATAGCTCCTGTCATTTTTGTCCTTTTCTGAAGGAGCCTTTGGCCCATGTACTGTGCGCTTGCTCCTCTTTTGAATGGGTAAGACGTCTCTGGCTAAAGCCTCTATTTAGAGAAGTGCCGGTGCGTAGATGTCAAGCGGCAGTTAAACATTGCTTCCAGGGCCTGGATAGCAGGCTTACTGCCCACTTTGTGAAATTCATGCATCAGGCTGAAGAGAGACTTAACTGCCAAAGATTTCTGAAATAACACAATTGCTTTCCATAATCTCAAATTTCACATTGGTCACAATAACGTGCAATGTACAAATCCGCTGGCACCGCGCACATATATATAAAACTGTTTACTATAAATTAGGGACTTTAAATGTGAAGATTGGCACTCCTTCTCTGACGATCACTTAATTATCAGGATATATTATTAAGGATCAAAATATTTTAATGTGTGTAATTTTATCAATTTTTTTTAGGACTGTTCCAGGATGAATTTGATTGTGATTTTTATGCCATGGTTTTTATTAGCTAAGCATATATTTACCTAAATAAATAAGTAAAAAGAAAGTCCTTCACATATTATATATTGTGTCGTGGTATACCGCAGTAACTTTGTGGTACACCGCGGTACATGCTGACGAGAAAGCAGCATCTGATTGGCTAATGGGTGTCTTTACAAAACGGAAAAGGCAGCCATGTCATTTCAGCACACTTTCGCTGCGTTCTACATTCTGCACTTCGCTGTGTTCTGGGTTAGGGCCTTAGATATGGGTAAGTAGTAGGTTTTATTGCTATTCCCTACCATTTACCACTTTATTAAAGTAGTAATAGGTAGAGAAATGTATTTCTATTTTTCTATATATTTTTACAGCAGTTTATGGAGAACTATGCTTTTTTAAAAACAAAACTATAAGTAGCGCGGTCATTTGTAGGTATTATCGTGGTATTCTGTAGACTTTTTTGCAAAGAATCAAACATGTAAAAAATTGAAAATTGAAGCCCCTCTACTCTACACTACTCCACTCTAGTGTAATACAGTGTATAGTCTTTTTTTCTTCCTTTAGATTGCTCTTGGATTCCAATTCACTTTTCTCCACTTGGAGTGATTTTGTGTCTCGAAATAATACAAGAAAGTAGTAGTAACTAAAAGTAAAAAAATAAAAACTTCTTTCTTCTTACTTTCTTTTAATTATTTACTATACCTGTAGTTTCCCCGATTTGGTAGAGATCAATTTAGGGCATTAAAAAAGACTAAGGGGCATATTAACAAGGGGGCGATATGAAATTATCGCCGCTTTTGCGTCCGTTTTCGGGCGAAAAGCGGCGATAATTTCATCGCCTTATCAGCAAAGACACGCTATCGCGTGTTTTGCTGACTTAGCGCCTGTTCCCAGCATGCCTAACTTTGCATCGCTAATGAGATGCAAAGTAGGCGTGGCTGTGAAACCAAACAGGGATAATATCGCGAAGGCAGCTTCGCGATATTATCAAGGAGGGTTAGCGATTTTTAAATCGCGTTAAGTATGCCTTAACGCAGGAATTTAACGTCTGTTAAATTCCTGACTAAGGCATACTTAACATGGGGGGTGGATTCTGTGGCTAAGACCACAGGCCCTATCATCTAGGATATCGCCGTTTTCCACCATGGAAAACGGCGATATCCACGCTATCTCTGGAATTTTATCGCCTCGGCGATGCGCGTTGTTGATAACGCGCTAACCGGGCGATAAATTACAGAGGTAGCCGGCGATAAATATGCAAGCGCTAAGCGCGCTTTGCGATATTTATCGCCGGGCCTTGTTAATATGCCCCTATGAATGTAACTTGACTCTTGAGAAAAAAAGCTTCCTTTCCACATTTGTCGTTCCGCTTAGAGCTATTTATTTCCTAATGTGTTTTACTTTATTGGTACAATTTTAAATGTGGGGTGATAAAGAACCTATGGCAAGGTATTTCATAGTTCTTCTTGCTCTAACGATTCCGTTTTCTTCTCTTTTAATTAAGCATCCAATTACTTTCATGAAGTTGCTCATTTGTAGGCTGCTTTAATCCTATTTTGTTGTCGTTTCTTTCATCCAAGCCTTTTTTACTTGTTCATTGGTATAATAATATACTCGCTCCTACCCTCCCTTTTGGCAAAGTAACCCCTTCCCGAGTCCATCCTCAGGTTTTGGAAGAGGGTAGATGAACTTATCCTGTTTGAGAGAGGGGTACCAACAGTGCTCCTCGATTGCCTTTTCTTCTGAACTCCTCTGGTGGTCCATGGTTGGGTGTGCGTAACCACTCTCCCTTGTCCTGCAATTTCCCTGGTAGTTCGTTTTGGCCTCCTTTTTCCTGTTTTTCGGCGGCCTCCTGGAGTTCTGCCCCTTTTCTGCAGTAAAGTATTTTAAATACTTCAACAATATATTAATCCTTTGGCTTACCTCTGCAATCTAAATAAGCCTAAACAATGTTCTAATAGTGAAATTCTAACCCATCCCCCCACTCCTAAACATTATCCTCAACTTACGTCTCTCTAGCCCACTTGTCCTAAATAATGTGTCACACCTTAAGATGTTTATCTGAGAACTCCTATTTCCCATTCTTTTTGCTTGCCTCTTCACTGCCTTCTTTGTTCGCCTACCTGCACTAGTTCCAAATTGCATCAACCCCCTAAAGGATTTTTTTAAAACAAATTTTTATTAAGGTATTCCCATGTTTTTTATAAACAACGAGATGCAAAGCCCAACCATCGCCTACTTCTGAGTATGTATATAGAGCAGCATACAGGTTCCGCTATGCGATTAAATCTCACAAGAGCATATTAAGCATAAGCATAATTTTTTTTCGGGCGACCTTCTGCCTCACCAGACGTATGTTAAGGGAGTGCGAGTGGGGGATCAAATCAAGTCTGCTACACCAGACTCCTCCAGATAGTAATCCATCCATCTGCTCCACATCTTTTCATGTTTTTGAGGGCAGCCCGGGCTTCATATGCTGGTAGTTCAAGGATTCGGTGCCGGACTACTCGCCATTTCCGAACCATGATGTTTAGAATTGTCCAATTTCTCACATTTTGAGCTATTTCTCTTTTCCCAATCATGAGACATGGTATATCCCTCATTTTCTATCAAATTCGATAAGGCTAGTTTTGGGTGGTGGTCTTCTACTCTACCTATCACCAGGTGTAGTGTACAAAAGATTTCTAACCAGTAGGGATCGAGGATAGGGCAGGACCACAATGTGTGTAAAACAATCGCCAGCTGTTGCCCTACTTTAATCGGAATTCAATCATGTTCAGATCACGAGCTACAGAGAATGAAATTAATTTGAATTTGATCATGTTCCCCTCACGACCTACAGAGAATGAAATTTAAAAAATGGAAAATATAAAACTTTCTATCAAAATTTCATTAGTTGAATCAATGTCTATATATAATCATCACACTGCTCCCATCTTAAATTGCAAAATGTTAAATAATGCGCTTTGTCCAGCCAAACCCTTTAGTATTAAAAAACGTGATCAACTATAAGATTTCCAAATAATTAAATAATTACCTACTGTTAGAAATGGGGGTCTCTAGTTGGCAGAGGTAGGTACCTTTGTCCAAATAGGGACCCTTGCTTCTAGTCATCGTAAGTTGGATACACTTCTAAAATAACCCCTGCTCACCCCCTTGGTAGCTTGGCACGAGCAGACAGGCTTATCTCAGAGGCAGTGTGTACAGCATTTGTGAACACATACAGTAATACAGTGAAAACACTACATATGGACACCACACCAGTTTATAAACAAGCATTGGCATAGCCAATAGGTCTCGCTTTTGGGACCTTATAAGTATTTAGTTATGCAGCACAATATCCTTGGTGCAACAACATCAACTGTTGCATGGCTAAACCTTGTACCTTATAAGTGTTTAGCCATGCAACAGTTGTATGAAGGATCGAGAATGGCAACTGGCGAAAGGGAAATGAGGCCAACCAACTCCAGCATCGGTCCCTACACTGAGCCCTGGAAGTGGGATAAAGCTAGGATACAGAGCATCCTCTCTGAGGATGGAAACCAGGCTGATGATTGGTTTTGTAAACTTTGAAGTTTCACCTGAACAGATTAACAGCAGCTGCTTCCCAGCTACTAAATATAAGCAGGAGCAGCACTCCAGCATTCCAAGGAGTCCATCGCCCCACACCAGCATCGACACGCAACAGCGCTGCCTCAACATGCAGAGGTGGGCTGCTCATGTCATCAAAAGTAGCGCTAACCCGGAAGTTCTACCAGCATGACCCTTTGCTGAGGTTACTGCATGGGCAGCCCAGTCCATCCAGGACTCCTCAATCACTGATCCACAGCAGAAGTCCTTCTCTGAGCCTCAGAGAGTGGAGGAGGGCTGCTCAAATCAACCAACAAGTGCAGGTGAGCTTAATGGTGACGCTTTGCTTTAAATCTCAGTGGCCACGTTTGCTTGTTGCACCTTTGTGGCACAGCCCCCACTCCCTCTCGCAAACCTTGTCCTTCTGTGGTGGCCACAAGCCTCTGTGTACAGAGTGCAGGCCAGGCCCCATTCAGATTGTCCAGGATTCCCGAGGGATGCGCCCCGGACATGTTTTGAGATCCCCTGATATTGGCTGACTGTGTGGAGGTCTTACACCCTGTTGGCTTACTTTCTACCTCGACCAAAAACCATGGGCCTTCTCAGGACCAAGACTGGTCCTCGCTGGAGGTGGCACCGTTAACCAGGTACTGTTGCACCTTGGGTAATGAAGCATCCAACATTTTATGTATTGTGAAAATCTTAACTCCAAACAAGGAAACAAAGCAGGTTTCCTGAGCAAATAACTCTGGATAGTGAAACTTAACGTTAAGGTGCTAGAATTGCATAGAATCTCCCTTCCTCGCGTAATTCTTATTATTATTTTAAATAACTTGGCAGGTCTGCTACAGCTTGATGCCACAGAGTGAATGAATGTGCTGCTTTGATGTTTTCTTAGTATTATGTTTTTTACGTGCAATCCCTCACTCTTAATGCACAAAACCAAAGACGTTTGAAAAACGGTACTGTGTTTTATTGATTTAAGTTAATTGCTTCATTTAACGCAGTTTTAAATGTGCAATCTAAATCAACCCGCCGCTTGCTTTAAGTGGTATTTACTTTGGACGAGTTTTAAGCTGCGTTATTCCTGGAATTGCTAAAGAGATGCATGTGATTTGAAATAATGAAAATGGCACTGGCGTCTCTATCGCTCTCTCATCTTCTGGAGTAAAACAGTCTAGTTAGTCCTGCCCTGGGCAGAACATGCAGAGTGCTAGAACTATCTAAAATGAATACGCTTCAAACCCAAGTATGACCTTTTGAAGTGGTGCACATTTTCAAAACTAGGCTCTTCGACCAAATTGTAGGCGCTGTCCTTCCCACTTTTGCCTCTCTTTGTTTCTATAGCGCCTAGAGACGATTTGGATGTGCGCTCTATGCTTAGTAAATGCCAATACTGATTGAAAGAGAGATGAGAAAGGTTGTTTCAGGGAGGAAGGAAGAGATGTGGGGCAGTGAGGAAGTAAACAGGAAGAAGAGAAGGAGGATGGACCACACGTGGAAAGGAGTAAATAGCCTGCAAGGAGCGCAGGAATGTCACAGTGAGAAACAGGAGGATCGCTGGGCGTAGAAGAGGGGGATCAGAGAAGAGGAGTAAACGCCAACAATTGAAAGGGTAAAGCAGGCAGAGGAGAGAAGTTAAGATGCATAGGGATGCCACTGGGAAATGAGACTGTGTACAATATGGCAAGATAAAAAGAAAATGCAACACTTGGAAGAAAGGAAACTGCAGGGAGAGCCAAAAAAGACTGCAAGAAGAGGGTGAGAAGTTGAACAAAGTGACGCCGGGTGAGATTTAAGCCTTCCAAGACAAGCACAACAAGCGCGCGCCTCGCGCGGCAGCAGGGGGAGGGGGCCTGCGCGATTCCCTTGCGGGAGCGTGCAGCAAGGCGCGATGATTGTGACCATATGGCGCCACCATATGGCGCCGCGCGCTCCCGCAAGGGAATCGCCAGACGTGCACGCGTTGCCATTGCAAGCAATGCAACGCGTGCACGTTTTTGCCCCCAAAGCTGTGCCGATAACTAAAGGTCTCTCCTATGCAGCGCATGCGTGCTGCGTAGGCGAGACCTAAAAAAGGTCATCTTTATCTAAACCAAAACAAGACCAAACGACAAAAATCCACAATACAGTATTGAAAATAAGGCTTTCAAATGGTAGAAAATAGTTCAGTTCAATGCAAGTTGTAAATGCGACACTTTTCTCACAAAGTACCTTGGATGCGTCACGCAAAACAAACAAAACGGTCGCAGGGAAGGTGAGGTGTCGGTTCCTTACACGCAGGGAAGGTGATGTGCGTCGGTTCCTTGCTTCGGGGAAGGTGATGCGTCGGTTCCTTACTGCAGCGCAGGGGAGGTGAAGCGTCGGTTCCTTACCGGAGAGGAGGTGATGCGTCGGTTTCTTACTGCATGGGGAGGTGATGAGTCGGTTTCTTACTGCGCCCCCAACAATGCGACAGTCTTGGCGCCTCTATGCAATGCGTCGATCCGGTACGATGCGTGGTTTCGTTGTGCAGCTGCACAGCAGGCTTGCGTCAGGATCGGTGCGGTGATCTCGGACTTCGGAGATCGTTGCACCCGATGCATCATGCAGCAATTTCTCGAGCCGCGGCAGGTGCTGCAATGGTTTCTTCGGCGATTCATCGAAAACAGGTGCGGATGCGACACGCTTCTTCGAGGTTGCGTCGATTTTCCAGCTCCCAGCAGCAGTCTCTAGAGGTCCTAAACAGCAGCAGGCACCTCTTTACAGGTTGGAATTCCCAGCAAGGAAATTCAGGGGAGCTGGTGGTGAAGTCTTTGTGTCCCTGAGACTTCAGAACAGGAGGCAAGCTCAGTTTCAAGCCCTTGGAGATCTTTTCTTCAAGCAGGTGACAAAGCAAACAGCAAAGTCCTTTTTCTCCTTTCCTTGGCAGCAAGCAGCCACTGCAGGCCAACCCCAGACAGCAAACAGCACAGGAGCAGTATTCCTCCTCAGCTTATCCGGCTCTTCTCCTTGGCAAAGGTTCCTCTTGATTTCTCAGAAGTGATCTTAAAAGACTGGGGTCTGGGCCCCTCTTTTTATACCCCAAAATCCTTTGTTCTCTGAAGGCAGAGAGTGTACCCAGCCAAAACCAGTTCTGTGGGGCACTTTGCAAGTGAACAACAACCTCCACTGTCAGTGTGACCCTGGCTCCAGACACACCACAGGAGGGCAGAGCCATCATTGTGGAAGGCAGGCACAGCCCTATTCAGGTGCAGGTGCTACTCCTCCCACCACTCCAAATGCAGACCAGGCCTATTCAGCCCAGCCCTGACTCATCAGGCTCTCTGGAGCCACTGCCCCTCTCCAGCCCCTGTCATCCAAAAGCCAGAAAAGCAATACACAAACCTAGCAGAGGCACACTGGATGGTTAAGCAAGAAAATACCTACTTTCTAAAAGTGGTATTTTCAAACACAGAATGTAAAAATCACCCCCACCAAAAGATGCATTTTAACATTCTGAGTTCAGGCATACTAAACTTTATTTTTCTACCTCGTTCCCGGGGTAGTTATATTTATAAAATGTTATAAACAAACTCCCTATTCTGTCCTATGGGAACAGGAAGCTTTGCAATAGTGAAAAACGAAATTGGCAGTATTTTACTATCAGGACATGCCACACACATCAAGGCATGTCCTACCTTTCACATGCAATGCACCCTGCTCACAGGGGTACCTTGTGCCTACCTTAGGGGTGACTAATATGTAGAAAAGGGAAGGTTTAGGGACTGGCAAGTGTGTGTACTTGCCAAGTTGACATGGCAGTCCCAGACTGCACACAGGCTCTGCAATGGCAGGCCAGAATACAATTTTACAGGCTGCTTCTGTGGGTGGCACAGTCAGTGCTGCAGCCCACTAGCAGCATTTGATTTACAGGCCCTGGGCACACACAGTGCACTATACTAGGGTCTGACAAGTAAATCAAATATGCCAATCATGGAATCACTAATCCATAACAAGGCAAAAAAGTAGTAATACTTTTTAGATCTCGCCTCCCTGACAGTGAAAGTACTATGATTTACAGAGGGCTTACAGCCTAGCCACTGCTTACTATTGGTTAGCTTTATTCTCAGTTGTATTTGTTTGTTTCTAATTCCATGCCTTGCCTTCCCCTTCGTGTGTTTGTCCCTTCCCTGGGGCGTAGCCTATTTACCCTCCATTTGATTGGCTGACTTGTATCCTTCCATTGCTCATTTTTAGGAAACATGAAAATGCATGTGTTTTCCAGCTCTCTCCCTCATGTGCGTCTCCACCCCACCAAATACCTGCTGCAGCGCTCTGAGCTGCTATCTGCTTCATTTTCTTCTCCCCCACCTACCATATTGCTCTCTCCCTCCTGTGTTGGTTGCAATCTTTTGTGTGCTTCTCGCCCGCCAAACCCATATCCTCCTTCTTGTTCGCAGTATAATGTGCTTCTTGTTTGCAGCATAATGTGCTTCTCCTCTGCCACCCATGTTTAAAAGTTTCAGGGCTTCGTCCATCATCTCCTTGTATTTGCTTTGTTCGCCCTAAGTTGGCTTGTTATGCCCAGACATGGGTCCCTTGCTCACTTTGCCCCTGGATTCAAGCTAGCCTGGCTGATGAGGGGTGTTACCCCAAAACCGGTCCCAGGATTGCCAGTTTCAGGTCCAGGGAAGACATGGCTTGGCAGTTCGGACTGGACTGTTCCCATGAGGCACAGGGTCAAGACTGATTTGCATATAGCTGTGTCTGAACTGGGGTGGCAAAGTGAGCTAAAGAACGATGATGGATTCATCCCAGATCTGTGACTGGGGGTGAGTGTCTAAAAAATGTCAGCGCTCCGTCCATCATCTCCTAGTGTTTGCTCCCCTTCCCACACACTTGCCCTTTTTCGCACAAAAAAATATTTTTTTAATTTACTAACCCAATTGTCATCGGCCATCTTGAATCTGTAAATTAAGAAATCACAAGCAAAATGGCGCCCGCCACATTCTGTAGGTGCATACTTGCATGGTAATGCATACTGAATGACGAAACCACAACAGAGGTCACATCAAACCACCTTTATACTTTTCCTTCTGTTTTTTTGCCACTCAGCATCAGCAAAAGGCCTTGAGTTTTGCAAACTGCACTGGCACACTCAATAGTTCCCAAAAACAATACCTATTGGCTTTGCCAGTGCTTGTTTGCAATAGGTCGCATGGCTCCTGCGCCAAGTCACTCCTCAAGGATTCCGCACGCGGGAAGCTGTAATTCTATCGATATTGTGACTCACATATTTTCCATTTCTCTTTCGCGTCTCATGAAATCGCTTACTTATATAAAAAAAAAAAGTCTGAAAAGTAACAACACTTTTTCACAAAGGCTTACGGGAGATGCGAGGATGTCAGCCACTGGGGCGGTCGCATGTGAGACCAGAGCCCCATGAGACCGCAAGTCTTTGAATACTGGGGCTTTGTTGAATTGTTTCTGAACAGTAGGAATCTGTCACTTCCTCATCATTCGCTTGGTTAAGAAGCAGATTTTCTTTTAGGATTTATGCTCTCCACGGGAGAGCGGACGATAAGGAGCTTTTAAGTGTGAATATATTTGGAACTCGCCATGCAAAAGGATTGATTTTTTTTATGTTTGAATTTCTCCTTGTAAAATATTAGTGTCTTCGTAGAAAAAAACAGCAGATAGCAATCTGGTATTTCCATTAGTTTTAATTGAACTTCTATTGATGAAAGGAAGAACAATAGCTCTGGCTTACTTTTTATTCAAAAGACCATGGGGCATATTATCTAGGGTTGGCGATAATTATCGCCGAGCGCGCTTAGCGCACTTTTCTTTATCGCCGGCTATCGCTGGAATATCTCGCCAAGCTAGCGCTGTATTACCAACGCTCAGCGCTATGGCGATAAATATTCCAGCGATAGCGGGCAAATGGCCAAACATCGCCTAAAAAACAGCGATGTCCCTCCCAAAATGGCGATGATCTTGGTGATAAGGCCCTGTGGCCTTAACCCCATAATCCACCTCCCATGTTAGGTATGCCTAACACAGGAATTTAGCAGACGTTAAATTCCTGCGTTAGGCCAGAGGTAGCGCGATTATTATCATCGCTACCCCTCCTTGCTAATATCGCGAAGCTGCCTTCGCGATATTTTCCCATGTTGTTTCTATCAGCCACGCCTACTTTGCATCTCATTATCGATGCGTAGCGAGTGGTGACAGAAACTTTAATAATGCGTTAGAATTATTACCGCTTTTCGGCCGAAAACGGCCACTAAAGCGGCGATAATTCTCTTGATAATATGCCCCTATGTCTGATGTGCTTAACTGGACTGGTGTCTGCTTAAAAACACGAAGATGTTCTTGTGGGTACTTTTAGGTCCAGACAGGTGCATAACGGCACAACATAAATGGACACAGAGAACAACAGTATGTACTGGGTCCTCCTGGGGGCAGTTGAAATGGGAACAGTACTGCATGTGATCTGTCTGGACTTTCACTCGATTGGTTCTAGATAATATGTGTCATAGCTAGTATAATGTGCAACAGACCGGTTCTAAAAGGAGAGAGGACCATACAGGCATAGCCAATGGTGATCACGGCAAAAGTGTGCTTGTCGCTGTCCTTCTATTAAGTAGGGCAGAGGAGCAGCAAGCCAGTAGTTTCTGCATGTGAACGCTGTATCTCCAAAGTGAGCACGCATGTGGATCAGATATTTCTTGCAAGATCTAAGAGTAATGTACATAATGCATTAAACTGACCTCCTACGCAAGCATCAGGACTTCCTCAATGATCTTTATTAAGAAATCCCATTTTCACCCTCTGTTCAAGTGTGCAATACCTCAGAACTTGAAGGTAATCAAATAGGACTGTGGAGTGAGAGAAAATAATGCAACCCTTTGTTAGATCTGACAGCCTTAGGGTGGTCTTCCCCAAACTTTTTGCCTGCTGACCGCTTTTTGCTGTATTTTTTTGTGGCATTAGAACTCTGCTATCCAGTGCTAAAGTGCATGTGCTTCTCTTCTAAACATGGTTTCATTGACTTATCCACAATTGGTATATTTAATTTATCTGTCGGTCCCTACTTGAGTGCACTACCAGTGCCCAGGGTCTGTAAATGTAATGCTATTATTATGCCTGCAGCATCGGCTGTGCGACCCATGGAAGTAGGCATTTAAAACATGCCTCAGGCCTGCCACTGCAGAGCCTGTGTGTGCAGTTTTACTGTCCGTTCGACTTGGTATTTAGAACCCTTTGCCAAGCCCTAAACTCCCCTTTTCTTACACATGTCACCCCTAAGGTAGGCCCTAGGTAGCCTGTAGGGCAGGGTGCTGATTAAAAAAATGGTAGGTAATGGACAGTAGGTGCAAACCTGAGTACGAAAAGTGTTATTGTCCGCCTAGTGCTTGTGTGCAAACAAGGACTGGTCATTTGCACTGTTTAAGAATGTTTTTTGTGTTCATGGTTTGTTTTTGACCTGTTTATACTGTGCTTAATTACAATTGTGTTGTTTTAATGTGTACATGTGCATTTTATGTTAATGTTTTACACTTACAATGTGCATCCAAATGATGTGTCGCCCTTCTCATGACATGAAATGATTGGGTGAATTTTGCTCTTCAAAAAGTTTTAAATCGAAGTGAAATAAAGCACGCAGACTTTAGAATTGATTGTCTAGGGTTCCATTCAATTTGATTATTACAACCTACCTGGTCACTTTGTTTGTTTGATGCTTGTTGCGACATTCACATCGTGTCTTCCACTGAAGTAAGGAAAGGCAGATCTATCTATCTATCTATCTATCTATCTATCTATCTATCTATCTATCTATCTATCTATCTATCTATCTATCTATCTATCTATCTATCTATCCACACACACAGAAGCAGCTTATTACTTTATGTGATGTAGATCTGCACGCATAGCGTATACTATGTTTTTTTCATGTGTAGCAGTGAGTAAAACCAAAACCAGGATAATAGGAAAAAAGCCATGCAGCAACAGATAAAATTACATTGAAGTGCCTTTGTGACTACGATCAGAGTTGTTTTCCTGGATAATAACATTATAGCGTGCAATATGCGAGGCAGTAAGCAGTATTTTCCCTTGCCAGTTTCAACATACTATAGTAGTGCTAACATGGAATTCGACCTTTGCACTGTAGTAATAAATGTGTGAATGCGCATTTATATGTGTATATATATATACATATATATATTACCCACTGGCTGTGGCCAGTAGGTAGTTATAGTTAGGACCTAGTTTCCATAGGAAAAGCGTTTTTTGATTTGCCAATAACTTTGGCGCCGTTTGACGAATCTTCACGAAATTTTCAAAACTAGTGGGGCGCTGCGGTCAGCTCCTGCCTTGAAAGTTTCGGGGTGATTCGTCAAGCGGGGCCGAGAAAAAGGGGGTCCCAAAACGCATTTTCCCCATGTTAATTTCCATAGGAACTTTAGACAAAGCTACAGCCCGAACTGCTGAACGGAATTACACCAAATTTGGCAGAAAGGTAGCTCTTGGTTCAGAAAGCGACCTTTTTTTTAAATAGTGTATATCGGTTAAGTAGTTCCTGAGAAATTAGAAAAGAAAAGTTTCAATATCTGAGCACCGAGAAGGAGTCGCGACTCCTCCCGAGCACGAGCTGACTTCTGATTGGCTGCCAACACTCCAAACCAGGAAGTGTTGGCAGCCATCTTGTGACTCGGTAACCGAGTCACAAGAAAACAGTGAAAAAAACATTAAAAAACAAGAAAAGGGGGCCGGATAGAAACACCCTGTCCCCCTAGGCCTGCTGAGGGGGTCGGCCAAAAAAAGCATTTTTTTGTTTTTTTAAACGGCAGAATTCGTGCTGGGTGCGCGAATCCTGCAGAGAAAATAAAAAAAACCGAAGCACGGGCTCCCGTGCTTCATTAGTGTTAAGCCCCCGGGTGGGCCAGGTCCCGGGGGCAATCCCAAATTATATAGCGGGGGCCCGCAGGGGCCCCCGCAGGGGCCCCCGCAGCCCTGGGGACTGCCACCTCCCCAGGGATCTCATTTTGTTAAATTAAAATGTGTGTGGGGGGGCTCAAACCCCCCCACATGCCCTGGGGACCACCACCTCCCCGGGGCTTTGCCAATTAAACACGGGGGCACACGGCCCCCCCACAGCCCCAGGGACTGCCACCTCCCCAGGCTCTGTTTTTTAATAAAACATGTGTGTGGGGGGGCTCGAGCCCCCCCACACGCCCCGGGGTCCACCACCTCCCTGGGGCTTTAGAAATGAAGGGAGGGTGGCCGAGCGGCCCCCCTCCTGGAGCCCTTGATGGCCCTGGGGACCGCCACCCCCCAGGGCCGGCTCCTGCAATGTCCTGGGGTGCCCACCCCCGGGACATTGCCGTTTGCTATGGCAGGGCGGGAGCACGGCTTCCGCCCTGCCATAGCAAACTCTGCTTTGCTTGATTGAAGCGAGAGCAGGTAAACCTGCTCTCGCTTCAATCAAGCAAGCAGGACTGCTTTGCACAAGGGGAGCTGCATGTCTGCAGCTCCCCTTGTGCAAAAGCAATGCTGGCTCCCGCAGGAGGCAGGGAGCCGGCGGGACCGTGGGGGCATTGGGGCTCCCCCACGGTCCCCAACGGAGAGGCCAGGCCCCGGGGGATGGGTTCCCCGGGGCCAGAAGTGGCCCGGGAGGGGGGCCACGCGGCCCCCCTCCCCTGTAATTCAAAAATAATTAAAAAAAACAAAAACGGACAGGCTGGCCCTAGGGGATGGGGTCCCCGGGGCCATAATTGGCCTGAGGAGGGGGCCACACAGCCCCCTCCAAATAATAAAAAAAAAAAAAAATCTGGCCATGCCCGGGGCCGAAATCGGCCTTGGGAGGGGGGCCACGCGGCCCCCTTCCCGATTTAAAAAAAAAAAATTATTTATAAAAAGGGGTCAGGCCCTGGGGGATGGTGTCCCCAAGGCCCCAAAAATGTAAAAGAAAAGGGGCCACACAGCCCCCCTTGTAAAAAAAAAGTATTAAAAAAAAAGCCTGCGTCTAGCCGGAGGCCACGCCCCCTTTCTCCACCACTCTGCAAACGCGCCCCCTGGCGCGTTGTTAGTTGGGGAATTAATTCCCCATGAATACTGAGGGTCCCTGGGGGCCAACTAGCCTACCAGGTACCTCCAGTATGCACCACAGAGCTGCGTTGCAGAGAGGTGGTCCGAGGCCACGCCCCTTTCACAACACTCTGCAAATGCGCCTCTCGGTACACTGCTGGTGGGGCGGTGAGGTCCTCTTGTGTCCTGAGGACCTCAGGACACAAGTGGACTTCATCCCCGAGCAGCAGTGTGCCAAGAGGCACGTTTGCAGAGTGGTGTAAAGAGGGCATGGCCTCAGACCACTCTCTGCAATCCAGTTGTGTGGCACTTTCTGGAGGTACCTGGTGGGCTAGTTGGCCCCCAGGGACCCTCAGTATTCAAGGGGACTTAATCCCCCAACTTACAACGCACCAGGGGCGCGTTTGCAGAGTGGTGGAGAAAGGGGCATGGCCTTTGCCCACCTCTCAGCAATCCCACTGTGTCGGGCTTACTGGAGGTAAGAGGTAGGCTAGTTGGCCCCTAAAGGACCCCCAGCAGCGAAGGGGACTTCAATCCCCATCCAAGAGCACGTCAGGGAGCGTGTTTGTAGAGTGGTGGGCAAAGGGGGCGTGGCCTGCTACAAGTACTTAGCAATGCTGCTGTGTGGGACTTACTGGAGGTAATAGGAGGGGTAGTTGGTCCCCAAGGATGTCCTTGGGGGCCAACTACCCCTCTTGTTACCTCCAGTAAGTGCCACACAGTGGGATTGCTAAGACGTCTTCGGAGGCCATGCCCCCCTTTCTCCACCACTCTGTAAACACGCCACCTGGCAGACTACGGGATGGGGATGACGTCCAATTTACTCCTGAGGGAGTTTGGGGGCCAAGAAGCCCTCCTGGTACCTCCTGTAAGTCCTACGCAGTGGAATTCCTGAGCGCTGGTCGGAGGCCCAGCACCCTTTCTCCACCACTCTGCAAACGTGACTACTACTTAAAGAAGCATCTTTCTGCACCTCTGACTTAGAGGTAGTTTTAATCCCCCTGCCCTATTATATACTAGGGCCTTACAGAGGAGGTCATGCCAATCACAGGGGTACCCCAACCCATAGTGTACCCTAGTGTATGTAGGTGTTTTCACTGTATTCTAAGTGTCTTTTAGCATAGCACTGGCTCTGGGCCTGGTTACTCAGAGTCAGTTACCACCAGTACCAGTCAGCAAAAATTGGGGGCACAGGATGACTTTGCAACAACACCTCTTTCTGCACCTCTGTTGGTTCTTTCTGCATAGCTCTTGCTTCTTTCTGCACCTTTCTTTGTCTTTCTGGACTTCTGTTGCCTCTTTCTGCATTTCTCTTGCTTATTTCTGCGCCTTTCTTCCTCTTTCTGCACATGTCCTACCTCTGTAGGCATAATTAGAAATTAGCATTTAAAAAACCTTTGAAATTCACTGAAAAAACCATAGGTTTCAGGGACGTTATAGTTAGAAATTAGCATTTAAAAAACCTTTGAAATTCACTGAAAAAACCATACGTTTCAGAGACGTTATAGTTAGTTGGACATTTCACTCGTACAAAACCTGAGAAATTCGGCCGTTATAGTTAGTTCAGCTAACTATAACTCGCGCCCCCGCAATGCACTGCTGATGACGTCACATATTACATCATTCATGACACGGTCAGTGACATCACTGATGACATCACTGATGACATCTCAAATGACATCACTGATGACATCACTGATGACATCATCCACGTGATAATCTGATGCACCTCCTCACACCCTAATATAACCTTTGATACACCCACTCTAAAATACAGACTACCATTTTCGAAACCATAGACACACCAATACCAGTTACTACATACCCACTCACTGATTCCTAGGTCTACGCACACGTCCACTCATTCACCCATACAGTCATTCATACATGCAGGTCCTTTTGCCTAAGCAGCACATGCGCGCTGCGTAGGCGAGACCTAAAAAGGAAAAAGAGAAAAAACGATTTTGGAGCACAGTGTGACTTGGTCAAAGAAGACTAGCTAATGAGCAAGATGGAACAAGAAAACAGAAGTGAAAAAACTACCTTTTAAATGATGCTTAAAGTTTTGACTGTGATGAAATATCGGGTCTTCATCAGCATACATCAGTGAATCTGTATTACGTTTCACCACCTTGATGTTTGACTATTTGTGGGGAAAATATATTTTGATACTTTTCAGATCTGCTTTTAGATCAAGTCTGCAAAGTGCACGTTGAATTAGATACTTTGTGCTACTTTCATGTATCAGACACTAGTGTTAACCTACACCCTGTCATGGTGATATAGCTAAAACTGTGTCCTCGCTCTGCCGCGTGAGCTCAGGAAAGTCAGTTTCAGTGTGGCTGAATCTGATGCTGAAGAGAGACTCAGCGATACCAAAGGGGATGATGGACGGAGCGCTTGAGCTAATCAAACACTCACCCCCAGTCAACAGATCTGGGTTTAATCCATCATCATTCTTTAGCTCACTCCACCACCCCAGTTCAGACATGGCCATATGCAAATCAGTCTGACCCTGTGCCTCATGGGAACAGTCCAGCCCGAACTGCCAAGCCATGTCTTCCCTGGACCGGAAACAAGCATCCTGGGACTGGTTTCTAGCTATTCAGCCGTCATCAGCCAGGCTAGCTTGAATCCAGTGACAAAGTGAGCAAGGGACCCACGTCTGGGCATACCCTGCCAACTTAGGGCAAACAAAGCGATACCAAAGGGGATGATGGACGGAGCGCTTGAGCTAATCAAACACTCACCCCCAGTCAACAGATCTGGGTTTAATCCATCATCATTCTTTAGCTCACTCCACCACCCCAGTTCATAAATGGCCATATGCAAATCAGTCTGACCCTGTGCCTCATGGGAACAGTCCAGCCCGAACTGCCAAGCCATGTCTTCCCTGGTCCGGAAACAAGCATCCTGGGACCGGTTTCTGGCTATTCAGCCGTCATCAGCCAGGCTAGCTTGAATCCAGTGGCAAAGTGAGCAAGGGAGCCACGTCTGGGCATACCCTGCCAACTTAGGGCGACCAAAGCGATACCAAAGGGGATGATGGACGGAGCATTAGAGCAAATCAAACACTCACCCCCAGTCAACTGATCTGGGTTTAATCCATCATCATTCTTTAGCTCACTCCACCACCCCAGTTCAGACATGGCCAAATACAAATCAGTCTGACCCTGTGCCTCATGGGAACAGTCCAGCCCGAACTGCCAAGCCATGTCTTCCCTGGACCGGAAACAAGCATCCTTTGACCGGTTTCTGGCTATTCAGCCGTCATCAGCCAGGCTAGCTTGAAGAGAGACTCAGAACATCTGACCTCTGCCTCCTGGTATAGGTGCTCAGGTCTGCTACTATGTTTCTTCTGCTTCTTTGCTCCTACTTTTGAACTGATGTTTGAGTACATCTCTTTAGCACTGCTGACATAATAATGCCACAAAAGAAGTACTGCTCTGGCACCCAGGATGTGGTACGGGTGCCATGTTAAAATATTACTGCTACAGTACTGTTAAGTCACATTTGTACTATAGTAACAATAGGATAGTGATTGTGAAAGGAGTAGGAATAGGTGGCAGGCCTGAGGGAATGGAGCACTTCTCAGCCTCTCTACCCTCCACTCCAGTCACTGTAAAAGTAGAAACATGAAAAAATAGTGAAGAGGGCAAAGGATGGCTATTAAAAAAATAGGGGGAAAGGGAAGAGGGTTATAAAAAATGAACACAGGGCATCAGTGTCTCTCTCCAGTGTAGAAAAAGGAAACAGATAAATCCATTTCGATGCCATGGGTGTTCCTCAGGTTGACTTCATCAAAGTTGACAATTCGGTTATAAATGGACATTCATTCAAAATGAATTGTCAACAGTGATTCGTCAGCGCCGCTTTGGGTGCTTCCCAGTTTCCGCCGCAGCACAGAATATAGAACAATCCAGTAAATTTAAAAAACAGAGCTTGTTGCGACATTCACATCGTGTCTTCCACTGAAGTAAGGAAAGGCAGATCTATCTATCTATCTATCTATCTATCTATCTATCTATCTATCTATCTATCTATCTATCTATCTATCTATCTATCCACACACACAGAAGCAGCTTATTACTTTATGTGATGTAGATCTGCACGCATAGCGTATACTATGTTTTTTTCATGTGTAGCAGTGAGTAAAACCAAAACCAGGATAATAGGAAAAAAGCCATGCAGCAACAGATAAAATTACATTGAAGTGCCTTTGTGACTACGATCAGAGTTGTTTTCCTGGATAATAACATTATAGCGTGCAATATGCGAGGCAGTAAGCAGTATTTTCCCTTGCCAGTTTCAACATACTATAGTAGTGCTAACATGGAATTCGACCTTTGCACTGTAGTAATAAATGTGTGAATGCGCATTTATATGTGTATATATATATACATATATATATTACCCACTGGCTGTGGCCAGTAGGTAGTTATAGTTAGGACCTAGTTTCCATAGGAAAAGCGTTTTTGATTTGCCAATAACTTTGGCGCCGTTTGACGAATCTTCACGAAATTTTCAAAACTAGTGGGGCGCTGCGGTCAGCTCCTGTCTTGAAAGTTTTGGGGTGATTCGTCAAGCGGGAGCCGAGAAAAAAGGGGGTCCCAAAACGCATTTTCCCCATGTTAATTTCCATAGGAACTTTAGACAAAGCTACAGCCCGAACTGCTGAACGGAATTACACCAAATTTGGCAGAAAGGTAGCTCTTGATTCAGAAAGCGACCTTTTTTTTAAATAGTGTATATCGGTTAAGTAGTTCCTGAGAAATTAGAAAAGAAAAGTTTCAATATCTGAGCACCGAGAAGGAGTCGCGACTCCTCCCGAGCACGAGCTGACTTCTGATTGGCTGCCAACACTCCAAACCAGGAAGTGTTGGCAGCCATCTTGTGACTTCGGTAACCGAGTCACAAGAAAACAGTGAAAAAAACATTAAAAAACAAGAAAAGGGGGCCGGATAGAAACACCCTGTCCCCCTAGGCCTGCTGAGGGGTCCCACAGGGACCCCCAGGGCCAAAAGCATTTTTTGTTTTTAAACGGCAGAATTCGTGCTGGGTGCGCGAATCCTGCAGAGAAAATAAAAAAAAACGAAGCACGGGCTCCCGTGCTTCATTAGTGTTAAGCCCCCGGGTGGGCCAGGTCCCGGGGGCAATCCCAAATTATATAGCGGGGGCCCCCGCAGCCCTGGGGACTGCCACCTCCCCGGGGCTTCATTGATGATTTGCGGGGGGCAGGCAGCCCCCCCGCAGCCCCGGGGACCACCACCTCCCCAGGGATCTCATTTTGTTAAATTAAAATGTGTGTGGGGGGGCTCAAACCCCCCCACATGCCCTGGGGACCACCACCTCCCCGGGGCTTTGCCAATTAAACACGGGGGCACACGGCCCCCCCACAGCCCCAGGGACTGCCACCTCCCCAGGCTCTGTTTTTTAATAAAACATGTGTGTGGGGGGCTCGAGCCCCCACACGCCCCGGGGTCCACCACCTCCCTGGGGCTTTAGAAATGAAGGGAGGGTGGCCGAGCGGCCCCCTCCTGGAGCCCTTGATGGCCCTGGGGACCGCCACCCCCAGGGCCGGCTCCTGCAATGTCCTGGGGTGCCCACCCCGGGACATTGCCGTTTGCTATGGCAGGGCGGGAGCACGGCTTCCGCCCTGCCATAGCAAACTCTGCTTGCTTGATTGAAGCGAGAGCAGGTAAACCTGCTCTCGCTTCAATCAAGCAAGCAGGATTGCTTTTGCACAAGGGGAGCTGCATGTCTGCAGCTCCCTTGTGCAAAAGCAATGCTGGCTCCCGCAGGAGGCAGGGAGCCGGCGGGACCGTGGGGGCATTGGGGCTCCCCCACGGTCCCCAACGGAGAGGCCAGGCCCCGGGGGATGGGTTCCCCGGGGCCAGAAGTGGCCCGGGAGGGGGGCCACGCGGCCCCCTCCCCTGTAATTCAAAAATAATTAAAAAAAACAAAAACGGAAAGGCTGGCCCTAGGGGATGGGGTCCCCGGGGCCATAATTGGCCTGAGGAGGGGGCCACACAGCCCCCTCCAAATAATAAAAAAAAAAAAAATCTGGCCATGCCCGAGGCCGAAATCGGCCTCGGGAGGGGGCCACGCGGCCCCCTTCCCGATTTAAAAAAAAAATTATTTATAAAAGGGGTCAGGCCCTGGGGGATGGTGTCCCCAAGGCCCCAAAAATGTAAAAGAAAAGGGGCCACACAGCCCCCCTTGTAAAAAAAAGTATTAAAAAAAAAGCCTGCGTCTAGCCGGAGGCCACGCCCCCTTTCTCCACCACTCTGCAAACGCGCCCCCTGGCGCGTTGTTAGTTGGGGAATTAATTCCCCATGAATACTGAGGGTCCCTGGGGGCCAACTAGCCTACCAGGTACCTCCAGTATGCACCACAGAGCTGCGTTGCAGAGAGGTGGTCCGAGGCCACGCCCCTTTTCACAACACTCTGCAAATGCGCCTCTCGGTACACTGCTGGTGGGGCGGTGAGGTCCTCTTGTGTCCTGAGGACCTCAGGACACAAGTGGACTTCATCCCCCGAGCAGCAGTGTGCCAAGAGGCACGTTTGCAGAGTGGTGTAAAAGGGGGCATGGCCTCAGACCACCTCTCTGCAATCCAGCTGTGTGGCACTTTCTGGAGGTACCTGGTGGGCTAGTTGGCCCCCAGGACCCTCAGTATTCAAGGGGACTTAATCCCCAACTTACAACGCACCAGGGGGCGCGTTTGCAGAGTGGTGGAGAAAAGGGGCATGGCCTTTGCCCACCTCTCAGCAATCCCACTGTGTCGGGCTTACTGGAGGTAAGAGGTAGGCTAGTTGGCCCCTAAAGGACCCCCAGCAGCGAAGGGGACTTCAATCCCCATCCAAGAGCACGTCAGGGAGCGTGTTTGTAGAGTGGTGGGCAAAGGGGCGTGGCCTGCTACAAGTACTTACCAATGCTGCTGTGTGGGACTTACTGGAGGTAATAGGAGGGGTAGTTGGTCCCCAAGGATGTCCTTGGGGGCCAACTACCCCTCTTGTTACCTCCAGTAAGTGCCACACAGTGGGATTGCTAAGACGTCTTCGGAGGCCATGCCCCCTTTCTCCCACCACTCTGTAAACACGCCACCTGGCAGACTACGGGATGGGGATGACGTCCAATTTACTCCTGAGGGAGTTTGGGGGCCAAGAAGCCCTCCTGGTACCTCCTGTAAGTCCTACGCAGTGGAATTCCTGAGCGCTGGTCGGAGGCCCAGCACCCTTTCTCCACCACTCTGCAAACGTGACTACTACTTAAAGAAGCATCTTTCTGCACCTCTGACTTAGAGGTAGTTTTAATCCCCTGCCCTATTATATACTAGGGCCTTACAGAGGAGGTCATGCCAATCACAGGGGTACCCCAACCCATAGTGTACCCTAGTGTATGTAGGTGTTTTCACTGTATTCTAAGTGTCTTTTAGCATAGCACTGGCTCTGGGCCTGGTTACTCAGAGTCAGTTACCACCAGTACCAGTCAGCAAAAAATTGGGGGCACAGGATGACTTTGCAACAACACCTCTTTCTGCACCTCTGTTGGTTCTTTCTGCATAGCTCTTGCTTCTTTCTGCACCTTTCTTTGTCTTTCTGGACTTCTGTTGCCTCTTTCTGCATTTCTCTTGCTTATTTCTGCGCCTTTCTTCCTCTTTCTGCACATGTCCTACCTCTGTAGGCATAATTAGAAATTAGCATTTAAAAAACCTTTGAAATTCACTGAAAAAACCATAGGTTTCAGGGACGTTATAGTTAGAAATTAGCATTTAAAAAACCTTTGAAATTCACTGAAAAAACCATACGTTTCAGAGACGTTATAGTTAGTTGGACATTTCACTCGTACAAAACCTGAGAAATTCGGCCGTTATAGTTAGTTCAGCTAACTATAACTCGCGCCCATAATGCACTGCTGATGACGTCACATATTACATCATTCATGACACGGTCAGTGACATCACTGATGACATCACTGATGACATCTCAAATGACATCACTGATGACATCACTGATGACATCATCCACGTGATAATCTGATGCACCTCCTCACACCCTAATATAACCTTTGATACACCCACTCTAAAATACAGACTACCATTTTCGAAACCATAGACACACCAATACCAGTTACTACATACCCACTCACTGATTCCTAGGTCTACGCACACGTCCACTCATTCACCCATACAGTCATTCATACATGCAGTCACTTATCAATATAGCACTATCATTTGTACTCATACACCTATACAGACACTCACACATCGCCATTCATCCGTAGAGTTACTCACACACCTAGTCAATCATGCAAAGAATCATTCACACTCCCATTTACTCACCTATACAGTTATACACACACCACCTCACTTATTCATACAGATACTAACACATACTTACTCTCTTTTACAATCACTGATACAAGCACACACTCATCCATACAGCCACTCTCACAATCACTCACTCTCACATATAGTCATTTATATACTCCAACACTCACATATACTGCCTTTCACATATGTAGTTATTCACACATGTACCACTGAGACATCCATTCACTCACCAACACACCCATACACACACTCACACACCCATACAGCCCCTCTCAGATACACTCTTGAACCCATACACCCAGTGAATCACCCACTCACACATCCATGCAGTGAGTCGAACACACCCCCCCACCCACACACACAAACACTCAGGCACCCATACAGATACTCAGACAACCAATCAATAACCCATAAAGACACTCATGTAGCTACTCACCAACCCATGCAACCGCTTACACACCAACAGACTGATACAGATATTCACACAGTTTAGTCACTAACCCATGCATTCAGTAAGACACGTTTAATCACTCACTTATACAGTCAGTCACACACCTACTAAATCATCCATTCAGACAGTCATACACCCACTCATACTTCAATACACCTTGGCATATATATATAAAACATATTTAAACTTTACAGAAACACACAGTCACTGGATGATGCCATCAGTGATGTCATCAGTGCTGTCATTCGAGATGTCATCAGTGATGTCATCAGTGATGTCACTGACCATGTCATGAATGATGTAATATGTGACGTCATCAGCAGTGCATTGCGGGGCGCGAGTTATAGTTAGCTGAACTACCTATAACGGCCGAATTTCTCAGGTTTTGTACGAGTGAAATGTCCAACTAACTATAACGTCCCTGAAACCTATGGTTTTTTCAGTGAATTTCAAAGGTTTTTTAAATGCTAATTTCTAACTATAACGTCCCTGAAACCTATGGTTTTTTCAGTGAATATATATATATATATTCATATATATTCATATAAATAACATATAAGTTCAATTATGATCCTACGGTATACGAGGAGTATGATTTAATTACTCAAATATCTCCACATTTCCAATCAGGACCAGATATGTTTATAAAGGTCTAAAATAGCAACAGTATTTTATTTGGACTTTGATCTACACAGAACGAAATTTCATAATTATCATCATATCCTTTGTCTTTAGGTGTATATTTCATCTGTAAATAAGATTTCTATATTTTTAGTGAGGTGTGTATTCATATTTATATTTGTATTTATTTATTCATGGCAAATTAGTATCATTTGTTAATCTAGGTGCTATCCAACGCTTGTAGGCTCTGTTTATAATGTAGAGTATTCTCTCTATGTCTATGCAGGTAGCAAACACTAAGTCACATGGTCAATCAATCTCTGTATATATACGTCACTGTCTTGCGACGCATTTATGTGATCAAGGCCACTTTGTTGGCCGAAACGCGTCATGTCCGAGTTTTGCACTTGTTTGGAATAATAAATATGCTACTGCGGCCGGCAGTATCAGCATAGAAGCAGTTGTCCGTCTCTCCTTTCGGTGCCGGAATGCACCTTTGAGTGGTAATTGGATATATATATATATATAAATATAAATATATATATATATATATATCCAGAAAAAGGGTTGCCCCATACGGAAAAGAAACAAGTGACGGACGGAATGCTGGACAATGCAAACATTCACCCCCAGTCACAAGGATCTGGGTTAAATCCATCATTCTTTTGCTCACCACACCACCCCAGTTTGGACCCAGCCATATGCAAATCAGTATTGACCCTGTTCCTTGTGGGAACAGTCCAGCCCGAACTGCCAAGCCAGGTCCTCCCTGGACCGGAAACAAGCATCCTGGGACCGGTTTCAGGGCATCACCCTTCTTCAGCCAGGCTAGCTTGAATCCAGTGGTGTAGTGAGCACGGGACCCACGTCTGGGCATACCCTTCCCACTTAGGGCGACAAATGCAAAAGAAACAAGTGATGGACGGAATGCTGGACAATGCAAACATTCACCCCCAGTCACAAGGATCTGGGTTAAATCCATCATTCTTTTGCTCACCACACCACCCCAGTTTGGACCCAGCCATATGCAAATCAGTCTTGACCCTGTTCCTTGTGGGAACAGTCCAGCCCGAACTGCCAAGCCAGGTCCTCCCTGGACCAGAAACAAGCATCCTAGGACCGGTTTCGGGGTTGCTCACTTTGCCACTGGAATCAAGCTATCCTGGCTGAAGAGGGGTGAAACCCGAAACCGGTCCTAGGATGCTTGTTTCCAGTCCAGGGAGGATCTGGCTTGGCAGTTCGGGCTGGACTGTTCCCATGAGGCACAGGGTCAAGACTGATTTTCATATGGCTGGGTTCAAACTGGAATGGCATGGTGAGCAAAAAACGATGGATTTAGGCCCAGATCTCTGTACTGGGGTGAATGTATGACATTGTTCTGCATTCTGTCCATCAACTGTTGTTTTTGCATTTGTCACCCCGAGTGGGACTGGTATGCCCAGACGTGGGTCCCGTGCTCTCCATGCCACTGGAATCAAGCTATCCTGGCTGAAAAGGGGTGAAACCCTGAAACCGGTCCTAGGATGCTTGTTTCCAGTCCAGGGAGGATCTGGCTTGGCAGTTCGGGCTGGACTGTTCCCATGAGGCACAGGGTCAAGACTGATTTGCATATGGCTGGGTTCAAACTGGAATGGCATGGTGAGCAAAAAAACGATGGATTTAGGCCCAGATCTCTGTACTGGGGTGAATGTATGACATTGTTCTGCATTCTGTCCATCAACTGTTGTTTTTGCATTTGTCACCCCGAGTGGGACGGGTATGCCCAGACGTGGGTCCCATGCTCTCCATGCCACTGGAATCAAGCTATCCTGGCTGAAGAGGGGTGAAACCCCGAAACCGGTCCTAGGATGCTTGTTTCCAGTCCAGGGAGGATCTGGCTTGGCAGTTCGGGCTGGACTGTTCCCATGAGGCACAGGGTCAAGACTGATTTGCATATGGCTGGGTTCAAACTGGAATGGCATGGTGAGCAAAAAAACGATGGCTTTAGGCCCAGATCTCTGTACTGGGGTGAATGTATGACATTGTTCTGCATTCTGTCCATCAACTGTTGTTTTTGCATTTGTCACCCCATACGGAAAAGCCTCTCAGGGGGTTTCAAATTCCTTTAATGAAGGTGCAGCGAGCAAAGCAGCGACAAGATGCCTAAAATCACAGCCAGACGCGTTTCGGGCTTCTACGTCCTTGTTCACAGGCTAGGGAACCCTTTTTCTGGATTTAACATGGCTGGCCCGGTCGTGTAACTGCCCGCCGCGGAAGTGTGGATCTGTGGACCACGAGTGCGTGGTACCTGGGACTAGTGGTTTTCCTGATGAAGGCTACAGGTATTGGCAGGGAGCAGGTTGGTGACATAAATGCCAACCCACTGTAGTAATAAATTGTGCACGAGACTGGGAGCAACATCGAGACCCACTGGGGTTTTACTTTATTTTGCAGCACTACAAGCACCAGAATGCTCGGAGGCCCGTTGGGGTGGGGCATCTTTGAAAGAAAAACATGTGACTGCAGTTCTCGCTGTTGACTCTTTGCCTAGCCTGTGAACAAGGGTGTGGAAGCCCGAAACGCGTCTGGCTGTGAGTTTAGGCATCTGGACGCTGCTCTGCTCGCTGCACCTTCATTAAAGGAATTTGAATCCACCTGAGAGGCTTTTCCGTATGGGCCACCTTTTTCTGGATATATATATATATGGATATATATATATATATATATATATATATATATATATTGACAAATCAAAGGTTTAGGATAAGTTATAGTTAGGAATTTAATACATTATTAGTGTAGCACCCCAACTTAAACTACACAAACCTTGAAAATTCTATTGGTCCCACAGAGTGGAGTGTTATAGAGTGGAGTGTTGCTTCATGTAGTGGAGCAGCATGTCATAGAGTAGAGTGAGGTGTCTTATAGTGGAGTGGAGTGCCGTAGAATGAAGTAGAGTGGCATGGAGTGGAGGAGCATAGAATGGAGTAGAGTGTTGTTGAGTGGAGTGGCATATAGTGGAGCGACATGCTATACAGTAGAGTGGAGTAGTGTGGCATAGAGTGATGTGTCATAGATTGTGTTTGAGTGTATGGACGTAGAGTGTACTGGCATAGAGTGGAGTGGCATGTAGTAGAGTGTCGCACAGGGGAGTAGCGTGGTGTAGAGTGGAGGGGCATAGAGTGGAGTAGAGTGTTGTAGAGTAGAGTTGTGTAGAGTGGAGTGTCATGTCATAGAGTGACGTGTCGTAAAGTGGAGTGGAGTGGAGTGCGTGGCATTGAGTGCAGTGGCATCTCACGGAGTGGAGTGGTGTGTTGTAGAGTGGAGTGGCATAGAGAGTTGTGGAGTGTCATAGAGTGGAGTGGCATTTCATAGAGTGTAGTGGCGTGTTATCGAGTAGGGTGGAATGGAATGGTGTGTTGTAGAGTGAAGTGGTGTGGAGTCACATAGAGTGGAGTGGAGTGGCATGGAGTGGAGTGGCATGGAGTCACTTAGGGGCGATTACGATTTTTGGTGGAGTAGTGGCACAGCAGTGCAAACAGCGATGCCACCACTCTGCCGAAGGTCGTCCCGCCTGCCCACCAGATTACAACTTACAAGTAGTCTGGCAGGTGGGTGGTGTGGTGGTCCCATGGTGGTGCCTCTTTTAAAGACAGCGGTGCCTTTGGAAAAGACACCGCAATGGGACTGCACTGTGAGGTTCCTGCACAACATGGACTCGAAAGTCCATGCCGTACAGGAGCCTATGTGCATACACACAGGGGGGCACATGTTATGTCCCCCTGTGTGCATCCAAATGCCGTGCAGGCACAGGGGGCCCTGTATGGACCCCTTTGTTTCCCTCTCTGCCAGGACACCACCACGACCATGAAAAGCATCCACTCGGGGGCCCCCACCGACCTCTGCCCCCGCACATCTACCACAGGACCACGGACACCATCGCACCCGAACTGCAATAGACAATCACCACCACCTTCACGTCAGGCACCTTCCCAGACGACTGGAAGCGCGCAGAAGTCAGACCCCTGCTCAAGCAGCCCACGGCCGACCCCTCCGACCTCAAGAACTACCGGCCCATCTCGCTCCTCCCCTTCACAGCCAAGGTGGCAGAGAAAGCAGACAACATGGAGCTGACACGGTGACACGATTCATCAAAGAGAACACCGTCCTCGACCCATCCCATCCGGATTCCGAAGCAACCACAGCACCGAGACCGCCCTACTCGCTGCCACAGACGACATCCGTGCCCTTCTGGACCAAGGCCACTCCGCAGCCCTCATCCTCCTCGATCTATCTGCAGCCTTCGACACCGTCTCTCACCGCACACTAGCCGACAGACTACACGACGCCGGCATACAAGGAACTGCCCTGGACTGGACCCGATCGTTCCTCACCAGAAGAAGCCAAAGAATCAGACTACCACCCTTCCTCTCCGCCCCCACGGATATCACCTGCGGAGTCCCACAGGGGTCATCACTGAGCCCGACCCTCTTCAACATCTACATGGCCCCCCTCACAGCCATCGTCTGACAACACGGCCTTAACATCGTATCCTACGCCGACGACACCCAGCTCATCCTCTCCCTCACCAAGGACCCCACTACCGCGAAACTCAACTTCCAGAGAGGAATGCAAGACGTCGCAGTCTGGATGACCAACAGCTGCCTAAATCTCAACGCCGAAAAGATAGAAGTCCTCGTCCTTGGAACCACCCCTTCAGCATGGAACAACACCTGGTGGCCCGCCGCCCTCGGAAGCCCACCTACCCCCTCAGACCACGCCAAAACCTCGGCATTGTACTCGATTCATCACTTGCCATGAACCGACAGGTCAACGCCATCACCTCCAGCTGCTTCAACACCCTCTGCATCCTTCGAAAGACCTTCAAATGGATCCCCCTGAGTCAAGGAAGACAGTCACCCACGCACTCATCACTAGCAAACTGGACTACGGAAACGCTCTCTATGCCGGCATCAACAAGTCCCTAGTCCGCAAACTCCAGACGATACAGAACACCGTGGCCAGACTCGTCCTTGGCATCCCCCGGCACGAACACATCAGCCAACACCTGTGGAAACTCCACTGGCTCCCCGTGGAGAAGAGAGTCACCTTCAAGATCCTCACCCACGCCTACAAATGCCTTCACAACAGCAGACCCAAATACCTCAATGACAGAATAAACTTCCACGTACCCAAAAGAAACCTCCGATCTGCCAACCTCGCACTAGCCAAAGCCCGCACATCCACAGAGCCAGAGCAGGTGGAAGATCGTTCTCCCACATTGCGGCCAAAAACTGGAATGAGCTACCAACAGACATCAGACGCGCCCCCTCCCTGGACACCTTCAGGAAGACCCTCAAGACCTGGCTCTTCGGCTGAATCGGATCTGCGTACCGCCCCCCCTCAGCGCCTTGAGACCCTCACGGGTGAGTAGCGCGCTTACAATTCCCTGATTGATTGATTGATTGATGGCATCTGGGAGAGAGGAAAAACATAATATGCTTGGCCGTGGTGGTCCCGCCAAGCATATTGTGGCCTCTGACCGCTGCTCACCGTTCCCTGGCAGAGCTGGCGGTCCCAGGGTGGTTTGACTGCCCAGGTCGTTATCGGGGGTCAGACTGGGTGGATCCGCCACCGGCACACCACCACGAGTCTGGCGGTCCTCGGAGGGCCCTTAGAATGGAGTGTCACATCGTAGAGTGAAGTAGTGTGTTGTAGAGTGGAGTGGCATGTAGAAGAGTTGGAGTGGTGAGTCGTGCTTCGTCTTTTGTCATATACCATTTTTTCAAAAAAAATGTAGAGGTACTTCTTAGATAGCTTTGAGGAAGTACCACAGTACTCTGTAATTTTTTTTATATAAATAAGTAAACATACTTTTTTCATTCCTTCCTATAAGTTTAAATAATAGTAATAAACTATACCTTTCGTAGAAACCCAGACTACAGCCAAAGTATGGTCTAAACAATATGACTGCCATCTTGTCTTGTAAGGGGTTTCAGTAACTAATAATATTATGGTTTGTCATTGCCATGTTTCTGTCCCTTATTACTAAAAAACTACTGAGCCAGTTTTCATGAAATACCAAAAAGGATCCTTTCCAGACCATCTCTATATTCCTGCCAATTTTCATGAAAATCCGTTCAGCGGTTTTGCCGCTACGTCTGTCTAAAATGTCTATGGAAAATGCTTTTGTGGAAAAGCATGTTTTGGGACCCCCTTTTTCTTTGCACCCCCTTAACTAATCACCACAATACTTTACATCCTCAGCCAATTTAGAAAAAGCAATAGGTTTGCAAAATGTCATAGAGATTCGTCAAAGCAAAAATCAGAGGAATCCCATCTCTGGGAATTCTGCATAAGCTATAAATTAAAGGTATAAGTTTATCATTTACAATTTTTGTTTAGTTTAAGTTTGGTTTCTAGATAAAGAAAAAATTATGTTAAAGTAATTAAAAGGTGGTGCATAAATTATGAATGCAAGGTATAACTATAACATTAGAATTTGTAATCTTTGTATATTTTAAGTTTGGTTTTTATAGAAAGAATACACTTTGTTTTTTTATTGAAATTTTGTTTTTTTCTCAAATAAAAATGTGTTTTAAATAACCCTGGGCAAAGCACTACGCTACGCTCGCGTAGTTTGCGAAGTTTGCGCTACTTCGCACAACGCGAATTGCACGTAGCACAGTGCAAACACGCGTAGCGTAGCAGTCATTTTTTGCTTGCTCGCGGTCCTCAACGTCAAGTTGGCGACCGCGAGCAAGCAAAATGACATCCCGGCGAGACTTTTTCCTCGTTCGCGATCAGCAACATCAAGTTGCCGATCGCGAGCGTGGAAAATAAACCTCCCGGCAAGATTCTCAACGCGGGGAGGTCAGGTTTCTCATTGCGAGTGGTCGCGTATGCTCGCGACCGCTCGCGATGAGAAACTACCAGTCCGCGTTGAGAAAGCTGCCGCTCGAGTAAAAATCTACTCGAGCGGCAGTAAAAGACAGCTCGCACTGTGCAAGATGCCGTTTTCTATGATTGCACAGTGCGGACAAGCATCCGGCACTGTGCAATCATTGCGAACAGCGCACTACGCAGTTCGCGTAGTGCTACGCGTAGCTCGTGTAGTGCGAACTGCACTTTGCGTAGCTTTGCGTAGCGCTACTTCGCGAACTACGCCCACCCTTAGTTTTAAATGTGTTTTAAATCCTTATAGTTACTGTTGTTGTGTGGAGTGTGGTACAGTGGAGTGGAGGAGAGTGTTGTATAGTTTACTGTCATAGAGTCAGTTGGAATAGAGTGGAGTGTGGTACAGTGGAGTGCTGTATTGTGGAATTATACAAACAAGAATATCCAGTTGCTTTGATTAGAACTTATTCAATACCGGGCCAATGGATTCAATTCACAGGCTCGTGTGATTTATTTCACGTTTTTTGAATAATTCCATAAGATTCAATGACATTCCAATCATGTCAAACATTAAAGGAAACACAAAATAATGACATTTTGGAAGACAATGCATAAATTGCATGGACAAATAACACACATAAACAGATATTTACAAATGTGTATGATACATCAGCATTTTGTGCACAATTAGAGAAACAAAAGATCGACAAAAAGGTAATCAAAGCACCAGTCCATGAATCAAAGTGGCAATTAGGCGGAGTGGCAAGTCGGAATTTGCAAACCACTACAATGTCTCCTGCCTATATGCACAGCTCTGGGGGACCTCTAAATCAAATTTTGGGCAACAAGGGAGGGAAATTAATTGGGCTTTCTCCCTGAACACCAGAGGTTGACTTTTCCCAGATGCTGTCGTCATTGTGGAATAGCGCACAGTGGTGTGGGGTAGAGTGGAGTTGTGTAGAGTGGAATAGTGTATAGTGGAGTGGTGTACAGTGAAGTGGTGTAAAGTGGCATGGTGTAGAGTGGAATGAATAGCATACAGTGGAGTGGTATAGAGTGGAGTTGTGTACAGTGGAATAGTATAATGTGGAGTTGCGTGGAGAGGAGTAGTGTAGAGTGGAGTGGCATAGACTGGAGTGGCATAGAGTGGAGTGATGTGGATTGAGTGGCTAAGAGTGAAGTAAGGTAGAGTAGAGTGGGGTAGAGTGAAGTGGCGCACAGTGAAATAGTGTACAGTGGAGTGGTATAGAATGGAGTGGCATAAAGTGGAATAGCGGAGAGTGGAGTGGTGTACAGTGGAGTTGCATACATTGGAATGTCGTACAGTGGAATAGCATACAGTGGAGTGGTGTAGAGTGTAGTGGTGTACAGTGGAGTGAGGCACGGTGTAGTGGTGTACAGTGGAATACCAAACAGTGGAGTGGTGTAGAGTAGGGTGGCATATAGTGAAGAGGTATAGTTGAATAGAGTACAATTGAGTGGGGTAAAGCAGAGTGGTGTAGAGTGGAGTGACGTAGAGTGGAGTGAGGTACAGTGTAGTGGTGCACAGTGGAATACCATAGAGTGGAGTTTTGTAGATTGGAGTGGAGTAGAGTGAGGTGGAGTAGACTGTAGTGGTGTATAGTGGAGTGACATACAGAGTGGAGTGGCATAGAATGGAGTGGTGTAGAGTGGAATAGTGTAGAGTGTAGTGCCGTAGGGTGGTGTGGCCTAGCTTACAGTGGAGTGGTGTAGAGTGGAATAACATTGAATGTAGTGGTGTACAGTGGAGTGATGTAGAGTGCAATGTCATATAGTGGAATAGTGTAAAGTGTAGTAGCGTAGAGTAGATTGGAATGGCATAGAGTGGAGTGGTGAAAAGTGTAATAGCGTACAGTGTATTGTTATTGACCTGGAGGGGTATACCATGGAGTGGAATAGAGTGGATTGGTGGACAGTTGAATAGCATACAGTTGAGTGGCGTACATTGGAGTGGCATTCAGTGGAGTGGTGAAGAGTGGAAAAGCATAGAGTGTAGTATCATAGAGTGGAGTTGCATACAGTAGAATAGCGTAAAGTGGAATAGCATAGAGTGGAGGGGCGTGCAGTGGAGTGGTGTAGATGGGAGGGGCATAGATTGAAGTGGTGTAGAGTGTATAGGTGTACATTGGAGTGGTGTTAAGTGGAGGGCATAGAGTGGAGTGGAGTGGGGCAGAGTGTAGTGGCATACAGTAGATTAGCGTAGCGTGGAGTGGTGTATACTGGAGTGATGTAGAGTGGAATGGCATAGAGTGGAGAGGCGTAAAGTGAAGTATGGTACTTGAAACAGATGTAGCGTGAAAATGGTTGAACGGATGTAGTTGTAGTGTGGCAGGAATATAGAATATGAGGTGTAATTAGTCATTTTTGATAGTATGTGTAAATAGTGTAAGTAGTGTTAAAGTTATAAATGTTAAAATATTTTGTTATTAACCCCACACAGTGTGCCTAGATTCCTGATGCAAACACTTGTCTTGATACTGTCAAGGCACTTTCAAGCAATAAAATATCAGAGGGGACTTAATTCAGAGACCGATAGGAGCCCCTATTTCATCATGGACAAGGAACTCATAGAGCTCAGCATAAACAAAACATGAAATTATTCAATGCATCCAGAGCCTGAAACTAATTTAACACAAGATAAGGAAATTGACTCCACCAACTGGTATGAGTTTGCGGCCACTCTGAATGGAATGATCACAGCCCTCTGTAGACAAAATAGGATAATGGAAAAACAACTGGTGTCCTTTCATAATTTGGAACTCATATCAAAGGGGATAGACACAAAATTGCACGGAGTGAACGCTGTAATCAGTAAAGCTCAGGCCGCTTCATTAACACCCAAACTTGTATGCCCCCAGTCGTGTAAAGCTATCATATCAAAACTGGAGGAGGTTCCAACTTTATTGAAATCAATCTGAAAAAACTTTAGGACAACAAAACTATGTCGGCCTGCTCATTTACCAAGTGCAAATCCAAAAGGGACCAATATAGAAACACAAACTAACATAGTCATTACAACTGCAAAGGTGCACAATTTCCAGAATCGGATGCCAGTACAACTCCCCAGCCCGGCCTTATAATGGCACGGGAAAACCTCAAATCCCATATGCTACCATTATGGATCAAAATGTAATATAAATTAACAATATGGATGTCATCATGGCAGAGCAACCACAGCCGGAGGGAGAATATAAAAATTCGATACAATTCGTGACCCAAGGGAAAGACAATGCCACCATAGTGGAAATGGAGTAACAATGAGCAGAACACTTTCAATAAGTGGACACTATAAAGGACCTAAATAACAAAGACACATTTTTCCCAGTTCTATCAAAAAACAAACACTGGAGGCTGAAGAAATTAAATAAGGGGAAAAGCAGCACAGAATTGACAGCAAGAGCAACAGAAGCTGTATCCACTGTTCATCAAACAGCCAGCCATACCAACTTAGAGGGAAAAATCGACTGGTCTGAGCATCAGTAAGGCTCCTTGGGACACTCAGCAACTAAGAAGCAAGCATACATCTAGAACCTCAAATAGATGAAGCACAATTGCAAGACTTATTAGTAGAGGGGCTGTTGATACTGCCCATTATTGGACAACCTCAGTGCAAGCAACCTCTTGTTCATTCATAGAATCAGCTACTCACCTATACAGCCATAGAGCTCTATCAACTAAAACATCATCCTTTACAGGCCCATTATTGGGTGCCTCAAAAGCCACTACAGCCTCCAAAAGCATGAAGTGCAGTGCCTCTATGGTACAAAGCAATACTCAATCGATTGAACTTACAGCCAATCAAAGTAATCTGTATATCATGGAGCCAACCCTTTCCCTTGAAGGAGCTCCATGCCAATCAGAAATTGATATAGTAGGGCAGGTTGTAAAGAGTCCCTATCATATGCACAAATTACCTTTAAAGTCATAACTTGTTCCTAAGGCACAATCAAGAGACCAAGATCAACATAGCACCGGGCTGAGTGTCCCACATGGCATACTAGAGCCACATCAAGAAACAATTTTACTAAAGCAATTATACAAGTCAAAGGGCCCTCAAGACTTCCTAAACCACAATAATATAACTAAGCTACGGAAGGCCATACCTACTGATTCAGCACAGACAATTAGTAAAATAGCTATTTTGCCCAAGAAGGATGGTGAATTGAACAAATCAACTAAACTGACACTCAATTCGAGAGAGGCAGTTTTCACCATTCAAAAGAGGAATTTGACAGATGAGGAATAGAAATCATGCTTTCTGAACTTGAAAGATATCCCACAATTTTCAACTCTGATGCCTACTCGCCTGGCCCATACATCCCCCTGGCACTTAATCATACTCGTGAAGTACCCACAAATTCTTCGAGGGCCTGTATGCCAATGACCCATTCGAATGTAGGACCCAGTGCAAACCCTCACTCAGCCCTGAGGGGTACCCACCAAACGAGTTTCAGTAGGGCAGTATCGGAAGAGATTAGTGTAAAAGTAGGTCATCAAGGTAGTCAACATTGCACGGTGACAGAACCACCCAATCAAGGGCACCAAGACTGGTCTTGGCTCCCTACAATTTTGGGGCAAACCAACCATATTTATAAAACAGCTCACCGACAATTAAATAATGCTGCCAAACTGAAGCTTCCTCCGAATCAAGAAAACCTACCCTACACCAAAATTAGAAGCATCAGGCTCTGTTCATGGAATGCTCATGGCTGGGAACAAATCAAAGTACAAGAGGATGTAAATGAATACCTATTGCAGTTTGATTTAATTTGCCTCCAAGAAACATGGGCAAGTGAACTCATCGCATTAAAGGGATACAAACCGTTTACCATCCCAAGTCATAAAATGCCCATCAAAGGTGGGACTAGCAATTTTCTGCTGTCCCTCCATGAATTGTAAAATAAAGCAAATAAGATCAGAGAAATCATGGAATTTGAGGATTTCAATTAAATTCCCAAACAAGTGCCAGCAGAACCTACTTCTGTTTTGTATATATTTAAATCTAGACAGAAAATCCCTCCAAACAAAAGTGAATTATTTAATCAGCCATCTTCACGAAATCATCATGGAAAACTCACAGGCAGAAATATTAGTGACAGGAGACTTCAGCCTGAACTTATTCAACTTCTGCGACATCCTAGAATCAATGAGGCAGATGGATTTAATATGGAACATCCTCCTCCCCTGTTGCATCTACAACATTAAGATTCAATAGGGGAAACACTAGTTGAAGCTCTCCATGCACTGAGGCTGCATGTCCTGAATGGCCGGCATTGAATGGATCTGGACACCAAGATAGTACAAATATACAGGCAAATCTTCCAAGCTCCCCCGTCACACATCACCAGCCCAGATCAGACTGGAGTCTGGGCTAACAAAACAGTCTTATGCTAGGCATGCAGCCTTTGCCATCTGCTTCCATAAGCTTAAATCCGTGTAGGAAAATTCAATCAACCACCATATATGGGAGGAAATTTCTAACAGATCACGCTCACCAGCACAAGAATACCTCGATGAAATGATTGACCTGTAGGGCTAGCAGAACAATGGCGGGCAGCAGTGAACCACGTCATTTTCAAAATAGCCATCAATAAAACAACCAAAATAATATTAAACAGGTACAAGATCCTGAAACCACAGCAATGCCTGGGAGAAGTTCTAAACTGTTGGAAAAAAGAAAATACTTGAAATACCGCTTTGGGATCTTGCCCTCCTGCACGCACAACATACCCTGGCTGAGGGAAAAGGGCGAATGACCTGTCGACTATGTGGCCTCGCGACTGAAGACCTGGTGTACATCATCTGCCTCTGCAATTACACCTTAGGCATACGTCGACAATGGCTGTTTCCTCTTTGGAATCAGTTAGGGGTACGCTCCTGCAGACAAGCCATATGGGCCTGCCTCAACTGGGCAGACCAGAAAACAATCTCCCGGACAGTAAAATATCTCCAAGGAGTAGAGGGGGCCATGAAGAAGGCAAAAGCCACTTAACTGCCACTTGGACATAAATTAAATCACACTCCCGCTTGTAAATGGATTCTTTGTACATTGCAACATTTTAGCTGTACCCCACTGTTTTTAACTACCACCCAATGTTTTAACAAATTGCTTCTTTAGCTCAATGTAAAAATATTTATAACTAACTTATTGTTCCTTTTTGCATTTTCACTTTGCTTACTGCTCTGATTTTCTTCAAATGATAGCTTCTTTTTGCACTAGCACTTTGCATATTGTAATGATTTGAATTAATCTAACAATAAAGGTTGACTTGACTTGCATGGATCAACCAGCAGCATTCACACACGTTGCTCCCAAGCATGACGCTTTGCTGAACTGCATGTTCCTGTCAGTGCCTTTATTGAAACAGCTGATAGAGTTTCAAAATGAAGACCACCTAGAAAGAGACCATTTTCCGCAAAAGGTGGTGCTCCAGATTCAATAGGATGATGGAGTGGCCGATGCCAGAGCAACCCGAATCACCTGGACTGCCAACGTGTTGAAACAGCTTGCTGTCTGGAGGAACCGCTTTGGGGAGAGCTGCTCAAAATATCTAAACACAATAGCAGTGGATAATCAGCCTTTTAGCCAGTCAACCTGGAATAAAGCAATGGCAGGCCCCTGCAGGGAACTGAGGACATCGATGCACAAACAGGATACTCTCACATCCGTTCCCATTGATTGTATTACTTCTTGGTATACAACCAGCCTACACACAGAAAGCAGAAGATTGCCAAACTGGCCAAATTGGTCTCTAAGGCAAGGCATAGTGCGGACCAATGCCTGGCTGAACTCACTCAGCTGGGGAAAACATTACAGAATGCTAGTCTAGGAAGCAAAACAAGTTGCAAATTACAAAAATCTGGATTTTCCTACAAAAGGCCTTAACACCAGATAAAAGTCACCAATTTTGGAAATGGGTGAATCTTCTTAGAAAAAGAACAAATGAAGGACGGAATGCTGAACAAATCAAACATTCACCCGCAGTCACAGATCTGAGTTTAATCAATTGTGTTTTTGCTGGCCATGGCACCCCAGTTTGGACCCAGCCATATGCAAATCAGTCTTGACCTTGCTCCCCATGGGAACAGTCCAGCCCGAACTACTGGCCAGGTCCTCCCTGGACCGGAAACAAGCATCCTGGGACCGGTTTCATGGTATCACCCCATATCAGCCAACCTAGCTTGAATCCAGTGGCACAGTGAGCATGGGACCCACGTCTAGGCATACCCTTCCAACTTACGGCAACAAAAGCAAAAAGAACAAATGATGGACAGAATGCTGAACAAATAAAACATTCACCCTCAGTCACAGATCTGGCTTTAATCCATTGTTTTTTTGCTCACCACGACACGCCAGTTTAGACTGAGCCATATGCAAATCAGTCTTAACCTTGCTCCCCAATGGGAGCCGTCCAGCCCAAACTGCCAGGCCAGGTCCTCCCTGGATCTGAAATAGGCATCCTCAGACCGGTTTTGGGGTATCACTCCTCATCAGCCCGGCTAGCTTGAATCCAGTGGCACAGTGAGCAAGGAACCCACGTCTGGGCATACCCTTCCCACATATAATGACAAAAGCAAAAAGAACAGATGATAGACGGAATGCTGAACAAATCAAACATTCACCCCCGGTCACAGATCTGGGTTTAATCCATCATTTTTTTCCTCACCACGCCACTCCAGTTTGGACCCAGCCATATGCAAATCAGTCTTGACCCTGCTCCTCATGGGAACAGTCCAGCCCGAACTGCCAGGCCAGGTCCTCCCTGGATCAGAAACAAGCACCCTGAGGCCAGGTTTGGGGTATCACCCCCTCATCAGCCAGGCTAGCTTGAATCTAGTGGCACAGTGAGCACGGGACCCACGTCTGGGCATACCCTTCCCACTTAGGGTGAACATAGCAAACACAACAAGATGATGGACGGAGTGCTGAAACTTTTCAACCACTCAGCCCCAGTCAAGAGATCTGGGTTGCATCCATCATTCTCTTGCTCACTGTGTCACACCAGTTTGAACCCAGCCATATGCAAATCAGTCTCACCCATATTTGAATGCTTTCAGCAGGATCACCCAAACCACAGCAGAAGGAGCTGTGTTTTGACATGAAGTTTAGATGGGCACGATAGATATGACGGCAAAGTTAATGGTTGATATGCCAGCTATTAAATGAGCATGCATTTTTCAGCGTATGGCTTTTAAAACATATTGAGCTGACAATAGCCTGGCTTGTTACATCAGTATTTTTGTTAGTTTTTTCGTTGGTAAGGCAGCCTGAATAAGCTCTTTTACTGCTAGCCAATTGATCGCAGCCTGGTAAAAATTATGCATTTCTGAGGATTTATCTTGAATAATGCCCCAAAGAAGTTGCTTGACAGGCCCAGGCAAAGCAGATGGTAGCTTGGCACAAAGAGGAAGAAAACGTGCATAAATCACATAATCTTGACGAACCAGCTAGAACTGCAGGCGAATCTGGGCCAGCACTATACAAGTAGGTAGCTAAAATAAATGCCCATTGCGCTGGCATTGCACCAGATCCAACAAGCTTGATATGTTATTTTTGTAGACAAAAAAGAGCCATATGTGAGAGTGGGAATAGAGTTCCGGGCCTGAAAGATTTTTAAGGTGCAGAAAGGCAAAATTAAGAAGAGCATTTGCTGGTATAGCCAGTGCCTCAACTTGCACAGATGGATGGCTTCGGCAGCTTAGCCATACTCCGAGATATTTTTCTTTCTAGAATTTTATATAGCGCAAACTTGACCCGAAGGGTTCAGGTATCATAGCGCTTTACATGAGCAGCGGTTGCCTTACACAAGGACACATTCATTTTTGTTAGGCACGGGGAGATTAAGTGATTTGCCCAGAATTATAGGATGTTGAGAGCCTCGAACCCGGTTCCCCAGCGTCAAGGTCGGCTGCTGGTCAGGGATCTTTGTAACCTTATTGCTGTTTGATCAAGAAATAGTATCATCTGCATACTGCAATAACTGTAGATTTCTGCCTGCAATTCGGCGTGGAAATGTTTTGACTAAGCTTAGATGGTCATTCAAATCAGCTAAGTTCAGGTTAAAAAGTAAAGGGGATACAATGCAGCCCTTCCTGAGGCCTCTATTTGTGTAGATCTTCTCTGATGTGGACCATTTGCTGAAACTCTCACTTTTAACCATGTATTTGGGTAAAGGCTTCCTACTGTAAGAGAAATGGATTAGAAATAATTCCAGGAAAAACTTAGGGGCATATTATCAAGAGCCATATCACCGCTAAAATTGGCGCCTTCACAAGGATCCACACACGACTTCCCTGGTCCTGTAAAATACAAGAGCATACAATTAACAAGGCCACTTCATACAAGTATTTAGACATTGAGTTTCAGGCCTTCAAACATCAGTCACTCATCAGGAAGCTCTGGAAAAATGGGCCATTCGCTTTTGCAGAATTGCCAACCACATCACAGGCCCCTCGTTATCACCATTACTTCAGGTTATTAAGGCTAAATTCTTGTCTTCATTAGCTTATGGCCTAGAAATATTTCCAGACAAATTTGGCAGCTGGTTAAATAAGCAACAATCAAGACTCTTTCGTCAAATATTCAGACTATCAAATTGCACCAGAGAACCCCAGATAAGGCTTGAAATCGGTCTCACAGATCAAACATTGGGCCTCTGTGTTGAAACTTTGGTTTAAACTAAAGAAAGCTGAAGGGGGGTCCTAAGATTCCACCTGGGAAAAGATCTATTTAACTCACCGTCGTTGGCACTGGCAGGTTACTGTGCGGACGCTAATTGAAGACCTACAAATAAGCCAACCATGAGATCAGAACATATCATACAGGGTTTTTAATTCACTTTTAGCAAAGGCGGTAAAAATATTGTCAATAGAGGAAGATCTCTGGGCCCTACAATGAACGGCCCATAACTGATACGCAGTAACAACCTACACCGAGATGGAGCCCCAACCTTATCTGTCTCAACCTTTGGCGAGAAGCTGTAAGCTCAAGTTTTTAGATTGATGTTGGAGAAGTGTGGAGAAGACCAGCATGTAAAGATAGCTCCTGTCATTTTTGTCCTTTTCTGAAGGAGCCTTTGGCCCATGTACTGTGCGCTTGCTCCTCTTTTGAATGGGTAAGACGTCTCTGGCTAAAGCCTCTATTTAGAGAAGTGCCGGTGCGTAGATGTCAAGCGGCAGTTAAACATTGCTTCCAGGGCCTGGATAGCAGGCTTACTGCCCACTTTGTGAAATTCATGCATCAGGCTGAAGAGAGACTTAACTGCCAAAGATTTCTGAAATAACACAATTGCTTTCCATAATCTCAAATTTCACATTGGTCACAATAACGTGCAATGTACAAATCCGCTGGCACCGCGCACATATATATAAAACTGTTTACTATAAATTAGGGACTTTAAATGTGAAGATTGGCACTCCTTCTCTGACGATCACTTAATTATCAGGATATATTATTAAGGATCAAAATATTTTAATGTGTGTAATTTTATCAATTTTTTTTAGGACTGTTCCAGGATGAATTTGATTGTGATTTTTATGCCATGGTTTTTATTAGCTAAGCATATATTTACCTAAATAAATAAGTAAAAAGAAAGTCCTTCACATATTATATATTGTGTCGTGGTATACCGCAGTAACTTTGTGGTACACCGCGGTACATGCTGACGAGAAAGCAGCATCTGATTGGCTAATGGGTGTCTTTACAAAACGGAAAAGGCAGCCATGTCATTTCAGCACACTTTCGCTGCGTTCTACATTCTGCACTTCGCTGTGTTCTGGGTTAGGGCCTTAGATATGGGTAAGTAGTAGGTTTTATTGCTATTCCCTACCATTTACCACTTTATTAAAGTAGTAATAGGTAGAGAAATGTATTTCTATTTTTCTATATATTTTTACAGCAGTTTATGGAGAACTATGCTTTTTTAAAAACAAAACTATAAGTAGCGCGGTCATTTGTAGGTATTATCGTGGTATTCTGTAGACTTTTTTGCAAAGAATCAAACATGTAAAAAATTGAAAATTGAAGCCCTCTACTCTACACTACTCCACTCTAGTGTAATACAGTGTATAGTCTTTTTTTCTTCCTTTAGATTGCTCTTGGATTCCAATTCACTTTTCTCCACTTGGAGTGATTTTGTGTCTCGAAATAATACAAGAAAGTAGTAGTAACTAAAAGTAAAAAAATAAAAACTTCTTTCTTCTTACTTTCTTTTAATTATTTACTATACCTGTAGTTTCCCCGATTTGGTAGAGATCAATTTAGGGCATTAAAAAAGACTAAGGGGCATATTAACAAGGGGGCGATATGAAATTATCGCCGCTTTTGCGTCCGTTTTCGGGCGAAAAGCGGCGATAATTTCATCGCCTTATCAGCAAAGACACGCTATCGCGTGTTTTGCTGACTTAGCGCCTGTTCCCAGCATGCCTAACTTTGCATCGCTAATGAGATGCAAAGTAGGCGTGGCTGTGAAACCAAACAGGGATAATATCGCGAAGGCAGCTTCGCGATATTATCAAGGAGGGTTAGCGATCTTTTAAATCGCGTTAAGTATGCCTTAACGCAGGAATTTAACGTCTGTTAAATTCCTGACTAAGGCATACTTAACATGGGGGGTGGATTCTGTGGCTAAGACCACAGGCCCTATCATCTAGGATATCGCCGTTTTCCACCATGGAAAACGGCGATATCCACGCTATCTCTGGAATTTTATCGCCTCGGCGATGCGCGTTGTTGATAACGCGCTAACCGGGCGATAAATTACAGAGGTAGCCGGCGATAAATATGCAAGCGCTAAGCGCGCTTTGCGATATTTATCGCCGGGCCTTGTTAATATGCCCCTATGAATGTAACTTGACTCTTGAGAAAAAAAGCTTCCTTTCCACATTTGTCGTTCCGCTTAGAGCTATTTATTTCCTAATGTGTTTTACTTTATTGGTACAATTTTAAATGTGGGGTGATAAAGAACCTATGGCAAGGTATTTCATAGTTCTTCTTGCTCTAACGATTCCGTTTTCTTCTCTTTTAATTAAGCATCCAATTACTTTCATGAAGTTGCTCATTTGTAGGCTGCTTTAATCCTATTTTGTTGTCGTTTCTTTCATCCAAGCCTTTTTTTACTTGTTCATTGGTATAATAATATACTCGCTCCTACCCTCCCTTTTGGCAAAGTAACCCCTTCCCGAGTCCATCCTCAGGTTTTGGAAGAGGGTAGATGAACTTATCCTGTTTGAGAGAGGGGTACCAACAGTGCTCCTCGATTGCCTTTTCTTCTGAACTCCTCTGGTGGTCCATGGTTGGGTGTGCGTAACCACTCTCCCTTGTCCTGCAATTTCCCTGGTAGTTCGTTTTGGCCTCCTTTTTCCTGTTTTTCGGCGGCCTCCTGGAGTTCTGCCCCTTTTCTGCAGTAAAGTATTTTAAATACTTCAACAATATATTAATCCTTTGGCTTACCTCTGCAATCTAAATAAGCCTAAACAATGTTCTAATAGTGAAATTCTAACCCATCCCCCCACTCCTAAACATTATCCTCAACTTACGTCTCTCTAGCCCACTTGTCCTAAATAATGTGTCACACCTTAAGATGTTTATCTGAGAACTCCTATTTCCCATTCTTTTTGCTTGCCTCTTCACTGCCTTCTTTGTTCGCCTACCTGCACTAGTTCCAAATTGCATCAACCCCCTAAAGGATTTTTTTAAAACAAATTTTTATTAAGGTATTCCCATGTTTTTTATAAACAACGAGATGCAAAGCCCAACCATCGCCTACTTCTGAGTATGTATATAGAGCAGCATACAGGTTCCGCTATGCGATTAAATCTCACAAGAGCATATTAAGCATAAGCATAATTTTTTTTCGGGCGACCTTCTGCCTCACCAGACGTATGTTAAGGGAGTGCGAGTGGGGGATCAAATCAAGTCTGCTACACCAGACTCCTCCAGATAGTAATCCATCCATCTGCTCCACATCTTTTCATGTTTTTGAGGGCAGCCCGGGCTTCATATGCTGGTAGTTCAAGGATTCGGTGCCGGACTACTCGCCATTTCCGCACCATGATGTTTAGAATTGTCCAATTTCTCACATTTTGAGCTATTTCTCTTTTCCCAATCATGAGACATGGTATATCCTCATTTTCTATCAAATTCGATAAGGCTAGTTTTGGGTGGTGGTCTTCTACTCTACCTATCACCAGGTGTAGTGTACAAAAGATTTCTAACCAGTAGGGATCGAGGATAGGGCAGGACCACAATGTGTGTAAAACAATCGCCAGCTGTTGCCCTACTTTAATCGGAATTCAATCATGTTCAGATCACGAGCTACAGAGAATGAAATTAATTTGAATTTGATCATGTTCCCCTCACGACCTACAGAGAATGAAATTTAAAAAATGGAAAATATAAAACTTTCTATCAAAATTTCATTAGTTGAATCAATGTCTATATATAATCATCACACTGCTCCCATCTTAAATTGCAAAATGTTAAATAATGCGCTTTGTCCAGCCAAACCCTTTAGTATTAAAAAACGTGATCAACTATAAGATTTCCAAATAATTAAATAATTACCTACTGTTAGAAATGGGGGTCTCTAGTTGGCAGAGGTAGGTACCTTTGTCCAAATAGGGACCCTTGCTTCTAGTCATCGTAAGTTGGATACACTTCTAAAATAACCCCTGCTCACCCCCTTGGTAGCTTGGCACGAGCAGACAGGCTTATCTCAGAGGCAGTGTGTACAGCATTTGTGAACACATACAGTAATACAGTGAAAACACTACATATGGACACCACACCAGTTTATAAACAAGCATTGGCATAGCCAATAGGTCTCGCTTTTGGGACCTTATAAGTATTTAGTTATGCAGCACAATATCCTTGGTGCAACAACATCAACTGTTGCATGGCTAAACCTTGTACCTTATAAGTGTTTAGCCATGCAACAGTTGTATGAAGGATCGAGAATGGCAACTGGCGAAAGGGAAATGAGGCCAACCAACTCCAGCATCGGTCCCTACACTGAGCCCTGGAAGTGGGATAAAGCTAGGATACAGAGCATCCTCTCTGAGGATGGAAACCAGGCTGATGATTGGTTTTGTAAACTTTGAAGTTTCACCTGAACAGATTAACAGCAGCTGCTTCCCAGCTACTAAATATAAGCAGGAGCAGCACTCCAGCATTCCAAGGAGTCCATCGCCCCACACCAGCATCGACACGCAACAGCGCTGCCTCAACATGCAGAGGTGGGCTGCTCATGTCATCAAAAGTAGCGCTAACCCGGAAGTTCTACCAGCATGACCCTTTGCTGAGGTTACTGCATGGGCAGCCCAGTCCATCCAGGACTCCTCAATCACTGATCCACAGCAGAAGTCCTTCTCTGAGCCTCAGAGAGTGGAGGAGGGCTGCTCAAATCAACCAACAAGTGCAGGTGAGCTTAATGGTGACGCTTTGCTTTAAATCTCAGTGGCCACGTTTGCTTGTTGCACCTTTGTGGCACAGCCCCCACTCCCTCTCGCAAACCTTGTCCTTCTGTGGTGGCCACAAGCCTCTGTGTACAGAGTGCAGGCCAGGCCCCATTCAGATTGTCCAGGATTCCCGAGGGATGCGCCCCGGACATGTTTTGAGATCCCCTGATATTGGCTGACTGTGTGGAGGTCTTACACCCTGTTGGCTTACTTTCTACCTCGACCAAAAACCATGGGCCTTCTCAGGACCAAGACTGGTCCTCGCTGGAGGTGGCACCGTTAACCAGGTACTGTTGCACCTTGGGTAATGAAGCATCCAACATTTTATGTATTGTGAAAATCTTAACTCCAAACAAGGAAACAAAGCAGGTTTCCTGAGCAAATAACTCTGGATAGTGAAACTTAACGTTAAGGTGCTAGAATTGCATAGAATCTCCCTTCCTCGCGTAATTCTTATTATTATTTTAAATAACTTGGCAGGTCTGCTACAGCTTGATGCCACAGAGTGAATGAATGTGCTGCTTTGATGTTTTCTTAGTATTATGTTTTTACGTGCAATCCCTCACTCTTAATGCACAAAACCAAAGACGTTTGAAAACGGTACTGTGTTTTATTGATTTAAGTTAATTGCTTCATTTAACGCAGTTTTAAATGTGCAATCTAAATCAACCCGCCGCTTGCTTTAAGTGGTATTTACTTTGGACGAGTTTTAAGCTGCGTTATTCCTGGAATTGCTAAAGAGATGCATGTGATTTGAAATAATGAAAATGGCACTGGCGTCTCTATCGCTCTCTCATCTTCTGGAGTAAAACAGTCTAGTTAGTCCTGCCCTGGGCAGAACATGCAGAGTGCTAGAACTATCTAAAATGAATACGCTTCAAACCCAAGTATGACCTTTTGAAGTGGTGCACATTTTCAAAACTAGGCTCTTCGACCAAATTGTAGGCGCTGTCCTTCCCACTTTTGCCTCTCTTTGTTTCTATAGCGCCTAGAGACGATTTGGATGTGCGCTCTATGCTTAGTAAATGCCAATACTGATTGAAAGAGAGATGAGAAAGGTTGTTTCAGGGAGGAAGGAAGAGATGTGGGGCAGTGAGGAAGTAAACAGGAAGAAGAGAAGGAGGATGGACCACACGTGGAAAGGAGTAAATAGCCTGCAAGGAGCGCAGGAATGTCACAGTGAGAAACAGGAGGATCGCTGGGCGTAGAAGAGGGGGATCAGAGAAGAGGAGTAAACGCCAACAATTGAAAGGGTAAAGCAGGCAGAGGAGAGAAGTTAAGATGCATAGGGATGCCACTGGGAAATGAGACTGTGTACAATATGGCAAGATAAAAAGAAAATGCAACACTTGGAAGAAAGGAAACTGCAGGGAGAGCCAAAAAAGACTGCAAGAAGAGGGTGAGAAGTTGAGCAAAGTGACGCCGGGTGAGATTTAAGCCTTCCAAGACAAGCACAACAAGCGCGCGCCTCGCGCGGCAGCAGGGGAGGGGGCCTGCGCGATTCCCTTGCGGGAGCGTGCAGCAAGGCGCGATGATTGTGACCATATGGCGCCACCATATGGCGCCGCGCGCTCCCGCAAGGGAATGCCAGACGTGCACGCGTTGCCATTGCAAGCAATGCAACGCGTGCACGTTTTTGCCCCCAAAGCTGTGCCGATAACTAAAGGTCTCTCCTATGCAGCGCATGCGTGCTGCGTAGGCGAGACCTAAAAAGGTAATCTTTATCTAAACCAAAACAAGACCAAACGACAAAAATCCACAATACAGTATTGAAAATAAGGCTTTCAAATGGTAGAAAATAGTTCAGTTCAATGCAAGTTGTAAATGCGACACTTTTCTCACAAAGTACCTTGGATGCGTCACGCAAAACAAACAAAACGGTCGCAGGGAAGGTGAGGTGTCGGTTCCTTACACGCAGGGAAGGTGATGTGCGTCGGTTCCTTGCTTCGGGGAAGGTGATGCGTCGGTTCCTTACTGCAGCGCAGGGAGGTGAAGCGTCGGTTCCTTACCGGAGAGGAGGTGATGCGTCGGTTTCTTACTGCATGGGGAGGTGATGAGTCGGTTTCTTACTGCGCCCCCAACAATGCGACAGTCTTGGCGCCTCTATGCAATGCGTCGATCCGGTACGATGCGTGGTTTCGTTGTGCAGCTGCACAGCAGGCTTGCGTCAGGATCGGTGCGGTGATCTCGGACTTCGGAGATCGTTGCACCCGATGCATCATGCAGCAATTTCTCGAGCCGCGGCAGGTGCTGCAATGGTTTCTTCGGCGATTCATCGAAAACAGGTGCGGATGCGACACGCTTCTTCGAGGTTGCGTCGATTTTCCAGCTCCCAGCAGCAGTCTCTAGAGGTCCTAAACAGCAGCAGGCACCTCTTTACAGGTTGGAATTCCCAGCAAGGAAATTCAGGGGAGCTGGTGGTGAAGTCTTTGTGTCCCTGAGACTTCAGAACAGGAGGCAAGCTCAGTTTCAAGCCCTTGGAGATCTTTTCTTCAAGCAGGTGACAAAGCAAACAGCAAAGTCCTTTTTCTCCTTTCCTTGGCAGCAAGCAGCCACTGCAGGCCAACCCCAGACAGCAAACAGCACAGGAGCAGTATTCCTCCTCAGCTTATCCGGCTCTTCTCCTTGGCAAAGGTTCCTCTTGATTTCTCAGAAGTGATCTTAAAAGACTGGGGTCTGGGCCCCTCTTTTTATACCCCAAAATCCTTTGTTCTCTGAAGGCAGAGAGTGTACCCAGCCAAAACCAGTTCTGTGGGGCACTTTGCAAGTGAACAACAACCTCCACTGTCAGTGTGACCCTGGCTCCAGACACACCACAGGAGGGCAGAGCCATCATTGTGGAAGGCAGGCACAGCCCTATTCAGGTGCAGGTGCTACTCCTCCCACCACTCCAAATGCAGACCAGGCCTATTCAGCCCAGCCCTGACTCATCAGGCTCTCTGGAGCCACTGCCCCTCTCCAGCCCCTGTCATCCAAAAGCCAGAAAAGCAATACACAAACCTAGCAGAGGCACACTGGATGGTTAAGCAAGAAAATACCTACTTTCTAAAAGTGGTATTTTCAAACACAGAATGTAAAAATCACCCCCACCAAAAGATGCATTTTAACATTCTGAGTTCAGGCATACTAAACTTTATTTTTCTACCTCGTTCCCCGGGGTAGTTATATTTATAAAATGTTATAAACAAACTCCCTATTCTGTCCTATGGGAACAGGAAGCTTTGCAATAGTGAAAAACGAAATTGGCAGTATTTTACTATCAGGACATGCCACACACATCAAGGCATGTCCTACCTTTCACATGCAATGCACCCTGCTCACAGGGGTACCTTGTGCCTACCTTAGGAGTGACTAATATGTAGAAAAGGGAAGGTTTAGGGACTGGCAAGTGTGTGTACTTGCCAAGTTGACATGGCAGTCCCAGACTGCACACAGGCTCTGCAATGGCAGGCCAGAATACAATTTTACAGGCTGCTTCTGTGGGTGGCACAGTCAGTGCTGCAGCCCACTAGCAGCATTTGATTTACAGGCCCTGGGCACACACAGTGCACTATACTAGGGTCTGACAAGTAAATCAAATATGCCAATCATGGAATCACTAATCCATAACAAGGCAAAAAGTAGTAATACTTTTTAGATCTCGCCTCCCTGACAGTGAAAGTACTATGATTTACAGAGGGCTTACAGCCTAGCCACTGCTTACTATTGGTTAGCTTTATTCTCAGTTGTATTTGTTTGTTTCTAATTCCATGCCTTGCCTTCCCCTTCGTGTGTTTGTCCCTTCCCTGGGGCGTAGCCTATTTACCCTCCATTTGATTGGCTGACTTGTATCCTTCCATTGCTCATTTTTAGGAAACATGAAAATGCATGTGTTTTCCAGCTCTCTCCCTCATGTGCGTCTCCACCCCACCAAATACCTGCTGCAGCGCTCTGAGCTGCTATCTGCTTCATTTTCTTCTCCCCCACCTACCATATTGCTCTCTCCCTCCTGTGTTGGTTGCAATCTTTTGTGTGCTTCTCGCCCGCCAAACCCATATCCTCCTTCTTGTTCGCAGTATAATGTGCTTCTTGTTTGCAGCATAATGTGCTTCTCCTCTGCCACCCATGTTTAAAAGTTTCAGGGCTTCGTCCATCATCTCCTTGTATTTGCTTTGTTCGCCCTAAGTTGGCTTGTTATGCCCAGACATGGGTCCCTTGCTCACTTTGCCCCTGGATTCAAGCTAGCCTGGCTGATGAGGGGTGTTACCCCAAAACCGGTCCCAGGATTGCCAGTTTCAGGTCCAGGGAAGACATGGCTTGGCAGTTCGGACTGGACTGTTCCCATGAGGCACAGGGTCAAGACTGATTTGCATATAGCTGTGTCTGAACTGGGGTGGCAAAGTGAGCTAAAGAACGATGATGGATTCATCCCAGATCTGTGACTGGGGTGAGTGTCTAAAAAATGTCAGCGCTCCGTCCATCATCTCCTAGTGTTTGCTCCCCTTCCCACACACTTGCCCTTTTTCGCACAAAAAATATTTTTTAATTTACTAACCCAATTGTCATCGGCCATCTTGAATCTGTAAATTAAGAAATCACAAGCAAAATGGCGCCCGCCACATTCTGTAGGTGCATACTTGCATGGTAATGCATACTGAATGACGAAACCACAACAGAGGTCACATCAAACCACCTTTATACTTTTCCTTCTGTTTTTTTGCCACTCAGCATCAGCAAAAGGCCTTGAGTTTTGCAAACTGCACTGGCACACTCAATAGTTCCCAAAAACAATACCTATTGGCTTTGCCAGTGCTTGTTTGCAATAGGTCGCATGGCTCCTGCGCCAAGTCACTCCTCAAGGATTCCGCACGCGGGAAGCTGTAATTCTATCGATATTGTGACTCACATATTTTCCATTTCTCTTTCGCGTCTCATGAAATCGCTTACTTATATAAAAAAAAAAAGTCTGAAAAGTAACAACACTTTTTCACAAAGGCTTACGGGAGATGCGAGGATGTCAGCCACTGGGGCGGTCGCATGTGAGACCAGAGCCCCATGAGACAGCAAGTCTTTGAATACTGGGGCTTTGTTGAATTGTTTCTGAACAGTAGGAATCTGTCACTTCCTCATCATTCGCTTGGTTAAGAAGCAGATTTTCTTTTAGGATTTATGCTCTCCACGGGAGAGCGGACGATAAGGAGCTTTTAAGTGTGAATATATTTGGAACTCGCCATGCAAAAGGATTGATTTTTTTATGTTTGAATTTCTCCTTGTAAAATATTAGTGTCTTCGTAGAAAAAAACAGCAGATAGCAATCTGGTATTTCCATTAGTTTTAATTGAACTTCTATTGATGAAAGGAAGAACAATAGCTCTGGCTTACTTTTTATTCAAAAGACCATGGGGCATATTATCTAGGGTTGGCGATAATTATCGCCGAGCGCGCTTAGCGCACTTTTCTTTATCGCCGGCTATCGCTGGAATATCTCGCCAAGCTAGCGCTGTATTACCAACGCTCAGCGCTATGGCGATAAATATTCCAGCGATAGCGGGCAAATGGCCAAACATCGCCTAAAAAACAGCGATGTCCCTCCCAAAATGGCGATGATCTTGGTGATAAGGCCCTGTGGCCTTAAACCCATAATCCACCTCCCATGTTAGGTATGCCTAACACAGGAATTTAGCAGACGTTAAATTCCTGCGTTAGGCCAGAGGTAGCGCGATTATTATCATCGCTACCCCTCCTTGCTAATATCGCGAAGCTGCCTTCGCGATATTTTCCCATGTTGTTTCTATCAGCCACGCCTACTTTGCATCTCATTATCGATGCGTAGCGAGTGGTGACAGAAACTTGTTAATAATGCGTTAGAATTATTACCGCTTTTCGGCCGAAAACGGCCACTAAAGCGGCGATAATTCTCTTGATAATATGCCCCTATGTCTGATGTGCTTAACTGGACTGGTGTCTGCTTAAAAACACGAAGATGTTCTTGTGGGTACTTTTAGGTCCAGACAGGTGCATAACGGCACAACATAAATGGACACAGAGAACAACAGTATGTACTGGGTCCTCCTGGGGGCAGTTGAAATGGGAACAGTACTGCATGTGATCTGTCTGGACTTTCACTCGATTGGTTCTAGATAATATGTGTCATAGCTAGTATAATGTGCAACAGACCGGTTCTAAAAGGAGAGAGGACCATACAGGCATAGCCAATGGTGATCACGGCAAAAGTGTGCTTGTCGCTGTCCTTCTATTAAGTAGGGCAGAGGAGCAGCAAGCCAGTAGTTTCTGCATGTGAACGCTGTATCTCCAAAGTGAGCACGCATGTGGATCAGATATTTCTTGCAAGATCTAAGAGTAATGTACATAATGCATTAAACTGACCTCCTACGCAAGCATCAGGACTTCCTCAATGATCTTTATTAAGAAATCCCATTTTCACCCTCTGTTCAAGTGTGCAATACCTCAGAACTTGAAGGTAATCAAATAGGACTGTGGAGTGAGAGAAAATAATGCAACCCTTTGTTAGATCTGACAGCCTTAGGGTGGTCTTCCCCAAACTTTTTGCCTGCTGACCGCTTTTTGCTGTATTTGTTTGTGGCATTAGAACTCTGCTATCCAGTGCTAAAGTGCATGTGCTTCTCTTCTAAACATGGTTTCATTGACTTATCCACAATTGGTATATTTAATTTATCTGTCGGTCCCTACTTGAGTGCACTACCAGTGCCCAGGGTCTGTAAATGTAATGCTATTATTATGCCTGCAGCATCGGCTGTGCGACCCATGGAAGTAGGCATTTAAAACATGCCTCAGGCCTGCCACTGCAGAGCCTGTGTGTGCAGTTTTACTGTCCGTTCGACTTGGTATTTAGAACCCTTTGCCAAGCCCTAAACTCCCTTTTCTTACACATGTCACCCCTAAGGTAGGCCCTAGGTAGCCTGTAGGGCAGGGTGCTGATTAAAAAAATGGTAGGTAATGGACAGTAGGTGCAAACCTGAGTACGAAAAGTGTTATTGTCCGCCTAGTGCTTGTGTGCAAACAAGGACTGGTCATTTGCACTGTTTAAGAATGTTTTTTGTGTTCATGGTTTGTTTTTGACCTGTTTATACTGTGCTTAATTACAATTGTGTTGTTTTAATGTGTACATGTGCATTTTATGTTAATGTTTTACACTTACAATGTGCATCCAAATGATGTGTCGCCCTTCTCATGACATGAAATGATTGGGTGAATTTTGCTCTTCAAAAAGTTTTAAATCGAAGTGAAATAAAGCACGCAGACTTTAGAATTGATTGTCTAGGGTTCCATTCAATTTGATTATTACAACCTACCTGGTCACTTTGTTTGTTTGATGGTATTGTAGTGGTCCAGGCCAGGTAGTGACAGGACCCAAGCCTTGTTCGTTTATATATCTTTTAGAAAGCTGGCATTTCTCTGCTCTTAAAACTCTGTGTGCCTGCAGTCTGTCTCCAATATACGTCTGGGGTGGGTGACAGCTGGACTTTATGCATTCCCTCTAGACAGCCACACACAAAGGAAGGGTAGGTGTGACTGAGTGCCCATCTGCATCCTAATGGCTCATCCTCGGCAGGATGAGAGGGAGGAGCTGCCACTTACACATGAATGGGCAGTGTCCTGACCCCACACAAAGGGTTGATTAGCCCCCTGTGGTGAGTCTGGAGCCAGGGATGGGAAGGGAGGACCTCTGTGCACTTCAGGTCCCATCTTTGAAGTCACCTCCATTTCAAAGGCACAACTGGGTTTAAGTACTGGGCTCTGACCCCAGCAAATCACACATTTCTGGACCTGTAAAGAAACTCTGCCAGGAAGCAGGACTGCAGTGCTACTACAAGGACTGCCACTCTGCTGTGTAATACGGTCAGCTGTCCTTTGGCCATTCCCATGGCGATGCCTTGAAAACAGCACTTTATAGCTTTGTGTTTCTTCACTGGCTGGCAAGGTGGCTTCCAGTGGTGATCATTCCAGCTTGAGACCTCGTACTATCCAGTCCAGAGAACCTGCCTTGCATCCAGCTCTTGAGAGGTGTAAGCTAATTTGACCATGTTTAAAGGAGAGAGCACAAACTCTTTATCACTGGTTAGCAGTGGTAAAGTGCGCAAAGTCGTAAAGCCAGCAAAAACAAAGTTTATCAAGGAAGCGGAGGCAACAACCATAATGCTTCCCATATAAATAGAATCTTGCAAAAAAACCTCTAAACCAAAATATTCCTGTTTTGAAAAAGCATGTGAAGTTTCTTGCTCTAGATACAATGTTGAAACCATTCCACCCCCCCTCCTGGAAAGAAATATGGAACTCCCTCCTCCGTCATAAAATTTCCCCGCTACTTCTTCAATGTAAGTACTGAGCTGCCCACAGATCTCTCTGGTCCCCTGCACGTCTCTGTAAACATGGCCTATCAGAATCAGAGCCATGCTGGCATTGCGGTTCTCCTTCTGGGGAGCTTGGCCTTCTACTCTTTTACTGCAAACATGTTAGACCTCTATGGAGAGAGATTGAGGAGACCCTCAATAATATTTTTAACATCAAGCTTACTCTAAACCATATAATAGTTTCTCTAGGAATCCTGGCTTGCTCAAATGTCCCACTCTTAGACACCTGTGACTGTTTCCTCATAGACATTTTACTTCCTATTGTTGCGAAAACCATCCTGACAAACTGGTAAAACTACAAAAACATCTCTCATCATACATATTGGGCTTGGGTGTGCTTTAGAAGAAGTGTGGACAACAGCAACCTCAACTGCAAATACAACAACCAATCCTCCTACTTATTACGGTCAAAAGTGGATCTTTATTTAGAAAAAGTCAAGCTTCCCTGAACATCATCCTTTCACAATACATAAGCTTTGTATCTCCCGAGAGTGCATGCCCTTGCCTATTCTTCCATGATACCCCTCCCTCCTTCCCCTTCTTCTCCTTTCTCTATATGCTTTTGTTTCTATGGCCCAATCTCTTTGTTTCTACCCTGTTCTATCTTGGCTATGGGTGTCTTCACCTGACAAAGCTTTTACCGTGAAATGTTTCAACTTGTGAGACCCAGGCTTTTACATCAGTATTGTTTATATCTGTATTGTGAAATAAAAAAAATAGAGTCAGTAAAAACAGGAGGATGGAAGACAAAAAGTTGGGAGAAAACCACGCCAAGGGTGTCAGGTCCAACAAACTGTAATACATTACTACAGCTAAGCAGCTACTCATTTCATTATTATAGGTGGCTAGAAACCTCACCAGTCAACTGTGATAAGGATACTAGGCTTTTATATAGGTATTGCAGGACCCCTTGTATTTAAATCATTAGACCTCAGCTATCGGGAAATAACCATTGTCATCAGCACCATCATATGTTTGTAACCTTGAATTAATGCAATTGTAAAAGAAAAAGAAAATAGAAATGGTAGGAATTAGTGAGGAGAAGCCCAAGCAGGCAGAAGAAAGATATTCAGGGGTCCAAATCTCTGTTGCCTACATAGTAGAACATTCCTACTAAATTTGCTCCTTTTAGGTCGCACCTACATATAGTTGTCACATCGAGTGTCATGGGTGCTTTAGGACACCTGGAGATTCCAAAAATGAAGGAGGAGGATTTAGGTACTGCATATTTCTTAATAACCCAACAAAATAAATATGAAGAATACAGAACAAAAAACATGTTTCTGCACTGTATAATATACTGTAACAACGAGCAAAAATAAGAAGAAACAGATAACTGTCAATAAAGCTGACCGTGCGTATCAGTGAATGAGAAACAGAACTTGACTGGCAAATACAATGTGCACAAATTCTTGAATAAGCTGTGCGAATTGGACAAAAAACAAATTCACCAGTGCCACATAGAATGAATAAAGCCGTGCGCATTTGGCGAGATAATAAAAGCCTGCACAATGCGCTCTTTAAAACATACAGGAAACAATAATCATCAGTGCCACATGGAATGATAAAGCCGTGCACATCGGTGAGATCGTAAAAGCCTGCACACAGAGGCCGTATTCATCGGCGTAACCATTAGCGACGAAATCCCAGCGTGGAGAGCTGATTACAAAGAATCCCGCAACAATGTTGCTATGCCAACGAGTAAACAAAAGCCGATGGGTGCCGAAGTCACGAAGAGTGATGAGGCACGTAGAGAATCCACTTGAGACAGCGTGTGATGTCACCATGCGAAAACCATGAAATGGCCGCTTGTCGTGACACGCATATGAAACGCAAGTGCCATAACACGGGAAGGCACAAGGCGGGATCCCAGAGAAGAAGAAAATGAAGGAGGAGCCGTCCAGCTATGCAAAACACCGCCGGGAGGTAGGACGCAAATTAAAAGTACAGTACTTGCGCTTTTGTTTTCCCTTTTTGTGACACCGGCACGCCAACACTACATGGGTGCTGCAGCAGCTCTGTAACTCACCGCCACGAAAAGATGTGGTGATACAAGCAGGAGATGCTCATTCGTAAGGGTGCTGAAGGATGTCGTTTTTAGGTCGAGCCTAGCGTTGCAGCGCATGCGCTGCTCGCTTTGCGAGGCATGCAGTATTCAGTATAGCGTGGAAGCTTTGTGGCAGCTCCGCCCACTCTCCGCCCATCTTTTTCATTGGGTTGTGTCTTAAATGCTGCCTTCCGATTGGTTGTAGGCTTGTTAGTCCCTCCTTATGACGGCCATGTTGTCATTTGTGTCCTTCCATGGCTACTGGCCCCTTTACTGCACAGACTACTTTCTTCCCGTGCCCCCCCCTGCAGTCCGATGCCTTCTCGCCCACCTTTGCAAATGCTTGTTGGGTCGAGCCAGCGCTGCTCTGGTGTTAGTTTCCTGTTTCGCTTTCCCCGATCCCTTTGTTCCCGCCCCCTCCCGTTGTCCGTGTTTTCTGTCCTCCCCCTCCCGTTGTCCTGTAAGGCATCATAACACTATGCCTTCTCTCTCTCTAGCCCATCTTCTATGGTAGCCATGTATATAAATCATAAGCAGTCTGCAGACATGTCTGAACATGCCACTTGTACAATAATTACATTTTAGCATGTTGCTGATCTCGGGAAAAACACCAGCAAGTCTGGTGGAGGCTGAGCTACCGCCTCGGCCGACTTTACGAAAGAGGAAAGTGATTGAGGCGGGCTGGACGGGGCGCATGCAGCCCTGGAAGCTCTAAGCAGGGTCTGCTGTAGGGTCGATGAAGCATTCGCAGAGGGGTTTGCGAGGAGACACCGCACCCCAGAAGCTGCCTGCAAACAGCAAGGGCAGATCGGAGCTGTTGAGAGGAAGGGCAGCAGTACGGAAAAAGAGCCGAAGGAGTGGCTGGTAGTGCACTCATGTGGCCTGCACTTGCTGCTCTCGCAGGCTTGGAGTCGGCTGGCTGAGCTAATAGCGGTTCCTGCTGGCAGGCTGCTACAATGTTTCAATTTGGGAGATTGATTTCCTCCGCTGTGCGCTCTCTCAGACCTGACTTCACGTCGAGGTAGTGCCCAATGGCTACTACCGAGACATCAGCCCATTGTGTGATACAGGCTGGCGCCACAGGGACTGGCGTCACGTCCTGCTAGTGCTCACCGCCCGCTGTCGATTTGGTAGGCTGCTAGTGCTACTCGTTTTGCGACAATTTCAAATCCTGCACAGCACAGCTGTGCCTGTCTGCTCGCACCGGCCGTCACATTGCTCAGGTGCAGTAATTTTAAAATCATCATTGATCCCGGCGCCACAAATTCAGTAATTGTTGAGGATCAGGGAGACGAAGCGACGGTGCAGCGGCCGCCAGGACTCTGTCACTGCCTGTACTCACCAAGGACCCGCGTGGGAAACCCGAATTCTCGTGATTCGGGGTCTTGCCTGAGCCTGCCCTCGTAAGTTCTATGTTGAAGTATGTGAGTCTCCAGTCAGTGCTTTATGGCTGCAGTGCACCCTAGTGTGTGGTGTTAAATAATTCCTTTAAAGGCCGCACGCAAGCAGGCAGCTGTCTGCAGTCAGTGGGTGCTGGGCGTGTTACAGTACTGTAGCTCAGAAGCCCTGGCATAGCTGCAGGCGAGGTTGCCAGCCGTGGGCAGTGAGCAACTGTGAGACTGTGTACAGCACGGGGGCATGTTGTGCCACATAGTGTAACATCAAACGACATCTTAGCGCAGTCTGATGAATGTAATGTGATGCAGCAAAAGACTAAGGAATATGTTCTGCCTCTGTCGTCACTGTGCTGCCACCATTTCCAGCCGTGAAACTACACCCGGTGTGCCTGAACAGCATAATAAACAAACTATCTAGTCATCCAAGCCTGTAGCGCCAGAAAATATCCCTATCTTTCAAACGCTAACTATCCCTCTGTGAAAGACACTCATATACCGACGTACCATGGTGCACTGCAAACATGCTTAACTTGCGGCGTGCTTTCAGTTTTGTTAAGGTCACAGACCTCATTGAGCCGGTGCGTGCGCACACGTTTTCAAGCGCTTCAAGTTTGCAGAGTGCAGCCTGGGCCCAGCGCGTGCTGAGCAGATTTAATCTGATCTCTGCAACGTTAATCGTAGCACCAGCCCCCCTGACATCATGGTTTCACCACCCCTACAGCCAGGGCTTTAAGTGGGGAAAAAAACTGGGGGTGCTCTAAAAGGGGCGGGGCAAACCTCTTAAAGGGGAGTGGCCTATCCAAGTAGGGGGCGTGGTCTAAACAAGATAACTAGCATTGTGTGCTTAAGAAAATCATAAAGTCGCATCCAGCAAAGGATAATAAAATAGGCAAAAAGGTATATTTATTAAGTATAAGCCATAAAAATACCAAACACTTTAAAAAACATGTAAAAATTATTTACATTACCTAGAAATCTATTGCAGGATTTCCCAAAAATAGGTCGATTTCAACTTTTTTTTTTTTTTTTTTGCATTTACCAATGCTTGTTTTATAAAGGCACAAATTCATTAATTTTGGGAATCAAGTATATGCTTGTATTACTTTAATGTAGTAACAGGAGATCGATTTCAACTTTTAACTTCCTGGTGCTGTTAGGGCTGGGGCAGGATCACGCAGACTAGTTCCTCTCTCTGTGCTTCACTTGTTGCTGGATTACACTGCAGCCTTGACGCTCAGTGTGAAAGGTCAGAGCAGGGTCGTGCTGGAGCAGGCTGCCTGTGGTCGTCTCTCTCCTAATCATCCCACGATGTCAAGGCTGGCACCACGACGACGTTGCTCCTGCGCTGCAAAAAGAGAAGGGAAATCCTGAGAGAAAATGGCTCTCTTTAAAAAGGATTTCCCTTCCTCCTATAACGCGGCTCACCTGGCGTGACGTCATGACGGCATGCCTCGACCTCCACTTCTCAGTAGTGAGCAAAATGAGCATGCGCACATCGATGTGCATGCTCTCACTGCAGTCCAATAAAAAAAAAAGAAAACGGACTACCTTTGCGAGGCCCGAAAATAGAGCCCGATAGATACCCGTTTCGAGGCCCCCTGAATATAACTGCCGGTGCTCAGACCCGGACAGACCCGGCCCACTTAAAGCCCTGCCTACAGCTCTCTGTTGTGGCTGGCGCGGGCTGATGCATGTGCGCTCCTGTCAGCTCAGGTGAGACAGAACTGCACTCGACAAGAGGGACACTCATGGCCTCCTGCCCTACTGGAACTTCGGCAGCCGCTTCATGTGTAGTGTAGGCACTGCCACTGAAAGGCTTCTGGTCCGTGCAGGCTGAGCAGAAGCACAATGTTTTAATTTCAATTTCCTGCCCTGACCAAGATTTGCTTCTGCTGCCGACCAAATTAATAATTCAACGACCTCCATGACTTCTTGAACAGTGCTCCTCTCCCCTGGTCGTGGGGATTCTTTGGTGGCTATGCCACTCATGGCAAGACTGAGATCGGCGCCGTGTGTCTAAACGCAGGGCACAGTCCTGAAAGCATGCCGCACAATGACCTCTCACCCTTACTACAAGGTGCAGATGGGCCAGGCTTCTCTTGTCTCCAGCACATCACAACACTATCAGTCAGATCACCGGTCTGCAATGAGTGACCCCATAGACTCCAGCTACAGCGACCAGGCTGAGCAGCAGGAATTATTTACCCAACACTCAGTGACTCTGTAGGTAAGTGAAATATAAATTGACGATGAATCATGTTCCTGCTGCAGAGATCAGATTTGTCTCGTGCAACTTTTGACTCTCCAGTAGCACAGAGAGAGAGGGTTAACATGCCTGCTACAAAGAACGTTATTCTGCACATCACAGAACAGTATTCTTATGTGGGTAGCTCAGGGGGTTACTGCTTTTGTCACATAAATTGTTTTGTTACTTGCAATTCATACATTTCAATCCTAATCTACAGTGACCTTAAAACTGTTATCAAAGACTTCAGCTGCATGTAAAGTGCATAGTATGACCAGAGTCGTCGTGACTGAGCTGGCCCATACCGTGGTGATGCTCGTTCTGTCACTCACACTAGTGCCAAAGTACTTGCATCCTAATTTTATTTAATTTAGTTGTTACAGCTCTGCTCACAGTTCTATACTGACTGTGCTCAGCAGTCTAGAACTTTGGCTGTTTGTTAGTTGAGGTCTGGGGTCTGCAGCTGTGGTGCACTTCTTCACAAGCTCTTTTACTTCAATAAACCATTTAAATCTTAACGGCAATTTGGCATTCATTTATCACTACGAGGCCCTCCTGTGCAGTCAGTGCCCTTCTATTTCTGGTACTTGCAACAGTTTTAGGATCTTCTTAGAGTTTCTCGTTGCTCAAATGGGTGTAATTTCTGATATTTATATGTTTACCTCATCTTCATGGCTGGATTTTGCTTGCGAGAAAGTGTCACTCATAGTTGTTGAATGTCACTCATAAATACACTGAAATTATGAAAATGTCACACATAAGCAATCTGAAACCTTGGCAGCTATGTTCTGGCTGGCGCTCCGGAGGTGCCCCACTAACGTCACAGCAGGGCAGCTGTGGGAACCAGCTACGTGGGCTGTCTACTGTGGCCGGCTCGAGGAGGGCTTTTGCGAGGAGTGATGTGACCAGTCTACAGGAGGAGCTGCGAGACGCAGACCATATTGCATTTGCAGGGGGCACTCTGAGGCGCCCCCTGTATGAGTTGCAGGAGGTCCCGTGGGGATCCCCGGGAGCAGTGTGCAGGCGGCCTTATACTTATAGCTTCAACCAGCTGGAGGAGGCACTGAGGTGCGTGCCCTGCTTCGAACCTGGCTCCCTACGCCTTGGGATGTAGCCGATCCGTACTGTACAGGTAGGCTGTTGAGCGTCCCCTACCGTATGTTATCTTACTTGGAGAAAAAAGGGCTGGTGTGGGTCTTATTGTTTGTTTTTCTCCCCTTTTTTTTTAGCACATCTTGGGTCCGATTTGAAAAGAAAGGGTGGGAGCAGCAAGGGTGTGACCATTAAACAGAAAACGTATTTTGTCCCAAGACAAAGCGCAGTAGACATACCCGTCAAGCAGCGGGTTGTCTGCAAGAGGATTTCCAGTTATAGTCCAGCCCTCTTTTATAAGAGCCACCCCCGAGTGTAAATCATCACACTCTAGTTTGAGATGAAAACCTCTGGACTCGAAGCGCCCAACTCGAGTTTTATCACAATATATTATCGCTTTGTGCGATGCAATTGGAATTTCATTCATTCTGTTTAGCACACCGCATTTCATTCATATAAACTCGTGTTTCACTGATACGCATGTTTGTGTTCATTTCCCTTTTTAACCGGCTGCAGTGCAGACTTCTCGACTTGCAGTGGCTTGCTAAAACAGCCTTGACCGCGGTTTCCTTGCAGGGGCCCTTGTGCAAGGAAAGGAATTGCCCCCCTCCCCCGGCTGCTGTTTGAACTATAAAAGACAGTTATCCTCAGGGTTGAGAGGCCCCTCTGAATTCTCTGGGCCCTGGTGCCACTGCAGCTGCTGCACCAGTGTAAGCCACCACGTCCCTGAGCCTGATAAGGTCTGACATTTCCTGCTGCGGCTGGAGGAGGATGGACAACCAGTACCATGGCAACGCCCTGACTCTATCCTGGCCTGACTGAGAGCTATGGTGGCGCAGCTCCCTCGTAGATCCTCTCTCTAAGCGTTGCTACAATCCAGCACTACGGGTTAAAACTTTATCAGTCCCAACCCTGCAAGAGAGATTAGAAAAATATTTTCGTCCAATGCAAATGAACAGCTCTTCAGAAAAGGTATGTGGTTGCTGGGGGGCCGATTTTTAATATTTTGCCTCTGACGCATGGAAAATAGCGGCCGGGGAGAGGGTGGGTGAAGGGACGTTCCTACCAAATACGCTGTCTATTCTGTATATGGGTTATACTTTTGCAAGGTCATCAGGTCACTTATCTAAGAAAAAAAAACAGTATTCTCAAATTGTATTTTAATATTCTACCCCTATAGTTATAAATGGTATCTTGTTCCTGCAGGCACTTGTTTTAGATTAGAGTAGTTCAAAGCTATGTGCAGTGCAGTTGAAACTCCCTATCTGTACTGTTGATGTAAATCATTTTTGTGTTTTTTGCGTTGTTTCTCGCTAATAACTCTTTCATAAAATCTGACAACAAATGTAAAAAGAGCCGACTCTGCATATTGTTATCAATATAGTCTGAATGTGACACATTATTTGCACAACTTACAAGGAGACTCGTGTCATAAATGACGTAATAAGCCAGTCAGGACTTTAATCGGTAGCTGTGGGAGCAGCTTCACCCTGACAATGCTTTTTACAAGTGTCTCCTGCCGCCAGCATGTAACTACCTTTCTCTAACTCTTTCACTCTCTATTTCATACACACTGTTCTCTCTACCTTTCACTTATATATGCAAATAACTCAAACTAGCTCTATATACCATCTCCCTCTCCATTTCTATCACTTTCACACTCGCACTCTCTCACATAAGTAAAACACATTTCCATTACAACGCCAATAGCTCTAACTCAAAAAAAAAAAAAAAGGGAGACCTATTGAATTGCAAATGCTTGTTTAATTAATCAGAGCTGGCAAGAAACACGGCAAACCAGACGTAGCTCCTCAGCCAACTGACATCGAATTCCCCCACCAAAGAACACCACAGCATTCTATATTCTGACAGTAGCCCTGGTTCCAGCTACAGACTACGCTAGAACCAGAGACTGAAGCTGTCAGAATACTACTGTTAAGAAGGATGACACAGGAGAAGTAAGTAAACGCGTTTATTCAGCTGATCTTCTGGCACCAACCGTAGGCAGTGTTCTCAACATTCTAAGAGGAGCTTCGCTTCAGGGTTCTATGGTGGAAGGTGCCAAGTGGGAAGGAAGGGGAGGGGTGAGTGGAAGAGGGAAAGAGAGGGTGAAGGGCAGGAGGGCTAATTACAAAAGCATATTACAACACATCTCCCTTGCAAGGGAAAAAACCAGGAGAAGAAGATGGACCTAAACAATAAATTTAAAACAGAGCGATGAGGAAGTTAAGACTTCAACAAGCAAGGAGTTACATTTTATAGTCAGCTTGCCAACTGGGTGGATGACGACTCCTGACATCCTTGGACGATCCGGCGCTGGGAGGATATTCTTCTGATCCTTCGACTTTGCTGAATCCAGGTGTGCACACTTCGGAGCAAACCGCAACATTGTCAATGCTCCACGTGCTACCATCTTCCAGTAACACTGAGTTGTTATTAACACGTTTAATTCTCAAAGGTTTGGAAAAGGCCGAGAATTTAGAATGATTAACACTAGGGGGCCGATTCCGATTCGGGCCGGAAAACATACCGACCGACTCGGTACGGGAATATAGTCCGACCGACACGTAACTGCGCTGCCCGACCTGCGTAGTAAGATGAAATGCATGTGGTTCACGACCGACTCGTACGGAACACAAGCCGAACGACCGAACCGCACGGAAACAAGCTATCCGGCCGGGAAACTACGCGAATCGAACCGACCGACACGCACCCGGAATGAACCCGAGCGAAGCGTACCCGCGAACTCCGACCCGCGCAGTACGATGCAATGCGTGGAAAACCAGACCGAGTCGCACGGAGCCCAAGCCGTGCGACCGACACGCATACAAAACCCAGCCGAAGCAACCCAATACTACGCGACCGACGCGTACGCCGCACATGAAACCTAGCAGAAACACAGCGTGAACGACTCGAGAAGCTCGCACGAGACAACTGCAGCGTCCCACTCGGTCAGAAGAACGTCTCCTACATGCCCAAAAAATACAAAGGAAAAATACAAAAAAAAGGGCAAAACAAGCAATGACAAAGCCAATAAATACTGTGGGGAAAAAACATGGAACAAAGACACACCCCCAACTCCACCCAAATAAAGGCCACAAATCCCTACCATGATCCTTTGCAAATTCAACTGACCTGCCAGCACAGAACACCATCAGACAGCAACCACAGACACACTCACAACTCATCCATCACACAAGCCACACACCATTAGCACCTCACAAATAGCACCCTCACATACACCCAGCAAAACCTATACTCACCCACCCTCACTTGCACACTCACACACACATCAATCCCCACCACCACCCATCACCATGCCCCCAAAGAAGAATCCAAAGTTCCTAGACAGTGAATTGGAAGTCCTGGTAGATGAGATCCTCAGGGTAGAGCCAGAGTTGTTTGGTACATTGGTCCAACAGACACCCATGTCGCAGAAAACCAAGATGTGGGAGAGGATCGTCAACAGGGTGAACGCACAATCACCATGTTTGCGTACAAAGGAAGACATCCAGAACAGGTGGTATGATGTGCGCAGGTGGGTCAAGGACCTACTAAAGAAGGATTACGCCTTGAGTCATCGCACCGGCAGTGGCCCTCCTGCCAAACCAGTATACCTCAGGCCCTGGGAGGAGAAGGTGCGGGCCATCCTACCACCAGTGAGCGTATATATACTATCAAACATCCCAGAGCCTGGTGAGTACACAACAAATATACACAATATTGTGTGACAATACACACACATCACTGTCAAGGGGATAGTCAAACCATGCACCCTTAGCAAATCCACAGCAACCAAAAGATAATCATCCCAAGATGTGTATGTTAGTCAGATAAACACAATACATGCCATCTCATAGTGATATGTAACTGTGTCATGACATGTACAAACCGAACAACAAATAGAGCTAGGCAGTGGCACAAATCTAACCAACAAACACAGTCAGATATTTTGCCACCACTAGAACACCACCTCACAGGGAAGCTCACTGAAAGGAAGGAATTCTGTGTATGCTGGTGAAGTCAGTGTAGCCAATAGAATGATGGGAGTTGTAGTCACAGATATTTGTCACCCTCACAATTGGCCCATCAACACCACTCTGAACCATGCTCACATCACAGAGAGTGGAAAACAACTGACAAGATGGCTGACACTGGGTACTGCTGTGGGGAGCACAAGGCCCTGCTGGAAACTGTGCACCAACAAACAACAGGACCACACTGTCAGCCATCTTGCCATTGCTGTCACACTCACACACAGTGAAGTCCACTCAAAAGGAAGGAAGTATGGGCATGCTGGGAAGGGGGGTGTAGGCAATATCATGATGGGAGTGGCAGTCACAGCTCAACATCCCCCACCCACATGGCCCAGCAAGCTCACATTGAAGCATGCACACCTCACAGGGAGTGAAAAGCCACTTCAAAGATGTCTGACAATGGTGCTCTGTTGTGGGGAGCACAAGGCCCTGCTGGGAACTGTGCACCAACAAACAACAGGACCAACCTGTCAGCCATCTTGCCATTGCTGTCACACTCACACACAGTGAAGTCCACTCAAAAGGAAGGAAGTATGGGCATGCTGGGAAGGGGGGTGTAGGCAATAGCATGATGGGAGTGGTAGTCACAGATATTGGTCACCCTCACAATTGGCCCATCAACACCACTCTGAACCATGCTCACATTACAGGGAGTGAAAAGCCACTTCAAAGATGTCTGACAATGGTGCTCTGTTGTGGGGAGCACAAGGCCCTGCTGGGAACTGGGCACCAACAAACAACAGGACCACACTGTCAGCCATCTTGCCATTGCTGTCACACTCACACACAGTGAAGTCCACTCAAAAGGAAGGAAGTATGGGCATGCTGGGAAGGGGGGTGTAGGCAATAGCATGATGGGAGTGGTAGTCACAGATATTGGTCACCCTCACAATTGGCCCATCAACACCACTCTGAACCATGCTCGCATCACAGGGAGTGGAAAACAACTGACAAGATGGCTGACACTGGGTACTGCTGTGGGGAGCACAAGGCCCTGCTGGGAACTGTGCACCAACCAACAGCAGGACACCACTGCCTGACATCCTGAAAGCCAACTTGCACTCCCTGCAATGGAAGCACGTTCCATGGTGGGATATCTGGCTGGGTGGGAAGGAGGACTGACAGCTCTGACCATAGTCACCAGCAGCTTTTCTCATACACCCCTTTAACACAAACTCCACACAACTCACCTGGGAGAATGCAATGCCTCACACTCTAATTAAATATCCCACAAAGAACAACCACACTGGGTTATGCTGTGTGAAGCACAGGGACACTTTTGGGACTTGCAGCCAAACAAACGCCAGGACAACACTGTCAGCCATCCTGTCAGCACAGGCACACTACCCCACAGGGAAGCAGAGTCAAAAGGAAGGAAGTATGGGCATGCTGGGAAGGGGGTGTAGGCAATAGCATGATGGGAGTGGTAGTCACAGCTCAACATCCCCCACCCACATGGCCCAGCAAGCTCACACTGAAGCATGCACACCTCACAGGGAGTGAAAAGCCACTTCAAAGATGTCTGACAATGGTGCTCTGTTGTGGGGAGCACAAGGCCCTGCTGGGAACTGTGCACCAACAAACAACAGGACCACACTGTCAGCCATCTTGCCATTGCTGTCACACTCACACACAGTGAAGTCCACTCAAAAGGAAGGAAGTATGGGCATGCTGGGAAGGGGGGTGTAGGCAATAGCATGATGGGAGTGGTAGTCACAGATATTGGTCACCCTCACAATTGGCCCATCAACACCACTCTGAACCATGCTCACATCACAGGGAGTGAAAAGCCACTTCAAAGATGTCTGACAATGGTGCTCTGTTGTGGGGAGCACAAGGCCCTGCTGGGAACTGGGCACCAACAAACAACAGGACCACACTGTCAGCCATCTTGCCATTGCTGTCACACTCACACACAGTGAAGTCCACTCAAAAGGAAGGAAGTATGGGCATGCTGGGAAGGGGGTGTAGGCAATAGCATGATGGGAGTGGTAGTCACAGATATTGGTCACCCTCACAATTGGCCCATCAACACCACTCTGAACCATGCTCACATCACAGGGAGTGGAAAACAACTGACAAGATGGCTGACACTGGGTACTGCTGTGGGGAGCACAAGGCCTTGCTGGGAACTGTGCACCAACCAACAGCAGGACACCACTGCCTGACATCCTGAAAGCCAACTTGCACTCCCTGCAATGGAAGCACGTTCCATGGTGGGATATCTGGCTGGGTGGGAAGGAGGACTGACAGCTCTGACCATAGTCACCAGCAGCTTTTCTCACACACCCCCTTAACACAAGCTCCACACAACTCACCTGGGAGAATGCAATGCCTCACACTCTAATTAAATATCCCACAAAGAACAACCACACTGGGTTATGCTGTGTGAAGCACAGGGACACTTTTGGGACTTGTAGCCAAACAAACGCCAGGACAACACTGTCAGCCATCCTGTCAGCACAGGCACACTACCCCACAGGGATGCAGAGTCAAAAGGAAGGAAGTATGGGCATGCTGGGAAGGGGGGTGTAGGCAATAGCATGATGGGAGTGGTAGTCACAGCTCAACATCCCCCACCCACATGGCCCAGCAAGCTCACACTGAAGCATGCACACCTCACAGGGAGTGAAAAGCCACTTCAAAGATGTCTGACAATGGTGCTCTGTTGTGGGGAGCACAAGGCCCTGCTGGGAACTGGGCACCATCCAACAGCAGGACACCACTAACTGACATCCTGGGAGTTAACCTGCACCCACTGCAAGGGTGGCATGCTTCATGGTGGGATAACTGGGCTGGGGGGAGAAGGAGGGCCGGATGTCCACCAAATACCACCAATGCTGGCTATGCACACACATCAACATTCACATTGAAATGCTTCAGGTTGGCAGGACAATGTGCTACACCAATATCAACCTCTGACTGTGACAACTTAGGACAATGCAATGTACAGGCCCGCATCCAGAGGTACAGTCACAACTGTCAGGTGTATGAACCATTGATGCCTATAGAAACATAACATACATTGTGTGTCTCTTCCAAAAACAGGTGATGATGGGGACACAGCAGCAGACGAGGAGTCCCTGTCCCAGGCTCCGGGGGACACTGAGCTCACTGGTGTGGAACAGCCTCTGCCCTCCTGGATGGCGAAGACCTACCTGGCACCTCCGGTGTGAGTCATCATGCAGCACCAGCAGGACCAACATCTGCACCCCCTGCACCCACTCCTCCAACAACTGCCAACACACAGACCACCCCCGCCGACACGGACAGACCAAGGACCACCAATGACAACAGCACAGGGACCCCGGCCCACCGTGGAGCAACGGACAACAACCCCAGTACCAACCCCCAAGGGGGCCTAGGGTCACATGTGCGTGCCACCACAGGTCCCGCACGTGTGGCCAGGGGTGGTGGGAGGGGTGGTAGGCAGAGGTCGCTGTTTGCAGAGGGGTCTGGACTGCATGATGACCCACAACTGGTACGCATTGCTGATGCGTACCAGAATAGCACCGGAGAGGTCAGCCAGGTAGTGGGGATCCTCAAGGACATTCAACAGCAGCAGGCTGCCCATCATGCCCGCTTGGACTCACACATGTCCCGTGTGGAGACACACATGTCCCGTGTGGAGACACACATGTCTGGCATGGAGTCCAAGTGGGACACATTGCAAGAACTGACAGCGGTGCATAGGAACATATTGACATGCCTCCGCCAGATTAGCACCAACATGGCCACAACTCCCTGTGTGCCCACAACATCTGGTGCTGCAACAACTGCAACTGCCACAGGGAGGGAGGATGACTCTGGCGGAGAATCCTCTGCACCGCATCAGCCTGCACGTGAGGTTCCCCCCTGAAAGAAGAGGGGTCGTCCGAGGAAGGAAAACTGAGAGGCCGATGGCCATGTACATCCCCAAGGAACCCAACACCTGTACTGGAAATTCTCCTTTGTGTGAAAACTGTTCACCCTGTCGAATGCAACACAGCTCTCACACATGACATGGGGAGTTTAAGTTGGACCAATGTATCATATGACTGTGGACTTTACTCAGGACATTTCTGCTACCAACACTTCCAACTCATCTGGGAACTTTGGATTCCAATCCCATTGTACAGCACCCACCATCCTGTGCATTATCCTCACACATGTATGTAAATAAACTCACTAATACACCATACTTGCCTCTGTTGTCATTCCAACGTGGTTTTTGTCATGGAGATGATGATCTGCTAAATGACACTGTGCATGCTAACTGCTACAGCAAGTTCAACACCGTCATGTGAGTCATGGAGACGTGACACATATGAGGGAGACACACCACTAGGGCAACACAACACATACACACCAGGGCCATCTGACTCATCGCCTACACTGATGTTGCCAGGAAATACAGTGGAATGCACAGACACCACACCTATTCACAGTCTGTGTTAACTAGCCCACAGGTGCAGTAAGCAAATGTCAGTCAGATGTGTGACCACAGACAACGCACATCCCAAAGTGAAGCACAGGTTTATTACACATTTGCAACATGTCGTTTCCACTACAGATGCAAGGTAATCCCACGTGGCAGTGGCCACACAGTCAACAATTGTAGAAGAAATAAAGTCCAGGGGTGTGGGGCACATCACCTGTAGGGAAACGACTGCTTCCACCCTGGAAGTTGAATCATGGTGTCGGGGGATCACAGTTGACCAAGCAACTCTGAAAGCACCCTGTGAAGGACAGACATGACACACAGTCAAAAGCACTGAAGAACAGGACAAAACTGCAATACTCATGCCCAATACATGTCACAAGATACCTACACAAAACCAAGTTAGCATGTCAACACTGTTGGGGAGTACAGACTACCTGTAAGGACAAATCTCTGCACGCATCCAGTCAAGTAGCACATGGCCACACTCAAACAGCAACAGAGCACCACCAACACATATCATGCAAACTCAAATCATTGACATGACATCTCTGGATACTCACATTCAGCTGAAAAAGTTGGTGATGAGCTGTGTGCGGACATCACCATCATCATCATCATCATCATCATCACTGGCATCGTGGCCCGGGCCAGGATCCTCCACAGGTGGCTGATGTTGGTCATCGTCATCCAGGATGAGAGGCAACTCCTTCCGCACTGCCAGGTTGTGTAGCATGCAGCAGACGATGACAATCTTGCACACCTTTGCTGGGGCATATGGGAGGGCCCCTCCTGTCTTGTCCAGGCAGCGAAAGCGGCTCTTCAGGAGACCAAATGTCCGCTCGATCACTCTCCTGGTCCGACCATGTGCCTCATTGTAGCGCATCTGGGCTGGTGTCACAGGGTTCCTGAGGGGTGTCAGCAACCACGGCATGTTGGGGTATCCGGAGTCACCTACATACAGACAATTGCACATTAGCTGAGTTGGGTAAAGAGGGTGGAATACAACATTGCAGAACACACACAATGGTAAAAAGTCAGTACACACCGACAAGCCAGGCACGCTGGTTCTGCATCTGTGACATCATCACGTAGGCATTGTGTGCAGAACCGTGGAAACGTGCACACACATGTGAGATGCTCATATCTGCAAGACATACCACCAGAGCATTGATAGAATGGTAATGTTTCCTGTTCCTGTATGCCTGCTCATGTGCCTGTGGTGGTACCAAAGCCACATGTGTCCCATCAATGGAGCCAATGACATGTGGCATCCTCCCCAGGGCATAGAAGTCACTCTTGACGTCAGTGAGTTGTTGACGTATAGGGTAATAGATGTACTGGTTCAGGTATCTCAACATTGCCTCCAAAACATCGCGTAGCACACGGCTGAACATGGTCTGTGACATCCCACCAGCAGACGCCACAGTGTGTTGAAAGGTACCGGTGGCAAAGAAGTGTAGGGCTGCCATCACCTTCACCTTGGGGGTCAACGCTGTAGGGTATGTCCGGCCAGGTTGCAAATGTGGGGCCAACCGCACCGTCAATTCCTCAATCAGCGGCCTGTTGAAGCGGTACCGTCGGATGCAGTCACGTTCCACCATGGTTGCAAGGTCAGGGAATGGTCTATGGACAGCTGGTGCCCTGCAGTGCATAGGTGAACAAAGAAAGATTGTCAGTCACCCCACATATGTGGCATTGACCATACTCAATATCACATGATACATCATTACAAGACACATGTACTTGATGTGTGTGCCATTCTGTATGGACATATATGGCACCTACATGGCCAACATCTAACATCACAGTTCAACATGTGTTGACAACAAGTTCCAGGTCGTGCTATGGGAAATCATTAGGCTGTGTCACACTACCCATGTACTGCTGTCACGTTCCAAACACACACCACAGTGACAAGTGAGGACAGATGTGCCACAGGCATCACAGCTCATTGACAGGTAGATTCCCAGGGACCCTGTATTGCCACATGGACACTGGCATGACATGGCGTATCATGTACACGTCAGCAAAACAACCATGACTCCCACAGGTAGTGGCCCCTGTTGCCTCTGCAGGACAGACCTGGACGTCTGTGACACACACACACACAACATCAAAGTCGATGCACAAACAACGTGGATGTGGAGACTGTCTCCCATTGTGCACACACAGGTAATGCAGCCTTACATGCCTGAGAATACAGTGTGGACAGGCTGTGGTGTTGTAGGTGTGCCCCTGAGTCCTTGGCAAGTAATTGTGGCTGGCATACGTCCACCAGTGACAACCATGGTGACATATGCGAGTGATCTGTACAGGGACGCGTTGTACAGCAACGGACCGATCGGTGCGCACGCATTGGCCATTGCATATGATGTGGACAGAATTACGCGTTGTACAGCAATGGACCAATCGGTGCGCACGCATTGGCTATGGCCTGGCAACGGACGTGTTTTCGAAGCTTTAACGAGTCTGATGCAGTGAATTCAGTTGGCCACCCACAACAATGTTGCAAATTCATGGGTGTCATGAAGTTGAACTTTTGAAGGATGCTGTGGGAGTGTATAAGTGGTGCAATTCCATGGATTGGCCAGATTCAGAAGATGCAAATGACTTGGACCTATCACTTTGGACACATGGGACAGTATCTGCCTCTGCAGCACACATATAATGCTGGCTGTTCCCCTGAGAGCTCACTTGCCTGCACTACATGCTCCAGGACGACATCTGCCACCAACACTGCTGCTGTCTCTGCATCCTCTGGCTACTGCAATGGCACGTACTGTGGAGAGAGCCCCAGCCTTCAGCGCTGAGGAGAACCAGGCCCTGCTGGACAGCCTCCTTCCACAGTACAGCAAGCTGTATGGGAAACCAGGGGAGCAGGTGAGTGTGCTGTCCACTGCCTTACTAAATGTGCATGTTGTCTGACTAGCAAGACTTACAGTGTGCACGCCACTGGCTAGCATGCTCACTGAGTAGTTGTCACCCCCCAAAGTGTGTAGTTACATGCACTGAACAGGTATAGTGCAGTAACAGTGCATTCCAACAAGGTTTTACTTCCCAGGCAATGATACCATGTAGTAACTGCTGGCAAACTGTTCATAGCCATCGTTGCACTGCCTGTGTACATCATGTGCCCCTGTGATTGAGACATGTATATCCAAATGTGTGATGCACGGGTATGTTGCATGTGTAGTAATGGCCTTTTCACTTTGTCATCCTCACAGGTTGATGCCCACCAGAAGCAGGAAATCTGGCTGACCATCGCCCGGGCAGTAAGATCTGTGGGGGTCTACAATCGCCGGATCCGCAACTGCCAGAAGAGGTGGCAGGACCTTCGGGCTGGACCCGGAGGATCGCAAGGGTCCAGCTGAAGCTGTTGCCTCCTTGCAGGAGGGGCGGACACTGGACCCTGACCCCCCACATGTTCAGGATCCTGTCGGTGGTCTTCCCTGACCTGGATGGGCAGCTGAAGGCCAGACAGCAGCAAGGAGGGGGTGAGTCCATGACTGCACTGTGAACTTTGTCTGACATGCTATGTGCCCTCCTCTGGCCTGGTTAAACTTCCACAGTACATCAGTGTTGTGGTCCAGGACCCATGTCCCTCAATTGTGACATGCCCACTCCTCATCTGATACCCAGGTGTGGCCCTTACAGTCAGGAAATTGTGTCACTTGGGTACTGTGTCCTTGCATTTTGCTTAGCTCAAGGTGGGGGACAGCATTTGTTCCCGTAACTTTGTGGTGGGTTTCATGGGTGGGTCAATTGCTTACACAATGCCTGAGTTCTGACATGTAATCTGCGTGTAACTTTGATATGTGGTCCAATTGCTGATCTGACTCACCACATGTGCCTGGGGTATTTGGCACACACCCATGCTGCAGGTGGGAACAATGTTTGGGCCTCAGGAGTATGTATATCAAGTGTGTCACACATGCTTAGCCACCTGCCTACTGTCCAGGGTTCATCCCTCTTTCACATGGAGCAGGACAGTCATGCCTACTCCAGGGCATACAATACACTCTGTACTCCCACTCCCGTGTATCAGCTGACACGTTGTGCTCAGTGAAATGTTCCCTCAGGTGTCTGCCTCTGTGTCATTGTGCTGTGGTTTCGTTGTCAGGACTACTGGGGTGTTTATCGGTTAGGGCTCAGCATGCCACCTGAGATGTGACCATAGGAGACGATACTTGTGTGACATATAGGTGTTTGATCTCTTGACTGTGCAGACTGGGGTATGCGACTGTGAAGTTCAGGCAGCTGTTTCTCATTCACAGCAGACTGTGAGGTGCTCAGGTTCAGAGAGTTGTGTTTCATGTCTCCCATATGTCCAATTGGTATGACGTGGACAAATAAGAGTTCAGATGATGTGGTTTGTGGGGTATGGACATGTGCAATTGTCAGCTACAGAACTTGCATTCCCCATGACCTAGGATTGTGACACAGTGCAGACTGTTGTTGGCTGGCTGCCCTGCCCATGTGACTGGAGACAGTGATGTATGACTTTGCAGGCATGCCTGTGCCATGGCATTAAACTTCCTAGGAGTGATCCTGCAGGGGAGTGACATGTGCTACATGCATCCCATTGTGGCATTGACTATTAGGACATGGGCGCATCATTTTGTCTGGTGCTGGTATGCATCACATGCATTTCAAATTAGACTCTGGCCATCCCTTTATCCGGACACCTGTACTGACTCAGTGGCAAGAGATGTGATGTGTGCATGTTCACATGCTTCACTGTGTTCTCTGCAATGTCCAACAACTGTGTAGTTGGTGCATGTGTCCACACTGGGGTATTACCATCCGACAGGCACCAGACAGATGGGTGCAAGGCCAGGAGGGATGTGAGTGCCATGGTTGACCATCAGACTGACAATTGGCTTCTCCTAATCTGTGTGAGCACTTTTGGCAATGTTCAACTAAGGATGCCAGGGCTTGCTCTGTAATGTGCTGTACTTACTGTGGTGTGTGCGGTCAGTGCAGGTAACTGATGTTTGTCTGTTTCCCTAATTGTTTGCAGATACATCCACGGCCACAGGAGGGGACAGCTCCACGGACCAGGAGGAGCTGCAGAGCCAGACTGGGTCAGCAGCCGATGAGTGGTCGGAGGGACCCAGTGGCATGGAGGGCGAGGGGAGCCACACCGAGGAGTCCTCAGCACCATCCACCTCAGCTGAGGACCACAGCAGCTCGGAGGATGACTCCCTTGTGGAGGCGGGTGTCAGCAGCCACCATACCCCAGCTAGTATGGCTGGCCCCGCCACCACCACCACCACCGCCCTCCCATCGGCTCCCATTCCAGAGGTCCGTGGAGGCTCCCGTGTTCGGGAGCGTGTCTCCTTCATGCCAGGCACCGCACCCCCTGCCCCTGTGTCCCCTGCTGCCCTGAGTGAGGAGTCTGTGTACTTACTTTGTCAGCTCCATGTAGGGCAGACAGCACTGCTGAGTGTCCTCCATGCACACACCAATCTGTTGACACAGCTGGTGTCGTTCATGGAGGGCATCTCATCGGGCATGTATGCCCTATAGAGGAGCAATAAGTCCATGGCCTCCTCCCTGACGTCAGCAGTGTCCCTCCTCCAACAGTCCCTCACCCCTCCTACCTCTGCCCCATCCACACTTCCTGGCACCCTACCTGTCCCAAGCACATGCACACCTGCACAATCACCCAAACACACACACACGAGCAGCACAGAAACACCCAAAACAAGGTCACAACGTGCACACAAGCATCCTCAGGGGACTGATACCACACCCACAGGGGATGGGGAACAGACACACACACAGGCATCCACAGTCACTCCGCAGTCCTCCGATACCTCTCCCTCCAAGACCCCTTCCCTTGCCTCACCTGCAACCCCACCTACAAAGCAGCTCTTCCTCTGTGACCTCGGCCTCTTCCCCTCCGATTCAGCTGATCCAGCATACAGGGGGAAGAGGAAGTCCACCTGTTGTATTCCTCTTAGGGTGTCCATAAACGGGCTTTCCAGTATCATGTCCTTATATAGGCACAATTCGCCCTGCCCTTATATAGGCATAAAATCCCAGCCCTTATTTAGGCATTAAACCGTGCACTCCAAATACAGGCATGGTCTCTGACATCCGTCCACCCTAACGTCACAACGAGTTCTTGAAGAACAGACCCTTAGGCTGCGGGAGTTTCCCTAGTCCAGGACTATTGATTTCTTCAAGGACTCATATATTATGCATGAACCATTATTCCTTAGGGGTTCATTCATGACGTCTTCCGCTGTCCGACTCACGTCAATGCTAACATTCTGAGGTAATTCTCAGGTATAAATATACCTTCCCTAGCCCCTGTAAATCAGAGGAGACCTCGACTTCAGAGGAGCCCGTTTCCCGGCCTGACGCACTGAGAAGACGCTGTCATCCCTGCACGCAGAGAGTCCAGCTTCCAGTGATCTGACTTCCCTTGCGGGGTGTTGGAGTTCGAGTCTGGCAAAGAGATTCCTACCTCTCTCATTCTTCAGGTATGGAGCAGACTAGAACCTAGAGGGACTCTTGGCATACTTGGCATACTAGGCAAACTAGGCTTAACATACTCTTAGTATACCATAGTAAGGAATACTTCACCTACTTCATACCTCTCCCTATACCTAGGTTAGGTTAGGTACATTGGGGTAGAACTAGATTAGAAACGCATCGTATGAGTACTCGCATTTTTAGTCTGTGTTATTTATGTAAATGCATATGTACTAAAAGATAATGCTCTCGCAGTATTATTTATTTCTACTGCTCACACTGTACATTATTTATCACGCATACTGTCTTGTGATCGTAACAGCACATTTTACTTACACCAGAAACAAGACTGTTCAATAAATCTTTTATTGAAACGCCCGTCTATTTCTTTCTGTGTAACTTGGAGAAAACTAAGCATGCACGACTGAGCTGAGTGAAATAGTTATCTATTGTTTCCACGACTCTGGGACACATTCTGATTCTAAAGGGAAACACAGTGGTCATGTTTTGCGGCTGCCAGAAACTACTCCCTTCTTGTTTGTCAAGGAGTTTCTAGTGGCCTCTGAGCTAGCTGGCACAAGTAATTAAGTTTAATATACTCGATAGGGACATACTGACCTTAGTCCTATGTCAAACCTATAGGGGATATTATTCCAATGCGCAGAGCCTATTAGGGAAATAGGAGCTACACTACATGGCGCCCAACGGTTTGGTAAGGCGGTAATTCAACGTTTAGATACTGAGTAACTCAGCCGTGCTTTTTCTCTCAAGAGACCCCTCCCCATATACTCCAAAAGACGTCTGGAGTGGGCAGGGTTAAGTATCCGCCACGGCTACATAGGGCAGTACCCTATATATTAGCTGTTTGGTTTGCTCAACGTTGAAGGATACAGTGTTCCAAAATATTGTGCACCTTATCTTTGTTTCCTTGAAACTTGTTCTACATTTTTCAAAACGCAAAATGAATGAAGACGCCGGAAAATGTGTAGCTGCGGCTGATCCAGCCCAAGCAGCAGCTTTTAACATTACCGGTTTAAATGAAACCGAGGAGGGTGTTATAGACATCGCTCCAAACTTAAGAAGAGCCATCACTCTAAAACTCATAAAACATGGCCAAGAGGAGGTAGATTTTCGTGATAGAGGCACACAAATCTTTTCAGACAGAGGTATTCTATTCATGGGTAATATTTCCTGAATCCAATCCAGTAACACACATGTTTCACTTCTACAAAGAAGATGAACCACCAGAGGAATACATTCCTTTCGAGGATATAGAAATTCCATTAACATACCAGGAGCATCAGCTCTGGTTTAAAGGCGCCCTAAAACATCACAGAAACATTACCAGGCTCGGTCCACTAGGTAGACCAGGAGCAACATGGCCGATTCTAGCCGGCTACACACCTCATCCTGAACTGGATATAATGTCAGATGAGGACTTACTTGTTCAAATACAAGAATTAATAAAAATCTACAGACAATTGGTCCAATATGTCATGCGGACTTTTACAGTCCAGCAACCATTAACACTTCCAAATCCAACTCCCCAACAGGGGAATACACTAAAAATTACACCACAGACTCTATACGCAGTCATGGGTAAAATGCCCACAAAACGTGAGCAAATTCCATTCTGGATAGCTCAAAAAATTACTCAAATCGAAGCAGTATTTCCAAATACTAGCCCATATGAGAACCATAGAATACTGACAATCAGTTTACCAATGGGGATCACACCACAACTGGAAGACTGCACCACTTGGGGCTCAGTCTTTGCTGCCATCTATACTAAAACACATGGCATTCCGTCAATTGCGGTAATACCTGATGTCCTGAAACAAATTCAAAATGAATACGGGGCAGAGCCTGCTCTAAATTTAGGTATGAAATTACTGAAAAATTTCGACCAGGTCTCAACAATAATATTATCTAATATTAAAGGGGAGGCAGCAGCAGTGGCGATCCGCCAAAAATTAAGGGAATTTGATGTTACAGAACATCAAACAGAGCTACCCAGAATTATAGAACAATCTTATGCAGAATTAGGCAGAGATAGTTTGGGTGGAAGACCAGTGAAGCCGAAGCTATCTGAAAGTCCTGAGAAGGACTCAATTAAACAAACTCCTACATCTTCTAAAAAGAAGTGGGATACTAATAAACAAAATTCAAACGAGAAACATTCTCAATCCCGAGGTAGGTCTCCTCAAAGGAGCCCTCTGAAAGAAGGTATAACCTCAGGAATAGGGATAATTTGAGAAAACCTGACAGGTATCAAGATACTGATACACGTTCCTCTCGTCCCTTTCAGATCTCATCACAGACTTCGGAAAGAAGAGGACGATCAGAACATAGAGAAGAACGCGTGAAATCGAAAGACGACAAACACGCTCCAAAAACTAAAGCAAAACCTCAATTCTCCAAAAAGAAAGTAGCAGGTCTAAAGATCAGACATGCCGAGAATACTGAGAACACAACTCAAGAACGGAGAATGGGCTCAGACAATGCTGGACAGTGCAGCAGAAGTCACAATAGCTCGCCAGAACCTGAAGGAACTTCTGGAGATAGTGGACTTGAATGAGTACATCACGGTTGAGACTGTAGACACCAGGGTTAGTACTCCACAAAAGTTATATGACATAACACTCCGGATGGAGGGAGACAAACCTAGACAGGTGAAAGCACTTTTTTGGGAAAGACTATCAAAGGGCTATGACATACTTCTAGCAGAAAAGGACTGGCCACCACAATTTGTCAGGGAGTGCCCACATGGCGAGGACATAATTATGCCTGCCTTCTCCAACCATATACCAATGCATCTAAGATATACATATGCCAGGAAATGGGCAGTGGCCCAGGCCCCAGCATTATATAAAAATCATGTAGGATGGGATGAGGACTCACCTCACCATAAAATACATCTGAAACATGAACCAACTGCACAACGGCAGTATCCAATAAAGCAAGAAGCTAAAAAACAGGTCAGGGAGATCTTAGATCAACTTGAATATCAAGGGGTGATTGAAACATGCACCTCCTCAATGAACAATCCTTTGTTTCCTGTCTCCAAACCAGACAATACATTTCGTCTAGTTTTGGATTACAGACACTTAAACACTTGTTCAAAAACTTTTGCAGTGCAAAATGCACATAGCACAGCATTAATGAATAACATTGTGCGTAAAAAATATAAAACAACATTAGACATCTCGAATGGTTTCTTTTGTCAAAACATAGCACCTGAAAGCAGGTACTTAACAGCATTCTCCATAATGGGGACCCAGCGTCACTTTTGTCGACTCCCACAAGGGTTCAAGAACAGCCCAGGTTTATTCTCAGCGAGGGTAACGGAGTTACTACAAATTTATGACAATGAGGCATTGTCCTATGTCGATGACATATATCTGACAGACGATGACCTGGAAAAACACTTGAACAGGGTGAGCACCATTATACTGGGTTTCGCCTCTGAGGGCTACAAGTTCAACTTTAAAAAGTCCAGAATTGCCCATCTCAATGTCCTATTTCTAGGATATGAACTTTCAAGTGAAGGCAAGAGCTTGGCAGCTAACTTTCTAGAAAAGTGTGCGCTGCTCCAACCTCCAAAAACGCTAAAAAACTTACAATCCATCCTGGGTTTCCTAAATTTTGGAAGAACATACATTCTAAATTACGCAGAAAGGGTTAAACCTCTCTACGCATTAATCAAACCTGATTTTTCGATCAGAAACTGGACACAGGAACACACAGAAATCTTGCGTTCACTCCAGGCTAACATGTTAGCAACAAATCACTTACAAACACGCGTAAGTCAACGCAATTTGGTGATCCGAATAATTTCGGGTCAATGTGGATTCACCTACTTAACCTTCAATGAGGGTGAGAAAATACCAATCGCATACAAATCCCATTTGTACACACAAGCGGAAATGCGCTTCAGTTCAACTGAAAAATTCTAACAGCAGTTCAAACCGCTGTAGCAAAAGAAAGAGCCTTAGCCCAAGGGAAACGCATTATTGTCGTAACCCCAGTACCGGCTTTAGAAGCGGTCACAAAAGCAAGCATTCCAAATGCTAAAGCATTACATCCAAGATGGATACAATGGGTTAATTCTCTTGCTGCAACAGATGTTGAATATGTTTTTGATCCAGATTTAAAAACACAAGCATTCCTGCAATATGAACAAGAATGTCCTCTGCCTACTGAAATTCTGCCTCTCGATCAGTACGAATTCATAATTTACACTGACTGGATCCGCACAACCCGCAACAGGGAGTAAGCAAGCTTACAGTGCAGCGTGTGCAATCGTTAAAGGTCGCATGCGAAATGGCATCTTCAGACCTATGGTCACAAAAACTCAGTCTCTAGGAGATTGTACAGCTCAGCGAGCTGAACTACAAGCATTCAAACTGGCACTTGAAAGTACAGATCGAGAATTCCCCACACTAATAGTGTGCGATTCCTTTTACTGTGTTCAGTCGTATAATGACTATATACAAAACTGGCTTGAAAATGGTTTCAAAGATGCGAAAGGTGGCACAATAAAGCACAAAATGCTTTGGGAACAAGTAGTTCAGTTGAAAAACGAACTACCAAAGGCTCACGTGATCCACACACTGAGTCATCAACGTGATGGCGTTCACGTTGCAGGGAATTCATTGGCTGACGAAGCCACAAAGGGGGCTGTTCAGACGGCTTCCGTAGCTGCGATCACTCGTTCAAAAACAAAAATAGACGGTGAGATAATGTTGGCTGTCAATGCATCAAGCAAAGGCAGCAGTGCAGCGTTACCAAAAAGTTTCCACTCAAGTACTCTTATGTAATTGATGCGAACAACGTTCCTTTTGCTCGAATCCCTGGAGTGGGGGATAGGGTAATTCCAAACATGGAACGCAGAGCAGCCTTGATTTATGAAACACATTTGGTGGAGGGTCTGTCACATCAAGGGATCTCTAAAACAATTTTGACGTTAAAAGAGATGTACTGGTGGCCTGGAATGAATACAGAAATTCACATATTCATCAACAACTGCTTAGACTGTAAATTACAGCGAGAGAGCCACCAGACACCATGCTGGGAATGCGGCAGTCCAGTACAGACACCATTGTTAAGACAGCATTAGACTATCTACGCGCCTGCGGTCCCTACTGGACAAAGGCATTCCCACAAATACTGAATCTAGGTTCCTATGGTTATGGCCTCAGCGCTCGGATGACGCTCGAACTGTTATAAAAGATTTGCGAGTCTTTATCGGCACATACGCAATAGGCACGCTACATTCTGACCAGGGTCCTGCGTTTAGTTCTCGGGCTTACAAAGAAGCCATGGCCAGTCTGGGCGTTGCATTGCGGTACTCCTCTCCATTCCATCCTGAGGGAAATTCGGTTGTGGAAAGGAAAAACCGGGACATAAAGCAGTCTATAACAGCTAGGGTATTAGGTTCGGGTGATGGGTGGGTCAAACACCTTAGTGGGGTTCAACGCTCATTGAATAATCTGCCAAGAAGTTCTCTGGGGGGGTCACTCCATATGAGGTCCTATTTGGGACAAGAATGTGGGTACCAGACCTTGAACACGTAGGCACGGTGGTGGAAAATAAACCGTTTGATATCAAAGATCGTTTGGCTGTTTTACAGGAACTCAATAAATTAAGAACAAAACAAAGCAACGTATTCCTACAGCCAACCACCACTGGGGAAAAATCGGCGGTCCCAGCAAGGCCTGTCTGGTTTCCAAAAGTTGGGGATCTAGTCAGAGAAAAGATTGCGGACAAGAAGGAATTTGGACCTTCTTACAGACAACCAGTACCTGTCCTAGCAGTTCAAGGAACAAGAACAGTACTTCTGCCGCCCCTTGCTGGAAGAAAGGAGAAAAGATTTGTGTCCATCGACCTCATCAAACCACAGTATGTGGCCAATACTAAATAGTAGGCCTCGTGGACTCCGACCTAGTAGCAGACGCACTCCTCTCGCTACTATCCAAGAGGTTCAGACTGAAAGACTGATAACAATCGAGAATTCAGCTGTAACAGATGGAGGACTAATCAACAACGCTATGGAACTCATCCCTCTTGACAACAAAGTAACAGTTCGTCCAAATACACCTGTCTACACCAACGTGGCAAGTGATGAACTGGTTCCAGTGATTTCTACAAATCCTGATGCAATTCCAACAATTGATAGAACTGCTTCTGGCTATTTCATTAACTTTGATACGTTCTCAGAAGATCCGAGTGAACCTGAAACGACGCCAGCATCATTGAAATTCAAGCAGCAAGTACAAGACTTTCTTCACTTTCTGAAAAAGACTTATTTGGTTTCTCCATGGATTGAACTCTGGATTACATCTGGACTTTTTGTTTTCCTGCTCTGGCTAGCTTTGGTAACAACTGTGAGCGTGCTTATAAGTGGCAGATACATCCATGTGAATACTGAAGGAAAAGGCGTGAACGTACTTTTTGAAACCTCATAAATCTTCCCATCGTGAAGCAAGAGACTTGTCATCAGTGAACATCACAGCTGTTCCTATACAGGATGGTATAGTGTGGGACAAAACAGATTTTGAAATCTTCGGTCCGACGGAACAATTGAACATTCCACATTTGTTTAAAATTTCACTAAGTGATCTAATTACGTCCAGTACCTATTCAGATGATTGGGACTTTGAGACTGTGAATGACATAATGTTTGACCTAGAAAAATCTGCTGCATTTTCTAAACATGAATATTTAGAGGGTTCATCAGACTATGAACAAATGTATTGTTATAACCACTATGGTCATCATTATTTGCATTAATCTGCATATCCAAGAAATGTGTTTATGTTTAACCAATGGGAACATTGTCCTACACCACCACACGGTAGTTCAAAAACATTTGCCAACAAGTTTCCATATATATTTCAGGTTACAATACATCTGATTCAGAAATGTTTTACTATAAAAATGTAAACAAGACAGGGCTGAAAATTATGTTAACAAATACAAAACAGATTTACTCTGAATTATTTAATACCCAACTGTCTAGACAGGGTTTCGACTTTTGGAAAGACACAATTGACACAAAAACTGTGTGGGGTACTAAAGAATGGCAAGTGCAGGGGATAGAAGCTTTATTTAGAGCCTGTATCATCCCTGAACAAATAATGTTTTTGAATGAAACCATCCAACAAACATCTTGTCTTGGATTAGCCAAGATCAAAGAAATGAACACACCTTCTGTACCAACACCTGCCAGAGATAATAATACACAGGCAGTGGTGACAGTTGACAATATACTACAACTCAACAGATCTAATCCTGATTGGAAAAAATGGTTGATCTGGCCCACAGACACGAATAACTGTCAGGAAAGATTCCTGAATAAAACTCAGGGCTTTACTATTCATAGGCCAGACCCAAGATACGTCCAAAGACAACATCCGGGGGTAGTAACAACATACAGTGGCAGAAAAACCAGCTACAGAATGGCTTATTCATGGCAAAATAACATTACCTGTGAGTACTTTTCAGTTTCAGTATTGCCTCAGACAAATGCAAGCAGGCAAATATGAAAGGTTGGGTAAGGAATACATTAGGACATCTTGGGATTTACCGTATACATATAGATGTTGGAGTGGGGATCGTGAAGTGTTTTTAAGCGGTACACGCTGTAAACGTGCACTGAGCGGTTCACTTATATGTCAGGACATTTCTTTACACGGGGCTTGTAATGGTTCTGTGGCAAATTTGTCTTGCCATCAGCAGGGTACACCAGCTGCTGTGATTAATCCAACGTTTGGACAACTTTCTAATGGGAGTTACCTCATGTTGAATGATCAGAGTTGCTGCGGCATGTTGCCAGGCATCCCATATCTAGTAACGGTCAACTCCAGGGTCACTTGCTGTATGCAAGTATTGTTTGCCCCAATAGACACAGTCAGGGAGTCGACTCTATGGCCTTCGCTGAACGTCTCTTTTATAAGATTTGATACTTTGAGCAGAATGAAAGCCATGCTTTTACAGCAAACAGTGCCTTTGACCTCGGCCAAAGAATCCTATGATCTACAAGTAGGAGGACTTAGGCTGAGATACAGACTTTAATACGTACAAACTGCCCTATACATTTAGTTGAAATGATAACACGTATCTTCAACATGTCTGATACAAGTGGAATTATACATGTATTTAAGAGCATCTGTACCGGTCTATTAGCACCTTTCCAGGCAATACTCGGAATCATCCCGAACTTTGCACATTCGGTGTTTGGTGGCATACCATTAATTCTAGCACTTGTTGCCGGAATTCTATTTCTCTTCCTGCTATTGCGCTATGGCCAGCCTATTCGCAGACATCACTCTGAGCGAAATGGAGAAAGCTCTCCTTGAACGAAAGTGCCGTGAGTGAATAGTACAGCTATTGGGCATGACTCGTCTCACGGGACCTTAATACAACTTGGTTCCTGTCATTCAGACCAATCTGGCAAGATTGCATCTTACCTGTTCTACGATGCCTGCTATGCGGTGAAGAATGCGTGTTGGACACCTGTCTAACATTTCCATCAGCTACGCCAACGGATGTCGATACTCTGCTGGTCCCGATAACGGCCCATGCTCTGTGTTGTCCCCAGAGGCTACCAATCCTGCTGTCAGCATTCATTGAGATCTCACAGACGCTTCCGGCTGCTGCTGAGGTACGAGAAAGATCTACAGGCACACAGGTAACCACGGACACGAACTTTGCTGCGCCACCCTATGCTGGAAGCGAAGCTTCACATCTCTGTGCAATTAATCTGCTTCACGAGGTGTTCCAACTGACACCAACTACAGTGGACGATGTTTTGTCTATAGAAGTAGATGATCTCATGTTTACACCAGACCCGTAAACTGACTCTGATTCAGCATACAGTGTTCCAGAGATGCAGTAACAATTTGGCCTTCATTTTTCAAAACAACTTGGAACTCTACCAAAATTGAACTTTTCCCATTTTTTCAAACGAAAAGGGCACTTCAATCTGCTTAAAGTAGAACTAGCCTTATAATACAGACTTCAAGGTACTTCCACGAACACTTAGTCATCTTGTGTGTCTAAAACAGTTCATTAATTTTCATGACATGAAATGACTTTGATTTTTAAGAAACTTATCGATCATTTTTTTGTCACATGTAAATATTAGTGCTTATTTCATTCCAATTGCATTTATTTTCGAACTTTATGCCTGAAATGAAAAGCATTTGCTTCAAATGTACAGTACCTTTTGCATTTTTCACTATGTTTTTTAATGCTTTTAAGAAATATTTTTAAATTTGCGGTACTCCATTTAATGTTTAGCATTTTAAATGTTTAGCATTTTAGTATTATCGTACACACGAAAGTGGAGTGGGTGTTGTATTCCTCTTAGGGTGTCCATAAACGGGCTTTCCAGTATCATGTCCTTATATAGGCACAATTCGCCCTGCCCTTATATAGGCTTAAAATCCCAGCCCTTATTTAGGCATTAAACCGTGCACTCCAAATACAGGCATGGTCTCTGACATCTGTCCACCCTAACGTCACAACGAGTTCTTGAAGAACAGACCCTTAGGCTGCGGGAGTTTCCCTAGTCCAGGACTATTGATTTCTTCAAGGACTCATATATTATGCATGAACCATTATTCCTTAGGGGTTCATTCATGACGTCTTCCGCTGTCCGACTCACGTCATTGCTAACATTCTGAGGTAATTCTCAGGTATAAATATACCTTCCCTAGCCCCTGTAAATCAGAGGAGACCTCGACTTCAGAGGAGCCCGTTTCCCGGCCTGACGCACTGAGAAGACGCTGTCATCCCTGCACGCAGAGAGTCCATTTTCCAGTGATCTGACTTCCCTTGCGGGGTGTTGGAGTTCGAGTCTGGCAAAGAGATTCCTACCTCTCTCATTCTTCAGGTATGGAGCAGACTAGAACCTAGAGGGACTCTTGGCATACTTGGCATACTTGGCATACTAGGCATACTAGGCTTAACATACTCTTAGTATACCATAGTAAGGAATACTTCACCTACTTCATACCTCTCCCTATACCTAGGTTAGGTTAGGCACATTGGGGTAGAACTAGATTAGAAACGCATCGCATGAGTACTCGCATTTTTAGTCTGTGTTATTTATGTAAATGCATATGTACTAAAAGATAATGCTCTCGCAGTATTATTTATTTCTACTGCTCACACTGTACATTATTTATCACGCATACTGTCTTGTGATCGTAACAGCACATTTTACTTACACCAGAAACAAGACTGTTCAATAAATCTTTTATTGAAACGCCCGTCTATTTCTTTCTGTGTAACTTGGAGAAAACTAAGCATGCACGACTGAGCTGAGTGAAATAGTTATCTATTGTTTCCACGACTCTGGGACCCGTTCTGATTCTAAAGGGAAACACAGTGGTCATGTTTTGCGGCTGCCAGAAACTACTCCCTTCTTGTTTGTCAAGGAGTTTCTAGTGGCCTCTGAGCTAGCTGGCACAAGTAATTACGTTTAATATACTCGATAGGGACATACTGACCTTAGTCCTATGTCAAACCTATAGGGGATATTATTCCAATGCGCAGAGCCTATTAGGGAAATAGGAGCTACACTACACACCCACACAGAGGGGAGTGCCCCTCACCCCCCGTCACCCTCCCCCAGGCACAGACAAACTGTGGCCCCCACCCACAAGTCCTCCCGGACCCGGAAGAGCAAGACCCTGCAGCTCAACCACACAGTCTCCTTCCTCCATCCCTCAGGCCCCCACAACACAGGTTCCCCCACCACACCCTGCCCGAGGTTCCCCCACCCACAGATACACCATCCCCAAAATGATCCGGCCTTCTCCCCCTACCACTTGCTCTTCCAGCCCCACCCCCCCGCTGCGCATGTTTGTGCCGCTGGTGTGGAGACCGTGTCCTCCCCCTCTGTCCTGCCCACCTTACCTGACCCCCATTCTAATACCCTGGAGATAGGCACTGCAGTGGAGTCCACTACCACCCCGTCTGACTTGGGCACTGCAGTGGGTAACCTGTCCACTCCATCTGGCCAGCCCACTGCAGTCGTGCTGGCACCCACACCATCTGACTCATGCCGCCCAGTTGTGCCGGCACACACCATGTCAGACACCTCCACTGCAGTTGTCAGTGACTCTCCAGCACCCACCACCCCTTCCCTGCCTCCTTCTGGTGAGCCCTGATCCTGTCCCTGCGGTGCCTGGCCTGCCCCCCCGTATGCCTCTCCGAGGGGAATGTCCCTGGTCCGTAGCAGTGCAGGCAAGCAAAGGGTGACATCTGCCACTGTCACCTTGTTCGGACTTTACTGATGGACTGGCCATTGGCCTTTGTGTTTTTTCAGGACTTTCACTTTTAAACACACATATGCTGAATAAAGCTACTTTCTGTTCTCTAGTGGTTTTGCTTCAGATGTACATGATGTTGATGATGCTAACCATGCCCTTGTTGCAGTGATGGTGATTTTTGATATCAGGAAAATGAAATGTTACTGTGCAGGACCCCATGTGGTCCAGGGGGAATGTGTCCTATCCTGGTGTATATCCATGTCATCCTTTGCAGCAATATGAGGGTGTCATGTTTTCAATATTTGCCAATGGGATTTCCTACTTTTATTTGCAATATCACATCTGTGGCTTACACCCCTGCACATCTGTTGTGCTTGCCATTGTTCAATTTGTCTATTTCCCTGACCGTGTGACCATCTCCACTGGACATGCAAGTTTGGGCATCAATGGGGAAGGACTCATCTGTGTTATCAGTGCAACTTGCTATACATGTGTGTTGGATCTGTGCAGATGATTTCGGTGACACTCCCATGACCAGGCTGATGTGATGAGAGCCTTCATTTTGTGCTAATTGCTGACTTAGTGACCAAGTGTTCTGCTGTAGAGCCCTGCAGAGACAACGTATGGCACAGCTTTCCTTACACAGGAGTGGAGTCCCCTCATGGCAGTGTTTAATTCCGTGACATTGCCTGAGCCCAAGGGTGTGTGTTGTGTGAGCATGTCTGTGTGTGTTCACTTCCATTTCGCTACGCAGGCTGGGATCCCTAGTGATGTTCCTGTTTGTGATGCTTGCTGAGTTGACCTATGTTCCCCCAAACTCTTCGCCCTGGGTTCTCTGGGATGTGGGTGCATGGCACATTACTGGTCATCAGGGTGTCATCCATAGGTGTGTTTGCTGTCAGGGCTGAGTTTGTGGGCAAACGCAGATGAGACACAGTCAGGATTCCCCTTGGCACTCGTTGGTTACACAAGTCATGTAATTTACAGTTTGTGGTAGCTTTCAGTGATTGTGACACGTTGTGTGTGTGACTGCTGCCACTCCTCAGGGTCAGAGCTGCAATGTTGGAAGTTGTCTATGTGTGTTCTTTGTGGGTGACCTTGGCTTCTTCATTGGTGTGTGACTGTGGCCGGGATCCCATTGGTTGGTGTGGATTTGACGTCATGCCCATGTACGGCGTACTGTGCAGTGTGTCAGACATTCACGAGTCTTGTTGACTGGCCATGTGTGATGGGTTTCTGCACCTTAGTTCCCACCACCACCCCTGGGATTATCATGGGTGCATGTGCAATGTCACCAGTCCATGTGAGCTTCACTGCTGCACATTGGTGGAGATCAAGGTGTGTGTTGTTGAGTGTGTGCAAATGAGACTTGTTGCACGGCTAGACCCCTACCTCCATATTGGCCTTGGCTGACAGGCCGTGCTGATAGATTTGTGCTTGTGTAGGTGTGATGCTAGTTTGTTGCTCAGGACACATGACTGTGGTTCACAGTGTGAACGACATCTAGCTTTGTCATCACATTGGGATTATCATGCAGGCCAGTGTCACCACAATGTGGGGTCCCTGGGGGCAGTGCTGTGGTGGGTCTGTCTCTTGCTGTGTTAGTTGCTGTTCCTACAAGCTTGTGTGACATGTGTAATTTGGGCTCCCTGTCATCTAACAATGCCTGATTGCCCACATAGGGGAATCCGATCCATGAGTTACTTTTGTGTGGCACTGTATACACATCTGTATAATTGTGATTCAGGCCTCCTCATGTGTTGTGTGGTTGCCTGGGGACACTGGCACCCCCCCCCCATCACCTGTTGTGTTTGATATGCAGTGTGAGGCTGCCTGTTTGTGTTTGTGCATCTGCACCACTGCATTGGCATATCTTTAGTGTGCCATTGGCTGTATGTTGTTTGCTGGGTTTCCTGCTGTCCCTGGGACTCCTAGGTCATCAGTCAGCACAATGATCATGGTTTGTATGTCCCATTGCTGCCATGGTATGGTATTTGTTCACCTCACATATACAGTCTCCACAGGATATCTACATTTGTGTGTCCATTGGTGCAGATATGTGGGTCTGCATTATGATGGTCACTTCTGTCATTGTGTTTTTGATGAATGTTGACAATGTCAGCCCCCATGGGTGATGTTTGTCTGCACATGGCCAAAGGTATGTCTTATTTGCACTGCACTGTTTGCCTCACCCAATCTATGTTGCTATGGGACACAAGCACTACTTTGCCACTGATGTGTTTGTTGTTCTGTGACCAGGAATCATCCATGCTGTTTGGCATTTGCAGCTTTTTCCATGACAACACTTATATTTTGGTCACTGTGATGATGGGGGTTTAGACCCCATTGCCACAATGTTCAAAATGTGCTTCAGCTATGGACCCCACACTTACATTTTGGTCACTGTGATGATGGGGGTTTGGACCCCATTGCCACAATGTTCAAAATGTGCTTCAGCTATGGACCCCACACTTACATTTTGCTCACTGTGATGATGGGGGTTTGGACCCCATTGCCACAATGTTCACAATGTGCTTCAGCTATGGACCCCACACTTACATTTTGGTCACTGTGATGATGGGGGTTTGGACCCCATTGCCACAATGTTCAAAATGTGTTTCAGCTATGGACCCCACACTTACATTTTGGTCACTGTGATGATGGGGGTTTAGACCCCATTGCCACAATGTTCAAAATGTGCTTCAGCTATGGACCTCACACTTACATTTTGGTCACTGTGATGATGGGGGTTTGGACCCCATTGCCACAATGTTCAAAATGTGCTTCAGCTATGGACCCCACACTTACATTTTGGTCACTGTGATGATGGGGATTTGGACCCCATTGCCACAATGTTCAAAATGTGGTTCAGTTATGGACCCCACACTTACCTTTTGGTCACTGTGATGATGGGGGGTTAGACCCCATTGCCACAGTGGTCATGGTCTGCTTGCATTGTGGAGGCCACACACATTTATGTGTGACACATGTGATAGGGGGTCACATTGTATGTTCAATGTCATGTTCAGTGTTGTAGGCATTTGACACAGACTACACACGCTTGTCATGGTGTTGGGGGGATGTGTTTTTCTGACTTTCCTTATGTTGGAGTATGCTGGTTGTGTCATGCATTGCCCGTCCTATGAGTAGGGGTGGTGGTAGTGGTAGGCATCCAGCCCCCCCTGAGTAGGGGTGGTGTTGGTGGAAGGCATCCATCCCCCTATGTGTGGGGATGGTAGTAGTGACAGGCATCCAGCCCCCCCCCTGAGTAGGGGTGGTGGTAGTGACAGGCATCCAGCCCCCCCTGAGTAGGGGTGGTGGTTGTGGTGGGCATCCAGCCCCCATGAGTAGGGGTGGTGGTAGTGGTAGGCATCCAGCCCCCTGTGTAGGGGTGGTGGTAGTGGTAGGGCATCCAGCCCCCATGAGTAGGGGTGGTGTTGGTGGTAGGCATCCATCCCCCTATGTGTGGGCATGGTAGTAGTGACAGGCATCCAGCCCCCCCTGAGTAGCGGTGGTGGTTGTGGTAGGCATCCAGCACCCCCTGAGTAGGGGTGGTGGTAGTGACAGGCATCCAGCCCCCCATGAGTAGGGGTGGTGGTAGTGGTGGGCATCCAGCCCCCCATGAGTAGGGGTGGTGGTAGTGGTAGGCATCCAGTCCCCCTGAGAAGGGGTGGTGGTAGTGGTAGGCATCCAGCCCCCTGAGTAGGGGTGGTGGTAGTGACAGGCATCCAGCCCCTGAGTAGGGGTGATGTTGGTGGTAGGCATCCATCCCCCTATGTGTGGGGATGGTAGTAGTGACAGGCATCCAGCCCCCCCTGAGTAGGGGTGGTGGTAGTGACAGGCATCCAGCCCCCTGAGTAGGGGTGGTGGTAGTGGTAGGTGATCCAGCCCCCTGTGTAGGGGTGGTGGTAGTGGTAGGCATCCAGCCCCCATGAGTAGGGGTGGTGTTGGTGGTAGGCATCCATCCCCCTATGTGTGGGGATGGTAGTAGTGACAGGCATCCAGCCCCCCTGAGTAGGGGTGGTGGTTGTGGTAGGCATCCAGCACCCCCTGAGTAGGGGTGGTGGTAGTGACAGGCATCCAGGCCCCCATGAGTAGGGGTGGTGGTAGTGGTGGGCATCCAGCCCCCCATGAGTAGGGGTGGTGGTAGTGGTAGGCATCCAGCCCCCCCTGAGTAGGTGTGGTGGTAGTGGTAGGCATCCAGCCCCCCTGAGTAGGGGTGGTGGTAGTGACAGGCATCCAGCCCCCCCTGAGTAGGGGTGGTGTTGGTGGTGGCATCCATCCCCCTATGTGTGGGGATGGTAGTAGTGACAGGCATACAGCCCCCCCTGAGTAGGGGTGGTGGTAGTGACAGGCATCCAGCTCCCCCTGAGTAGGGGTGGTGGTTGTGGTAGGCATCCAGCACCCCCTGAGTAGGGGTGGTGGTAGTGACAGGCAGCCAGCCCCCCATGAGTAGGGATGGTGGTAGTGGTGGGCATCCAGCCCCCCATGAGTAGGGGTGGTGGTAGTGGTAGGCATTCAGCCCCTGAGTAGGGGTGGTGGTAGTGGTAGGCATCCAGCCCCCTGAGTAGGGGTGGTGGTAGTGACAGGCATCCAGCCCCCAATGAGTAGGGGTGGTGTTGGTGGTAGGCATCCATCCCCCTATGTGTGGGGATGGTAGTAGTGACAGGCATCCAGCCCCCCCTGAGTAGGGGTGGTGGTAGTGACAGGCATCCAGCCCCCCCTGAGTAGGGGTGGTGGTTGTGGTAGGCATCCAGCACCCCCTGAGTAGGGGTGGTGGTAGTGACAGGCATCCAGCCCCCCATGAGTTGGGGTGGTGGTAGTGGTACGCATCCAGCCCCCCCTGAGTAGGGGTGGTGGTAGTGGTAGGCATCCAGCCCCCCCTGAGTAGGGGTGGTGGTAGTGGTAGGCATCCAGCCCCCCCTGAGTAGGGGTTGTGGTAGTGGTAGGCATCCATCCTCCTATGTGTGGGGATGGTAGTAGTGACAGGAATCCAGCCCCCCCTGAGTAGGGGTGGTGGTAGTGACAGGCATCCAGCCCCCCCTGAGTAGGGGTGGTGGTTGTGGTAGGCATCCAGCACCCCCTGAGTAGGGGTGGTGGTAGTGACAGGCATCCAGCCCCCCCTGAGTACGGGTGGTAGTAGTGGTGGGCATCCAGCACCCCCTGAGTAGGGGTGGTGGTTGTGGTAGGCATCCAGCCCCCCTTGAGTAGGGGTGGTGGTAGTGACAGGCATCCAGCCCCCCATGAGTAGGGGTGGTGGTAGTGGTAGGCATCCAGGCCCCTATGGGTGTGTGTGGCATTGGTGATTGCCATCCCGCCCCTATGGTTCTGCTGTTGCTAGTGTACGTCATTTCTGCATCCCTATGTGTGTGTGACATATGTTGGGTATGTGTTGTTTGTTTGTGTAGTGGGTGTTTGACTTACCGTCTGCGCCGTACGCGTCCGTACCTGTTCCAGTAATAGATGTAGTGTATTGGTAGGACCTGCGCGATGAGATTCATGGTTGGTTCGTCTCGTTCGGGTTTCTCGTTGCTTCGACTTGTACTCGTCGCTGGCTTGTTCGTCTCGTAGCCGTGGATCGTCTTGTGCCGCGAATCGGAGCTTATGTGCATCTCTCCCGGATGCTCTGACGTGCCGGACGTAGCGACGGGTTCGGCGCGTACGGAAGGCGCATCATACTAGTCCGGCCGGAAGGTGCTGTATTTTTGCTTCCGTGCGACTCGATTCTGCGTTTACGGATCCGGCTCGGGCGGGGAACAGGAGCTGGAATGGGTACGTACGGCTGGGTCGGGATCTGGGCAGTTATGCGCATCGTACTTGCTCGTTCGGACAAATGTTCGAATCGGTCGGGAAACACGCGTTCGGCTTGGTTTTTTTCCGGACGAATAGTGTTAGGTGCGCTTCCAGCCGAGATCGGAATCGACCCCTAGGTCTTTTGATTACCACCCACTGACCAACATGCCATTCTCTGTTGCTTGTTCCCCATTTTTGATCATACTTGGATTTGTACACAGCTTGATGACTCTTAACTTTGCCTGAGACTGTCGATCTGTCAACCCAGACAGGACACCCCCCATTGAGCCAGTTGGGAGTCAGTTTAGAGCCAGGATTCCTTCCCTTGAGAGAAGTGAAAGGAGATACTCCGGTGACACTACTGGGAGTAGTGTGGTAAGACCACAACATTTTTCTTATGGCATTATCGACAGAATCCTTGGAGACATAAGCTAATTGAATGGTATCCTTTATCATCCTGTTGGCCCCTTCAACCAACCCATTGGCCTTAGGACAATAAAGGGGAGATTTTACGTGAGTGATGGATAAGGTTCCCAGAAACAGTTTCATTTCTTCAGAAGTAAATTGGACTCCATTGTCGGTGACAATGGTGTTGGGAATCCCTTCTTTGGAAAATGTGTCCTTGAGAAACTCAATAAGTGCCAATGTGGTGATAGTGGTGACAGATTTAGTGCAAATCCAGTGAGAATGATAGTCAATCAACACGAACAAGAATCTCTGAGAAGATTGAGTAAATTGAGGGGACCTATAATGTCAAGTCCTAACTTGTCCCACGGTTTGGAGGGAACCGGGATTGGAAGGAGAGGGGCCTTACGGGTGATTTTGGTCTTGTCACTGGAACCACAGGCCAAACATTCTTTCACCACCTTTTCTGTCATAGAGTCCATATTGGGAAACCAGTAATCATTTCTAATCTTGCTCTTTGTCAAACTCCTGCCAGGGTGACCCTCATGATCAACCTGAATGATGCGTTCATACATGCCTTTAGGTGGCAAAATCCTGTTGCACCTATGTATGTGGTCTCCGATAATAGATAATTTATCTTTAACACTCCAAAAAGGTTTAAGGTTCTCAGGGACATCTTTGAGGTTGTTGGGCCACCCTTTACTAATGAATTCTTTGTGGGGCACTAAGGTGTCGTCATCTTGTGCACATTTCTCTCACTCGTCTTTACTGATGGCAGGAATGTCAATAGAAAGAATGGCATAATCAGAGGGTTTAGTGTAAGAATCTTTTACATCAATTGGAAGTCTAAACAAACAATCTGCAACCTGGTTCTTTTCACCTGGTACAAATATCATACTGTAATTAAAACCTTGTAGACCCAACACCCATTTAGAGATGCGGGGGTGGCCTTCTCGATGCATTTGGTAGAGAACAAAGGTAGAAGAGGTTTGTGATCAGTTCTTATGGTGAATGGGATACCCCAAAGAAAGAACTTAAAATGATTTACAGCCCAAAAACAGGGAAGAGCCTCCTTTTCTATGGTGGAGTAGTTACGCTCAGGGACACTAGGTGTTCTGGATGCGAAGGCTATTACTTTCTCTTTCCCATCAACGATTTGTGTGAGTGACGCACCTAATCCTTTCATACTGGCATCAGTGGTTAAGGTGGTTTTGGCATTGGGATTGAACATGCTCAAAAGAGGTGCTTCCGTGATGGCTTGCTTGATATTGAGAATTCTTTTTGACAATTCCCATTCCATTCAAATGGGGTGCCCTTTTTCAACAAAGACCTGAGAGAATGCATGCAATCGGCAAAGTTTTTTACATATTTGGACATGTATTCAATCAAGCCCAAGAATGACTTAAGTTCCTCCTTATTGGAAGGTGCTGGTGCTAATTTAACTGCATCTACAAGACTGGACTTGGGACTTATACCTTTGCTGGTAATGGTATGACCAAGGTACACCACAGATTTCACACCAATTTTGCATTTGTCAATCTGTGTGGTAAATCCTGCCCTGCTTAATTTCCTGAGGACCTCTTCAAGGGCTCTATTATGCTCCTCCTTGGACTCACCATACATAAGGATATCGTCTTGGAAACATAGAACTTTTTCAGTGCCTTGCAATATGTGTTGCATGATACGGTGAAATACTGCCGCAGCGGATGCTAACCCGAAGGGCATTCTGCAATATTGGTATGCGCCGAATGGGGTTATGAAAGACGTGAGAGCTCTGGAATCAGGATGGAGAGCTACCTGGTGGTATGCTGCCAAAAGATCCAGAACGCTAAAGTACTTCGCTCCCTGAATGACGCTAAGCATCTCATTGATGTTAGGGAGGGGATGTCTGTCCACCCAAATGTTGGCGTTTAGATCTCTCAGATCGACACACAACCTGATGTTCTTACCCCCTTCCTTGGATGCTATGACAATGGGGGCAAGCCACTCAGAACTATAAATTTTTTCAATAATTCCATTGGTTTCCAGTTTATCCAATTCATTTTTTAAAGGATCCCGTACCAGCAATGGAACTGACCTGGCTTTATGTACAACAGGTTTGTAATGATCCTTCAATTTAATTTTATGGAGGTAACCCTTGAGTAGGCCTAAATTGTTGGAAAAAACTTCAGGAAATTTCTCACATATGTCATTACCAGTCATGGATTCATCTACAAGATAGACCGGTTCAGGGGCATTAGGATCTAACTTGATCCCTAGATCTTTTGGTGTTTTCACCCTAGTAAGTTTGAACCAGATTTCGTTATGTACACATTCCCAATGGTGGATCTATCCTTGAACCCTATCTGCATAACTAGCATGCCAACCAATGGTATGGGGTCATTGTTGTAACCACCAGGGTTCACATCAGGTGGTAGGAAAGTATAACTCTTGTTCTTATAATTCTCCACAAAATATGATTCATTAATCAAGGTAAACGGGGAGCATGAATCTGCAAAAACTGTAAAAGGAACTTCATCCAAGAGTATATTGCCTGTTGGATAGTTGTTGCTGTAGACTCCTAGGTTATCTGCAATGTGAAAAATGATATCTTCACTATGACTTTCTTCATAATTGACCAAGTGGGTGACATTGCTTTTCATGTCTCTGCAAACTTTGGAAAAATGCCCTCTTTAATTGCACTTTCTGCATACCACTCCTCTGGCTGGGCACCTGATGTTATTGGCTAAATGATTCGAATTCCTACACCTGAAACATTTGAATTTCGTAAGTTCATTCTTTTGCCTAAGACTCTCAGTGGTTACAGATTTGTTTTCTTTCCCTAATACTTTGTGCACATTTTTATCAATGACTTCCTTGACATCAACCGCCTCTCTCATTTCACTCATGCAAAAGGCAGTATGTTCTATGCTCTTTGCAATGTCTATGGCTTTTTTAAGATCAGGTGCATCAGCCAATAGCTTCTCTTGGATTTTTTTTATCACTGGTGCACCTTACCAATTGATCCCTGATTAGAGATTCAGTCAATGTACCAAAATCGCATGTGGCAGCTAAACCTCTTAAAACTGCTATATAATTAACCACTTTTTCATTCTTTCCCTGAGATCTTGAAAACAATTATGTCGTTTCTAAAACTACATTTAACTTTTCCCCAAACTGAATCTCCAATTTCTTAAGGGTATTATGATAAACATCTTGTTGAGTATCACCCATGGCATCTTCATTAGTACTTTGACTTTCCTCAGCAAGATCAGGTAAATCATCATAAATTTCTCTGGCATGTTTGCCCAAATTATGTAAAAGAATATGTTGCTTTCGACATTTGAGAATCTGTCACCTCCTATGGCTATTAAATAGGATTCGAAAAGATTAATCCATTTCTTCCAAGGGATGAGTGGTTCACCCACATCATTCAAGAAGGGAGGAGGTTGAGACATTGCAAAAGAAGCCATAGGTAAAAGGGTATAGAAGAAATGTAAAGATTGAGAAGAGAAGAAAAGACAGAGGATGGAGAAAAGAAAGTAAGGTGAAAGAGCGTAAACGGAGGACACAGCAGTACAATTATTGTTTTTAACGGCAATATTACTGTACAATATATTGTAGCAATAGACAAAATAGAAAATCCACAGCAATTGGTATCCTTAAAACGATAGAAAATGTGTTCTTGTGTGATTGATATTCACAAGTGACCAAGGAATAGGGGTTATCCCTTGTAGACAAGAGGAAATGGTAACAGCAGTTAATTGTGGAAGCTGTGCCTATCAGCGATTGGACAGGCAGAAAGAGTTGAGGTGCAGATTAGGAAGACAATAGCAGGTAATGATTTTTCTCAAAGCTGTGCCTATCAGCTAATGGAAGGCACCACAGAAGCGTCGTATCAGCGTCGAAGCGTCGAACTCTAGGTGACCCTGCGCAGATCTGGGGGCAGAGGCGGAGCGAGAGACCGTAGACTGCTGACAAGCAACGCTCTGAGGAAAAGGAATCCTGCGGTTGCGCCGTGCTCTCTAGCGTGGAACCGGGATTGTCGGTACAGTCGGCTGACACGAATCGGTGGCTCCAATGCCTCCCCCAGCCCAAAATGTAGAGAATCAGCGAAATTGTAGCACAGCTGACGGGAAACGATGGACTCGCCACGTTCCTCAGCACATACGCAGGATTGGCAGTTCCGCTGCTCTCCTCAGCGTGAAGCGTCGATCAGCTGAGACCGTCGGCACTGATCACTCAGAGCGGGGAAAGGCGGAGACAGAATACTTGAAAATTGCCACCCAGCTGGGGGACGAGGTGGAAACTGTCTCACACACTGGAAACAGCTGTGCCTGTCAGCGTCGGAGACGACCAGCAGGCGACCGAATGGAGCTGGGCACAATCAATTCGTGAAGCAAGGAGACACCATGAAACGATGATAAAGCTTCCCACGGACTGATGTGACAAAGGATTCACAGGGAAAGTCTTCATGAACGGTAACAGTCTCCAGACCGGATTTTTTTAAAAACTACACACAGCAACGGAAGCGCAGGAACAGGAAAGCAGGTGAAAATGGGAGAGAAGAACTCACCGCAAGATGACAAACGTTCTCATTTACTTGCGTGTGGAATGAACAATATGCAGAGCGGATCCTCCACACTCTGGTTGGTGGCGCAAGATGGAGGGGAGAGGATCTGGAGCTGCCCCCAACACAGCGTGGATCGTCGCCAATATGTTAAGAATGATGACACAGGAGAAGTAAGTAAACGTGTTTATTCAGCTGATCCTCTGGCACCAACCGTAGGCAGCGTTCTCAACATTTTAAGAGGAGCTTCGCTTCAGGGTTCTACGGTGGAAGGTGCCAAGTGGGAAGGAAGGGGAGGGGTGAGCGGAAGAGGGAAAGAGAGGGTGAAGGGCAGGAGGGCTAATTACAAAAGCATATTACAACAACTACATATTTCAATTGCAGTGCAGTGGAAAATTCACCCGGGTTAGCGCATCTATCACAACATCATTCTCATAGTAAATTTGTTGGCCTATGTTCAACCAAAATAGTCAATTACTGTGCTGGATTTACAGTAAACAGGCAGACCTGACCTGTGGGAAGATTTTCCATCCGTATTAATGCTACTGCCGGAATTTTAAAACGTATGTGTAGGGATAGTAAATGTACCTATATGGAGAAGGTACAGTTTTGACATCCACACTTTGCATCAGAGGGGCATGACGAAGTGGTTCTGTTCCACAATAGGATTCTCTACTTACCTGTCCCTGCTGTTTACACATTCTTAGATCTTAGGAAGTTATTCTTTCAATTCTGTAGGGGATATTCCCCTCTATATACAGCAGGTTCGCCGCTATCCTTCTTGTTGGATTTCCTTCAACGCATTGACAGTAGTTATGGCACCTCAGCTGAGCCACCTCAACAAGATTTCACCCAATTGCCACACCGTTGTTGTGCAACTGCGTTTTTCCACTCATGTCGCGCCACTGTTTTTTGCTGTTTTTCCCATTATCAATCTTTTTTAAATCAGGGTAAGTGGGTGTATTTACCCTCACCCACAAATAATGATAAAAATAATTTCAAAGTTCTTTTGCTTCCCAATCACCTTACAGCTCCAGGCTTTGAGTAACATTGTCGACATGCCTACCTATGAACTGCCACCTCTGCGATTAGTGACACTCTAATTGTTAATTCAGAGACACATACGTACATAGCACGTACACTGGTGGAGAGTAAACTGATGTTCAAATAAGGGGCATATTTATGTAGGTTTTGCGTCACCCCTGCGCCATGCTAGGTGGTGCAAGAGTGATGCAAATCCTAAGTCGAATTTATCAAGCCACGCAAGGTCACCTTGCGTGGCCCTGAGTGGCTTTATAAATCCAGAGTAACACAACAGCACAAAAACCTTGGGTGGTAGCCTAGGAAAGTCCATGTGCCATCTATGGGATGCCTCCTTGATGCAAATCAGTGCAGACACTACTTTGCATTACTGAAGGGCTACTTTCCAGCACAAATAAAACTTTTCACTCTGGCTGTAATTGTAAATGTAAAGAGTAATTTTACTTAAAATGTGTATTTCAAAAACACACACAGAAAGACAAATCATGTCTCAACCCCTGTTGCATATAAGAATATAGGGCCAGATGTACAAAGCATTTTTTGCAGAATCGGGACATTTGCAACCATAAAAATGCTTTTTCTGATGTACAAAATGCGATTCTATAATTTGTGATTTGGTATTTGGAAGGAGTATGTTTAGGGCTTCCCTTCGAAATACCGAATCGGTATGGTATGCATTACTGTTTTACGACCAATTCTGGTTGCAAAACAGTAAAACTTTACCACCAGTTTAAAAATGGTTTTACCCCATTCACAAAAGGGAAGAGGTCCACAAGGGACCTGAGAATGAAATAATAACATTTTTTAAGAGCAGACAGTTGTCTCACGGACTTTAAGGTCTCATTTTTTCTTTTTTAAGCATCCAGTTATCCTTTCCAAAAAGATTTCTTTACCAAAAAGCAGACATAGTAGTCTGCTGACCTCAGTAGGTCCATCCCTGTAAATGCTGTGATTTCTAATGGGTCGCAAACTACAACTTACCACATTAATATTCATGATGTAGGTCGATTTACGACCCACAAGTAATCCCTAAATGAAACTCAATGAGTTTCATACATTAGGAATACCGATTTCCTAATTACGATTCGGAGAGAATTGCAATTAGGATATCAGTATTCCTAATGTTTGTACATTTGGCCCATTCCATACAGATATATCACCTGACATAACTATTAAACATGCATATTGTTTATCCCATTGATGCAGATTTTGTATTATTAACTCTAATGGGGCAATATTTTTGTAAAGGATATTTAGGAAACACTAAGTCAGAAGATAAGCTCACTATGATATTCTGGTACCACATCCTCTCGATCATCCACCCCCTTAAACAAGACTAATCTTGCTTACCAAACAATGGTTTGATGCAGAGACTCATTTCTATCTCACCTGGTTGTACAAGATGAAGATAGAGGATAATTGTACAGCAAGCAGAGCAGTATGCCCTGTGCCAGACTTGCAAGGAAATATGCTTTCTATTGATTGTAATCGACTATAAGAGTTTTCAGTTGCAAAATCATTTAGGGTTTTTAGTCTTGTAAAGGGATGAATTGTTTTTAGTTATATAGTTTATTTTAAATATAATTCCTATACATCTTACGTATTTGGAACGGAGGTGCTAAAGTGGGTCAAGGAGAGCAGACTCATGCTAGATTTTCAGGATACGAGCATAAAATAAATGCATTTACAATTATTTTAAATGATACTCATGTATCTGGTCAATAAAAAATATTTTAAGCAGTACTCATGTATCTAGTCATTATTTATGCTTAAAATCTAGCACAGATCCAGTTCTTATTGATCTATGTTTCATGCATATGGTGTGGGCCTGGGCAAGGGCAAACACCTATGATCCTCGCTCCTCATACAGGGGCTTAATAGAGCAGTCGTGGGCCCTGGTGTTCCTTGTTTTGGGGGGTCCCACACAGCCATTAAGCCATGTCATTGCATGCATGCAATGGCATGGAATGAGAAAGAGTTAAACGCTTGGGAAATGCAGAAAGAGATAGATTTGCAACACTTAATTCACTGTTGAATTTTGCTGCTAATTTCTTTTGCCACTAAGTGATATTATTTAGACTTACAATTTTTCTCTCAAAATCTTTCTTTTCGTTATGTACTCCTAAGCCATAGAGCACTATTTGCCACTGTATATTTTATTACTTCATTTTAATACATTGATTAATTGGCATATAGGGTCTGTGTTGCCTGCTTTTTTAACATGTTGGAAGGTTTTTGCATTAACTTATTATAGCCAACGTTGCATGATTTTTGTCGGTATTCCAATCAATAATTATTCTTGCTCCTCAAGTCGAACTATTGTGCCTTGTTGCATAGTTTTGTGTTGTAGCAGCCCAACAGAAGTGGAAGGTCTAGCAACAGAGACTACTATCATAAGTGCAACAAAACAACTCTTGTCAAATTACTGTTGCCTGTGGCCTACTACAAAGTTGGAAATATTTGTAGCAAGCAAACCACACATCTCACGAAATCAGTGCAGATGGCAGACAGAGGCCCAGCAAAAAGTACTCTGTCTTTGAGTGTCCATGGCGGGGGCGTTAAGCAGGCCCCTGCACTGCAGGGGGTCTGCTAACCATTATAAGGACCCCGACCCTTCAGGGTGCACCCATTGAGCCCAAATCCAATTCATATTTGTGCTATCTGGGAGAGTCCGGGGCCCCTCGTCACATTTTGCAGGAGTGCCCTATCATTTTGTGTTGCTCCACTGTCCTCGCTCTCTCATCGAAAACTCCATGTGCCCCCCATTCCCTACTCCCCCCAGTTTTGGAGATTTATTTCTGCAGAAAAAAAACCTGCAGTCACCAAAACTTGCTTTAGCTGAAAAGTTTCTTCCTCACTGACAGGAGAACTTCCAGCTCGCTCAGAGGCCAGCCTCTAACTGAGGCCATTCTACTGGATAGTCAGAACATGCTAGAACATTTGGAATTTGTGTGTCGTCCATCTCGTATTCTTGAATGTTTGTCTATTTTGTACAAAACCTACCGCCTCGGTGACCACCAGGTATGGAAGGATTTATTTTTGTCTTCTTCCAAAACCTTTCTCAACCACTACATTGGATGTAAGGTGATTGATCTCTAGAGAGGAATATTCTGTCAGCTCTTTGCCAGTAAATGTAGCAGGTGCAATGTTAACCTAATTTATCATGCTTAGTAGTTCTGAAGGAGCTGCATAAAATCACAACATAAAGTAGTGCAGTTGCACATTTGTTTATAAAAAAGATAAGTGAAACCAATTGGGACATTACATTTTTTAAAGTATGTTTGTTGTGTGAGTGAATGCGCATGACCATCTAAATGGAGTATGTAGGCATCTTGCAGGTTGGGATTTCTAATTTCACTAGAATAAAACTGTGGGCAAAACCCCAGAATTAATTTAATTACTGATACTTATTTATACCAGTTTAACAATCTTCCTACAATTACAAACCTGCATCACCTTGAAGACCTACTGGCTCATGGGCAAGTCACTCAACTACAGCACTTACCTCTAAATTGCACCCAAGCTTAAAACATTCAGAGAATACACAAACGCACAGCAGTGGCAGCTCTGAAATACTGGAAACCATAAATTGCAAGAAAGGCAAAACCAGAAGCTAGGCCTTCTCCATTGGACACCAACTGACCAAATGCCAGGGATAGCAGAAGTGAAGTCATAGAGGTACAAGAATGCATGGTACTGTATGTTTATGCCCATGTTCTGCCTTAACCCCTATGCAGTCTTCCATTTACTGCAGAGTGGCTAAGGGGAAGGGGTGGAAACTAAGAGAAGTAAACAGGACGTTTGGAGCTCCTTTCCCTTTCTGGTGTGCCCTAGGACCAGCCTGAGTATAGCAGCTATTGGTGATACCCCTGGCTAGCCTCAATTGATGCCCATGGCATCTCCTGTTATGCTCCTACGATTTGAAAAAACATCCCTATCCTGACTGAAACCCACCAGATACTCCCCTTAGAAAGAACCTGAAGACCCTACTCTTCAAACAACAACTTTCTCAGATTAGCGAGGCATGCTCAGCCACACGGATTTCTCTGTCCAAAAGGCACACAAAAGACAGCCTTCTACCTAACCATTTCATTTCCATTCTGACCCATGTTAGACCTGGCATCATTGGCGTGGGTTTTCCCCTGTATTTTTTGCCTTTACCTCCTGTGTTTTTGCTGTGTGTTGGACTCCGTTTTGCTGGTCTAGATGCTTTGGGCACTTTGCTACTGCTGTTTAGTGCCAAAGTGCAAGTGCTCCCTTTGTAAATTATTGTTATGGATTGGTGATTCCATGATTGGCATATTTGATTTACTAGTCTGTCCCTAGTACAGTGCACTGTGTGTGCCCAGGGCCTGTAAATCAAATGCTGATAGTGGGCTGCAGCACTGATTGTGCCACCCACATAAGCAGCCTGTAAATGTAACTCAGGCCTGCCAATGCAGAGCCTGTGTGCAGTCTAGTACTTCCATGTCAACCTGGCATGTGCACCCACTTGCCAGGCCCTAACCTTCCCTTTTCTTACATGTTAGTCACCCCTAAGGTAGGCCCAAGGTACCCCTATGGGCAGGGTGCAGTGTATGTGAAAGGTAGGACATGCCCTGATGTGTGTGGCATGTCCTGATAGTGAAATACTGCCAATTTCATTTTTCACTATTGCAAGGTTACCTGTTCCAATAGGATAGAATGGGAAGTTTGCTTATAACATCTTATAAACATAACTACCCCTGGGAACAAGCTAGGAAAATAAAGTTTAGTATGCCTAAACTCAGAATGTTAAAATGTATCTTTTAGAGAGGGTGATTTTTACATTCTTTGTTTGAAAATACCACTTATAGAAAGTAGGTATTTTCTTGTTTAGTCATCCAGTGTGCCTCTGCTAGGATGTGTATTGACTGTCTGGCTTTGGAGTGACAGAGGATGGGAAAGTGCAGTGACTCCAGAGAGTCTGGATTGGTCAGGGCTGGGCTGAATAGACCTGGGCTGCATTTAGAGTAGGGGGAGGAGATTTCCTTTCACCTGAATGGGCCTGGTCTGCCTTCCACAATGCTGTCTCCACCACCTACCAGGAAGCTGCATCAGAGGATAGAACTGGTTTTGACTGAGCACAGGGTGTCTCTGCCACCATAGAACAAATTATTTTGCTGTATAAATATTGGGGCCCAGAACTTTAGATCACTTCTGGGAATCAAAAGGAACCTTTGCCAAGGAGAAGAGCTGGAGAAACTGAGGAGGAATACTGCCCCTGTGCTGTTTGCTGTCTGGGGTTGGCCTGCAGTGGCTACTTTCTGCCAAGGAAAGGGAAAAGGACTTTGCTGTTTGCTGTTATCCCTGCTTGAGGAAGATCTCCAAGGGCATGAAACTGTTCTGAAGTCTCAGGGACACAAAGACTTCACCCCCACGTCCCCTGAACTTCCTTGCTGGGAGTTCTGACCTGCCAAGAGGCGCCTGTAGCTGTTCTGGGCCTCTGGAGGTTGTTCTGGCTGTTAGGAGCTGGAAAGGCTGCGCAATAACAAGAAGCGTGACGCATCCGCACCTGTTTCCAACGCATCGCTGAAGAAATCGTCGCAGCGCCTGCCCGCGGCTCAAGAAATCGCCCCACACCGCATCGAGTGCACCGATCTCCGAAGTCCGAGATCACCGCACCGATTCCAATGCAAGCTCTGCTGTGCGGCTTCAAGAACCCACGCATCGTCCCAGATCATCGCATCACGGCGCCAAATCTGTTGCATCATTGGGGGACGCAGTAGGAAACCGACCCATCACCTCCCCACGCAGTAAGAAACCGACGCATCACCTCCTCTCTGGTAAGGAATCGATGCATCACCTCCCCTGCGCAGCAGTAAGGAACCGACGCATCACCTCCCCAAGAGCAAGGAACAGACGCATCACCTTCCCTGAGTGTAAGGAACTGACACATCAACTTCCCTGCAACCCTTTTTGTTTGTGTGCGTGATGCATCCAAGGTACTTTGTGTGAAAAGTGTTGCATTTGCAATTTGCTTTGAACTGAACTATTTCTACCATTTGAAAGTCATATTTTTGTTACTGTATCGTGGATTTTTGTCATTTTTCGTCTTGTGTGGTTTAGATAAACATTACTTATTTTTCTAAACTGGTGTCGAGTCCATTTGTAGTGTTTTCACTGTATGTGCTCACAAATGCTTTACACACTGCCTCTGAGATAAGCCTGTCTGCTCGTGCCAAGCTACCAAGGGGGTGAGCAGGGGTTATTTTAGAAGTGTATCCCCCTTACCCTGACTAGAAGCAAGGGTCCCTATTTGGACAAAGGTACCTACCTCTGCCAACTAGAGACCCCCATTTCTAACAACTCTTCATTGCATTTCTGCTGCCACTAATTTGTTTCTTCTTTGCTGAGGCCACACACATTATTTCCCCCTCTAGACTTCCACCCAGCCGCAACATTCATACTCAGACTGCACTCATGGCTTCCAGCCTTGTCTAACAAAACAGCATCCACAGTTAAAAAAAGATCCCATGTTGTTCATCCTCATTCTGATTTTTCTGCTCTGTGTGGCATTCTTTTTCCTCTAATGAGAGCCAAAATGGTCCGCTGCTGCTATGCTTTCATTGAATCCATCAGGCTCTTACTCCTGCAAGAGGAAATTACATGGTGTCATAACTTGACAAAAGCAAGGACAAGTTAACAAGCGATATCTTGCGCAAAGAGTTATGCAAATACAAAAGATTTGGTACCCAGTATGCAGCTATGACTGCATTACCACTGCTGCTGCCTTTTCTAATCTGAATGGTGTGAGCCATCCTGAATATCCAAGAGACAAAGCAGAGACATCCAGGGGCAGATTTACTAAGGGCTTCCATTGCCCTTGCATGACACAAGTCGTTCCAAAGCAGCGCAAGTCCTTAAGTGGGATTTACTAAGCCACGCAAAGCCACTGTGCATAGTTCTGCGTGGTTTAGTAAATCCAAAGTAACACAAGGCAGCGTATATTGCTGCCTTGCATTACCTTGCGACAGGGAGGCATTCCTTGGGTGGAGTATGTGTGTTCTGACACATCCACTCATGGTTTTTGACACAATCCAGGTTGTCAAAGGTCTATACACCTGGATTGCACCAAATGATGCGCCTCCCTGACGTACACATTAGAAGGAGAAATATCTTTATTTCTCCTCATTACAACCTCTTGGTATGCTTGTTGCATTCTGTGGCTCACATACAAAGATAAAAATGCCTTTTAGGATTGGTTTTGTACAGTAAGGTGTTCCCTTTTCTCCTGCTAAGATTAAGATGGTTCAGGTTTCTGTTTTGCTTCCAGCTTACCAATTTTTACTGGTGGTGAATTTTCATCAAAACTCAAACTCAAACATCCATAATTACCAACAAAACAATTTGAAAAGGGGCATTAATTGTGTCCAATATATTTGTGCTCTATTTTAGGCAGAAATAACTTCCAAAGAGTCCACACATGTATCAAATATACATAGTCCCCCAGAATTGAGTCTTTCAAATAAGTTCAAAATCCAACTTTTAACAAGCTTTTTCCAACCAACGAGGGGGAGGGGGGGGGGCGGCAAAACATAGAAAATACAAGAATGAGGACCAGCAGCCAGAACAGGAACAAAATCTAAGCCTGCCTGATTCCAGAACACTTTATTTTAACTAGAATTTGTCATGGTAATGATATACAATTGTAAATGTACACTCTATATGGGGAGGAAAAATAATTACAACATTTTGTATGTGTAGGGAGTTTTGGGGAATTCAAGTAATTTGATTATATTGTGTTAATAAATAAGCGCATACTGTACATAAGGCAATATGGTATAATTGCATATCGCATTGCAGTGATGTATGTTGTTTTAATTTACAGCCCTGAAGAAGTCCTAGGGGACAAAACGCATTGGCAGGGCTGATTGGAAAAAGCTTGTTGTCTTGAACATAAATAAAAGTTGGATTTGGAATTTACTTGCAAGACTCCTGGTGGACTATGTATATTTGATACATGTGTGGACTCTTTGGAAGTTGTTTCTGCTTAAAATAGAGCATAAATATATTGGACACAATTAACACTCCTTTTCAAATTGTTTTGTTGGTTGATCCTTAAAATTATGTTTTCTTGGAAGTAGATCATGAGAGTTTAAATGACATTTATTATTACCCACTAGCGTGACTTCAGTGCCTACACTGCTGACGCTCATTTCTTTATCCATAATTACCATATTGGGTTGTGGCACATGGACAAATCCAAACATTTATAGCACTGATGAGACATCATCATTGACCTATCCCACTATCTCTAAAATGATTGCTATTTTGTACTCTTCAGAAATTTGAAATGAAGAATTATATTTAGACAGTTTTCGTACTTGACACATTTTTCAAAAATTTAGTTTCTGAAAGCCTTCTGCAAATATATTTTTCTTTGGACCACCCACAGAACACCAATGTGGTGAGGCTATGCTAAAAGTGTACAATGCAAATAAATAGTAAGTAAGATCAGGCACCACTACCACTGCCAACCACCTTTGAGACCAGGAGCACCTTATGCAACTGTCTGGATAGATCCTGCAGGAGATCTGGCTCCTTGGTGATGATATTAGCCTTCTTGTTCCTGGCCTGCTTCCTGTTGTGCATCACTCAGGTTAGCTTTCAGATTTTCTAAAGGACTTTTCCCCAATAGACCTTCATTCTGATCATTTCCTCTCCTGTGCACCTCTTGCCTCCAGTATCGAGGGAGCATCATTTCTAGCAAAGAGAACAAACGTCACCCTCTCAAAAACTGACACTCTTTGGTGATAAGATTAAAAACATAAAACCAACCATGGAAGGGGGCACATGAAAAGAGGAAATAGAGAGCAACAGGAGTCAGGAGTGGAGCAGAATCAAACAATAGATTTCTCTAATGTTGAAGGCAATTGAAAGTTGGTGCAGGCCTCACAGTGCCATTCCATATCAATAGCTTGATAGGGCCAGAAGTAGTGAATTGTTCTGTTAATCTCAGATGCCCATTGTTGTCATGCAGAGGTCTCAGCACTGTCTCCCTGAATTCCTTGAGCTGGACCAGATGCTGGAAAGGGTGGAACAGAGATTATGCAGAAATTGTATTTGTCCCTAAATGATCTTTCAGTTCCAAGTTTAAAAGATGATGCAGGTCTCAGGGTGCCTGTAGCTGATGGATCATACAGGCATTCTATTCATACTTGCATTAAATATGACTGAGATTCAGGGAACTCTCATCTAGGCATTCTTCTCAGTAGAAACATGGTATAAAATGTCAAATGTTGAGGGCATCTGGAAAGACAGACTACATAAATATCAGTCCCTATTGGACCATTACTGCAGCTGGCAAGCATATGTATATAGCGCAGTGACCCATATGTTACAGCCCATTTCAAAGTGTGAAAGCCAAGCTCATGGACAGGGAGTTCTTCTCACAATCTGATAGACAGCAGCTGCCGAATGCTCTTGGCTTGGCCCATTTTCCTTCCAGCTGGTACACAATAGCCCCGACCCTCAATGCTGGCAGCTACATTTAATACATAAGTCTGTTAATTAAAGTTGCAAAATCAGTGTCACAGTCAGTGGTCTATCTGAAAATAGGTTCAAAATGCCTGCAACAAGTACAACTTCCAAATGAGTTCAGCAACTCCTTCCTTATTTTGGATAAAGGCCAGTTCATTAGGGCATCCTCAGTGGCCAGGTCCACCTCACTCCTTTCTCTGAGTTGATAGTGGATTTACTTGAGACTGGAGAACCAGAACTCCCACATAACCAAGGACATCTTCAGACCTTGTCTTTACAGGTAGTCAAAGTCTTTCTGGAGTTTTCTTTATATGTTTTTATAATGTCATACTGAACATGATGATGTCCTCTAGATATATAAGGACAACAAGGAGGTTCATGTCTCCCTTGGCTTCTGGAGGTACAGTAAGGTCCCAGATATTTCTTAGGGCACCCTTCTGAATTCATGTATATCCAGTGTGCTGCTGGGAGCTGTCATCTCACATTCGGCTTTTCCCATCAGGTGCCACAGAGTCAACATACAAAACTAGAAGTTCCCAATGGGGCTGTAACCGTTTTAGCTATACTGGCCATTGCATACTGGCCCTCCAGGTGTCTCCACTCATCTGACACATTTGCTGGTATAAGCTTTCTCAAGATACATGCAAAGATACCCACCAGTGTAGTTCCCACTAATCCGTAGGATCTGCACGCTTGTTGGACAACATAAACTTTGAGCGAGGTGCCTAGACTGATTCCGGCACCCCCGCAGGATATGGTGGCCTAGAGACCAGCTAGCTCACAGAGCCACCACCAGCCCCCTAACCTGAACAGGGAGAGAATGGTTTCTAGCAACCACTGAGCATGACAACCCTGACCCCTCAGGTGTCGTGTTAACAGAACTAGAACCTTTCGCTCAGTCCCTCGTGCTTACTTGTTCTCAGAGAAATATACAGAGAATACACAGTGGGACATTTTCAATATATTTATTGAACTAATGTTATTCTTATAGAGAATGCATCTGCTGCGATAACCGGTAGACAGAAGCAGATTAAAGTGATTACAAGCACCAAAAGAGTTAATAGCAGATACAGTTCCACCATGGTGCTAAGACAGTGTATATTTGCAGGCATATAATACAAGGTAGTAATCAGGTGTACTCTTACTATGAAAGCCTTACTCTGTGTATGTCTAGAGTGTATGTAGGTGTAGAGCCAAGAATCCCTCAAGGGACGATCCAACCCCATTACCTGGTGGGAGAGAATGTAGGGTCCCGTCCTGGTCACGAACTAGACACCCCTCACAGAGATGTCAGCCCGCTGTGTGGTGAAGTTTCAGCATGCAGGGACCCTCTGTGTCGGCTGAAGTGCCTCCCTGACCATCCTCTGAGATGCTTATTATTTATAATAAAAAGCATCCTTGCGATGTACGTGTAGATGTTATGCAGATGACCCTGCAGCCCCATGAATGAAGATAGGATGACATTTGTACATTGTGCGTAAAAGGCCTTGTACTCAGTGTTCGAGGCATCATGATAATGTTATGCAAAGCCAGATGTGAAAATAGTTTCAGAGAAACGAATCCAACATTATCACACATGTGAATTTGTGCAAAAGGTCACAGCAATAACGTTATTGTGCTGGAAAGAGGACATCAGGTGCCACAGAGTCAACATACAAAACTAGAAGTTCCCAATGGGGCTGTAACCGTTTTAGCTATACTGGCCATTGCATACTGGCCCTCCAGGTGTCTCCACTCATCTGACACATTTGCTGGTATAAGCTTTCTCAAGATACATGCAAAGATACCCACCAGTGTAGTTCCCACTAATCCGTAGGATCTGCACGCTTGTTGGACAACATAAACTTTGAGCGAGGTGCCTAGACTGATTCCGGCACCCCCGCAGGATATGGTGGCCTAGAGACCAGCTAGCTCACAGAGCCACCACCAGCCCCCCTAACCTGAACAGGGAGAGAATGGTTTCTAGCAACCACTGAGCATGACAACCCTGACCCATCAGGTGTCGTGTTAACAGAACTAGAACCTTTCGCTCAGTCCCTCGTGCTTACTTGTTCTCACAGAAATATACAGAGAATACACAGTGGGACATTTTCAATATATTTATTGAACTAATGTTATTCTTATAGAGAATGCATCTGCTGCGATAACCGGTAGACAGAAGCAGATTAAAGTGATTACAAGCACCAAAAGAGTTAATAGCAGATACAGTTCCACCATGGTGCTAAGACAGTGTATATTTGCAGGCATATAATACAAGGTAGTAATCAGGTGTACTCTTACTATGAAAGCCTTACTCTGTGTATGTCTAGAGTGTATGTAGGTGTAGAGCCAAGAATCCCTCAAGGGACGATCCAACCCCATTACCTGGTGGGAGAGAATGTAGGGTCCCGTCCTGGTCACGAACTAGACACCCCTCACAGAGATGTCAGCCCGCTGTGTGGTGAAGTTTCAGCATGCAGGGACCCTCTGTGTCGGCTGAAGTGCCTCCCCTGACCATCCTCTGAGATGCTTATTATTTATAATAAAAAGCATCCTTGCGATGTACGTGTAGATGTTATGCAGATGACCCTGCAGCCCCATGAATGAAGATAGGATGACATTTGTACATTGTGCGTAAAAGGCCTTGTACTCAGTGTTCGAGGCATCGTGATAATGTTATGCAAAGCCAGATGTGAAAATAGTTTCAGAGAAACGAATCCAACATTATCACACATGTGAATTTGTGCAAAAGGTCACAGCAATAACGTTATTGTGCTGGAAAGAGGACAATGTAAGGAAACGTGCAGCGTTGCTCCATGGACCTAACCCGGGCACATAACAGAGTGTTGTGCCCCGAGCGAACACTAAATTACTCCCACTGCAACATCAATCTTAGACAATGGATTTTACACACTCACCACATGATAACATCAGACAGAACAAGGGACGAGCCCATAAAACTGGTTGCTGGTGAATGCAGTGTACTGCGGCTTGACATTAGGGAGGCCATAGACGAAGGCCGAGCACGTGCGGTAAGACCTAGACTTACACTTTCAATTTGCTGGTACATTTTTGAGTCATCTAGGGTAGTGACAGTGCCTGGCAACTTCTTGTATTTACATTGGTTTCTCACTTGTCGCTATAGTTCACACCATGCCATTACACTTCTTTCACCTAATGTTCTCCCTCAAAGCAAAGTAAAATCCAAATTCATTTTCGTTTTACAAATAAATTGCTCTGCATGCAGATTGTTCACAAATGCAGTTTGACAAAATGTAAGGAGTTGCTGATTAATATTACAGTTAATCTGCAAATTTGCTCAATCCCTTGGAAAGGCTGGTTCATGCACAGGGGATGATAGGGTCTACTGAAACTAGGTTGACACCCTTCTAGGTCAGTCTCAACAAATGAAAATGACGATTTGTATTCCACAGCTAGACTGCTTGCCACGGTTTGGGGCCCTACAGGGATCACTGCATCCCACCTCCTCAGTGGATGCATACCACCACTATCTAGGGTATTTACAGTGTTTTACCTTGGTTATCAGTTACTTGCTAATAACACCCAGTTGATAGTTTAGGGCAGCCTGGCCAGAGAACGAGTACAAACCTGCCTGCTGGAGATTTATTGCTGGATAAGAGAGCAAACATGTTCTCCTTTTACTTGTGTTTATCATGTCTATGTTATTGATTCCCCCCTTTGCATCCAGATGTACAAAGAGCACATCTATTACTTCCAACAACAAAGAACCTGAGAGTTTACCTTGACCAGCAATGATCATGGACATCTTGGATACCAGCTCTAGGAAATAGCTGCAATTTTCATTTTCTGCTGGCGAAAAATGTTCTTTTTTTCTGGAGACACCAGACAGACCTTCTGTTTTTCTGGTCTATAATCCTGTCGAAGGTTAAGTAAATGGATGCCATATATGCGGGTCGCACTGCTGCACAGCTCTACAGATTGCAAAAAGCACACCATTGGTAGCCCAGGTCACCTACAGGCTGAAATGAAATGCTCACGTGACCCCTTCCTGCACACCTGTTCAACGGATCCCATTACAACAGTAAGTGGAATTTAACACTCTGCCTTTCCCGTAGAGTTGTGCGGGGTAAAGATCTGCAGTATCAGAAAAGTGTATTCATAAGATAGCATTAAAGGTGGAAGGCTTCTGATTGGCTGATTCCTCCTAAATATCACAAAGTGAGTGCTAATAGCATGATCCTGACATAGTAGTGAGCCTCAACTTGGAATTAATTTCCTCATTCCACCCATGCCATTGAGGAGCATTCCCAGTTTAGGAAAGCCTTTATGACTGTTTTTGAGGAGAGTTTATGAATAATCTGTCAGTCTGTGCTGACCTTTTTAAAGTGGTATAGAAATTGCAATGTATAGTAATTAATGCAATGTAGCAACAAAATATAACTGGGTGTTATTGTAGAGAGGACAGCTCGGAAACTATGGGGCATATTCACAAGCCCTTGCGCCACTTTTGCGTCACTTTTCCCATGTTAAAAGTGACGCAAAAGTGGCGCAAGGGGCTTGTAAATATGCCCCTATGTGTGCTGCAGAATAATAACCAATATCTGTGCAAGAGTAATTGTTAATAACATAAGCATTGGCCTGGCTAAATCACTATAAAACCACAGGCTTTACTTTTGAATGATAAATCCCTGAACTTTAATTGCACTGTTGTTGCAATGTTGATAGCATCAGCCTGTGCTAAATGGGTTGGAAACCGATAACGACACAAAACTCATTTGCCTCAGTGGCTTGAAAATGCTACATTGGGAGTTGTTGTGTTTGCTTATCAAACAAGCATTTGCAATGCAATAGGTCTCGCATTACTGAAAGTTGGAGGTATTGGCGTTGCATTACTATTTGCAATGCCAATAGGTCAAACTTTAAGTAATGTGAGACCTATTGCATTGCAAATACTTGGTGTTCATTGTTACAGACTCTGGGGCAGATTTACGTTCACTGGCGCATCCCTGCAAATCAGCAGGGATGCGCCAGGGAAGATGCGTCACGCACGTTTGCCCTTGCGCTACCGCAGATGCTCCGCATTTACAATGCGGTGCATCGTGGCGCAAGGATAAGCAGATGCGTGACGCATCTGCCGGCGTAAGGTTGGCGCAGTGCTGAAGTTGTGTCGCAAGCGCGACTCAACTCCAGCACTGTTCCAACCTGCCCTATCCCTAACATGGTGCGTCACGCCTTACGCCTGCTTGAAGCAGGCGCAGGGTTTTGCGTAGCATGGACGTAAAAGTGACCAGTGAAATCTTGTAGATTTCACTGCGTCACTTTTCCGAGGCGTTCCTGCGACGGAACGCCCCCCCCCCCTGTACCGGAATGCCCACATGAAACCTGACGCAGGTTTCATGTGGCGCAGGGCTTTACAACGTGACGCATCTCCCTAGATGCGTCACGTTGTAAATCCCCCGCAGCATGGCGCATGGTTTACGCCGCCGCTGCATCACAAAAGTGACGCAACGGCGGAACAAAAGTGGTGTAAGGGGCTTGTAAATCTGCCCCATAATGGGCAAGCGTACTTAAAGCACTTGGCTGGGATGTGTGTTGGCTGCTGACAATCACCTAATAACAATTCATCCATAAAAAAACTAAATGAGCAACATCCAACAAAAAAGACATTAAAATGGCATTCTATTTGCAAGGACTACCTACATTACACACATCGAGTACTCCATAGCTGACTTATAGGTTCAAATTAACAATAACATTCGTGAAGGCTGGTGTAAGAGAATTACAAGGCTGATCCAAGGCTTGAATGACACATTCATCAAGCAATGGCTTTTGGCTACTCGCTTTAAAGAAGCCAACCGCTCAAGGGGCTAGCCTGGAGCCCCTTCCTGTATATTTCTTTCTGTCATCACTTTCATGACAAAGAACTACAAGCATTTGCAATGCAATAGGTCTCGCATTCACACAATTTTGAGCTATTGGCATTGTAAATGACAATGCCTTCTATTTATGTTTTGGGTTTTAAAACATAAATACAAGGCATTGTTATTTCCAATACTAATAGCTTAAAATCGTCCGGTTTGATAACTGCATTGAGGCCCGTGGACACCTGTACCTAGCGCTGGGACACCTCTAATGAGGTCTCCGCACACCGCACTGATTAGAGGCATGATCCTCGTTCTACTTACAGCTGCATTAGCCTCCCCATAACTTTAGACCAAAGTAATCTCTCATCAAATTCATACAGTACGTTTTTCCCCCATCCAACCGGCTCCTCTAACTTACTTTCCGGTCACTGGCTCTTACCTAGTTCTGGACGGTTCGGTTCACTGCACGTCCTCCTGTTGCTGATTAGCTATCTTTCCCGAGCATGAACATAGTGTTGCTGATCGGCGTGTGCTGGATTCTGGAAGCGTGGCCCTTATGTGACTTGCTAACAGACTGGCCTCAGAAAGCACAACATGGTGATGGAGACCTGCGGAGTGACATGTGGGTGTCCCCAAGAGTGACTGCCTTCTGGGACAGGCAGGGAAGTGCATGTAAATCACCAAAGAAGAAAGCATCTAGTTACCATTAGAGGAAGTGCCCATTTGGTGTCCCCCTGCTGGTGGCTTCAAGAATTAGGCACCTTGCCAACTCCGGTTATGAAAGTTAAGAATTTGGGGATTCTTTTTGAGAATAAGTTGTCATTTGAAGGCCAAATCACTGCTGTGACAAAGCGGCAGGTGCATAAACCGTCTCAGCGATCTCAACGAGATTAGGCCTCTAGGATTACTCTGTCCCCCCCAGGCCTGGCTTGCAGTAACCCTATTCAGACTCCCCAGCATCCAAGCCTATGGCTTTCAGGATGCAGAACTCTCCGTGCAGCAGGTGCGTGAACCCACTCAGCTATCCCCCGCATAGCCATGCTCTTGCATTACCGTGATGTCTCCGGCCTGGCTGCGGGAGCCTCCTGGTGCAGCAGGACATGGAGAGCTCGTTGGACCCTATCTGGACCCGGAGAATGCAGCAGTCTGTGTGTGTACCCTCCGCCGGCTGTAAAGCGCCTAGCGTGCGATCCCTCGTGTGTTTGAAGCGCTCCCTTGAGAACCGCAGCATCGCTATAACAACCAGTGTTGTCAGAGAGTCTCTGGTACCACAACGGCTCACGCCGCAGGCAAGGCTCGGATCCCGCGGTGAAAAAGCACGCAGTGGCGTTATTAGGCGCTCAAAGCGCTACAGGGATAAAGGGCGCAGCGTTCATTGACCGACTGGGTGTTCCAGTCCAGCAGGTTTTCATTAACTGCAGGAGTCTGCGGGCGCTGCGTGGGAGGGCCTTCATCTAATTGTGAGGAAGGAGACTTTCGAAGGGCAGGAGAAACCTTTCTGAGGCTGCTGGATAAGAATAACTCGTGACTGACTGTCCCAGCGCCACAGACCTTTTATAGATGTAAGCGGGACCTGACGTGTGACTGACTCTGCCCCATCGCAACAGACCTTTCAGAGATGTAAACCGGACCTGACGTGTGACTGACTCTGCCAGACGGAAGGTTGCAGTCTTATATTTCTCTTCACGTGGGCAGTCCGCTTCTGGTGTGTTTGTTGTTTTTACAATGCAGCTGTACCGCTAGGAACGGAGCGACGGAAAGTAACCTTACACTAGTTGTCAAAATGAATTAAACGAGGGCGCGCCTCCGCCATGAAATTGAAAGTGCGGCCGATCCTTAGCCCAAGCACAAAACGCAACAGTGCATTTTCCTAGCAGTCCTTTGTTAGACTCCGCCTCCCAGGGGCGACATCTTCATGCTGTGAATAATTGAACGAAAGTGGTAACATATTTAGATAATGTACTTTAGATTCCATTGCAGTTTTAATTGTCACTGTTTCCTTCTTTCATTGGCATGCCCTGCTAGAAAAACATACCTATTTTCTATAATTCATACAAAAAATGCGGCACATTTTACAGTGAGGTCGTTCGAGGTTTTTACATCAATTCAGCGTAAACGGTGCTGCACGTGCCCAGATGACACCTGGCTGTTTCATACAATTACTGTTCCTGGATCAACTGCAGGCATTTGAGGTCTCGGGTGGGGCAGCGGTGTTAACTCCTGTTGGCTGCATCTGATGCATTCCAATTGCAGCCACTGCCATACAAACGGATGTTGTTGTTTTGGCAACAGTACTACGGTGAGCCAGGTGATGTTACTATGCGAACTAGATTGCATGCGATGGCTGCACTGCACACCCGCATAGACTATATAGAGTGGAGTGGGAAATACAATGAAAGGTGCTCACTATTTGGTTAATAATAATATAATAACTTGTTTATAAAAAAGCATTTAATACCTTGCCATGGCTAAGACAATGCACAGCATCAAGGTAAGATTGTTGAATTAAACGGGCCTCAAATTATCGGCATCGGAAGGATGAGAAGTCGAGATTGCCCATCGCAGACACAATCTTGTGTCTTGCAGGTCGCGGCAGATGGCAGCAGGGGGTACTTAACTCGCACGGCCTTAAACAGATGTGCTTCTCACAACAAAAACCAATTAAGCATTGCGGGCAGCAAGAACACACTGTAAAATAAATAAACAAACAGAACCGGCCCCGCTGTTTTAAATACAGGACGTGACGCAAACACACGAAACTTGGCAAGTGTGACGTTAGCTCTTACGCTTCACAACTCGTCTCTTCGATGTTTGGAAACAGACCCACTCTTTGTAATCTCGAGGATGCTTCCTTGTTCAATCATCGATGAAATAATTGCAAGATTTATGTTGGGAGCATTCAAAAATACCCGAGCTCAGCCCCTGCAATACTGTTCATCCCCCGAGGTTTGTTTTGGCCAGTATCACACGTAGCGCTCGCTCTTGAACAAAAGGTTACCCCTTCCCTTTGAGTCGCGTTTGCACCAGACATGGGATGTTGGCTCAAAAGGAAACTGCGTTACAAGGTCACACCTGCGCGATTCTAAGAAACGGTGTTGCTCATGGCAGGGGAGTCCCTTTTCCACGTCAATGTAAATACAAAACAAGTTTACTATTCTAGCAGCATAAAATAACCAGTGGTGCGCGCGCACCACAGAGGAGCGGGGGGGGCGAGGGAGCCTGCCGTCTGTGCCGCGCGCTGATGCGCGTCCTAGACACGGACGGGAATGGGCGGAGCAAAGGCGGGACATGAGCCCGCCTTTGCCCAATTGCGTGCCGTTATTTTTTTTAAAAAGCACGCTACAGCCAATGTGGGCTTCCGAAAGCAAAACCACACGCACGAGCGTGTGGTCAGCTTTCAGAAGCCCATACAAGAGGTCTCGGGCTGTGCGAGCAGTGCTGCGCACTGCAACGCTAGGCCCGAGACCTAAAAAGCAGGCCACCATAAGTGAATTAATTCACTGATGTCTTAATTGATGTTGATTGGTTATTATCTGTGGCCCCAGATTTGCTGGAGATCAGAGCTATTGTCGCTGCCAAAACTTGGAGAAATTGCATTTTAAAAATGTACATCATTAATTGAAATACAATAGCTTGGAAGCCTTTACTTCGACCTGCTTTAAATGCATAAAGGCTAACTAAAGAGTGGGTGTGCTTCGAATTTAATTTTGTGCTTTAGTTTTAAGGAATGGGATATCATTATCTTTATTTTATTGCATGGGAAATTAATTTAATTCATTTTCTCCTCCATAAGAATAAATATTTGCAACTTTAGAAAACTGGTCGTCAAGCTATATTTGTATTTATGTTGGAATATCTGTTTTGCTCCTTTATTGTAAACCAGTACTCGAGTGTGTGTTTTTTGTCTTGAATGCAGTGATCTCAATTGATTTGAGGAATCGTTCATGCAATAGATTCTAAGTCAAGCAAATAAGCTGTCACGTTGTGTGACATACAATGAAATGAATGCAGTATAGCACAATTCAAGTCAACCGAGAATTAGTCTTTACAGTTTTCTCCCCTAGAATTAGTTTTACAAGGCAACATATAGGAGAATCACCCTTCATCATTGGCTGCCCTAAAAGTCATTGCATGTCAATCTGAACTTTGTCACCTTTGGCACTTTTGATACTAGTTGCACATTGTACTGATTTTTTTAAAGTGCAAAGTATTCACTTATTTATTTAGCCAAAATCTAGCCAGAAGCCTTTGCCCAAAATCAAAATTTTCTACAGTGGATTCAGAGGGAAGATTTATATTGAAGCCTAAAATACATATTTAAACAGGTAATTTAACCTTTTGAGAAATCCAGTTCAGCCTCTCAAGCTCTTTCAAAAATCTCCTACGGACCACCGAAGCTATCCAGCACTGCTGGAGAGAAGCAGCTAGACAGAAACTGTGCCTTTTTATGGAACTCCGTGTCCCATGACATTTACTCAGGCCATATTTAATGCATGAGAACAAGACAAACCAGCGCCCTATAAAAAGGGGACAATATCCCCAACACTATCTAGTACTATATGAAACTGTGAGACAGGCACACATACATAGTCATATATATGCAGTTTTCCATAACGTGAACGTTAGAGTGCTTTACAAAAGAACCATAGTATGTTACATATTATAATGAACAACACAGATTAAACGAGTCAAAACAAGGGTAAGAAAAATCAGAACCAAAGTAGGTTACACATCATGGGTTCTTAGTCACAGCCACACTCTCAGTCACAGACAAAATAACTATGAAACAGGTGCATTTTAAGCTCCTTTTTAAAAGTTTTAAGAAAGGGAGTGGAACAAAGATCTGGTGGAAGTGAAGTCCTGATTTCCTTATTCCTGTTGCACTGCCAGAGAAGATTTGCTCTATACACTGTTCTGGTTTCAAGAGAGGAGGCTCAATAAGGAGGGATTTTGCATTTCTCAACCCCAATTGATTTGGGCCACAGCAGCTCTTCTGAAGCCACTGCAGCTTCGCTGGGAGTCCGCCATGTTTAATTCAGCTGCTGATCATGTCTTTTTGTTTGTCCAGGTGGTTCTAGGAGAAAAGTTATTTGGAACATCATCCCTAATTAGGGTGGACAGACGGCAGTACTTAGATGAATGGCTGATGTTGATGGAGTTGTCCGTCTAATGTTTGCGTGGGTGGGGCCAGGAGAGGCTTTGCCAATGGAAACATGACAGTTTGCCAAATGTTAAATTGTGAGGGCCAACAGGGTACTCCACCACATTTGTGGGAGAGCACCTTGTCTGTTGTAGGAAATCCACCTTTTCTGTGTGGTCATCCCCGATTTTTCACCTTTTGCTGGTCTCTATATTTTTACTAGCTTTAGAACTTAATTTCTTCCTGCTTACGAGTGGTGACGTGCCTGTGCTCCCACTTTAAACATGGTCAAATTGGCATATTCCTAATTGGTGTAAAACATGGCTTTAGGCCTCCCATTGTAGCCTTACTGTGACAGTGTAAATACTGTAATGCAACCTTTCAAAAAACCTTTTGACAAATCAAAACCTCCCATTTAAATATTAATACGCCACCCTATGTAGTCTAGTACACAAGGCAGAGTGCATGGTATTTAAAAGTAGGACATGTAGAAATGTAAGGTAACATGTCATTACAGTGACTAGCCCCCTAAAGCAATTTTTCACTGTTGCAGGCCAGGCTGTTCTATGTAGAAACACACTAATACTGTATCTCGGGAATGGGACTAGCTAGAAAATAATTAAACAACTATGTTTAATAGTTATTATAAATCCAATTCAGTAGTTAAGTCAGATTTTAAATACATAGTAAGGGATAGTAACCTTTAGAAAGTTACCTTTACCGGCCTGAACTTCCTGGGTGCTAAATTTGCATTTGCTTTCAACTTCTGCCAGGCAGTACTTAGCATTTACTAAGTGTGGAAAAGATTTGAAATGCCTCTTAGGAGCAGACCTGAATAGGCAGAGATGCCTCCTCTGAACTCTTACAGAATATGCAGGGTGTGGATGTTGAGCATCCCTTTTGACTCTTATGTTTCAAATCCTGCTGGAGTGTCAAATCACTAGCATTGCCATAGTACACTACACACACACAAACCGACCCTCAGAGCCCAAGTTTAATGTGGCCAAGGACTTTTGCTAAAATGGCCAATGTGGGTAGAGTTGGCTCCAGGAACCTTTACCCCATTGGTTAGGGCATGCCAAGGAGTCATTCCTACCCACAGCTTGTGCAAGGAATAAATGTGGCATCACCAGGCACCTACTGCAGAACCTCCTGGACCTGAGGAAGATCAGAAGAGGGCTGAACCTGCTGCCTGCAATCTGAGAAGAGCCCAAGAGGACTGGACCTGATCTCTCTTATGCCCAGGGAAGAGAAGTGGACTCCAAGCATCGTAAGGCTGACCTCCAGCTACAGGTATACAACAAACTACAAGAGGCCTTTTTTGCAACTTCCCAGCTCATCAATGGCAACTGAACTTGGAATGGACCCTGCTGGTGGCTTCTGCCCGATACCCTGTGAGTCTCTAAGTGTCTCCCTGGAGATTCTGGGGGGGGGGGAGGTTTAGATGTAGTTCTGTGGTGGGCTAAAGTCAGAAGGTAAAATCTTTGACCAGGACCAACCTAGTTGGTGTATCTAACCTGCGCTCCTTTACGGTCAGGGTCAAATTAGGCACCGGTCTACGGTGACCATTTATTATCATTGGCATTTTATGCTTCTTGGTGCTAGTTCTACTTAAATATTTTTTTAAATCATATCTCGGGTTCCCCTTTTTGTCTTGTTGTCATTTAGGTGTAATTTAGCTTATTAAATTAGACTCTATTATCTAATTCAGGTTGCATTTTCACTTTATCATTATTTTGGTATTACATAAATACTTTACATTTTGCCTTAACTTAAGCTTGTCTGCTCTGTGCCGTAGCTTCCTTGGGGTTGAGCTCAGGGTACTTTAGTGATCTGAGAGTTCAGCCTGACAAGGGTTGTGTTTGTTCCTTGAGGTCACACACCCAACATGGATAGCCACCCATCCCAAATAACAATCCAGTTTCTTATATCTACCAAAATTCTAAATCTGCCCCATAATTGGTAACATGCACTCTTGACCATTACAGAGATTTGTCTTTGTAGGTTAGTTTACAATAAGGAAGGCAGTGGAATTGGTACATGGTTGCATGTCAGTTGGAATTTTTTAGCAGGGATTAAAAATCTTAGTTTTTGAGGAGTTGAGTTTTAGGTGATGATCTGTCAACATTCCTCTTTTTACTTTTTTTCATGGTACTTTAGTAGAAAGCGAGGTAGTTCGAGGATGGAATCTTTAGATAGATCTGTTTCTCATCAGTGTATTGATAGTACAGTATTCCAAAGTTCTGGGGGATAGCCCTAAATGGTCCCAAGTACAGATTAAACAGAGTCTAATAATATAAAGCCTTGAGGAACTCATTGTTGCAAACGGACATTGCTAGAAACAGTTTTGCCGATTTTGATCTCCTTGTGTTCGGTTTAACAAGTAGGAGGTGAAACAGTTTAATGCAACTTCTTTTATGTCCATTTAATCTATCACAATATTGATAAGGGAAATATAATTGACTGTATTGAAGGCAGCTGATAGGTCTAGAAGCACAAGCAAGAGGCCCTCTGCCAAGGAAGTGGAGTGTGACATCAAAACCATGTAGAAGTGCAGTCTCAGTGCCTCAATGGTGTCTGAATGCAGAGTGAAAGTTGTTTGGGAGACGGGTTGACTCGATGCACAGAGAAAGTTGAGAAGATACAGAGCTTTCCATCACCTAGGAAAGATAGACTTTTTAGAGAGCAGAAATTAGTGAGGTTATTAGCATCAGTTGAGTATTTTTTCAAAAGTGATGGGACTCGTCCAGTTTTCAGAAAGGAAACATACATTGCGTAAGTGGACAAATTCACCAAAGATGTTTTTAGAAATATTGCCAGGCATCATGTCAGTGAAGTGGTTTGAGGGTTTACCTTTGCTTACAAAATTTCACGTAACTCAAACTCTGAGGCACTGTAAAATGATGAGACAATGTTGTATCAACTTTCAGGTTTAACCTGCCATTGGACAGCGAATTAGACAATAGAGAGATTAGAGTTCAATAGATTTTAACTTCTCAGCAAAAAAGAACTCAGTGCTACCGTCTGAATTTTCCAGGACACAAACATTTTATCGTTGTGTGGGGGATGAGAGAGCTAGGCACAACATAACATGTTCAGTCCTTGAGGCATCCTGGCACTGAATAGCAGATGTTATCCCACTCAGTGGTCCACATTTAATTGACCTCAGCTGGGATTCAAATTTATGGCTATGAGGTCAAGTATAGATTCTTGGAGTGGATGCATTAGTTCTATGAGCAACCAGAACCAGCAACAACTACCCTTTCCTTTCAGTGCATCTCTAGTATGAGAATTCAGTGCAGATTGAAGGATATAGCCCTACTTCCGAGTCATTTGGAGGCAGACTCTTTGTCATTTCTGGAAACCTCTTGGTCTCCCACAGAAATGTTCTTTCATATTGCTATGGATGGAACTCTATGGCCATCATAGCAAGGAAACTACTACTAGTTTTGTTAATGCACCTGTTACCCTAATAATCTCTCTCATGTGAAGGCATTCAGATTCTAAGTTTGAATGGCAGCAAGTGTGTGGCACAATATGGGCCCCTTATTCAAGGATGAAAATCATGATGCAAGCTGCAGGTAGAGTCATGAAGGGGCTGATGGCATTTTGCCATGTCCTTTCTACACGGACCACACTGCCTCACATTCACAAAGCCTTTGGGTGTTTCTGGCTAACAACCTAGAAAAAATACAGCAGACATATTACATGTATTAGAGAAAACTGAATGTGTAAGGCAGCTGGTTATAGAGCCAACCCCACTTGCAGTGATTGCTGACCCAACAAAGGACTGGGACTACAAACAGCACTCACTATGCTGAGCCCAGAATACTGCCTGCCCTTGTACAATGTATGTGTTATGAAATGTCTTGTGGTTCAGGTTATGGCAGCTGGCATCAACCAGTATTGGGTATTTTACCAAAAGGAAACACGTGCACAATAAAGGCATATCTTGAATTAGAACAATAATGGACTAGGCTTTTACCTGCATTTATCACACCTTTCACTTGTAAATGTTGCATTTGCAAAGGATGAGTCCTAAGCCTACTACCTCTCACATGACACTGTTATATGACATCTGGTTGGTATTTTATATGCTGCAAAACAACTAATTAAATAGTCTCTGGACTTTTTCAGGCTGCACAGATATTAAAACCTTCATTATGATTTGTTGGGGTAGTTCCAAAGAGTGGAGAAACTTGTGCTTCTATCCGAATCAGGATTAGGATTGTTGCAGCAATACCAAATGTGTTAACACCTCATGCAGTAATACGCCTATCAAATTATAGTAGGCAAAAACCTGGCAAAATGTATATGAGGAAAAAAACTCAGAATGTGGAGAAAACAAACAGAAATCGGTATGTAAACACTGATTTCCATGGTTTTTCTGAGCACAAAAACTCATAATGACATAGTAAAACTACACAGTGGAATTGCACCATGTATAATTACTCAAAGGTGTCAGCAACAACAGGTAAGGTATTCCTAATTTTTCTGACAAACTCATAATAAGGACCTAAATGATACCTCCTCCCATACTGTGGGAGTTTCAATGGCAAGTTTCCTAAGGCCCTAGCCCTTTCTCTTTTTGGCAGATACCTGGGCCCTTTTTCTAGGCCCCAGGCCCTCTTGACTACCCTCTCGGGCTGCCATAGACCTTGGGTCAAGCACACCCACTTAAGCAAACACTAACATCTCCAGGTGGGACTAGAGCTCCACCTACTTCCAGATGATGTGCTCCAAGTTATTACCAATCGACAGACATGGCAGGACTCACAGCGCCCATCAAGGAACCTGAGATTCCCCCCCCCCCTCAAATAACTTCTTGTGAACCCTGGTGCTGAGCCAGCGGTTCACCTCCTTAACAATCTTCCTACGGTCAGTGAGCTCACTATCTACTAGGGGTGTTGGCGCAGCTCTGCAAAATAGTGTGCTCTCTGGCAATGAGATTGTACAGCACCTTGTAATCACTCACATCACTGCCCTTCACCCAACCATCCAGTTCCTTGCAAAACTGATCCACATAATCCACCCAGGACTGGTGGGGCAGCATCTGTCTATTATTCTCAGTGGCCATACTTCCTGATCAGGGGGGCGTCCTTCATGAGGGGATACCTCCTTCTGTCCCCCTTCCCTAAGGCCAGTAATGCATTCCTCCCTTCATTTAAAATTTAAAATGTGTTACTAGAGACTGCCTCCCTCATCCTCCTCAGGGACCCTGACTATCTCCAAGGCAACCTCATAAGCCTTAAATCACTGGTTAATGTCTTCCCTACAACAAAGTTAGGCACCAGGTCTTTGGGGACATGGACCCTCCTATCTGCACTGGGTTATCGCAGCCACCATTGCTGCTGGACCCTGTACATCGTTGGGCCTTACGGTACAGCTCTTTAAGGCTCACTTAAGGAGCTGACAAGATTTCCTTTTCTTCCAAGGCCCTCTCAGCCTCAGCTTTTTGCTTGGCCAAGGCGATGTATGCCTCAACCCGCCCTCCTCCAAGGTCCTCTTGGCAGCTGCCTCCTCCTTGCGAGACTCCAGGGTGCTGCATTGCAGAGCCTGTGACCGAACTCTCTCTTTCCTCCTCTTCCTCCTCTAAGTCCACCTCTTCCTTCTCAGTCCAATCCTCTTTCTGCTCCTCTGGGGTGGTTTGCATAATCCTGACATCCTTAAAAACTTAGGGGACTATTTGGAGGTCCACCTTAGTGGCCTTCCTTCCCACAGTGATCCCCCTTCTCTTTGCAGAGCCTCTGTAGCTCCACCTTGTTGAGGTTGTCAACGTTGATCAGCTTCATCTCCATTGTAGCAAAAAGGAAGTGAGGCAAACTTAAATTTGGAAAAAGGATGAAATAGCCAAATCAAAAACTATGAAGAATTTAGAAAAAAACAAATTTGATGTCAGATTAGTCTTGGGATTTTAGTATTACACAAATCACTGAGTGGCATTGCACAAGTTCTGGATCCCACTACTGAACACCAATGTAAGAAATTGGGTTATTAGCTGAGGGGGTGGAAGCCCCACTCAGGCCATAACCACAATCCTTTTCAGGGTGAACCACAAAAGTCACTAATTTATCCGGTGCTTAACCCTCTAGTAGCTTGGCAGAAAAGCAGTCAAGTTAACTTAGAGGCAATGTGTAAAGTATTTATGCATCATACAAACAGTAATAAAGTGAAAACACAGCACAAGAAAAATCCCACACCAATTTAAAAAAATAGAGAAAAAAAGTAATGACACCAAAATGAATTCAATTTAGTAGAATCAGAGTTATGAATTTTTAAAGTTTTTAGTTAAAATAGCGCCTAAAAGATCAAAGTGCCAACTGCAGATATCTGGTCGCACAAGACCAGGGCAAAGTCAAAAGTTAAGGTCGACTGCGATGGATCGTGGATCAGATACCCGAGGTGGATTGGGCCCTGTCTTGGCTTACCTTTGGACTTATAAGAAATTTTGCAGAAAAGTTACTGAGAAGGTAAAGTTCTGTGGGGCAAGGGGGTTGGAGGTGTTTGAGGAGGAGGCGTCATTCTCGGGGAACCGGGTTTTGTCAGCTTTTTTGGAAGTCGAAAATCTCTAGCAGGACAAATTTATAGACTGTAGCCGAGAAGGGCTCCGCAAGGCCAGATAACTTAGCTGGGCGGTCACGCTGAACAGGATTTGCTGATGCGGAGAAGAATGTAGTGGGAGCTGCCATGGAGTCAGGCTGATTGGTGATGCACCTCGGGCAGATCGGCTGTCATGCAGTTCCCGGTCTTCTGTCCGTTGACAGGCTTCTTTTTGGTGGAAAAAATGTTGAGCCCCAAGCTTTCAGGATAGGCAGAAGCAGTATCACCAAAACTACAACCAAGGGTCCAGGACCTGGGGACACCAGTTGGTGGATCAGGCCTCACTCTAGCAGAGGCCAGGTGCAGGATCAAAGGACTCTGGAGCTTGTAATGTCCAGTTGCGGCTGCTCTCAATGACAAGTGGTGGGGCAGAGTGGGGAAATAACACAAAAAATTAAGAGTACTTACCTGCCACTGTGGGCAGCTGCCTCGGTGCTCTTCTGCTCCTCTGCTCCCGGCCCCAATCCCAGCAGTGTAACTTGGGTGTAACTGTGTGTCCGAAGCTTTCTATTGATTGTAGTTTTGGCCCAGTTGTCCTTTGTTGCTATAGCTTTTAACTAATGGCTCTTTCAGTGGCCCGGAACAGTTTACTGTGACCACTGAGGCCTTATCACAATGCCGTCAGGCCTCCCTGCTCACAACCACTACCTCTACCTCCAAGGCAATTGTCTGAAGGGACTTGTGAAATGCAAGAAAGGGAGTACACTGAGATGTAGTTTTATCCAAATGGTAGATTTATTCTTTAGTTCAGTCCGGACAGGAACATTTGAGGATGTGTTGGTTGTAGTAGTATTGAAAGTAGTATCAGGAAAATTAGCCCCACCGGGAGCAGCATCCCTGCTGCTCAGCCCACATACAGCAACTGACAATTCCACTCAAACATACACACAGGGAACATTCTGTGACATCACTAACACTGGCTGAGCAGCAGAGTACAGAACACAGAGAAAGGACTAGACAGAGATGAGAGCAGAATACCACACACCTCCCTCCCTAACGGAGACAATGACAAATAAAGAGGCAAGATGTATGGAAGTGAGAGTAAATAAGTAAAGAGAAAGGAAAAACAGGTTGAAAGACACAAATCACACACACACACACACACACACACACACACCCTTTCAACAGTAGAGATATGTGTGCAATAAAGAAAGCAACACAATAAACATAAAAGCAAGTGGGTTTGAGCCCTCAGAAGCGTCCCAACACCCAGAACAAGAAAATGCATTGGGCACAACAGTAAAAGCAAACATGGAGCGAAAGTGCTCACTTAATGTGGTTTGAGTATAAGTATAAGAAAAAAAAACACCACCACTCAGAATTGCACATCAAACATGCAAGCATGGAGCGAAAATGTCCACTAAATGTGGTTTGAGTAACAGTATCAGAAGTACCCATCACCACTCAGAAGAAATTTGAAATCAGCAAATGTCCACCACCAGACAACAGTAAATGCAAAAAATGGAGCGAAAGTGCCTCGTAAAAGTGGTTTGAGAATCCACCCACAGAAGAACCCGCTACCACACAGAAAAGGTTTGAACGTAGAAAATGTCCACCACCTGGAAACACATACACAGGTGAGAACGCAGAATGCTTTCAATAAGTAGAATGAGCTTAAACATTACGCTCACCACCAGTCAATTCAAGTATAGATTGAGCATAGTTTAGGATGCAACCAACCAGCAATCCTAGCACTAATAAATGCAAATGTAAAAATATTTGAGCACAATAATTGCCCATCACCAGCTATAGAAAGGAAAGATTGGAGTCGCAATACACCCCTTAACAATTGTTCAGGAACAAAAACAACAACTCCCAACACCATCAGCACACTAGGTAAGAAAGGTAACAGGAACGCCGCCCCAACACCGGCAATAGTATGAATGATTTGACTATAGTAGTACGTAAAGTATGGGTAAAAACAAAACCCTCACCATAAGTGCCTTCAAGTAGCAATAGCACAAGGTAAAGAACTAAACACGTTCATCCAAATCACACAGGACATGGAGAACAGCACTTAGCAACACAGTAAAGGCAAAACTGAATGGCACACATCAGCGTAGGAAAAACATGGCCAAAATAAGCAAGCAGGGAAATGAGTAAAATCACAGTCAAGACATGCAAAATATTACCATGACGAAAATTGCTTTCAAATATATGCAAGAACAAATTGAGCATGATAGAAACACATACAGGCAGTAAGCAACGCTAGCCCAAAACATACTTAATTGCACGTTTTAAATTCAGGTTGGCAGAAAAATATTGTATAGTTGTGGAACATATCACCATCACAACATTCATGTTAGCAAATGCAGCAAATCATTAATGCCATATGACTGCCAAGAAGAGTAAATTCGAAGGAAATGACACCGGTACTCGAACCTAGTACCCGAGTGTTAACAAACTCTTTTCACCTCTTGCTTGCCATAGCATTTCATGAAATTCCTGGTGTCCTGAGCGCAGGACGCGTTTGAGATTTTTGCTGGTATGCTCCAAATACATAGAGGATGGAGAAGGCATGAATAAAACATCGCACTCCTTGTATATGACCATATAGACCATCCCAATCCAACAAAATGACCGCCGTCGCTTCATCTTCGTTGCCAGTGTGAAATGCAAGAAATGGAGTCCGCTGAGATGTAGTTTTATCCAAATGGTAGATTTATTCTTTAGTTCAGTCAGGACAGGAACATTTGAGGATATGTTGGTTGTAGTAGTATTGAAAGTAGTATCAGGAAAATTAGCCCCACCGGGAGCAGCATCCCTGCTGCTCAGCCCACATACAGCAACTGACAATTCCACTAAAACATACACACAGGGAACATTCTGTGACATCACTAACACTGGCTGAGCAGCAGAGTACAGAACACAGACAAAGGACTAGACAGAGACGAGAGCAGGATACCACAGGACTGCAATGCACAGACTTCTCCTCGGGCTGGTGCACACTGCACAGGCTCCCAGACGACAATCCAGATGCTGCTCTCATGCTGGTAATATCACTACCTGCATGAGAGAAGTGCCTATCACTCCTTCTCCCTGCTGCTGACTCTCCGTCAGTTTGCCACACCCTGAGACTTGGCAGACTCTGGCTCAATCAAAAATAAAATGATGATAAAATAGTTTTATCATCATTTTATTTTTCCCATTTGCCTCTGCTGCCTCTCAGCAGTGGGGCAACGCTCCTCTGCCATAACAGAGGAGCCGCTGCTGCGAATGTACATGTATCTCATACATGAAAGCAGCCAACTAGCCCTTGGAGTAACTCTAATAGTCATGGGTTCAAGCAGCAAGGCGGCCTCTAGCAGTAGGGTAGCAATCCCTTAGCAGTCGGACAGTCCTCTGGGGAACAAGGGAAGCCTCAAGCAGCAAAGCAGTCCTATGGGGGTCCAAGAAGTCCTTCTGACGTCCTCCACAGAGAAGTGTTCTGGGGGTCCTATATTTATACCTGGCGCCAGCCTTTGATGTGGGGGAATCTTCTAGGCTACTTCCATATCTGGATCTGGAAAGGTCCTTCCTTCCGCTGCCAAGGCTTCAAGAAGTCTGGGGTGGCAAAAGACTAGTGTCAAGTTCCTTTGTGTGTGTGCTACAGGCAGTCCTTTGAAGTATAAGTAGGGCAGAGAACAGTTCTCCCTCTAGTCATCCCAGCAGGATGTTCCATCCTGTCAACACCTAGTTCCCCCTTTGTCTCACTGTTTGGGAGGAATAAACAAAGGCCAACAGCTAAGCTATTTACAGCCATATGACCCAGGACACAGGCAGCAGGCAACACATGGCCAGGACAATTTCTAAAAGTGACATTTTCAGAATTATGATTAAAATCCAACATTAGCATTAAAGAAGACTTTAAATTACAATTCATTTGATTTCAAACTTGACATTCCTATCTATCCTCAATCAAAAGTTAGCACTTATTAAATGTAATAAGGTAACCCAATGTTATCCAGTGAGAGAGATAGGACTTACAGTAAAAAACATTTTTGGGGGAATTTTCCACTATCAGTGCAAGTAAAACTTAGAAGCACATGTCCTACTTTTGAAATATAAAACATCTTGCCCCAATGGCTATTTAAGGCTCACCTTAGGGGTGACTTATATGTATTACAAAGGAAGGTCTAGGCCTGGCAAAGGTTTATTTTGTCAGGTTGAATAGGCAGTTTAAAACTGCACTACAGCCTGTAGTAGCAGGACTGGGACATGTTTTAAAGTGCTATTTTAGCAGGTGGCACAATGAGTGCTGCAAGCCCTCTAGTAGCATTAAACTTAAACGCCTTGGGTAAATGTAGTACTACATACTAGGGATGTATAAGTGAATTAAATGTGCCAATCAGGGGTAAGCCAATTTTAACATGTTTAAAGGAGAGGGCATAAGCACATTAGCACTGATTATCAGTAGTAAAGTGCACACAGTCCTAACGAAGCCAAAAACGAATTCAGAAAACAGGAGGGGTGAAGACAAAAGGTTTGGGGGTGACCCTGCAGAGAGAGCCAAGTCTCACACCCAAGGTTCCACTAGTGGTGTTTTTGCTTATGTGTACATCGCAAGCAAAGGTAGTGAAACTTAACTTCCTACCTTGAGCTTGCACAAAACAAAAACCGGAGCATTTAGACTTGTATGCTTCCTGCTTTTAGGACTTGTGGCTGAAACAGTTCGCATATTGGGCTCATTCAGGTGCAGCCACCTGAAACACAAGAAAATCACATCTTTATAAAAAGATGTGTTTTTCCAGAAATAGTGCGTATTTTCATTATTTGCTCATGCATGAGCCAATATTGTGAGGGAAAGGAGTGGGTTACTGGATAATCGGCATAAAGTATACATGGGGCAATAGGCGTTATTTGAAATTATTGACCATTGTTAACCCCTTCCGTGTGCCGGTCGGCCGGGAGCCGTCCGACGTCACGGTGGGCGTGTGTGTTGGATGGCTCCTGGCCGTCCTAGCACCCACCCACGGGGGAAGCGCTGGCGCTCCCCCCGTGGGCCGCCCTCTATGGTGCCCCCACCGGGGATGGCAGGGGAAGCCCTTCCCCTGCCTCCGCCCGCCCCCCTCCGCGTCATTAGGTGATTCCCAACGCGCTGGAAGCCATTTGCTTCCAGCGCGTCTTCGGAGAGGTGGTGAATTTCTCCTCGTGGGGGGGGGGGGGAATTTAAAAAAGAGGCATCAGGGGAAAGGAAAGGGTTTTCCTTTCCCCTGATGCCTCTTTTGAGCATTCCTGCTGCACGATCATGCGATCGTGCAGCAGGAATGCCCACTAGACACCAGGGATTTTTTTTTTTTGGTAATTGATCAGCTGTTTGCGGGGAGCGGCCCCTTAGGCAAGGGTCGCTCCCCTATTTGGGGGCAATATGTTTTGGCTGTGTCTGCCCCCCTAGGGGGCAGATCGCGCCATTATTTTTAAATTAAAGTGGCTCACTAGACCACCAGGGATACATTTATGGGGAGTTGCCCCTTGGGCAAGGGTCGCTCCCCTTGGGGGCATTGTTTTTGGCTGTCTGCCCCCTGGGGGGCAGATCTCGCCATTTTTTTTATGTAGTTGCCCACTAGACCACCAGGGATTAATTTGTGGGGAGTGGCCCCTTGGGCAAGGGTCGCTCCCCCTTGGGGGCAATGTTTTTGGCTGTCTGTTCCCCCCCTAGGGGGGCAGATCTCGCCATTTTTTATTTAGTGGCCCACTAGACCACCAGGGATTAATTTGTGGGGAGTGGCCCCTTGGGCAAGGGTCGCTCCCCTTTGGGGAGCATTAATTTGGCCGTTTCTGCCCCCCTGGGGGGCAGATCGGCGGATTTCTTTTTTTATATGGCCACTAGGCCACCAGGGATTTTTTTTTGTTATGTTGGGGAGTGGCCTCTTGGGCAAGGGTTGCTCCCCTTTTACGGGGGTGAATATTTTATTTATACTGTTAGGCCCACCTACCCCTTAGCTTGGCTGGTGGATTGTGTGTGGACTGGTGCATTATTTGCATATGTGATTGTAATGTTTTTTCCCTCCTTTTTATTCTAGTGTAAAGCTTTTGATTCCTGTTTGCGGTTTCTGCAGTGGTTGTTCTGCAGTTTTGCGTATTTGCATTTTTTTGTAAGAAAAACATTTTTGTTGTATTTACTTCAAATGAGTATTATTGTCATGCATGGATGAATGTTTTGTAAGTGGTGTCATAATAGCAGCATATTTAGTTAGTGTTTTGTGCATGAAATTCTTTGCGATGTGTTTTTCGTTGTCTTATGTGTAATTTTCTTTTTTTTCTTTTTTAGTGGTATACTGTTGGTCCTTACTGTGTCTGTGCAGAGTAGGTGGTGGTGAGTCTAGCTGCTTCTGGCAAGTGAGTGGTATAGTGTTGGAGTATATATCTTTGTGATAAAGCTACATTTTGTTTATTTCTTTTTTTACAAAGGGTTTGTAGTTGTTGACTTGTTTGACAAGTTACCTTTATTAGTAAGCATTATGGCTAGCCGTAGAATTACTGCTCAGCAGGTGGTTGGTATGCTTCTTGAATCTTCCTCTGAGCAGGATTATGAGACTGACAGTGCGTCTGAGGGAGAGGAGGGAGGGGAAGATTCAGGCAGTGAGTTTTCTCTCCACATGGAATCATCGGATGATGAAGCTACTCTCAGTGCGGATGAAGCTACACTCAGTGCGGATGAAGTGCCTGTTTTAGAGGAGGACACTGATGTGCCGATGGTGCAAGAGGCATCTGGATTGCAGCCTGAGGCTGCAAGGCTTCCTACTGGAAGTGCTGGACTCTGGGTTGATCCAAACATGGTGCAGCTGGTGCTGCCTGCCTTTAGTGGTGATGCAGGGTGTAGAGTGGATTGTGAAATATTTTTGCCTATACAGTTTTTTCAGTTGTTCATGGATGATGTATTTTTGGGTGAGATTGTTGAGCAGACTAATTTGTATGCTGAACAGTTTTTGAGGGACAACAGTGCCAGACTTAGGCCCCGCTCTAGAGCTACCCGGTGGACTCCCACAAATCTGGATGAGATGAAGAAGTTTTTGGGTTTGACTTTTTGATGGGCTTGATAAGGAAGCCGTCCCTGGCTTCATATTGGTCTACCAGTCCCTTGATGGCAATGGCCATATTTCCTGCAATTATGAGTCGTGATCGGTATTTACTTTTGCTTCGGATGCTGCATTTTGTTGACAATGCTTTGGCGTTGCCACGAGATAACCCTGACTGTGACCGTCTTTTTAAGATTCGGCCTGTTCTTGATCACTTTGTAGATCGATTTTCAGAGATCTATACTCCAGGCAAAGAAATATCTCTTGATGAGTCTTTGGTCCTGTTCAAGGGCCGTTTGGTTTTAGGCAGTACATTCCTAGCAAGAGGGCACGTTATGGAATTAAGATGTATATGTTGTCTGGAGAGTAGGACAGGATATGTCTATAATTTCCGGGTATACACTGGTAGGGATTCCACTATTGACCCCCCTGGTTGTCCGTCCACTTTTGGAGTTTCTGAGTAAATTGTGTGGGATCTTGCTAGAGGACTGTTTAACAGAGGCCACCACTTGTACCTTGATAACTTCTACACTGCTGTGCAATTGTTTAAGGAATTGTTCAAAGTGGACACTTTTCCTTGTGGCACAATCCGCTCTAACCGTAAAGGTTACCCAAAAGAGCTTGTTTGCAAAAAGATTCAGAGGGGACAGTGCAGTGCCTTGCGTAGTGAGGAACTGCTAGCTTTGAAATTTGTGGACAGGAGGGATGTGAACATGCTGACTACCATTCATGATGAGAGTACTTCACCTGTGACTGTTTGGGGTCAGGCTGCTGAAGTGCGCAAACCTGTGTGCATTGTAAACTACAATAAGCACATGGGTGGTGTCGATAGAGTAGATCAGAGGTTGGAACCTTACACTGCTATTCGTAAGGCTTACATTTGGTATAAGAAGTTGGCCATCCATCTCTTCAATTTTCCAACTTTCAATGCTTTTGTTGTGTACAAGGAGTGTTCTCCTGCGTCAAAGATGACTTTTGTTCAGTTTCAGGAGTCTGTGATAGGCAGCCTTGTTGTTGTGGAACAGGCAAGTGTTCCTAGAGTTGGAGTGGTGGAGGATGTGGCTAGATTGAAAGATCGCCACTTTCCTGATTTAATTCCTCCCACGCCCAAAAAAACCAATCCCTGTAAGAGATGTAGAGTCTGCTTGCGAAGAGGTGTGCGGAAGCAGAGTCGTATGCACTGTGCCGATTGTCCTTCTAATCCTGGGCTGTGTGTGCCCACATGTTTCAGATTGTATCACACTCAAAAGAGTTTTTGGGAGCAACCGTGAGTCTAATAGTGTACTGCCTGGTCTGTATGGTTTTATATAGTTGTTAAGTTTCACGTTTGGCAATAGAATGATGTCTTTAGTTACTGCTGTTGTTTTTGTAGTTATAGTTTTGTATCTAGTTGCAATTGGTTTGTGTTTTCTTTCTTGTTTAAAAATAATGTATGACGGTGTGCGCGGACTGGCGCTTGGCTGGCGGTGTGCGTGGACTGGCGCTTGGCTGGCGGTGAGTGGACTGGCGCTTGGCTGGCGGTGTGCGTGGATTAGCGCTTGGCTGGCGGTGTGCGTGCATTGGCGCTTGGCTGGCGGTGTGCGTGGAATGGTGCTTGGCTGGCGGTGTGCATGGACTGGAGCTTGGCTAGCGGTGTGCGTGGATTGGTGCTTGGCTGGCGGTGTGCGTGGATTGGCGCTTGGCTGGTGGTCTGCGTGGACTGGTGCTTGGTTTGCGGTGAGTGGACTGGCGCTTGGCTGGCGGTGTGCGTGGATTGGCGCTTGGCTGGCAGTGTGCGTGGACTGGTGCTTGGCTGGCGGTGTGCGTGGACTGGCGCTTGGCTGGTGGTGTGCGTGGACTGGCGCTTGGCTGGTGGTGTGTGTAGACGGGCTCTTGGCTGGCAGTGTGTGAGTAGTGACTTGCTGCTGGTCACTACACACACTGCTAGCTAAACGCCACTCCACGCAATCCATGAGCTGGTGTGGTTGCTGTGTCAGGAATGTGGGCGTGTGAAAGTGATGGGCCTTTGAATGGCGCTGTCTGCTGGTGTGAGTGTTGTAATGTGCTGGGCCCGCGGCTGGCGGTGTGAATGGTTTTGTATGTGTCACACGTATGAAAGGTGTATGAATGGCCTATAAAACGGTTGGTGCCTTGTCGTGGCTTTACAGCTCACGAGCTGTGAGGCAATGGTTCAGTTTCTCGTCCTTTCAATTATTAACAGTGCATTTCATTTTTGTGAAATCTCTGGTTAATACAACTGTATATACTGAACCATCACTCACCCTCGTGCCAAATCCAACCAGTATGTCTGTGTGCTTGAAGAATAGGTGGTTGTGCAGAAATATTTGTCTTTTCTGTCTTTCTCAAACAGGGTGTACCTTGTCCCTTTTTGTGAATGTTGTAATGTGTTGGTTTCGTGCCTGGTGGTGTGAATGGTCTTGTGTGTATCACGTATCAAAGGTGTGTGAATGGCCTGTAAAGCGGTTGGTGCCTTGACGTGGCTTTACAGCTCACGAGCTGCGAGTCACTGGTTCAGTTTTTTGTCCTTTCAATTATTGACAGTGCATTTCATTTTTGTGAAATCTCTTGTTAATAAAATTTTATATACTGAACCATCACTCGCCCTCGTGCCAAATCCAACCAGTATGTGTGTGTGCTTGAGGAATAGATGGCTGTGCAGTAATCTTTGTCTTTTTAGTCTCTCTGCCAAGGTGTACATTCCATCTAAGAATAACCTACCTACTGTAGATATTGTCGTAAACTAAACACCCATGGGAGTACATGGTGATGTCTCTCTTGTGGATCCCAACAAGTTATCTTACCCACAATGTCCTGCAAACCTCAAAATGTGTCTGTCACATTTTCCTTCCATTATTGTGCCAAAATTTTCACGCTGTAGAAAGAAACAACAAATTTCCTACCCCCGCCTTTCTCCAAGTATCCCAATAGAAATGGTACCTCACTCGCGTGGGTGGGTCAAGGACCCGTGACAGGCAAGGGCCCAAAACCTACTGAGGCGACATCAAAATTGCCTATCACAAAACAACCTGGTTTTGCAAGGGGGGTCACCTGGGTTTTTGGCCCCATGCTCGGCGGCCATCTAGGGAAACCTACCAAACCCATACATTTCTGAAAACTAGACACCCGGGGGATTCCAGGGAGGTATGGCTTGCATGGATCCCCCAACATTTTCTTACCCAGAATCCCCTGCAAACCTCAAATTTAGCTGAAAAAATCACTTTTTCCACACATTTTTGTGTGGGAAAGTTGTGGCATCACCGGGCTGACACAAATTTCCTACCAGCCAGCGTTCCCCCGGGTCTCCCGATAAAAATGGTGCCTCACTCGTGTGGGAGGCCCAAGTACCCGCGACAGGCAAGGGCCCAAAACGTATTGAGGCGACATCAAAATTGCCTATCACAAAATGACCTGGTTTTGCAAGGGGGATCACCTGGGTTTTTGGCCCCGTGCTCGGCGGCCAACTAGGGAAACCTACCAAACCCACACATTTCTGAAAACTAGACACCCGGGGGATTCCAGGGAGGAATGGCTTGTGTGGATCCTCCAAATTTTTCTTACCCAGAATCCCCTGCAAACCTCAAATTTAGCTGAAAAAATCCCCTTTCCACACATTTTTGTGTGGGAAAGTTGTGGCATCACCGGACTGACACAAATTTCCTACCACCCAGCATTCCCCCAGGTCTCCCGATAAAAATGGTGCCTCACTCGTGTGGGAGGCCCAAGTACCCGCGACAGGCAAGGGCCCAAAACGTATTGAGGCGACATCAAAATTGCCTATCACAAAGCAACCTGGTTTTGCAAGGGGGGTCACCTGGGTTTTTGGCCCCGTGCTCGGCAGCCAGCTAGGGAAACCTACCAAACCCACACATTTCTGAAAATTAGACACCCGGGGGATTCCAGGGAGGTATGGCTTGCGTGGATCCCCCAACGTTTTCTTACCCAGAATCCCCTGCAAACCTCAAATTTAGCTGAAAAAATCACTTTTTCCACACATTTTTGTGTGGGAAAGTTGTGGCATCACCGGGCTGACACAAATTTCCTACCACCCAGTGTTCCTCAAGGTCTCCCGATAAAAATGGTGCCTCACTCGTGTGGGAGGCCCAAGTACCCGCGACAGGCAAGGGCCCGAAACGTATTGAGGCGACATCAAAATTGCCTATCACAAAACGACTTGGTTTTGCAAGGGGGGTCACCTGGGTTTTTGGTCCCGTGCTCGGCGGCTAGCTAGGGAAACCTACCAAACCCACACATTTCTGAAAACTAGACACCCGGGGGATTCCAGGGAGGTATGGCTTGCATGGATCCCCCAACGTTTTCTTACCCAGAATCCCCTGCAGACCTCAAATTTAGGTGAAAAAATCACTTTTTCCACACATTTTTGTGTGGGAAAGTTGTGGCATCACCGGGCTGACACAAATGTCCTACCACCCAGTGTTCCCCCAGGTCTCCCGATAAAAATGGTGCCTCAGTCGTGTGGGAGGCCCAAGTACCCGCGACAGGTAAGGGCCCAAAACGTATTGAGGCGACATCAAAATTGCCTATCACAAAACGACCTGGTTTTTCAAGGGGGTCACCCGGGTTTTTGGCCCCGTGCTCGGCGGCCAACTAGGGAAACCTACCAAACTCACACATTTCTGTAAACTAGACACCCGGGGGATTCCAGGGAGGTATGGCTTGCGTGGATCCCCCAACGTTTTCTTACCCAGAATCCCCTGCAATCCTCAAATGTAGCTGAAAAAAATCACTTTTTCCACACATTTTTGTGTGGGAAAGTTGTGGCATCACGGGGCTGACACAAATTTCCTACCACCCAGTGTTCCCCCAGGTCTCCCGATACAAATGGTGCCTCAGTCGTGTGGGAGGCCCAAGTACCCGCGACAGGCAAGGGCCCAAAACGTATTGAGGCGACATCAAAATTGCCTATCACATAATGTGATAGGGTGGTAGGAAATTTGTGTCAGCCCGGTGATGCCACAACTTTCCCACACAAAAATGTGTGGAAAAAGTGATTTTTTCAGCTAAATTTGAGGTTTGCAGGGGATTCTGGGTAAGAAAACCCTGGGGGATCCATGAAAGCCATACTCTCCCTGGAATCCCCCGGGTGTCTAGTTTTCAGAAATGTGTGGGTTTGGTAGGTTTCCCTAGCTGGCCGCCGAGCACGGGGCCAAAAACCCAGGTGACCCCTCTTGCAAAACCAGGTTGTTTTGTGATAGGCAATTTTGATGTCGCCTCAATACGTTTTGGGCCCTTGCCTGTCGCGGGTACTAGGCCTACCCACACAAGTGAGGTACCATTTTTCTCGGAAGTCTTTGGGGAACGCGGGGTGAGTGGAATTTTGTGGATCCACGCAGATTCCAGAACTTTGCACCACAGAAATGTGAGGAAAATGTGTATTTTTTGACAATTGTTTAGGTTTGCAATGGATTCTGGGTAACAGAACCTGGAGAGAGCCAGTGAAGTCACCCCATCCTGGATTCCCCTGGGTGTCTAGTTTTAAAAAATGTATAGGTTTGCTAGGTTTTCCTAGGTGCCGGCGGAGCTAGGGTTCAATCAATGCAGCTAGGCACTTTGCAAAAAAAGGGTCATTTTTCACTGTGAAAATGTGGTGTGTCCACCTTGCGTTTTGGGCCGTTTCCTGTTGCGGGCACTAGGCCTACCCACACAAGTGAGGTACCATTTTTCTCGGAAGACTTTGGGGAACGTGGGGTGGGTGGAATTTTGTGGATCCACGCAGATTCCAGAACTTTGCACCACAGAAATGTGAGGAAAATGTGTTTGTTTTGACAATTTTTTAGGTTTGCAAGGGATTCTGGGTAACAGAACCTGGAGAGAGCCAGTCAAGTCACCCCATCCTGGATTCCCCTGGGTGTCTAGTTTTCAAAAATGTATAGGTTTTCTAGGTTTCCCTAGGTGCCGGCGGAGCTAGGGTTCAAAAACTACAGCTAGGCACTTTGCAACAAAAGGGTCATTTTTCACTGTGAAAATGTGGAGTGTCCACCTTGCGTTTTGGGCTGTTTCCTATCACGGGCACTAGGCCTACCCACACAAGTGAGGTACCATTTTTCTCAGAAGACTTTGGGGAACGCTGGGTGTGTGGAATTTTGTGGATCCACTCAGATTCCAGAACTTTGCACCACAGAAATGTGATGAAAATGTGTTTGTTTTGACCATGTTTTAGGTTTGCAAGGGATTCTGGGTAACAGAACCTGGAGAGAGCCATTCAAGTCACCCCATCCTGGATTCCAATGGGAGTCTAGTTTTCAAAAATGTATAGGTTTGCTAGGTTTACCTAGGTGCCGGCGGAGCTAGGGTTTAAAAACTACAGCTAGGCACTTTGCAAAAAAAGGGTCATTTTTCACTGTGAAAATGTGGTGTGTCCACCTTGCGTTTTGGGCCGTTTCCTGTCGCGGGCACTAGGTCTACCCACACAAGTGAGGTACCATTTTTCTCAGAAGACTTTGGGGAACGCAGGGTGGGTGGAATTTTGTGGATCCACGCAGATTCCAGAACTTTGCACCAAAGAAATGTGAGGAAAATGTGTTTTTTTTTACAATTTGTTAGGTTTGCAAGGGATTCTGGGTAACAGAACCTGGAGAGAGCCAGTCAAGTCACCCCATCCTGGATTCCCCTGGGTGTCTAGTTTCCAAAAATGTATAGGTTTGCTAGGTTTCCCTAGGTGCCGGCGGAGCTAGGGTTCAAAAACTACAGCTAGGCACTTTGCAAAAAAAGGGTCATTTTTCACTGTGAAAATGTGGAGTGTCCACCTTGCGTTTTGGGCTGTTTCCTGTCGCGGGCACTAGGCCTACCCACACAAGTGAGGTACCATTTTTCTCAGAAGACTTTGGGGAACGCTGGGTGTGTGGAATTTTGTGGATCCACTCAGATTCCAGAACTTTGCACCACAGAAATGTGAGGAAAATGTGTTTGTTTTGACAATTTCTTAGGTTTGCAAGGGATTCTGGGTAACACAACCTGGAGAGAGCCAGTCAAGTCACCCCATCCTGGATTCCCTGGGTGTCTAGTTTTCAAAAATGTATAGGTTTGCTAGGTTTACCTAGGTGCCGGCGGAGCTTGGTTTCAAAAACTACAGCTAGGCACTTTGCAAAAAAGGGTCATTTTTCACTGTGAAAATGTGGTGTGTCCACTTTGTGTTTTGGGCCGTTTCCTGTCGCGGGCACTAGGCCTACCCACACAAGTGAGGTACCATTTTTCTCGGAAGTCTTTGGGGAACGCGGGGTGAGTGGAATTTTGTGGATCCACGCAGATTCCAGAACTTTGCACCACAGAAATGTGTGGGTTTGGTAGGTTTCCCTAGTTGGCCGCCGAGCACGGGGCCAAAAACCCGGGTGACCCCCCTTGCAAAACCAGGTCATTTTGTGATAGGCAATTTTGATGTTACCTCAATACGTTTTGGGCCCTTGCCTGTCGCGGGTACTTGGGCCTCCCACACAAGTGAGGCACCATTTTTATTCAGAGACCCGGGGGGACACTGGGTGGTAGGAAATTTGTGTCAGCCCGGTGTTGCCACAACTTTCCCACACAAAAATGCGTGGAAAAAGTGATTTTTTCAGCTAAATTTGAGGTTTGCAGGGGATTCTGGGTAAGAAAACGTTGGGGGATCCACGCAAGCCATACCTCCCTGGAATCCCCCGTGTGTCTAGTTTTCAGAAATGTGTAGGTTTGGTAGGTTTCCCTAGCTGGCCGCCGAGCACGGGGCCAAAAACCCAGGTGACCCCCTTTGCAAAACCAGGTTGTTTTGTGATAGGCAATTTTGATGTCGCCTCAATACGTTTTGGGCCCTTGCCTGTCGCGGGTACTTGGGCCTCCCACACAAGTGAGGCACCATTTTTATTGGGAGACCCGGGGGAACACTGAGTGGTAGGAAATTTGTGTCAGTCCGGTGATGCCACAACTTTCCCACACAAAAATGTGTGGAAAAAGTGATTTTTTCAGCTAAATCTGAGGTTTGCAGGGGATTCTGGGTAAGAAAACATTGGGGGATCCACGCAAGCTATACCTCCCTGGATACCCCCGGGGTCTAGTTTTCAGAAATGTATGGGTTTGGTAGGTTTCCCTAGCTGGCCGCCGAGCACGGGGCCAAAACCCAGGTGACCCCCTTGCAAAACCAGGTTGTTTTGTGATAGGCAATTTTGATGTCGCCTCAATACGTTTTGGGCCCTTGCCTGTCGCCGGTACTTGGGCCTCCCACACAAGTGAGGCACCATTTTTATCGGGAGACCTGGGGGAACACTGTGTGGTAGGAAATTTTTGTCAGCTCGGTGATGCCACAACTTTCCCACACAAAAATGTGTGGAAAAAGTGATTTTTTCTGCTAAATCTGAGGTTTGCAGGGGATTCAGGGTAAGAAAACGTTGGGGGATCCACGCAAGCCATACCTCCCTAGCATCCCCCGGGTGTCTAGTTTTCAAAAATGTATAGGTTTGCTAGGTTTCCCTAGGTGCCGGCAGAGCTAGGGTTGAAAAACTACAGCTAGGCACTTTGCAAAAAAAGGGTCATTTTTCACTTTGAAAATGTGGTGTGTCCACCTTGCGTTTTTGGCCGTTTCCTGTTGCGGGCACTAGGCCTACCCACACAAGTGAGGTACCATTTTTCTCGGAAGACTTTGGGGAATGCGGGGTGGGTGGAATTTTGTGGATCCACGCAAATTCCAGAACTTTGCACCACAGAAATGTGAGGAAAATGTGTTTTTTTGGACAATGTTTTAGGTTTGCAAGGGATTCTGGGTAACAGAACCTGTTGAGAGCCAGTCAAGTCACCCCATCCTGGATTCCCCTGGGTGTCTAGTTTTCAAAAATGTATAGGTTTGCTAGGTTTACCTAGGTGCCGGCGGAGCTTGGTTTCAAAAACTACAGCTAGGCACTTTGCAAAAAAAGGGTCATTTTTCACTGTGAAAATGTGGTGTGTCCACTTTGCGTTTTGGGCCGTTTCCTGTCGCGGGCACTAGGCCTACCCACACAAGTGAGGTACCATTTTTCTCAAAAGTCTTTGGGGAACGCGGGGTGAGTGGAATTTTGTGGATCCACGCAGATTCCAGAACTTTGCACCACAGAAATGTGAGGAAAATGTGTATTTTTTGACAATTGTTTAGGTTTGCAATGGATTCTGGGTAACAGAACCTGGAGAGAGCCAGTGAAGTCACCCCATCCTGGATTCCCTAGGTGTCTAGTTTTCAAAAATGTATAGTTTTGCTAGGTTTCCCTAGGTGCCGGCGGAGCTAGGGTTCAATAAATGCAGCTAGGCACTTTGCAAAAAAAGGGTAATTGTTCACTGTGAAAATGTGGTGTGTCCACCTTGCGTTTTGGGCCGTTTCCTGTTGCGGGCACTAGGCCTACCCACACAAGTGAGGTACCATTTTTCTCGGAAGACTTTGGGGAACGCGGGTGTGTGGAATTTTGTGGATCCACGCAGATTCCAGAACTTTGCACCACAGAAATGTGAGGAAAATGTGTTTGTTTTGACAATTTTTTAGGTTTGCAAGGGATTCTGGGTAATAGAACCTGGAGAGAGCCAGTCAAGTCACCCCATCCTGGATTCCCCTAGGTGTCTAGTTTTCAAAAATGTATAGGTTTTCTAGGTTTCCCTAGGTGCCGGCGGAGCTAGGGTTCAAAAACTACAGCTAGGCACTTTGCAAAAAAGGGTCATTTTTCACTGTGAAAATGTGGAGTGTCCACCTTGCGTTTTGGGCTGTTTCCTATCACGGGCACTAGGCCTACCCACACAAGTGAGGTACCATTTTTCTCAGAAGACTTTGGGGAACGCTGGGTGTGTGGAATTTTGTGGATCCACTCAGATTCCAGAACTTTGCACCACAGAAATGTGAGGAAAATGTGTTTGTTTTGACAATTTTTTATTTTTGCAAGGGTTTCTGGGTAACAGAACCTGGAGAGAGCCATTCAAGTCACCCCATCCTGGATTCCAATGGGAGTCTAGTTTTCAAAAATATATAGGTTTGCTAGGTTTACCTAGGTGCCGGCGGAGCTAGGGTTTAAAAACTACAGCTAGGCACTTTGCAAAAAAAGGGTCATTTTTCACTGTGAAAATGTGGTGTGTCCACCTTGCGTTTTGGGCCGTTTCCTGTCGCGGGCACTAGGTCTACCCACACAAGTGAGGTACCATTTTTCTCAGAAGACTTTGGGGAACGCAGGGTGGGTGGAATTTTGTGGATCCACGCAGATTCCAGAACTTTGCACCACAGAAATGTGAGGAAAATGTGTTTTTTTGACAATTTGTTAGGTTTGCAAGGGATTCTGGGTAACAGAACCTGGAGAGAGCCAGTCAAGTCACCCCATCCTGGATTCCCCTGGGTGTCTAGTTTCCAAAAATGTATAGGTTTGCTAGGTTTCCCTAGGTGCCGGCGGAGCTAGGGTTCAAAAACTACAGCTAGGCACTTTGCAAAAAAAGGGTCATTTTTCACTGTGAAAATGTGGAGTGTCCACCTTGCGTTTTGGGCTGTTTCCTGTCGCGGGCACTAGGCCTACCCACAGAAGTGAGGTACCATTTTTTTCAGAAGACTTTGGGGAACGCTGGGTGTGTGGAATTTTGTGGATCCTCTCAGATTCCAGAACTTTGCACCACAGAAATGTGAGGAAAATGTGTTTGTTTTGACAATTTCTTAGGTTTGCAAGGGATTCTGGGTAACATAACCTGGAGAGAGCCAGTCAAGTCACCCCATCCTGGATTCCCCTGGGAGTCTAGTTTTCAAAAATGTATAGGTTTGCTAAGTTTACCTAGGTGCCGGCGGAGCTAGGGTTTAAAAACTACAGCTAGGCACTTTGCAAAAAAAGGGTCATTTTTCACTGTGTAAATGTGGTGTGTCCACCTTGCGTTTTGGGCCGTTTCCTGTCGCGGGCACTGGCCCTACCCACACAAGTGAGGTACCATTTTTCTCAGAAGACTTTGGGGAAGGCAGGGTGGGTGGAATTTTGTGGATCCACGCAGATTCCAGAACTTTGCACCACAGAAATGTGAGGAAAATTTGTTTTTTTTGACAATTTGTTAGGTTTGCAAGGGATTCTGGGTAACAGAACCTGGAGAGAGCCAGTCAAGTCACCCCATCCTGGATTCCCCTGGGTGTCTAGTTTCCAAAAATGTATAGGTTTGCTAGGTTTCCCTAGGTGCCGGCGGAGCTAGGGTTCAAAAACTACAGCTAGGCACTTTGCAAAAAAAGGGTCATTTTTCACTGTGAAAATGTGGAGTGTCCACCTTGCGTTTTGGGCTGTTTCCTGTCGCGGGCACTAGGCCTACCCACAGAAGTGAGGTACCATTTTTCTCAGAAGACTTTGGGGAACGCTGGGTGTGTGGAATTTTGTGGATCCACTCAGATTCCAGAACTTTGCACCACAGAAATGTGAGGAAAATGTGTTTGTTTTGACAATTTCTTAGGTTTGCAAGGGATTCTGGGTAACACAACCTGGAGAGAGCCAGTCAAGTCACCCCATCCTGGATTCCCCTGGGTGTCTAGTTTTCAAAAATGTATAGGTTTGCTAGGTTTACCTAGGTGCCGGCGGAGCTTGGTTTCAAAAACTACAGCTAGGCACTTTGCAAAAAAGGGTCATTTTTCACTGTGAAAATGTGGTGTGTCCACTTTGTGTTTTGGGCCGTTTCCTGTCGCGGGCACTAGGCCTACCCACACAAGTGAGGTACCATTTTTCTCGGAAGTCTTTGGGGAACGCGGGGTGAGTGGAATTTTGTGGATCCACGCAGATTCCAGAACTTTGCACCACAGAAATGTGTGGGTTTGGTAGGTTTCCCTAGTTGGCCGCCGAGCACGGGGCCAAAAACCCGGGTGACCCCCTTGCGAAAACAGGTCATTTTGTGATAGGCAATTTTGATGTTACCTCAATACGTTTTGGGCCCTTGCCTGTCGCGGGTACTTGGGCCTCCCACACAAGTGAGGCACCATTTTTATTCAGAGACCCGGGGGACACTGGGTGGTAGGAAATTTGTGTCAGCCCGGTGTTGCCACAACTTTCCCACACAAAAATGCGTGGAAAAAGTGATTTTTTCACCTAAATTTGAGGTTTGCAGGGGATTCTGGGTAAGAAAACGTTGGGGGATCCACGCAAGCTATACCTCCCTGGATACCCCCGGGTGTCTAGTTTTCAGAAATGTATGGGTTTGGTAGGTTTCCCTAGCTGGCCGCCGAGCACGGGGCCAAAAACCCAGGTGACCCCCTTTGCAAAACCAGGTTGTTTTGTGATAGGCAATTTTGATGTCGCCTCAATAAGTTTTGGGCCCTTGCCTGTCGCGGGTACTTGGGCCTCCCACACAAGTGAGGCACCATTTTTATTGGGAGACCCGGGGGAACACTGGGTGGTAGGAAATTTGTGTCAGTCCGGTGATGCCACAACTTTCCCACACAAAAATGTGTGGAAAAAGTGATTTTTTCAGCTAAATCTGAGGTTTGCAGGGGATTCTGGGTAAGAAAACATTGGGGGATCCACGCAAGCTATACCTCCCTGGATACCCCCGGGGGTCTAGTTTTCAGAAATGTATGGGTTTGGTAGGTTTCCCTAGCTGGCCGCCGAGCACGGGCCAAAACCCAGGTGACCCCCCTTGCAAAACCAGGTTGTTTTGTGATAGGCAATTTTGATGTCGCCTCAATACGTTTTGGGCCCTTGCCTGTCGCCGGTACTTGGGCCTCCCACACAAGTGAGGCACCATTTTTATCGGGAGACCTGGGGGAACACTGTGTGGTAGGAAATTTGTGTCAGCTCGGTGATGCCACAACTTTCCCACACAAAAATGTGTGGACAAAGTGATTTTTTCTGCTAAATCTGAGGTTTGCAGGGGATTCAGGGTAAGAAAACATTGGGGGATCCACGCAAGCCATACCTCCCTAGCATCCCCGGGTGTCTAGTTTTCAAAAATGTATAGGTTTGCTAGGTTTCCCTAGGTGCCGGCAGAGCTAGGGTTGAAAAACTACAGCTAGGCACTTTGCAAAAAAAGGGTCATTTTTCACTTTGAAAATGTGGTGTGTCCACCTTGCGTTTTGGGCCGTTTCCTGTTGCGGACACTAGGCCTACCCACACAAGTGAGGTACCATTTTTCTCGGAAGACTTTGGGGAATGCGGGGTGGGTGGAATTTTGTGGATCCACGCAGATTCTAGAACTTTGCACCACAGAAATGTGAGGAAAATGTGTTTTTTGGACAATGTTTTAGGTTTGCAAGGGATTCTGGGTAACAGAACCTGTTGAGAGCCAGTCAAGTCACCCCATCCTGGATTCCCCTGGGTGTCTAGTTTTCAAAAATGTATAGGTTTGCTAGGTTTACCTAGGTGCCGGCGGAGCTTGGTTTCAAAAACTACAGCTAGGCACTTTGCAAAAAAGGGTCATTTTTCACTGTGAAAATGTGGTGTGTCCACTTTGCGTTTTGGGCCGTTTCCTGTCGCGGGCACTAGGCCTACCTACACAAGTGAGGTACCATTTTTCTCAGAAGTCTTTGGGGAACGCGGGGTGAGTGGAATTTTGTGGATCCACGCAGATTCCAGAACTTTGCACCACAGAAATGTGAGGAAAATGTGTATTTTTTGACAATTGTTTAGGTTTGCAATGGATTCTGGGTAACAGAACCTGGAGAGAGCCAGTGAAGTCACCCCATCCTGGATTCCCCTGGGTGTCTAGTTTTCAAAAATGTATAGTTTTGCTAGGTTTCCCTAGGTGCCGGCGGAGCTAGGGTTCAATAAATGCAGCTAGGCACTTTGCAAAAAAAGGGTCATTTTTCACTTTGAAAATGTGGTGTGTCCACCTTGCGTTTTGGGCCGTTTCCTGTCGCGGGCACTGGCCCTACCCACACAAGTGAGGTACCATTTTTCTCAGAAGACTTTGGGGAACGCTGGGTGTGTGGAATTTTGTGGATCCACGCAGATTCCAGAACTTTGCACCACAGAAATGTGAGGAAAATGTGTTTGTTTTGACAATTTTTTAGGTTTGCAAGGGATTCTGGGTAACAGAACCTGGAGAGAGCCAGTCAAGTCACCCCATCCTGGATTCCCCTAGGTGTCTAGTTTTCAAAAATGTATAGGTTTTCTAGGTTTCCCTAGGTGCCGGCGGAGCTAGGGTTCAAAAACTACAGCTAGGCACTTTGCAAAAAAGGGTCATTTTTCACTGTGAAAATGTGGAGTGTCCACCTTGCGTTTTGGGCTGTTTCCTATCACGGGCACTAGGCCTACCCACACAAGTGAGGTACCATTTTTCTCAGAAGACTTTGGGGAACGCTGGGTGTGTGGAATTTTGTGGATCCACTCAGATTCCAGAACTTTGCACCACAGAAATGTGAGGAAAATGTGTTTGTTTTGACAATTTTTTATTTTTGCAAGGGTTTCTGGGTAACAGAACCTGGAGAGAGCCATTCAAGTCACCCCATCCTGGATTCCAATGGGAGTCTAGTTTTCAAAAATGTATAGTTTTGCTAGGTTTCCCTAGGTGCCGGCGGAGCTAGGGTTCAATAAATGCAGCTAGGCACTTTGCAAAAAAAGGGTCATTTTTCACTTTGAAAATGTGGTGTGTCCACCTTGCGTTTTGGGCCGTTTCCTGTCGCGGGCACTGGCCCTACCCACACAAGTGAGGTACCATTTTTCTCAGAAGACTTTGGGGAACGCTGGGTGTGTGGAATTTTGTGGATCCTCTCAGATTCCAGAACTTTGCACCACAGAAATGTGAGGAAAATGTGTTTGTTTTGACAATTTCTTAGGTTTGCAAGGGATTCTGGGTAACATAACCTGGAGAGAGCCAGTCAAGTCACCCCATCCTGGATTCCCCTGGGAGTCTAGTTTTCAAAAATGTATAGGTTTGCTAGGTTTACCTAGGTGCCGGCGGAGCTTGGTTTCAAAAACTACAGCTAGGCACTTTGCAAAAAAAGGGTCATTTTTCACTGTGAAAATGTGGAGTGTCCACCTTGCGTTTTGGGCTGTTTCCTGTCGCGGGCACTAGGCCTACCCACAGAAGTGAGGTACCATTTTTCTCAGAAGACTTTGGGGAACGCTGGGTGTGTGGAATTTTGTGGATCCTCTCAGATTCCAGAACTTTGCACCACAGAAATGTGAGGAAAATGTGTTTGTTTTGACAATTTCTTAGGTTTGCAAGGGATTCTGGGTAACATAACCTGGAGAGAGCCAGTCAAGTCACCCCATCCTGGATTCCCTGGGAGTCTAGTTTTCAAAAATGTATAGGTTTGCTAAGTTTACCTTGGTGCCGGCGGAGCTAGGGTTTAAAAACTACAGCTAGGCACTTTGCAAAAAAGGGTCATTTTTCACTGTGTAAATGTGGTGTGTCCACCTTGCGTTTTGGGCCGTTTCCTGTCGCGGGCACTGGCCCTACCCACACAAGTGAGGTACCATTTTTCTCAGAAGACTTTGGGGAACGCAGGGTGGGTGGAATTTTGTGGATCCACGCAGATTCCAGAACTTTGCACCACAGAAATGTGAGGAAAATTTGTTTTTTTTGACAATTTGTTAGGTTTGCAAGGGATTCTGGGTAACAGAACCTGGAGAGAGCCAGTCAAGTCACCCCATCCTGGATTCCCCTGGGTGTCTAGTTTCCAAAAATGTATAGGTTTGCTAGGTTTCCCTAGGTGCCGGCGGAGCTAGGGTTCAAAAACTACAGCTAGGCACTTTGCAAAAAAAGGGTCATTTTTCACTGTGAAAATGTGGAGTGTCCACCTTGCGTTTTGGGCTGTTTCCTGTCGCGGGCACTAGGCCTACCCACAGAAGTGAGGTACCATTTTTCTCAGAAGACTTTGGGGAACGCTGGGTGTGTGGAATTTTGTGGATCCACTCAGATTCCAGAACTTTGCACCACAGAAATGTGAGGAAAATGTGTTTGTTTTGACAATTTCTTAGGTTTGCAAGGGATTCTGGGTAACACAACCTGGAGAGAGCCAGTCAAGTCACCCCATCCTGGATTCCCCTGGGTGTCTAGTTTTCAAAAATGTATAGGTTTGCTAGGTTTACATAGGTGCCGGCGGAGCTTGGTTTCAAAAACTACAGCTAGGCACTTTGCAAAAAAAGGGTCATTTTTCACTGTGAAAATGTGGTGTGTCCACTTTGTGTTTTGGGCCGTTTCCTGTCGCGGGCACTAGGCCTACCCACACAAGTGAGGTACCATTTTTCTCGGAAGTCTTTGGGGAACGCGGGGTGAGTGGAATTTTGTGGATCCACGCAGATTCCAGAACTTTGCACCACAGAAATGTGTGGGTTTGGTAGGTTTCCCTAGTTGGCCGCCGAGCACGGGGCCAAAAACCCGGGTGACCCCCTTGCGAAAACAGGTCATTTTGTGATAGGCAATTTTGATGTTACCTCAATACGTTTTGGGCCCTTGCCTGTCGCGGGTACTTGGGCCTCCCACACAAGTGAGGCACCATTTTTATTCAGAGACCCGGGGGACACTGGGTGGTAGGAAATTTGTGTCAGCCCGGTGTTGCCACAACTTTCCCACACAAAAATGCGTGGAAAAAGTGATTTTTTCAGCTAAATTTGAGGTTTGCAGGGGATTCTGGGTAAGAAAACGTTGGGGGATCCACGCAAGCTATACCTCCTGGATACCCCCGGGTGTCTAGTTTTCAGAAATGTATGGGTTTGGTAGGTTTCCTAGCTGGCCGCCGAGCACGGGGCCAAAACCCAGGTGACCCCCTTTGCAAAACCAGGTTGTTTTGTGATAGGCAATTTTGATGTCGCCTCAATAAGTTTTGGGCCCTTGCCTGTCGCGGGTACTTGGGCCTCCCACACAAGTGAGGCACCATTTTTATTGGGAGACCCGGGGAACACTGGGTGGTAGGAAATTTGTGTCAGTCCGGTGATGCCACAACTTTCCCACCAAAAATGTGTGGAAAAAGTGATTTTTTCAGCTAAATCTGAGGTTTGCAGGGGATTCTGAGTAAGAAAACATTGGGGGATCCACGCAAGCTATACCTCCCTGGATACCCCCGGGTGTCTAGTTTTCAGAAATGTATGGGTTTGGTAGGTTTCCCTAACTGGCCGCCGAGCACGGGGCCAAAAACCCAGGTGACCCCCCTTGCAAAACCAGGTTGTTTTGTGATAGGCAATTTTGATGTCGCCTCAATACGTTTTGGGCCCTTGCCTGTCGCCGGTACTTGGGCCTCCCACACAAGTGAGGCACCATTTTTATCGGGAGACCTGGGGGAACACTGTGTGGTAGGAAATTTGTGTCAGCTCGGTGATGCCACAACTTTCCCACACAAAAATGTGTGGAAAAAGTGATTTTTTCTGCTAAATCTGAGGTTTGCAGGGGATTCAGGGTAAGAAAACATTGGGGGATCCACGCAAGCCATACCTCCCTAGCATCCCCCGGGTGTCTAGTTTTCAAAAATGTATAGGTTTGCTAGGTTTCCCTAGGTGCCGGCAGAGCTAGGGTTGAAAAACTACAGCTAGGCACTTTGCAAAAAAAGGGTCATTTTTCACTTTGAAAATGTGGTGTGTCCACCTTGCGTTTTGGGCCGTTTCCTGTTGCGGACACTAGGCCTACCCACACAAGTGAGGTACCATTTTTCTCGGAAGACTTTGGGGAATGCGGGGTGGGTGGAATTTTGTGGATCCACGCAGATTCTAGAACTTTGCACCACAGAAATGTGAGGAAAATGTGTTTTTTTGGACAATGTTTTAGGTTTGCAAGGGATTCTGGGTAACAGAACCTGTTGAGAGCCAGTCAAGTCACCCCATCCTGGATTCCCCTGGGTGTCTAGTTTTCAAAAATGTATAGGTTTGCTAGGTTTACCTAGGTGCCGGCGGAGCTTGGTTTCAAAAACTACAGCTAGGCACTTTGCAAAAAAAGGGTCATTTTTCACTGTGAAAATGTGGTGTGTCCACTTTGCGTTTTGGGCCGTTTCCTGTCGCGGGCACTAGGCCTACCTACACAAGTGAGGTACCATTTTTCTCAGAAGTCTTTGGGGAACGCGGGGTGAGTGGAATTTTGTGGATCCACGCAGATTCCAGAACTTTGCACCACAGAAATGTGAGGAAAATGTGTATTTTTTGACAATTGTTTAGGTTTGCAATGGATTCTGGGTAACAGAACCTGGAGAGAGCCAGTGAAGTCACCCCATCCTGGATTCCCCTGGGTGTCTAGTTTTCAAAAATGTATAGTTTTGCTAGGTTTCCCTAGGTGCCGGCGGAGCTAGGGTTCAATAAATGCAGCTAGGCACTTTGCAAAAAAAGGGTCATTTTTCACTGTGAAAATGTGGTGTGTCCACCTTGCGTTTTGGGCCGTTTCCTGTTGCGGGCACTAGGCCTACCCACACAAGTGAGGTACCATTTTTCTCGGAAGACTTTGGGGAACGCGGGGTGTGTGGAATTTTGTGGATCCACGCAGATTCCAGAACTTTGCACCACAGAAATGTGAGGAAAATGTGTTTGTTTTGACAATTTTTTAGGTTTGCAAGGGATTCTGGGTAACAGAACCTGGAGAGAGCCAGTCAAGTCACCCCATCCTGAATTCCCCTAGGTGTCTAGTTTTCAAAAATGTATAGGTTTTCTAGGTTTCCCTAGGTGCCGGCGGAGCTAGGGTTCAAAAACTACAGCTAGGCACTTTGCAAAAAAAGGGTCATTTTTCACTGTGAAAATGTGGAGTGTCCACCTTGCGTTTTGGGCTGTTTCCTATCACGGGCACTAGGCCTACCCACACAAGTGAGGTACCATTTTTCTCAGAAGACTTTGGGGAACGCTGGGTGTGTGGAATTTTGTGGATCCACTCAGATTCCAGAACTTTGCACCACAGAAATGTGAGGAAAATGTGTTTGTTTTGACAATTTTTATTTTTGCAAGGGTTTCTGGGTAACAGAACCTGGAGAGAGCCATTCAAGTCACCCCATCCTGGATTCCAATGGGAGTCTAGTTTTCAAAAATATATAGGTTTGCTAGTTTTACCTAGGTGCCGGCGGAGCTAGGGTTTAAAAACTACAGCTAGGCACTTTGCAAAAAAGGGTCATTTTTCACTGTGAAAATGTGGTGTGTCCACCTTGCGTTTTGGGCCGTTTCCTGTCGCGGGCACTAGGTCTACCCACACAAGTGAGGTACCATTTTTCTCAGAAGACTTTGGGGAACGCAGGGTGGGTGGAATTTTGTGGATCCACGCAGATTCCAGAACTTTGCACCACAGAAATGTGAGGAAAATGTGTTTTTTTTGACAATTTGTTAGGTTTGCAAGGGATTCTGGGTAACAGAACCTGGAGAGAGCCAGTCAAGTCACCCCATCCTGGATTCCCCTGGGTGTCTAGTTTCCAAAAATGTATAGGTTTGCTAGGTTTCCCTAGGTGCCGGCGGAGCTAGGGTTCAAAAACTACAGCTAGGCACTTTGCAAAAAAAGGGTCATTTTTCACTGTGAAAATGTGGAGTGTCCACCTTGCGTTTTGGGCTGTTTCCTGTCGCGGGCACTAGGCCTACCCACAGAAGTGAGGTACCATTTTTCTCAGAAGACTTTGGGGAACGCTGGGTGTGTGGAATTTTGTGGATCCTCTCAGATTCCAGAACTTTGCACCACAGAAATGTGAGGAAAATGTGTTTGTTTTGACAATTTCTTAGGTTTGCAAGGGATTCTGGGTAACAGAACCTGGAGAGAGCCAGTCAAGTCACCCCATCCTGGATTCCCCTGGGAGTCTAGTTTTCAAAAATGTATAGGTTTGCTAAGTTTACCTAGGTGCCGGCAGAGCTAGGGTTTAAAAACTACAGCTAGGCACTTTGCAAAAAAAGGGTCATTTTTCACTGTGTAAATGTGGTGTGTCCACCTTGCGTTTTGGGCCGTTTCCTGTCGCGGGCACTAGCCCTACCCACACAAGTGAGGTACCATTTTTCTCAGAAGACTTTGGGGAACGCAGGGTGGGTGGAATTTTGTGGATCCACGCAGATTCCAGAACTTTGCACCACAGAAATGTGAGGAAAATGTTTTTTTGACAATTTATTAGGTTTGCAAGGGATTCTGGGTAACAGAACCTGGAGAGAGCCAGTCAAGTCACCCCATTCTGGATTCCCCTGGGTGTCTAGTTTCCAAAAATGTATAGGTTTGCTAGGTTTCCCTAGGTGCCGGCAGAGCTAGGGTTAAAAAACTACAGCTAGGCACTTTGCAAAAAAGGGGCAATTTTTCATTGTGAAAATGTGGTGTGTCCATGTTGCGTTTTGAGCCGTTTCCTGTCTTGGACACTAGGCCTACCCACACAAGTGAGGTACCATTTTTATCGGGAGACTTAGGGTACCACAGAATTGTAGAGCAACTGTTATTACCTATTGACTTTCGATGCATTTCTGCCTTCCAAATGAAAGACAATGTGTAAAAAAGAAGTCATTTTGAAAAATGTCCTATAATTCTCATGCTAGTATGGGTATTCCCAATTTCAGAAATGTGCAAATATCTACTGTTTCTAAACTCTATATTTTGTTCCCATTTCAGAAATACATAGGTGACTTTCATACCGATTTTTCCATGTATACATTTTCCCAGAATAATTGCTATACACCCGGTATATAATAAAAAATCATTGCAAGTCGCTGCTCAGTTATTGGCTCTGGGTTCATCGGGTTCTTGGTGAACCTACAAGTCCTATATATCCCCACAACCAGAAAGGTCCAGCGGATGTAACGGTATATTGCTTTCAAACAGCTGTCATAATTAGAAAAAGTTACAGGTGAAAATGTTGACACAAACGGCTGTTTTTTTCAACTAATTTTCAATTTTTCCTATATTTAACTGTTAGTTTCAATAAAGAAACCTTGAAGGATCTACACAAATGACCCCTTGCTGAATTCAAAATTTAGTCTACTTTTCTAAAATGTATAGCTTTCCAGGATCCATTATTGCTTTCATGCCCATTTCTACCATTAACTGGAAGGAGTTTGAAAGCACAAAAAATAGCAAAAATAGGCTATGTCCCAGAAAAATGCCAAAACTGTGTAAAATATTTTGGTTTTCTGACAAAAGTCTGCTTGTTCCTGAAAGCTGGGAAGATGGTGATTTCAGCACCACAACCCCTTTTTTGATACCATTTGCAGGGAAAAAACCAGACGCTTTAATCTGTAGCCCTTTTTTCCCATTTTTCAAAAAAAAAAAAGAATAGTAGCTGTATTTTGGCTAATTTCTGGGTCCCCTCCAGGGGAATCCACTAACCCTGGGTACCTTTAGAATTCCCATGATGTTGGAAAAAAAGGACGCAAATTTGGCGTGGATACCTTATGTGGTCAAAAAGTTACAGGGGCCTAAGCGCGAACTACCCCAAATAGCCAAAAAAAGGCTTAGCACAGGGGGGGAAAAGGCCTAGCAGCGAAGGGGTTAAATGAATTGACATTTCAGAGATATACTTAATTTTGTACAATTGTTGCAACAATGTTTTTTTTTATGTATGAACTATCCACTTAAAATGAAGGTACTCTTTTTCTCTGCTTTAGCAAACCTTTGGTGACTTATAGTGGCTGCTCATTACAATCTAGTTGAAATGAAGAGTTACTCTATATTTGGATAGATGTATGACATTGCCATGCATGCCTTTACCACGTAAGCCTTCATAACGCAGCCTTAACCATGCATGCCTTTACCATGCATAGTAAGTATATTTAAGTAAGTTGTGGCGTTCGCCACTGGGTAGGTATAGTTAGGGCAAGGTTTCTACAGGAAAATCATTTTTTGTTTTCCAAATAACTTTGGTGCCATTTGATGAATCTTCATGAAACTTTGAAAAAAATGTTCTTCCACCTGAGCTCCTTTCTGAAATGTTTCATTGTGATCTATCAAGCAATTGGTGGGAGAGGGCAATACATGTTTTCCCCATTCATTTTTCCATATGAACTTTAGACACAGCTACAGAATCCACAAATCTTCAGCAACTTAAAAATAGTGCTATTAATGAACCCTCCAGGTCTGCCCAGCACACCCACCAAATAATATTTCGGGGTCCTCAAGGGGAGCGTGAGGTTATTTTTATTTTCTAACCATTTTATTGGGTTTTCTTTTTTTTCCATATCTGCTTAACATTTAAAACACAGTGATCATACATTCAGTGTTTCACAACTTCACATGCACAATTAATGCTTTGACATGGGGATATACATAAGGGAGGACAAGTTGGCAATTTATCCACAGTTTATATGGTTGGGAGATGTCAACTGCGTTTCCCTAAATGGTGTAACACCCAATGGTATAGATCCTGAACTGGTGCAAACTCGAGTAGGTCCGGTTATTGCTAACCGGGTGATCAAACTGGGAACTCAGTGATTGGAACAGAAGAAAAAATATGGGGGAGGTGGGAGAGGCGGGCGGTTCATGTTTCTACGGGGTTATGTCAGGGGGCTTGAGTCGTGGCCGGTATTAGGTATTGCTGGGGTGTGGGTTTACCCTGGGTTCCAGGTGTGCGTATGAGGTTAGGCATTGCCTGGTGAACGGCTTGATTCTCTGTTCCGTGCTGTCGGAACCGTTGGAGAAGTTCTGCCCATTCTGCAGAGATGCGTCGGCGGCACACGCCTTGTATCTCTTCATTTCTCAGTGCGTCCTCCTCCACTGCGCCCCACTTAATGACTGCTCCTGACCAGGCTGCTATTGGGGGTCCCTCAGGGGTGCGCCAAAGCATGGCAATTCCGCGCTTTGCTAATAGAAGGGCCAGGGAGGCAAACCGCGCCTGTATTTCATAACGTTTCCGGCTGCGTAACACACCAAGTGCGCAGGCCTCCCATGTGGTTATGTTGGGTATCCCCGTGACCTCCCACAGTCTAGTGTGGATTTCATCCTAGTAAGGTTGTATGGTGGGACAGTTCCAGAACATATGCTGGAAAGTAGCGCCGGGTATATGACAGCGCGGGCAGAGAAATTGTGTCTCTGTATAGTATCGCTGGAGCCGCTCTGGCGTGAGGTATACTCTGTGTAGGAAATTGAACTGAATGTTTTTGAATCTCGCATTTCGGGATACTTTCTTGGGCTATTCTAGAGCCACTTCCCATTCCTTGTCATGTAGTGCCCTCTCTATTTCTGCTTCCCATGTTTGCCGGAGCTGGGTGAGTGGTGTGATCGTGAGCTCCCGAATGGCTTTGTATAGCCAGGTGATTAAGTGTCGTCCCGGGCCCATATTGAGAATTGTGTGTAAAACTGGGTGCGTCGGTGGTTCCCCATCCGATAGGTCCCAAGGTTGCTGGCAGTCTGAGATTAGCTGCCTATGTAGGAGAAATTGTCCTCTCCCTGAGCCCGGTGTCCTCTGCCAGGCAGTCAAAGGTGAGCAACTGACTGTCCTTGAATAGAGAGGCGATCTCATGAAGTGAACAGTCTGTCCATGGCTGCAAGGTGTGGGCTGTGTAATGTGTATTGCCTTGTGGTAGACCTGCCAGTGGGAGGAGCGGGGTGTATAGCTGTGAACTGCGGGAGAGACTGTGGTTTCTGTGCATACACGATTTCGCCACTGTCACATGCAGCGGGTACGGTACTGTCGACCGAGCAGTAGGGAGAAGCAGACGCCATATCGCTGGGAGTGTCAGGGGGCCCGTCTCCGAGCTGGTCTCCTCCACTCCGCGTCCGGCTGTCCAGCAAGACAGCCACTGCAATTGAGCTGCCAGGAAGTATGCCTCAAATATTGGGGCTCCCAATCCACCCTGCGTTGTTGGCAATTGCAGCTTTATCAGGGCCACACTGCGTCTACCTGTGTGCCAAATTAGAGAGGTGGGCAGGGAGTCTAGTTCCTGGAAAAATGAGCATGGAGGGATTATCAGCAGATTTGCAAAGTGGTAGAGGAGTCGTGGCACTATGATAATCTTCACTAGGGCTATTCTGCCGATCAGAGCCAACGGCAAGGTGTCCAGAAACCAATTTGGGCTAGTCTTCCCGCCACTGCCCTACGAAGGTTACCCTCATATAAGTCTGTGGGGGAGTGGTAGAGTCGGATTCCAAGGGAGCAGGGGGCTTGCACACTCCAGCCTAGTCCCACATTACCAATATTTATCTCTTGCGGAGGGAGGTCAGAGCTTAGGGGGTACACCATAGATTTTGCCCAGTTAACCTGTAGGTCTGCCACTATTTCAAACTCGGCAAGTATTTCCCAATTTGGTGCAAGGCACATTGTGATGTCGCGCACGTATATCAGTAGATCATCCGCGTATTAAGACACGCTATGTATTGTGTCTGCTATAGGGATGCCCCATTCCATCCAGCTTTCCCGGAGGCGAATCACCAATGGCTCAATTGCTAATGCGAACAGGAGTGGGGATAACGGGCACCTCTGACACGTGTCTCGCGCTATCGGGAATGGTGCAGAGATATGACGGCCTAGTTGCATGCGGGTCGACAATTCCGTATATAGAAGTTTTGTATACGCTAACAGCGTAGGTCCCTCTCCTATCCGTCGCAGCACCTCAAATAAATAGGACCAGGTCAGAGTGTCAAAGGCTTTCTCTAGGTCCAGGACTAGGCAAGCCGCATGGGGATATCGATCCTTTGCTCAGTCCTGGATGTGAAACAGCCGGCGGATATTATGGGATGCGTTTCTGCCTGGCACGAACCAGCACTGATCCGAGTGAATCAATGTTGGGAGGATCTGCGCGTAGCAATTCGCCAGGATTTTACCCAGTATTTTACAGTCCGTCAATAATAATGTGATTGGTCTATAGGAGGCCAGTGATGTTGGGTCTCGAACTGGCTTTAGGAATGAGATCGTAATGGATTCTCGCAGCGAACTCGGTAGTTCCCCCTTATCAAGTGCCTCTTTATACATAGCTTCTAATTTGGGTGCCAGTTGTGTGGAGAATGTGGCATAATACTCTAAGGGGAGGCCGACGTGGCCCAGGGTTTTTTTATGTGCTAGGGTATGAATCGCATGCTTCATGTTGGTTGCTGTGATTTGTATCTAGGGTTGCTCTATCAGACTGAGGGATTTGCGATATGGTGATGCGGGACAGTAATCTCTCTGCTCGGTCTGGGCTCTCGTGTCCATGCATAGATCTTAGTATAGTAGGTTCTGAAGGCCTGTAATATGTGTTCTTGCGTGCGGACCGTGGTTCCCGTTGGGTATACAATTTCGGTAATTGGAGTTGTTACTGTTTCTTGATGAATGAGCCAGTCTAGTAATGCCCCGGAATGATCTCCTTCTTGGTGGGTTCTAGCTGCATAGGCTTTGAAATTGTATCTGCGGAGATCCACCAGTGCCTCTGTGTATGTGGTATTAGCCTTTGCGATTAGGGCTACAGATGTTTGACCGGCCTCTTCTGCTTTGGTCAGGTTCGCTAGCCTCTTTTCTGAGGCGTTCAGCCTACGATCTAGTGTTCATCAAACCCCTGCTATATGTTTAATGCATGCTCCCCAGATGACTACCTTAAAGGCGTCCCACTCCAATAATCTGGAGGAGGCTGTGTGTGTGTTCTCTGCGAAGTAGTCACGAATGCTGCTTTCTTGTTCATGACGGAACACCGGGTCCTCAAGACAGTCCCGGGGCAATTGCCAGGTGGGGATTGGAGGTGGAGGCAGGGTCCATTTGACCGCCAGCACATGTGTGTCATGGTCTGACACCACTCAACCCAAATAGTCTGTGTGCTGCATCATTGGTACTATTGCCGAGGTGCATAGGAATTGGTCTAGGCATATCCATAGGTCATGCGGGATGGAGTGATGAGAGTAAAGCCTATGAGTGGGGTGCTGGCTTCTCCAGGCATCTGTAAGGGACCAATGTGTTACCCAGGTGCGGTATTGTTCCACTTGTCTGCCCACCGGGGAGCTGGGAAGAGGGGGGCGGGATCTGTCTAGAGACAGGTCCAAAATGCAGTTATATTGTCCGCCCAGAACCCACTGAGACATTGTGAATTGAGCGAGGACACCAGATAAATGGTTCCAAAAACTTCCTTGCTCGGTATTCGGAGCATAGATGCTACCTATCACTATCTGCCTGCCATCCAGATGTCCTCCAGGAGCGCATGTTGCCCCTCCTTGTCTATTACTCTGGCGGTCTCTTGGAAGGGAACTCCTGCCTGACCCAGATCAGTGATCCGCGCGCATACGCTGAGTATGTGGTGGCGCAGAAGATGCCTCGCTATCGCCTTTGTAGCTATCTAGCTCCCCGGTTGTGAGATGCGTCTCTTAAAGCAGTGCTATTTGCGCCTGCTGACGCTTGATGTAGGAATAGACCATGTATCGCTTGCGCGCCGTATGTATACCCCAGACTTTCAGGGTGAGCATGTTAATGTTTGCTGTGCGAGCCAGGATGGGGCATTAGTGGTGGTGGAAGGCGGGGTTTTAGCGAAGACCTCTGGTTTTGCCACCTTCTATCCAGTGTACAGTGTATGTAAATTGGTACAATTGCGCACCTATCGCCTGCTCTTGGCGTAGGGGTTGAGACCAAACTAGGGGGGGAGGGTGAAAACTGTAACGGGATATGATCCCATTTCTGGGGACCTACTGAAACTCGCAGTACATCCATACAAAGCATAGTGTGAACACTCTAACGTTCAATGGGGGGGGCTGCTGTCGCACAGGGTTAGTGCTTTCTGTCTGTGTAGCCCTTGCGGCATCTATCGTAGTAGTGGGTTTGTAGCTTGTAGTAGTCACATTAGTGGGTGTACTGATGAAGTTTAGGTTTCCATGGCCTGTGTATGTCTAGGTAATGTTGCACAGTGCCGAAGTCTTTACTATTGTTTCTCATATAAGTGTGTCCGCTGTCGCAGGTGCCAATTTATCTAGCCACGGAGGCGGGGAGGGGAAGTCAAACTCACCTCTCGGTCGATCTTGAGTGCCCGTGGCCAACCAGAACTGCCGGCTGCCCGTCTTGGAGCTCGTTGTGAGGTCCAGCCACCCCCTGGCACGAGCCGTCTCGGTCTCCCCACTTGCTGGTTCTCGGTGGAGCGCAGCCGCCGTGCCTCCGCCTATCCACCGCAGCCGGAGCTCCTAGCATTACTTGGAAGCACCCCCCAGCGCTGGAGTCTTGCCTCGTTTCTATGGCCCCCAGATCAGGCTCCGCTCCGGTTCTCCGCTGGTTCGGAGAGTAGGGCTTTCTCTCGCCCTCGTATTGGGAATCACTCACTGTGCGCCGCCATTTTGTGTCCGGCCGAGTGTTCTCCCCTCATTATTATCCGCTGCAAGTGCCTTCTCGTAGCCAGCCTAGTGTCCGCTTTCATGTGTGCTGTGCTTGGCCTCCAGATTCTGATGTCAGGGATGTCTCCATTATTGCGGATTATTGACGATTGTCAGGCTCGTACATGGAGCCTTAAGCTATTGCGTCCACCATCTTGGTGTCTTCGGCCACACCAAGGGGAGCGTGAGTTATAGTTACCTTAGGACACGAGTTATCATTACTTGAGATAACTATAACTGATGCATTTCAGTGGTTTTCTACGTTTAAAACATTACATGCATATATATATATATATATACACACACATATCACATTTTATTATAAATTCATTTAAAGTGTAACTTTTTTATTTTGTGGGGAAATGTTAGCTGTACACCACTCAACAATGCGAACTTTAGTTAGGAGGCTGTACTATGTGAAAACGTCTGCTTTATGTTTAGGAGAAATGAATAGGGCACTTTTGCATGGTACTGTGGCAGAGGTAGAAAAGGTTTGTGATGATATGCAGTTTTGTTTCTTTGGTCCAGAACAGGACTGTAAGGAAATTGAAGAGTTGATAACAGGAGGAGTTGCAGAATAGGACACAGGTACTACAGTTGATAGTTTTGAAGAAGAGATTACAACATTTAAGACAGTATGTGCTGAAAAACCAGAGTATGTTTGTATATGCTGTCGACACACTCCCTACAAGAATCAAACGCGGACTGTTGACTTATATTTAAAAAGTGAAAAAGAGAATAATGATAACTGGCAAAAGTTTGCACTTTACTTATTTGTAGAACAACAATTTGACTTATCCACACAACAAGTTATATGTAAGTAATGCTACTGTAAATTGGAGGATAATAAAATACCTGCTAGAGCTGTGCATAACAAGTTAGAACTGCTTCTCATTCCAGAACACTTCAAGGTTTAAATATGTATGAGTCCATTCTTATCCAAACTATACATCCATTTCAAGCTATAGTATGTATGGAGCCAAAGACTGGCAAGTTACCCTCAACAGAGCTGCAGAAAGGTCTAAAAGGTAGAGTAGTGTATTTATCATTAGATGTCAAGGAAAACATTGAAATGGTAGTGGTAGATAGATATTTAGAGGAAGGACTAGTAATTCTAGTAAATGTTGTGCCTACCAAGAACAAGAAGATATGGCAGGAGTTAGTAGATGTTACCAAAGTTAAAAAAGCAAATATATCTGGTACAAAACAATGTTTACTATAGAAATGTGGAAATCCTGCTAGATATCACACATATGGAGGATGAGACATTTCCATCAACAGGTCAGATTGAGAAGGTGGGTCAGTCCAGAACTGGAGAAATTTATGAACATTATAGCATCCACCCTTCGCATTCTAAAGAGGTTATTGGTGATGCCATTGAGCCGTTTCAAATGAAGGAAGCAAAAGGAGCTCCATTAAGTGTGTGGGAATTTTTTTTAGAAGCTCGTGTTTCCCAAATCTTTTTCCTACTGGAGTAGGTGTCATGTATGACGAGCGGCCTCTGCAAATACCTGCAGCTGAGTATAGATGTAGTACACTTTATTCAGAAGATTCTAGATTTCGTCAGTGTATTCCATATATATTTCACCTATTAGTTAAGAGTGACTTGTCTGGCCTCTCATATGCCGTGAATCATATTCTAAAAACAGGAGTTAATTTGCATAATATATCAGCAAGAGAACTTTTGGAGAATGTTCAAGGAAAAGATGAGTACTTGGAATACAATTTAATAAACCTAATGGCATGTTAGCGTGGGACTAATGAATATTGGTATCGGCGTCATGGTGAACTGAAGTGCATGTTGAGGAACCTTGGAGCACCTACTTGGTTTCTGACACTGAGTTGTGCTGAACATGCATGGGATGACCTGCTAGAATTCTTGCAGGAGGCAAATTCAAATATAAAAGACATTCATCTGAAGACGCCAGGAGAACTATGCTCACTAGTCCCTGCAAATGTTTGCAGATATTTTAATCACAGATTTCAAGCAATGATGGCTTTCAATCTTGAACAAAACAAAACCTCCTCTTGGTGAAGTGATTGCTTTCTTTTGGCATAAAGGGTACCACGCCAGAGGTGCTCCCCATATTCACATGCTGTTGTGGGTAAAAGATTCCCCAAAGTTTAGAACAGACAGTGATGAGTCTATGTAGTCTTTTATTGAGAAGTATGTAGCTTGTTCCATTCCAGTGGAGAGTAGTGACAACATATTAAGAGAACAAGTTCTACAATTTCAAAATCATAGATGTGGAAAATACTGTCAGCAAAAATACAGAGCAAAAGGGACATTTTATACAAGATGTCGTTTCGGATTCCCACGACCTCTAATCTCACAAGGAAGAGTCAACAGCTTTTTGTCTGCAGTCAGACATACACTTACAGGATAGCACCTAAAAATAAATACAACCTAAGAAGAACAGAAGCCTCCAAATACATTAATAACTACAACCCTGTGATTCTGAAGATGTGGAATACAAACATGGATGTACAGTTTGTAACAATTATAACAAAGATAACATGAATATACATATAATACATACAAACAGAAAGTATACATAGAACATAATTGACAATAACAAACATTACAAACGAAAGGACCCAAGACCAATACAATAATTTAAAAAAAGAGAAAGTTTACAAAACAATAACGATAAGACACAAGGATAGACATAATAAATATACATATAAAAACATCTAACCATACAATTTACAAAACGGGGGGTGGTGAACATTAATATTCAAAGGTTGGAAAACATAATAACAGCATGGGAATAAACCTCTGACGAGATCGCATGTCTGGTAATTGGGACCGTTTCGGTTCCGATTCCAATGGTACACTCACCTGCTTCTCTTCATTTTCAGAAATTGATATCAGGTTTCATCTACACCTGGTTTTTCTACAATTGTACAGTTTTAGTTTGAAAAGGCTTTCTCACAGAGAGATAGGCTCCTATGAATGTGTAGACTGGTTAAGCTCAGCTAGTTTGTTTTCTAAATCTAGAGGAGTTCTATGGGTAAGTTTAGGGCTGCCTAATAATCGTAATAGAGTACTGAATTATTTTCCTGAAATTCAAAATCTGGCAGAATTTGAGCCACACAGTACAGCTATTCTGAAGAGTAACATGCTGGATGCGTACTATCCAAAAAGAAGTCCTCATCTGGAAAGGATGTGTCTCAATGAAATACTTCAACATTATACTTTCAGAATTAATGTCAGTGAAAACATAGATGAAGGTAAATTTGCTGTGGCTGGATGTGAAGGATGTTTGGTGAGACATAACAAAGGAAATTTAATCAACCATTGAGAGCTAAGTTGCCAAACTCCAGACAAAAGAGAGTTTTTCTATTTAGCCTTGTTACAGTTGTTTAAGACATTGTGGACTGAAAGTGAGCTATTTGGAGAATTTGACTGTTATGAAGACTCATTCAACGCTGTGAAAGACAGCATTGAATGTGCTGTGTGTTTCCAGTGTATTTTCAAAAGTTGAGAGAAGAGATTGAACAAAAAGAAACAATTGCTGCTGACATAGCAAGAGAGAGTTCTCAGAGCAGTCAAAGTTCGGCACCTGGAAGTCAAGATCCTCTTGGGCAGCCAATCATTGAAAATTAAGCTGCAATAGCTATGAATGGAGTGGAGAATGCAATGCAGCAAGTAAGATGGGAAACTGTGGATCTATAACTACTATTACAGCAATTGAATGCAGATCAGAAAGAAATTTTTGAAGAGGTAAAAGGTAAAGTAGAACATGGAATTATCCATGAGAATAAAAAGTGTCCATGTTCTGCATATAAACCAGTTCTATTGAACATAAGTGGTCAAGCTGGAACTGGAAAAAGCTTCTTGATTAAAGTACTGACAAGTTACCTACAGAAGACAACAGATTTGTCGTGTGTAGTCACTGCACCAAACGGCTTAGTTGCTCATAATCTTAAAGCAGTTACCCTACATCGATTAATAATGCTGGCTGTTTAATATGACAACAAATTACAATACATCAAAATATTTGGTGATGCTTGTCATGAAGTGGCAAGAGTATTAAAGAAATTACAGCTACTAATTATTGATGAAGTCAGCATGGTGTCTAACCTAATTCTAGCTTTTATACATTTAAGAATGCAACAAATATCAAAAACTTACTATGATGTACTTTTAGGTGGAAAACACTTAATAGTCTTTGGAGACCTACTACAACTAACTCCCATGAAAGGACAACCTGTATTCAAGAAACTACTATATACTGAAACAAGGAATTCACTAGGAAGTATTGGAAATGTAAACATTTAGAAAAACTTTCAATTCAAAGAGTTAATCCAAAATATGCGCCAAGCATCAGATATGCATTATGCAGATATACTAAAGGATATAAGAGTGGGAGTCCTCACAAAAGAGGGAAAGACAGTATTACAAACCCGTCTCATCAAAAATGTGTTTCCAAGTAATGTTTCAGCTGCTGAAGTAATGTATCATTTTGTTAAGGAAGAGAAGTTTATTGTTTGTTTGATGCCAACTCCTGAGGAGTGTAGTAAATTCAATGAACAAGTATTGCAAAAGGAAAAAGATGAGATAGTCGAAATTAGAGCAAATGATAAAATGGAACATCAAGGAGTTATAGTCCTGCTAACAGAAAAACTCCAATCAAAATTGGATAGTTTAGAAAAGTCTGTGTCGAAAACAGCAGGATTAGAAAAACAGTTATGTATCTGTAAAAATTGTCGTATTATCTTACATCGTAATGTAAATGTTGAAGAAGGGCTAGTGAATGGTGCAATGGGTAAAGTTATGAAAATTGTTAAGTATCCAAACAGTAATGATGTGGAATACTTAGCCAAAAATGTTTATGATATTGCTGAAGATTAGCAGATTGGTAGCTGCGTTGTACGTTTCCTACTTGTGAAAGACTTGTTTGTTCAGCAAAAGCAGTTCTCAGTGTCTTTAGCATACACAGTAACTATTCACAAATAGCAAGGTTAAAGTGCAGATACAGGTCTTGTTAATATTGTTAGTAGTGTAGTCAAATAAGGAATGTCATATGTTGCTTTGTCGAGAATTAGAACATTGCCTGGTTTATTTCTGATTGATTTTGATGAGAAGAAAGTAAGTGCTGATGTGAGCTGTGTAACGGAGTATAATCGGCTAAGAGCTCAATATGCTCCTCATTTAGGCCAGCATCCTGTGGTACAAAAAAGCAATACGTTGTTCAAAGCGGAAAATATCAAAACTGTCTATCAGAGTTGAACAGAAAGATAAACAAAAAGAAAATCAACAAGGAGGAAAGAAAAGAAAACTAGAGCACAATGAGGAAATACAAGGCTATCACTTTGATAATAAATCTGGAGTTAACTGGTATGTAAATGTAGTGTTAAATGGACTATATCATTTGCCTCATTTTACAAATTCGATTAAAGAAAAGGTAGATAAAAGAATGTCTTCACAATTGTGTAGTTTACTTGAAGAATTAAAAAGTGATAGAAGTATTATACATTCTGCTACTGGAATAAGAAAACTCACCGATGACTCTACTGGAGGAGCAGTGTTCTCACAAAATCTGCAGCATGATGCTCAAGAATTTCTAATGGTAATGCTAGGACTACTAGATGAAGAAGATGTGAATATCAGTGAATTATTTAGTTTAATTTATAAATGGACCCATAACTGTGAAGATTGTGAATTTACGTCTAGCACTGAAATCAATTCAGAACTATTCCTCTACTTGACATTACCAGATTGTAAAGCTGTGCCATTTGAAGATTGAACTACAAAAGCCCATCAAGATATGACTTGTCCAAACTGCAGATTAGAACTTAGGTCAACGTTGTTTCTACAAAGGTATGGAAAATATATCATAGTCATGCTACAACGATGCAGAGTGGACGGTACTAAATTAGGAACTGAAATTACAAACTTTAAAGCTGCGCAAATTTCCATCTCAAAAAGAACTTTCACAACTATAGCATTCATATTTCATGAAGGAGTTAATATAACCTCTAGACACTACACAATATATTTAATATGTCAAACAAGATGGACAGAGTGCAATGACATACAAGTGACATTCAAATCAAGACTACCCAAAAAGTTACCAAACTCATATCTGCTATTTCTGGAACCCAAGTTCTAAGGAGAATCTAGGATAAGAAAACGTGGTATTGTGTTGACATATATATGGATTATGTGTTTCAGAGACATTATTCAGTCTATTGGGGTATTGTCTACAGCAAGCTGTTAGAAATAAAGGACTCTTTTTAACTACGGGAAAGGAATTTATCAAACATTTGAGGACTACATTGTGTTACTACAGATAAAAAGTAAATGGAGGTACTATAATACCAGTAGCCTTAAGTTGCATGTGAAAAGTCTCATCACCACTAAAAAAAAGTCCCCTTTTGTTTCTGCTACAGCAACTTCTACGTAGTACTATGAGTTATGTTTTTCATACATGGACTGAGAACATTTTAGACATAATTTGGCCTCACAGGGATGATGTTTACAAACGATATGCAAAAAGAAGACTGCTTCATAATTGTTGGACATTTTGTACCAGAAATACAAATATCAGAAACAGTTCTAACATATAGTTGCTTTCATTAAGGTAGTAACCTATCAGCAAGCCAGTATTAAAAAACTTGTAGTGAGTGCAGTGAACAGTATGACATAGTTGTAATGATCTTCTGTGCACAATTTTTTTTTTTTACAATCCGTTGATTGTTTTTTCCCACTGTTTAAAGATGATTCTTCATACAAAGCACTGTTGAAAGTGAACAAGTATGAAAGCTAAAAACAGGAAAAAGCAGTGAAACATTTGTCTATGTTGAATTTAAGTTGTGGTTGAAAAATATATGTTGTTTGGTTGCTTAATGTTCGAAATGAAATTCTAATACATTTTTATCTGCTTCCATTTTTTCACAGTGGCTGGAGGTCGAGATACATTACGTGTGTCAAATCACTAATCTAGTGATGGATTCATTGAGTAACTACTCATGTACTCATCCCATTTCCCAGTCACAACAGTTGCACTTGTCCAATCATCCAGCCACTACCTAAGCAGTCATCCAATCACTCAGGTACTGCACTTGAAATCATCTAATCTCCTAGCCACTATTCAGGCACTAATCCAATCACCCAGGAGCTACCCATGCACTATGCAATCACCCAGACACTATGTATGCACTCATCCATTCACTGAGGCACTGCCCATGCACTCATCCATTCACCCAGGCACTACTCATGGACTCATCCAATCACCCAGGCAGTACCCATGCACTCATCCAATCACCCAGGCACTATTCGTGCACTCACTCAATCACCCAGGCACTACCCTTGCACTCATCCATTCACTCAGGTACTACCCATGCACTCATCCATTCAGTCAGGCATTATCTATGCACTCATCCATTCGCCCAGGCACTATATATGCTTTCATCTATTCACTCAGGCACTACCCATGCACTCATCCATTCACCCAGGCACTACCCATGCACTTCTCCATTCACTCAGGCACTACCCATGCACTCATCCATTCACCCAGGTACTACCCATGCAAACATCCAATCAGCCAATCACTACCTTTCCACTCGTCGATTCACTCAGGCAGTGCCCATGCACTCATCTACTAACTCAGGCACTACCCATGCACTCATCCAATGACCCAGGCACTACTGTTCCACTCATCCATTCACTCACACAGTACCCATGCACTCATCCATTCACTCAAGCACTACCCATGCACTCATCCAATCACCCAGGCACTACCCATGCACTCATCCAATCACTCAGGCAGTATGCATGCACTCACCAATCACCCAAGCACTATCCAAGCACTCACCCAATCACGCAGGCAGTACCCTTGCACTCATCCAAATATCCAGGCATTACCCATGGACTCATCCAATCACTAAGGCACTACTTATGCACTCATAGATTCAGCCAGGCTGCACTGCTGCACTCATTGTAACATCCATTCACCAGTTATGCACTCATTCAACTATCCGTACACCGGTCATACACTAATTTCAACATATATGCATACTTTATCTTTTTTTAACTGTAAAAGGCGGTTCCAACAAGAACCTTTTTGTTATTTTTTTAGTGCTTTTGTAAAGTTTTACATTTTCTTTTCTTCTTTTTTATCATATCAAAAATGGCAACTGGGACAGGAGGAACTGAAAAAATATGGATTGAAAAATGTGCAAAACATATAAAAGGGGAAAAATAGCATGTATGCTGATTTGCAACATTGCGAATAGCTGTAAGACACTGCTCACCAGCACTTATGACAACACTACATTCCATGCAGTACGTGGCCATTCTTGAAAACTCTGGAGCCATATCTGTTACTGTAGTCTGCACCTCTGAAGGGTCTTTCTCGCTGGGAATTGTTGCTGCTGCCACTGAAGTAGATGGTCCTCCAGCTTCCCTCTGCTTGATCACCAGTTGGAGGCGTTTTTTAAGATAGGTTTTTAGATGATATACCATGGACGTTGTCTCACATTTCTTGTTCGTCCCTCTAGAGAGAGTCTTGTTGCAGATTGTGCATTGGACAAGTTTGGAAGCAGTTTTAGATTCCCCCTGATGGGATTTAAAAAAAATCCAATGCCACACTGGTTCTCTTTTGTGGAGGTTCCTCCTCTTCCAAATCTTAAGTCTCCACCTCCCCAACATCCTGGTCCAGCTGTTGGTTCTGCTGACCCCCATCTTGTTCCTGTGAACTTTGCACACCAAGATGAATCCACCTGCTCAGAATGAAGTGCCATGAAAGAAGATTCAAGAAGGAGGAGTGGGTGTGTACTTCCTTTTGATTTTGCTGAAAAGTATATTATCCAATGATATTCGTTGCTTTCCCAGTCATGTGATATTTGCAGTGATTGATATGTTTGCGGTTACTGCGGTGAAGCGGAAATTCAAAATACAAGTTTAAAGTAGTTCTCTTTAAAAATGTAGAGAAAATCAGACCTTTCAATGCTATAATCGTGAACAGCTATACTGAAACTTTTTCACAATACCTCTACATATATGTTTCTGAGTTGTTGAAAAACACGCGGTATCCTCGATTACCGACGTCATTGCGGCTTCCGCTGTCTTCGCGGAAATGGAAATTGTTTTTGAAGATGATTATTCTGGAAACTCACAACATAAATATGAGTTTGAAAAGTACACTAATAAAGCTCTACTGTTAAATATACTGTAGAATATGTCTATATATATGTTTTACACTTTGTACAAAACACATGCTCTTTGCGACTACCGAGGTCACTGTGATGATGTTGGTAGTCGCAAATATGACTTTTTTTTTGTAAAGGTGGTTTTCTCCTAAATTGATCACAGAAGGAAAAGTTTAAACAATATTTTACTAAATATTTAGACAAACTTTATTTAAAAAATGTCTTTATGTGTATTTTTCAGCATGTGAAACACATTTACTGATCACAGATTCTCCACAGTAAATGCAAGAATGTTGTGCCAAATCCAAAAATGAGTGGTATATAAAATAAATATAATACACAATATCAAATTATAGAAAGAAAATACGAAAATCTTAGAGGTTCACTTAAAAAAAATGTACGTTACAATTATGAAATAGAACTTTAAAAAAACTTTAGAAACTGAAAAAACCAAAGGTTACAGAGCCGTTATAGCTAAGAATTAGCATTTAGGAAACCTTCGAAATTCACTGAAAAAAAACAAAGGTTACAGGGACGTTATAGTTAGGAAATATAATTTAAAAAAACCCTTGAAATTCACTGAAAAAAATCAAAGGTTACATGGATGTTATAGCAAGGCTGACATTTCACTTGTACAAAACCAGAGAAATTCAGCAGTTATAGTTAGCTGAACTAACTATAACTCGTGCCCCTGCAATGCACTGCTTATGACCTCACATATTACATCACTCATGACATGGTCAGTGACATCACTGATGACATCACTGATGACATCTCAAATGACATCACTCATGACATCACTGATAACATCATCCATAGAATCTCTGACGCACCCACTCACATCCCCATATAACCTTTCATACACCCACTCTAACTTCCACACTACCATTCTCAAAATTATTGACACACCTATACCAGTACTTACACACCCACTCTCTGATTCATACATCTACACACACATCCACTCAGTCACCCATACAGCCACGCATACACCAACTTGCTCACTAATACAGCCACTGATATATCTACTCATACACCCATACAGCCACTCACACACTCAGTCACTCATAGAGGTACTCACACAGCCATTTACTCACCTTTGCAGTTATACACACTAACTCACTTATTCATGCAGATACTAGCACATACTCACTCACCTATACAGTCACTGACATAAGCACACACTCACCCATAAAGCGACTATCACAATACCTCACTTACACATACAGTCACTCATATACTCCAACACTCACCTATACTGACTTTCACATATCCAGTTACTCACCCATATACTATTGACATATTCATTCACTCACTGACACACCCATACACACAGTCAGTCGCCTATACAGCCCCTCACTTACACACTCACTAACCCATACAGCCACTGAATCACGAACTCACTCATCCATGCAGGCAGTCATGCACCCTCTCACCCAGCCACACAGACACTCATACACCCATACAGGTACTCAAACACCCAATCAATCACCCATACAGCCACTCATGTACCCACTCACCAACCTATACAGCCACTTAGACACCAACTGACAGACTGATACAGACATTCTCAAAACCTAGTCACTCATCCATACATTCACTGAGACACATATAATCACTCACTTATACAGTCAGTCACTCACCCACTAAATCATCCATACAGGCACTCATACACCCACTGATTCATCAATACACCTTGGTGTATATATATATTTCACACTCATAAACTTTTTAGAAACACTCACAGTCACCGGATGATGTCATCAGTGATGACATCAGTGATGTCTTTGAGTTGCCATCAGTTATGTCATCAGTGATGTCACTGACCATGTCATGAGTGATGTAATATGTGAGGTCATAAGCACTGCATTGCGGTGCAAGTTTTTGGTTCAGCTGCTGTGTTGAAAGTTTCAGGGTGACACATCAAGCTGGGGCCGAGTAAAAAGAGGGTCCCAAAATGCGTTTTCCTATATGTTATGTCTATGGTGATTTTCATTTTTTGTACATGACTACAGCCCGAACCACTGAACAAAATTACGCCAAATTTGGCGGAAAGCTAGATGTTGGTCAAGAAAGTGTGCTTTTTGTGATTTGGTGTAAATCCGTTCAGTAGTTTTTGAGATATTTAACTTAAAAAAATATCAATATCTGGGGACACAAGTCCTTGCAGTGGACTCGCGGATCCTACTAAAATTTGATTGGCTGCCAGCACTTCAACCAGGAAGTGCTGGCAGCTATCTTGGGACTCGGCATGAATTTTAAAAAAGTGTTGACAGGATCCTTGGATCCCGTTGAAAAGTTTAAAAAAAGATTTTTTCGCCCTCCGGGTTCCCTATGGAACCCCCCCCGCAAGAGGACTAGAGGGTCAGGGTGTTTCTACCCTGCCCCCTTTTCTTTTTTTTACCTTTTTTTCTGGGACTCGGCTTGAGCTGAGTCCCAAGATGGCTGCCAACACTTCCTGGTTTGATTTGTTGGCAGCCAATCAGATCTCAGCACAAGATTGAGAGGGGTTGCGGATCCTCCGCGTCCCTATATATACAATTGGAAATTTCTTTTAATTACTCTGCTACTACTGAATGGATTTACACTAAATCACAAAATGGCACTTCCCTGAACCAAGATCTACATTTCTGCCAAATTTGGTGTAATTCCGTTCAGCAGTTCGGGCTGTAGCCGTGTCTAAAGTTGCCTATTGAAATTAACATGGGAAATATATATATATATATATAGTATAACTGCCGAAACGCGTCTCTCTTTGGTGTTCCATTACCTGGGGTGAACTGACTCAATAAACAGGTTCTATGCCCCTGATATCGAGTGCCGGTTCCCTTTCTTGTAATGAAGGTTGGGAGAAAGTTTTTGAATATTTCTAGTGCTGGCGGAGGCACTGTTTTCAAGGCACCACCAGCGATCAGGCAGCACGCCAGCATACCGCAACCCTTTGAACTATGTATCAGGCAGGCGTGCCCCCAGACAAGGAGTGTGACAATGGAGATGAGGAAACAGCAGAAAGGAGAGAGGCAGGTCCAACGCTGGAAGCATAGGCTTTCATGGCGGGGACTGGGTCTCCTCCGCAATTCAACCCAGCCTCACCCTAGGATTACCACCTTTGTTTGGAGCTGGGCACTGCAAATGGCACTGGCCGGGCGGTGAGGTCAGGGGACCTCAGCACTGATTGTCAGATCGAGACACACCAGATGCAGGAATTAAGTTGAACATTGCAGCCACCTGTTCATGAGTAAGTTGTTTGGAAAAGTACAACATGGAATGTTGAATGCAGAGATTGACATTTTTTCAAATTGCGAGAGTGGATTCCTCCACGGAGATTAGAGTCATGATCTACATGACAGGTGTTCCTTAATGAATCCGAAGGCGGCATTGATGTAAATGATCTTGTTTTAATGGAAGGTTTTAGTGCATGTCATTTGGTTGAAGTACACAACTTTTAAATGCCACCATCGCAGCTGAGGACTTAAATGATATTCCAGTACGGTTTTTACAAGTGCCAATTTGATGCATGCAGGGACTGCAGAATTAAATGGATCTTGGTTTCAGAAATAGCGCTCAGATGGACTGATTGGAAGTTTCATAGGAACTCTCTTTGAGCTTTATATAAATCAGTATCGACACTGGGTAACTGTAATAACAATGTTTTATTGCTGAAATGTTCCGTATGTGTCCCGATATGGTAAATAACCTTGCTGCTTAGAGAAGTGCATTTTTTATGTCTATGGTTGTGAATGTTTAAATTGAGCACCAATATGGCGCTCTTCAGATTGATAAAGGCAGTATAACTGCTGAAACGCGTCTCTCTTTGGTGTTCCAGTACCTGGGGTGAACTGACTCAATAAACAGGTTCTAAGCCCCTGATATCGAATGCCGGTTCCCTTTCTTGTAATGAAGGTTGGGAGAAAGTTTTTGAATATTTCTAGCGCTGGCGGAGGCGCTGTTTTCCTGGCCCCACCAGCGATCAGGCAGCACAACAGCATACCGCAAACCTTTGAACTATATATATATATATATATATATATATATATATATATATATATATATATTATCTACTGGCGGTCGCCAGGAGATAGTTATAGTTAGGACCTATTTTCCATAGGAAATCCGCGACATTCTATTTGAAATAACTCTCTTGCCGGTTGACGTATCTTCGCGAAATTTTCAAACTTTATGGCCCGCTCCAGTCCGCTCCTACCCTGAAAGTCTCGGGGTGATTCGTCAAGCGGGGGCCGAGAAAAAAGGGGGGTCCCAAAACGTGTTTTCCCCATTCATTTTTCCATAGGAAACTTTAGACACGGCTACAGCCCGAACTGCTGAACGGAATTACACCAAATTTGGCAAAGAGGTAGTTCTTGGTTCAGAAAGAACCCTTTTTGTTAAATGGTGTAAATCCGTTCAGTAGTTCCTGAGAAATTCACAATTAAAATCACATATATATCTATGGCTGCGTCGGTTCCGCGTACCCTCCCGATCACGAGCTGCATGCTAATTGGCTGTCAACACTCCAAATCAGGAAGTGTTGACAGCCATTTTGTCCCTCGGTAGAACCGAGGGACAGAAACAAGTGCGCAAAGCGCAAAAGGGGGCAGGGTAGAAACACCCTGACCCCCTAGGTCTGCTCAGGGGTCCCACAAGGACCCCTGGGCAGAAAAAGCATTTTCTTTTTTTAAATCGGCGGGATGCGCTTAGGGTGCGCGGATCCCGCTGAGAAAAAAAAGAAGCAAGTGCGCAAAACGCACAAAGGGGGCAGGGTAGAAACACCCTAACCCCTAGGCCTGCTCAGGGGTCCCACAAGGACCCCCTGGGCAAAAAAAGCATTTAAAAAAAAAGAAAATCGGCAGGATGCGCTCAGGGTGCGCAGATCCTGCCGAAAAAAAAATCGAAGCGCGGTCTCCCGCGCTCAATGGTAATCTGCCCCCGGGTGGGCCAAGTCCCGGGGGCATGCTGAGGGGGTTTATTTTATGTATGGGGGCCTCTAAGGCCCCCAAGCCCCGGGGACCCCCACCCCCGGGGCTTTATTAGAAAAGTTGCGGGAGGGCTCTGAGCCCTCCCGCAGCCCCGGGACCACCACCTCCCCGGGGCTTCTTTATTTTTAAATTAACCTGTGTGGGGGACTCCAGCCCCCACACGCCCCGAGGACCACCACCTCCCGGGGCACTAACAAAATTGAAAATGGGGGTCCGTTTTGGACCCCCAAGCCCCGGGGACCACCACCTCCCGGGGCTTTGAAAATGTGGGGAGGGGGGGCCGCGCGGCCCCCTCCTGGAGCCAGTGATGGCCCTGAGGACCGCCACCCCCAGGGCCGGCTCCTGCAGTGTCCCGGGGTGCCTACCCCGGGACACTGCAGTTTGCAATGACAGGACGGGAGCCTCGCGGCTCCCGTCCTGTCATTGCAAACTGCTTTGAATTTTGGAAGCGAGAGCAGGGAAAGCTGCTCTTGCTTCCAAAATTCAAAGCAGAATTACTTTCCACATGGGGAGCTGCATATTAGCAGCTCCCCATGTGGAAAGCAATGCCGGCTCGCGCAGGAGGCGGGGAGCCGGCACGGTCCGTGGGGGAGTTGGGGTCCCCCCACGGACCCCAAAAGGATAGGGCCAGCCCCGGGGGATGGGGTCCCCGGGGCAAGTAGTGGCCTGGGAGGGGGGCCATGCGGTCCCCCTTCCCCAAAATTTTTTGGGGAAAAAAAAAAAACAAAGGCCGGCTCCGGGGGATGGGGTCCTTAGGAGGGGAACCCAGGCAGCCCCCTCCATCAAAAAAAAAAAAAAAAAGTGGCAATGGCCCGGGACTATGGGGTCCCCGGGTCGAAATTGGCCACGGGAGGGGGCACACGCGGTCCCTTCCCAGTCCTTTTTTTTTTTTTTTTTTAAAAGGGGACAGGCTCTGGGGGATGGGGTCCCCAGGGCTCAAAAAATTACTAAAAAGGGGGGCCACACAGCCCCCTTTTAAAAAATTTTTTAAAAAAAATTAAAAAACGGCATCGCGAGGGAGGCCACGTCCCTCTTTGACAGCACTCTGCAAACGCGCCCCCTGGCGCGTTTGCAGAGAGGGAACAATCCCCTTGAATACTGGGGGTCCCTGGGGGCCAACTAGCCCACCAGGAACCTCCAGTATGCGCCAGGGGCTGCATTGCACAGAGGTGTACAGAGGCCACGCCCTTTTACACCTCTCTGCAACGCAGCTCTGTGGCGCTTTTTGGATATACCTGTTGGGCTAGTTGGCCCCCAGGGACCCTCAGGATTCAAGGGGAGTTAATCCCCCGACTTGAAACGCGCCACGGGGCGCGTTTGCACAGTGGTGAAGGGAGGGGGCGGGGCTTCAGGTGACATGTGTGCAAACAGGCCCCGTGGCGCGTTTTAAGATGGGGAATTAAATCCCCTTCAATCCTGAGGGTCCCTGGGGGCCAACTAGCCCACCATGTACTTCTAAAAAGCGCCACAGAGCTGCGTTGCAGAGAGGTGTAAAAAGGGGCGTGGCCTCTGTACACGTCTCTGCAACGCAGCCCCCTGCGCATACTGGAGGTTCCTGGTGGGCTAGTTGGCCCCCAGGGACCCTCATGATTAAAGGGGACTTAATCCCCCAACCTACAACGCGCCACGGGGCGCGTTTGCACAGATGTCACCTCAGGCCCCGCCCTCCCTTCACCATTGTGCAAATATTCCTCTAAAATCAGCCGAAATACGAATTCCGATTTACTCACCTGTTATCAGGAGAGACCTCAGTGCTGCATCTTTCAGCCCAGTACTGATCCTGAAAAGTAATTTTAACCGTACTTACCAGTAACTTGAATTTCCTTCCATAGGATATCATTGCCAGCTTTTTGCTGGAAAAGTTTCTAAGTGTCGATTTTTGAAACATACAAATATTCCTCTAAAATCAGCAGAAATACGAATTCCGATTTACTCACCTGTTATCAGGAGAGCTCAGTGCTGCATCTTTCAGCCCAGTACTGATCCTGAAAAGTAATTTTAACCGTACTTACCAGTAACTTGAATTTCCTTCCATAGGATATCATTGCCTGCTTTTTGCTGAAAAAGTTTCTAAGTGTCGATTATTGAAACATACAAATATTCCTCTAAAATCAGCCGAAATACGAATTCCGATTTACTCACCTGTTATCAGGAGAGACCTCAGTGCTGCATCTTTCAGCCCAGTACTGATCCTGAAAAGTAATTTTAACCGTACTTACCAGTAACTTGAATTTCCTTCCATAGGATATCATTGCCTGCTTTTTGCTGGAAAAGTTTCTAAGTGTGGAGTTTTGGAACTTTATAATATTCCTCTAAAATCAGCCGAAATACGAATTCCGATTTATTCACCTGTTATCATGAGAGACCTCAGTGCTGCATCTTTCAGCCCAGTACTGATCCTGAAAAGTAATTTTAACCGTACTTACCAGTAACTTGAATTTCCTTCCATAGGATATCATTGCCTGCTTTTTGCTGAAAATGTTTCTAAGTGTCGATTTTTGAAACATACAAATATTCCTCTAAAATCAGCCGAAATACGAATTCCGATTTACTCACCTGTTATCAGGAGAGAACCCAGTGCTGCATCTTTTAGCCCAGCACTGACCCTGAAAAGTAATTCTAACCGTACTTACCAGTAACTTGTATTTCCTTCCATAGGAATCCATTGTCTGGTTTTCAGCAGAAAAGTTTCAGTGTCGATTTTCACAAACTACAAATATTCCTTAAAAATCGCCTGTATGACTTAAACGCATTCTTTCAACTGTTTACAGGAGATGCACCAGTGCTGGATCCAGGATCCACCACTGAGTGAGAAAAAGTCACGATAACACTACTTACCTGCTAAGTGAATTTCCTCCCATAGGATAACATTGGTGATTCTATGTGAAAAAGTTTCTAAGTGTCAACTTTTAAAATACAATAATATTCCTTAAAAATCACTACTGTAACCAAAACGCTTTTACTCAACTGTTTACAGGAGATGTCCCAGGACTGAATCTAGGATCCAGTCCTGTGGTTAGAAAAGTAATCCATAAAGTAACTAATTGCATTTAGCTAGAAATTCACATTGAGCTCAATGTTGCATTGTGTTTGAAATTGTGTTGCCCATTGCAACAACTGTAACTACTGTACTTAAAAGTCTATTGCCTATTTGCAAAGTATTTAAAGTAAATTAATTCATTCTGAGAAAGTATATTTTGTAATGTAATGTATGATGTAATTACAATGTAATTTAAAAAATAAAATATCTAAAAATATATAGTTTAAAAAAATGTAGTAAATCAGTATGAAAAAAATAAAAATAACAATTAATACATTTAAAAATTGGCATTTACAAAAACTTTGAAATTCACTGAAAAAACCATAGGTTTCAGACATGTTTTAGTTAGGAATTAGCATTTAAAAAACCTTTGAAATTCACTGAAAAAACCATAGGTTTCAGACATGTTATAGTTAGAAATTAGCATTTAAAAAACCTTTGAAATTCACTTAAAAACCATAGGTTTCAGGCACGTTATAGTTAGAAATTAGCATTTAAAAACCTTACAAATTCACTGAAAAAACCATAGGTTTTAGGGACAGTTATAGTTACTTGGACATTGCACTCGTACAAAACCCGTGAAATTCCCCCGTTATAGTTAGTTCAGCTAACTATAACTCGCGCCCCGCAATGCACTGCTGATGACGTCACATATTACATCACTCATGACATGGTCAGTGACATCACTGATGACATCACTGATGACATCTCAAATGACATCACTGATGACATCATCCATGTGATAATTTCATGCATCTTCTCACACCCTAATATAACTTTTGATACACCCACTCTAAATTACAGACTGCCATTCTCAAAACCATAGACACTCCAATACCAATAACTACATACCAACTCACTGATTCTTAGGTCTACACACACATCCACTCACTCACCCGTACAGTCACTCATACTTACAGTCACTCAGTTCAGGACTATCATATGCACTCATACACCTATATAAACACTGACACACCGCCACTCATCCATAGAGGTACTCACACACCTAGTCAGTCATGCAAAAATTAATCACACACCCATTTACTCACCTATAGAGTTATACACACACCAGCTCAACAACTCATACAAATACTAGCACATTCTTACGCTCTTATACAATAACTGATACAAGCACACACGCATCCATACAGCCACTCTCACAATCACACACTCTCACGTATAGCCTTTTAAATACTCTAACACACATATATACTTCCTTTTACATATGTAGTTACTCGCACATGTACCACTGAGATATACATTCACTCACTAACACACCCATACACACACTCACCCACCCAAGCAGTCCATCACAGACGCACTCTTCAAATCATGCACCCAGTGAATCACCCACTCACACATCTATGTACAGAGTCGCACACACCCCACCCACACAAACACTCAGGCACCCATACAGATACTCAGACAACCAATCAATAACTCATATAGACACTCATGTAGCTATTCACAAACCCATGCAGCCACTTACACAGCAACAGACAGACGGATACAGACATTCACCCAGTTTAGTCACTAACCCATGCATTCAGTAACATACGTTTAATCACTCACTTATACAGTTAGTCACGCACCTACTAAATCATCCATTCAGACACTTATACACCCACTCACTCTTCAATACGCCTTTCCCTATATATATTAAACATATTTAAACTTTACAGAAACACACAGTCACTGGATGATGTCATCAGTGATGTCATCAGTGATGTCATTTGAGATGTCATCAGTGATGTCATCAGTGATGTCACTGACCATGTCATGAGTGATGTAATATGTGACGTCATCAGCAGTGCATTGCGGGGGCGCGAGTTATAGTTAGCTGAACTAACTATAACGGGGGAATTTCACGGGTTTTGTACGAGTGCAATGTCCAAGTAACTATAACTGTCCCTAAAACCTATGGTTTTTTCAGTGAATATATATATATATTATCTACTGGCGGTCGCCAGTAGATAGTTATAGTTACAACCTATTATCCATAGGAAATCCGCGACATTCTATTTGAAATAACTCTCTTGCCGGTTGACGTATCTTCGCGAAATTTTCAAACTTTGTGGCCCGCTCCGGTCCGCTCCTACCCTGAAAGTCTCGGGGGATTCGTCAAGCGGGGGCCGAGAAAAAGGGGGTCCCAAAACGTGTTTTCCCCATGCACTTTTCCATAGGAAACTTTAGACATGGCTACAGCCCGAACTGCTGAACGGAATTACACCAAATTTGGCAAAGAGGTAGTTCTTGGTTCAGAAAGAACCCTTTTGTTAAATGGTGTAAATCCGTTCAGTAGTTGCTGAGAAAATGAAAAGTAAAAAGTTAGTGATATCTATGGCCGAGTAGGGTCCGCGTACCCTCAGCGCACCCTGCGCGCACCGTCCCGATCACGAGCTGCATGTTAATTGGCTGTCAGCTGGCTGTCAACATTCCGATTCAGGAAATGTTGGCAGCCATTTTGTCCCTCGGTAGAACCGAGGGACAGAAACAAGTGCGCAAAGCGCACAAAGGGAGCAGGGTAGAAACACCCTGACCCCCTAGGTTTGCTCAGGGGTCCCACAAGGACCCCCTGGGCAAAAAAAATAAAAACATTTTTTTAAAAATCGGCAGGATGCGCTCAGGGTGCACGAATCCTGCTGGAAAAAAAAAAATCGAAGCGCGGTCTCCCGCGCTCGATTGTATTTTGCCCCGGGTGGCCCAAGTCCCGGGGGCATGGTGGGGGTTTAATTTTATGTGTGGGGGCCTCAAAGGGCCCCCAAGCCCGGGGACCGCCACCCCCGGGGCTTTTTAAAAATGGTGCGGGAGGGCTCTGAGCCCTCCCGCAGCCCCGAGGACCACCACCTCCCGGGGCTTTTTAAAAAAATTAAACAACCTGTGTGGGGGGCTCCAGCCCCCACACGCCCCGGGACCGCCACCTCCCCTGGGCACTAACAAATTAAAATGGGGGTCCGTTTTGGACCCCCGAAGCCCCGGGGACCACCACCTCCCTGGGGCTGTGCTGATGTAGGGAGGGGGCCGCGCGGCCCCCTCCTGGAGCCCTTGATGGCTCTGGGGACCGCCACCCCCAGGGCCGGCTCCTGCAGTGTCCCGGGGTGCCTACCCCCGGGACACTGCTGTTTGCAATGACAGGACGGGAGCCTCGCGGCTCCCGTCCTGTCATTGCAAACTTGCTTTGGATATTGGAAGAGAGAGCAGGAAACCTGCTCTCTCTTCCAATATCCAAAGCAGATTGCTTTCCACATGGGGAGCAGCATGTCAGCTGCTCCCCATGTGGAACAGCAATGCCGGCTCCCAAGGGACGTGGGGAGCCGGCGGGACTGTGGGGGATTGGGGACCCCCACAGTCCCCAACGGAGAGGGCCAGCCCCGGGGGATGGGGTCCCTGGGGCAAGTAGTGGCCCAGGAGGGGGCCACACGGCCCCCCTCCCTAAAAAGAAAAAAAAAAAAAAAATGGAAAGGCCGGCCCCGGGGATGGGGTCCCCGGGGCCTTAAATGGCCTGAGGAGGGGGCCACGCAGCCCCCTCCCAAGAAAATAAAAAAAGGCCATGCCCCGGGGATGGGGTCCCCGGGGCCAATACAGGCCCAGGGAAGGGGGGCCACGCGGCCCCCTTCCCGTTTTTTTTAAATAAAATTAATTTAAAAAAAGGGGTAAGGCCCTGGGGGATGGGGTCCCCAGGGCCCAAAAACAGGAAAAAGGAAGGGGGCCACACAGCCCCCTTCAGGGGACAATTTTTTTTTTTTTTTTAAACGATCGGGCCCGCAGGCCCCGCCCCTTCCTTCACCACTCTGCAAACGCGCCCCTGGCGCGTTTGCAGAGAGGCGAATTCCCCTTGAATACTGGGGGTCCCTGGGGGCCAACTAGCCCACCAGGAACCTCCAATATGCGCCAGGGGCTGCGTTGCAGAGACGTGTAGAGAGGCCACACCCCTTTTACACCTCTCTGCAACGCAGCTCTGTGGCGCTTTTGGAGGTATATGGTGGGCTAGTTGGACTCCGGGGACCCTCAGGATTCAAGGGGACTTAATCCCCAACTTAAAACGCGCCACGGGGCGCGTTTGCACAGTGGTGAAGGGAGGGGCGGGGCTTCAGGTGACATGTGTGCAAACAGGCCCCGTGGCGCGTTTTAAGATGGGGAATTAAATCCCTTTCAATCCTGAGGGTCCCTGGGGGCCAACTAGCCCAACAGGTACATCCAGAAAGCGCCACAGAGCTGCGTTGCAGAGAGGTGTAAAAGGGGTGTGGCCTCTCTACACGTCTCTGCAACGCAGCCCCTGGCGCATATTGGAGGTTCCTGGTGGGCTAGTTGGCCCCTAGGGACCCTCAGGATTCAAGGGACTTAATCCCCCAACTTAAAACGCACCACGGGGCGCGTTTGCACAGATGTCACCTCAGGCCCCGCCCCCTCCCTTCACCATTGTGCAAATATTCTTCTAAAATCATCCGAAATACGAATTCCGATTTACTCACCTGTTATCAGGAGAGACCTCAGTGCTGTATCTTTCAGCCCAGTACTGGTCCTGAAAAGTAATTTTAACCGTACTTACCAGTAACTTGAATTTCCTTCCATAGGCTAACATTGACTGGTTTCACTTGGAAATTCTTCTAAGTGTGGAGTTTTGGAACTTTAAAATATTCCTCTAAAATCAGCCGAAATACGAATTCCGATTTACTCACCTGTTATCAGGAGAGACCTCAGTGCTGCATCTTTCAGCCCAGTACTGGTCCTGAAAAGTAATTTTAACCGTACTTACCGGTAACTTGAATTTCCTTCATAGGCTAACATTGACTGGTTTCACTTGGAAATTCTTCTAAGTGTGGAGTTTTGGAACTTTAAAATATTCCTCTAAAATCAGACGAAATACGAATTCCGATTTACTCACCTGTTATCAGGAGAGACCTCAGTGCTGCATCTTTCAGCCCAGTACTGATCCTCAAAAGTAATTTTAACCGTACTTACCAGTAACTTGAATTTCCTTCCATAGGATATCATTGCCTGCTTTTTGCTGAAAAAGTTTCTAAGTGTTGATTTTTGAAACATACAAATATTCCTCTAAAATCAGCCGAAATACGAATTCAGATTTACTCACCTGTTATAAGGAGAGACCTCAGTGCTGTATCTTTCAGCCCAGTACTGGTCCTGAAAAGTAATTTTAACCGTACTTACCAGTAACTTGAATTTCCTTCCATAGGCTAACATTGACTGGTTTCACTTGGAAATTCTTCTAAGTGTGGAGTTTTGGAACTTTAAAATATTCCTCTAAAATCAGCCGAAATACGAATTCCGATTTACTCACCTGTTATCAGGAGAGACCTCAGTGCTGCATCTTTCAGCCCAGCACTAATCCTGAAAAGTAATTTTAACCGTACTTACCAGTAACTTGAATTTCCTTCATAGGCTAACATTGACTGGTTTCACTTGGAAATTCTTCTAAGTGTTGATTTTTGAAACATACAAATATTCCTCTAAAATCAGCCGAAATACGAATTCCGATTTACTCACCTGTTATAAGGAGAGACCTCAGTGCTGTATCTTTCAGCCCAGTACTGGTCCTGAAAAGTAATTTTAACCGTACTTACCAGTAACTTGAATTTCCTTCCATAGGCTAACATTGACTGGTTTCACTTGGAAATTCTTCTAAGTGTGGAGTTTTGGAACTTTAAAATATTCCTCTAAAATCAGCCGAAATACGAATTCCGATTTACTCACCTGTTATCAGGAGAGACCTCAGTGCTGCATCTTTCAGCCCAGTACTGATCCTCAAAAGTAATTTTAACCGTACTTACCAGTAACTTGAATTTCCTTCCAAAGGATATCATTGCCTGCTTTTTGCTGAAAAAGTTTCTAAGTGTTGATTTTTGAAACATACAAATATTCCTCTAAAATCAGCTGAAATACGAATTCTGATTTACTCACCTGTTATCAGGAGAGACCTCAGTGCTGCATCTTTCAGCCCAGTACTGGTCCTGAAAAGTAATTTTAACCGTACTTACCGGTAACTTGAATTACCTTCATAGGCTAACATTGACTGGTTTCACTTGGAAATTCTTCTAAGTGTGGAGTTTTTGAACTTTATAATATTCCTCTAAAATCAACCAAAGTACGAATACCAATTTACTCACCTGTTATCAGGAGAGAACCCAGTGCTGCATCTTTTAGCCCAGCACTGACCCTGAAAAGTAATTTTAACCGTACTTACCAGTAACTTATATTTTCTTCCATAGGAATCCATTGTCTGGTTTTCAGCAAAAAAGTTTCAAAGTGTTGATTTTTACAAACTACAAATATTCCTTAAAAATCACCTGTATGACTTAAACGCATTCTTTCAACTGTTTACAGGAGATGCACCAGTGCTGGATCCAGGATCCAACACTGAGTAAGAAAAAGTAACGATAACAGTTTTTACCTGCTAAGTGAATTTCCTTCCATAGGATAACATTGGTGATTCTATGAGAAAAAGTTTCTAAGTGTCAACTTTTAAAATACAATAATATTCCTTAAAAATCACGACTGTAACCAAAACGCTTTTACTCAACTGTTTACAGGAGATGTACCAGGACTGAATCTAGGATCCAGTCCTGTGGTTAGAAAAGTAATCCATAAAGTAACTAATTGCATTTAACTAGAAATTCACATTGAGCTGAATGTTGCATTGTGTTTGAAAATGTGTTGCCCATTGCAACAACTGTAACTACTGTACTTAAAAGTCTAGTGCCTATGTGCAAAGTATTTAAACTAAAGTAATTCATTCTGAGAAAGTATTTTTTGTAATGTAATGTATAATGTAATTACAATGTAATTTAAAAAATAAAATATGTAAAAAAAAATTGTTTCTAAAAATGTAGTAAATCAGTATGAAAAAAATTAATATAACAATTAATACATTTAAAAATTGTCATTTACAAAACCTTTGAAATTCACTGAAAAAACCGTAGGTATCAGGCACGTTATAGTTAGAAATTAGTATTTAAAAAACCTTTGAAATTCACTGAAAAAACCATAGGTTTCAGACACGTTATAGTTACAAATTAGCATTTAAAAAACCTTTGAAATTCACTGAAAAAACCATAGGTTTCAGACACGTTATAGTTACAAATTAGCATTTAAAAAACCTTTGAAATTCACTGAAAAAACCATAGGTTTTAGGGACAGTTATAGTTACTTGGACATTGCACTCGTACAAAACCCGTGAAATTCCCCCGTTATAGTTAGTTCAGCTAACTATAACTCGCGCCCACGCAATGCACTGCTGATGACGTCACATATTACATCACTCATGACATGGTCAGTGACATCACTGATGACATCACTGATGACATCTCAAATGACATCACTGATGACATCATCCACGTGATAATCTGATGCACCTCCTCACACCCTAATATAATCTTTGATACACCCACTCTAAATTACAGACTGCCATTCGCAAAACCATAGACACTCCAACACCAATAACTACATACCCACTCACTGATTCTTAGGTCTACACACACACATCCACTCACTCACCCGTACAGTAACTCATACTTACGGTCACTCAGTACAGGACTATCATATGCACTCTTACTCCTATATAGACACTCAAACAACGCCACTCATCCATAGAGATACTCAGACACCTAGTCAGTCATGCAAATAATTAAACACACTGCCATTTACTCACCTATACAGTTATACACACACCAGCTCACTTACTCATACAAATAGTAGCACATTGTTACGCTCTTATACAATCACTGATACAAGCACACACTCATCCATACAGCCACTATCACAATCACTCACTCTTGCTTATAGCTATTTATATACTCCAACACACATATATACTGCCTTTCACATATGTAGTTACTCACACATGTACCACTGGGACATACATTCACTCACTAACACACTCTTACACACACTTACCCACCCATACAGTCTATCACAGATGCACTCTTGAAACCATCCACCCAGTGAATTACCCACTCACACATCTATGCACAGAGTTGCACACACCCCTCCCACACAAACACTCAGGCACCCATACAGATACTCAGACAAGCATTCAATAACTCATATAGACACTCATTTAGCTATTCACAAACACATGCAGCCACTTACACAGCAACAGACAGACGGATACAGACATTCACCCAGATTAGTCACTAACCCATGCATTCAGTAAGATACGTTAAATCACTCACTTATAGAGTCAGTCACGCACCTACTAAATCATCCATACAGACACTTACACACCCACTCATTCTTCAATACGTCTTTTCCTATATATATTAAAAATATTTAAACTTTACAGAAACACACAGTCACTGGATGATGTCATCAGTGATGTCATTTGAGATGTCATCAGTGATGTCATCAGTGATGTCACTGACCATGTCATGAGTGATGTAATATGTGACGTCATCAGCAGTGCATTGCGGGGCGCGAGTTATAGTTAGCTGAACTAACTATAACGGGGGAATTTCACGGGTTTTGTACGAGTGCAATGTCCAAGTAACTATAACTGTCCCTAAAACCTATGGTTTTTTCAGTGAATTTCAAAGGTTTTTTAAATGCTAATTTGTAACTATAACGTGTCTGAAACCTATGGTTTTTTCAGTGAATTTCAAAGGTTTTTAAATGCTAATTTGTAACTATAACGTGTCTGAAACCTATGGTTTTTTCAGTGAATATATATATATATATATATATATATATATTGACTGAAAAAACCATAGGTTTCAGGGACGTTATAGTTAGTTGGACATTTTGATGACATGGTCAGTGACATCACTGATGACATCAATGATGACGTCTCAAATGACATCACTGATGACATCATCCAGTGACTTTGTGTTTCTATAAAGTTTAAATATGTATTATATATATTCCAAGGTGTATTGAAGAATGAGTGGGTGTATAAGTGGATTGAGGATTTAGTAGGTGCATGACTGACTGTTTAAGTGAGTGATTACATGTGTCTTACTGAATGCATGGGTTAGTGACTAAACTGTGTGAATGTCTGTATCAGTCTGTCAGTTGGTGTGTAAGCGGGTGCATGGGTTGGTGAGTGGCTACATGAGTGTCTATATGGGTTATTGATTGGTTGTCTGAGTATCTGTATGGGTGCCTGAGTGTCTCTGTGGGTGGGTGGGGGTGTGTGACTGTGCATAGATGTGTGAGTAGGTGATTCACTGGGTGTATGGGTTCAAGAGTGCATCTGTGAAGGGCTGTATGGGTGGGTGAGTGTGTGTATGGGTGTGTTGGTGAGTGAATAGATGTCTCAGTGGTACATGTCCAAGTAACTACATATGTAAAAGGCAGTGTATGTGAGAGTTGGAGTATATAAATGACTATACGTGAGAGTCAGTGATTGTGAGAGTAGCTGTATAGATGAGAGTGTACTTGTATCACTGATTATATAAGAGAGTAAGTATGCGTTAGTATCTGTATGAATAAGTGAGGTGGTGTGAGTATAACTGTATAGGTGAGTAAATGGGAGTGTGATTGATTCTTTGCATGACTGACTAGGTGTGTGAGTAACTCCATGGATGAGTGGTGGTGTATGACTGTCTGTATAGGTGTATGAGTGCATATGATAGTGTTGCATTGAAGAGTGACTGCATGTATGAGTAATTGTATGGGTAAATGAGTGGATGTGTGTGTAGACCTAGGATTCAGTGAGTGCGTATGTAGTAACTGGTATTGGTGTGTTGATCGTTTCGAAAATGGTAGTCTGTATTTTATAGTGGGTGTATCAAAGTTTATATTAGAGTGTGAGGAGGTGCATCAGATTTTCACGTGGATGATGTCATCAGTGATGTCATCAGTGATGTCATTTGAGATGTCATCAGTGATGTCACTGACCATGTCATGAATGATGTAATATGTGACGTCATCAGCAGTGCATTGCGAGGCGCGAGTTATAGTTAGCTGAACTAACTATAACGGCGGAATTTCTCTGGTTTTGTACGAGTAAAATGTCCAACTAACTATAACGTCCCTGAAACCTATGGTTTTTTCTGTGAATATATATATATATATATATATCCAATCACCAGAGTTGCCTCCAAAGAAGAAACCTCACTCAGGTACGTATTTGCTTGTAACTTTATTCAGCGAAGGCTGCACCAGAAAAAGTCCAACACGGAAAGCATAGCGTGCGAGCCTGACGCGTTTTGTGATTATCTCACTTCTTCAGAGGCTCGTTAGACATCACGCTACCACAGGTGCCACTACCTTTATAAAGATGTCCAGTCCTCAGTGGGCGTGGCCGCTCGCACGGCCTCCTGGAATCTGTAGTTAAGCACAATCTTGCTTCAGTGAGCTGGCGCACGATTCTGTCCATATTAAACATTTACCACAGTGGGTTGCTTTCACATAGCTGCCTCTTATTCTGCTGCACCTCATTGCCTTCGTTTATCAAGCGCCTGGCCCATAAGTGTATGTCATTGTGGCAAGACAAGGGTCCGTTTTGACACGGCGGGTTTCCTCCTACGGCTAGGCACAGGCGTTTCAAATCCAATCACCAGAGTTGCCTCCAAAGAAGAAACATCACTCAGGTATGTATTTGCTTGTAACTTTATTCAGCGAAGGCTGCACCAGAAAAAGTCCAACACGGAAAGCACAGCGTGCGAGCCTGACGCGTTTCGTGATTATCTCACTTCTTCAGAGGCTCGTTAGACATCACGCTACCACAGGTGCCACTACCTTTATAAAGATGTCCAGTCCTCAGTGGGCGTGGCCGCTCGCACGGGCTCTTGGAATCTGTAGTTAAGCACAATCTTGCTTCAGTGAGCTGGCGCACGATTCTGTCCATATTAAACATTTACCACAGTGGGTTGCTTTCACATAGCTGCCTCTCATTCTGCTGCACCTCATTGCCTTCCTTTAGCAAGCGCCTGGCCCATAAGCGCATGTCGTTGTGGCAAGACAAGGGTCCGTTTTGACACGGCGGGTTTCCTCCTACGGCTAGGCACAGCCGTTTCAAATCCAATCACCAGAGTTGCCTCCAAAGAAGAAACCTCACTCAGGTACGTATTTGCTTGTAACTTTATTCAGCGAAGGCTGCACCAGAAAAAGTCCAACACGGAAAGCACAGCGTGCGAGCCTGACGCGTTTCGTGATTATCTCACTTCTTCAGAGGCTCGTTAGACATCACGCTACCACAGGTGCCACTACCTTTATAAAGATGTCCAGTCCTCAGTGGGCGTGGCCGCTCGCACGGCCTCCTGGAATCTGTAGTTAAGCACAATCTTGCTTCAGTGAGCTGGCGCACGATTCTGTCCATATTAAACATTTACCACAGTGGGTTGCTTTCACATAGCTGCCTCTTATTCTGCTGCACCTCATTGCCTTCGTTTAGCAAGCGCCTGGCCCATAAGCGCATGCCGTTGTGGCAAGACAAGGGTCCGTTTTGACACGGCGGGTTTCCTCCTACGGCTAGGCACAGCCGTTTCAAATCCAATCACCAGAGTTGCCTCCAAAGAAGAAACCTCACTCAGGTACGTATTTGCTTGTAACTTTATTCAGCGAAGGCTGCACCAGAAAAAGTCCAACACGGAAAGCACAGCGTGCGAGCCTGACGCGTTTTGTGATTATCTCACTTCTTCAGAGGCTCGTTATACATCACGCTACCACAGGTGCCACTACCTTTATAAATATATTAACACTTGTTCCTGCAAAATAAGAGAAGTGTCTGCACTCAAAGGGAAGAGTAGCTTTAAATCCTTTATTTTCAAAACAGCGCTCAGTTTTCAGGATGCGTTTCTCAACTGACAGGAGCGCCGTGCCTTGATCATTTTATACAAAAACAACAGTTGATGGACAGAATGCAGAACAATGTCATACATTCACCCCAGTACAGAGATCTGGGCCTAAATCCATCGTTTTTTTGCTCACCATGCCATTACAGTTAGAACCCAGCCATATGCAAATCAGTCTTGACCCTGTGCCTCATGGGAACAGTCCAGCCCGAACTGCCAAGCCAGGTCCTCCCTGGACTGGAAACAAGCATCCTAGGACCGGTTTCGGGGTATCACCCCTCTTCAGCCAGGATAGCTTGATTCCAGTGGCATGGAGAGCACGGGACCCACGTCTGGGCATACCCGTCCCACTCGGGGTGACAAATGCAAAAACAACAGTTGATGGACAGAATGCAGAACAATGTCATACATTCACCCCAGTACAGAGATCTGGGCCTAAATCCATCGTTTTTTGCTCACCATGCCATTCCAGTTAGAACCCAGCCATATGCAAATCAGTCTTGACCCTGTGCCTCATGGGAACAGTCCAGCCCGAACTGCCAAGCCAGGTCCTCCCTGGACTGGAAACAAGCATCCTAGGACCGGTTTCGGGGTTTCACCCCTCTTCAGCCAGGATAGCTTGATTCCAGTGGCATGGAGAGCACGGGACCCACGTCTGGGCATACCCGTCCCACTCGGGGTGACAAATGCAAAAACAACAGTTGATGGACAGAATGCAGAACAATGTCATACATTCACCCCAGTACAGAGATCTGGGCCTAAATCCATCGTTTTTTGCTCACCATGCCATTCCAGTTAGAACCCAGCCATATGCAAATCAGTCTTGACCCTGTGCCTCATGGGAACAGTCCAGCCCGAACTGCCAAGCCAGGTCCTCCCTGGCATCCTAGGACCGGTTTCGGGGTTTCACCCCTCTTCAGCCAGGATACTTGATTCCAGTGGCATGGAGAGCACGGGACCCACGTCTGGGCATACCCGTCCCACTCGGGGTGACAAAAGCAAAAACAACAGTTGATGGACAGAATGCAGAACAATGTCATACATTCACCCCAGTACAGAGATCTGGGCCTAAATCCATCGTTTTTTTGCTCACCATGCCATTCCAGTTAGAACCCAGCCATATGCAAATCAGTCTTGACCCTGTGCCTCATGGGAACAGTCCAGCCCGAACTGCCAAGCCAGGTCCTCCCTGGACTGGAAACAAGCATCCTAGGACCGGTTTCGGGGTTTCACCCTCTTCAGCCAGGATAGCTTGATTCCAGTGGCATGGAGAGCACGGGACCCACGTCTGGGCATACCCGTCCCACTCGGGGTGACAAATGCAAAAACAACAGTTGATGGACAGAATGCAGAACAATGTCATACATTCACCCCAGTACAGAGATCTAGGCCTAAATCCATCGTTTTTTTGCTCACCATGCCATTCCAGTTAGAACCCAGCCATATGCAAATCAGTCTTGACCCTGTGCCTCATGGGAACAGTCCAGCCCGAACTGCCAAGCCAGGTCCTCCCTGGACTGGAAACAAGCATCCTGGGACCGGTTTCGGGGTTTCACCCCTCTTCAGCCAGGATACTTGATTCCAGTGGCATTGAGAGCACGGGACCCACGTCTGGGCATACCCGTCCCACTCGGGGTGACAAATGCAAAAACAACAGTTGATGGACAGAATGCAGAACAATGTCATACATTCACCCCAGTACAGAGATCTGGGCCTAAATCCATCGTTTTTTGCTCACCATGCCATTCCAGTTAGAACCCAGCCATATGCAAATCAGTCTTGACCCTGTGCCTCATGGGAACAGTCCAGCCCGAACTGCCAAGCCAGGTCCTCCCTGGACTGGAAACAAGCATCCTAGGACCGGTTTCGGGGTTTCACCCCTCTTCAGCCAGGATAGCTTGATTCCAGTGGCATGGAGAGCACGGGACCCACGTCTGGGCATACCCGTCCCACTCGGGGTGACAAATGCAAAAACAACAGTTGATGGACAGAATGCAGAACAATGTCATACATTCACCCCAGTACAGAGATCTGGGCCTAAATCCATCGTTTTTGCTCACCATGCCATTCCAGTTAGAACCCAGCCATATGCAAATCAGTCTTGACCCTGTGCCTCATGGGAACAGTCCAGCCCGAACTGCCAAGCCAGGTCCTCCCTGGACTGGAAACAAGCATCCTAGGACCGGTTTCGGGGTTTCACCCCTCTTCAGCCAGGATAGCTTGATTCCAGTGGCATGGAGAGCACGGGACCCACGTCTGGGCATACCCGTCCCACTCGGGGTGACAAATGCAAAAACAACAGTTGATGGACAGAATGCAGAACAATGTCATACATTCACCCCAGTACAGAGATCTGGGCCTAAATCCATCGTTTTTTGCTCACCATGCCATTCCAGTTAGAACCCAGCCATATGCAAATCAGTCTTGACCCTGTGCCTCATAGGAACAGTCCAGCCCGAACTGCCAAGCCAGGTCCTCCCTGGACTGGAAACAAGCATCCTAGGACCGGTTTCGGGTTTCACCCCTCTTCAGCCAGGATAGCTTGATTCCAGTGGCATGGAGAGCACGGGACCCACGTCTGGGCATACCCGTCCCACTCGGGGTGACAAATGCAAAAACAACAGTTGATGGACAGAATGCAGAACAATGTCATACATTCACCCCAGTACAGAGATCTGGGCCTAAATCCATCGTTTTTGCTCACCATGCCATTCCAGTTAGAACCCAGCCATATGCAAATCAGTCTTGACCCTGTGCCTCATGGGAACAGTCCAGCCCGAACTGCCAAGCCAGGTCCTCCCTGGACTGGAAACAAGCATCCTAGGACCGGTTTCGGGGTTTCACCCTCTTCAGCCAGGATAGCTTGATTCCAGTGGCATGGAGAGCACGGGACCCACGTCTGGGCATACCCGTCCCACTTGGGGTGACAAATGCAAAAACAACAGTTGATGGACAGAATGCAGAACAATGTCATACATTCACCCCAGTACATAGATCTGGGCCTAAATCCATCGTTTTTTTGCTCACCATGCCATTCCAGTTAGAAGCCAGCCATATGCAAATCAGTCTTGACCCTATTCCTCATGGGAACAGTCCAGCCCGAACTGCCAAGCCAGGTCCTCCCTGGACTGGAAACAAGCATTTGGATGTAATCTCCCCAAGGCAGAGTACATTGAGTGAAATGAGGTTTTTTTTTCCATGTGGCAAATGTAAGGCCTGTGCCTTTAGTAAAAGAGTACTTAGCTATGAGGTTACAGGAACTAACATTCGTAGGAAGATTTCCAAATTTATGACCTGTCAAACCACACACTGTGTCTATTGCCTGAGTTGCCCTTGTGGCCTCAGGTACATAGGCAGTACGATACACAGTGTTAAAATAAGAATACTAGAGCACATGCGTGCCATAGCGAAAAAGGATTTGAATTATCCAGTCGCTAGGCACTTTGCCATTAAACATGGAAGTAATAGGGATCTATTACAATTTTTCAGTCTTGATCATGTCTCGATTAATATCAGAGGGGAGACAGAGTTTTGAAATTACGAAGATTGGAGTCACGATATATAATCGATTTACAGACTAGGACTCCTAATGGGCTTAATAGCGGGGAAGAATTGGCAGTACATTTAGTCAATTGAGATGTCTTAAAAAATGATGAAATCGGAAGTATAGATAATATTTCTGCTGTATTAATATCAATATGAGATTTGCCGATTCACGGCTCAATAAAATAGAGGAACTGGGGCAATCTCCGTTTGGAGGTTGCCATATGCCGATCCACGGCGAGATTTTGGTAGTAAGTGGTGGTATACACGACATCTTTTGAATAATGATCACATTGTTTAATTTGATGCAATGACAATATGTAAATTTTTGTATAATTAATCGTATGTACGAACACTGGTTCTTATATTAATTAGTTTTACAGATTGGATTTCTGAATCTGTGAAATTCACCACTTAGTAATGGCGCCCAGTAGATAGGCGACCATAATCCTCTTTTTGTCTCTATTGATATTGTTTATTTTACACCTTTAAAAATGGCGCTTCACTATTTTGATTGTAAACACTGACGAAGGACTGGTTCCGAAACGCGTTTGTTTGTTTGTTGATGTAGTAAAGATTAACTGGTTGCCGACCCCGCAAGTGCTGGTATTTCTTTGAATTAAAGAAATTTCTGGAGCAGGGATTTATAACCACAAAGCACCGCCGTGGTTTGAGAAGCACCCGCCCTTTGAGTGACCCACAAGTGGGGTGCACAGGAGCTGGATTTAATTAGCGGAGGCACCGACTCGGGAGCAGGCAACGCCCAAAAAAGAGATCTGGGCGAACCGACACTGAAGATGCGCGGCGAGCCACGGAGACGTTGGTAAGCCGCGCTTGCATACTAGCATTTGAAGGTGTAACCCGGGTCAGGGCGAGGGGTCGACAAAAGAGACTTTTGTAAAAATTCTTACTACGGTTAAGAGAGGAGCCCGGGATCGGAGCTCCTAAGTAACATTTTCCAGCATGTTTAGTGATACAGCGTGCAGAGAGGCTGCCATGGATATATTCAAAAAGAAAACAGCAGCAGCTGTAGGAAATAAAGAGACGATTGACAGTAACAATGTTGCCAATACCCTACATATTCAATTTACAAAACTTGAAAGACTATACGAAAGAGAGATGCGTAAATGGTGGGAGGCCACCTCCCTTCAGAACTATATTGAGGTGGATAGAGTCCCTAGAGGGTTGCGCATATATACAGTACCAGCATATGAAAACCCAGATCCGCTCCTCCTCGAGGAGTGGGCGGAACATACAGCATTGTCATGTAAGGGGATGCTCCAGATACTTGTGAAATTTGCGTGGAGCGATAGAGATAAAGCCCTGAAAGACATACAGGAATTGGAAGAGGAAATTAATAAAGATGCGGATAAAAACAAACAAGAGGAATTAAGGGAAGTCATGAAAAGACGGCTGACGCAGTATGAAATGAAAATAAGACAACGCAAACAAGAAAAATATGAACGAGATGAAAGAGACTATGCTATGGGAAGAGTCTTAACATTCTCGAAAAAATTTGATGAGCCACGAAAAGAGATGTCACGAAAGAAAATTATTCCAAGCTTAGCGGCTGCTAGGGTGGAAACTTCGGAGTCTGACATTACGGAGAATGAGGCCTCGGAGGATGAGACAGTAGGCCCTTCGGAAAGACAGAGGAAAACTCCTTTTTACGAGGAGTTCAATCTCATTCGACAAACGTGGTTAAGAGGGGGGAAGAGCAAACCCCCAGAAGGAGAAAACAAACCAGAAGGGGCGGCTGGAAGGGAAAGAGGAAGAGGCAACTCGACGCCACGGGCGACACGAAGCAACAGGAGAGGCAGACGATAACGAGAACAGATAATCTCACGAGAGTGAACTTAACTTCTAAGACACTGACTGCCACAGAGAAATCAGTATTGCAATTGGGGCTCACCTTTTGCCCGTATAGCCGCTTGGAGTTCACACAAACCAGGATAGACCTTTTTAAATTTGTGCGCAAATTGAAATTGCATAAATATTTAAAATTAAAACCAACGGTGAAGGAAGTGAGGCTGTTAAAATCAAAGGTCAGGGAGACGGACCTGTTAACGGTGAACGATCTAACCACCTTGGAGGTGTTGGAAGAACTACGCCAAGAAAATGAAAATGCAAATACTGGAATGGGTGTAACCGTGACACAAAGGAATAGCCGTCTAGGCATAGAACAAGAGGCATTATCAAGCCCCTTCAAACCACCATCACAATTTCTACCGCAAATGCCATCGGATGCGATAGATGTTTTCTCCGAAGCCGTCATAAAGGACTTAACGCAATTCCGGAGGAATGTTAAACCATTAGTCGGGATGAAGAACTTGACTGAAGCTCAACGAATAGTTTTGAAAAATCTACAGAGCAATGCGACAGTCATCTACAAACCCTCAGACAAGGGGGGGAACATTGTTCTGATTCCAAGAGAGCAGTATGTGGAGGAGGCTCTACGACAATTAAAAAACGAAACTTGTTATGAACTAACGACTAAAGACCAATATCAGGAGAGTGTGGTACGATACCATACATTGATCAAAAAGTGGCATGACAAATTGATGCTGGACTTGGACGAATTTCTCTTTCTTAGAGTTTTGAATCCGATTCTCCCCACTTTTTATCATTTACCTAAGATTCACAAGGATGCCACTAGACCACCGGGAAGACCGATTGTTTCTTCATTGGGCAGCCTAACAGAGAACCTGTCTAGGTTTGTGGACCATCATCTTTTCCATTCAGTACTGCAACTGGCTTCGTACATTAAAGACACAATGGATTTCATCAATCACATTGAACAATTGCAATGGGAATCATCGTACAGTTTTATAGTACTGGATATTACGAGCCTTTATACTTGTATCGAACACTCAAAGGGATTAGAAGCAGTAAAATATTTTCTGCAAAAGAGATCAATGAAGTTCGCAAGTCATAACATCATGTTGATGGAACTCATTGAATTCTGCCTATTGAACAACATTTTTCTCTTTCAGGGAGATTTGTATAGGCAGATATCGGGGACTGCGATGGGCACCTGCTTCACCCCCAGCTACACGAATTTATTCGTGGGCTGGTGGGAGGAGCAGGTGGCCTGGTCCGCAGCCAATGAAACCTGGATAAGTGAGGTAGTAGCTTGGTACAGGTACATTGACGACCTCTTCATTGTATGGAGGGGGTCAATAGATAAGGCAAGGGCATATATTCAACATCTTAATACCAATGAAGTCAATTTACGATTCACAGGGGAAGTCAGTACAGTGGCTGTCAATTACCTTTATGTAAGGGTGCAAGTGCAAGAAGGGAAACTAACTACTGTTCTCTATAGAAAACCAACTGCTGGGAATAGCATGTTACATGCTACCAGCAGTCACCCTCCTAAACTTAAGAGCAGTTTACCGTATGGGGAGTTTCTCAGGATAAAACGTAACTGTTCTAGGAAATGTGACTTTGATGTAGCCGTCAAGGATAGTATTGATAGGTTTTTATCTAGAGGATACAACATAGATTTGTTGAAAACTACTCTAAAAAAAGTGGATTCTTTGCAACGAGATGAATTGTTTAAAAAAACATGCCCAGAGAGGGATAAGAGCCATGACCAAGGGACATTTCGCATGATTACTACATATTCGGATGAGGTGGAGTTCCTTAAATAAATCATGAGGAGAAATTGGCACATATTAAAAACTGACATGATCATTGGAAAGGATATCCCAGCATTTCCAATGATCACTTTCAGGAAGGCTCGTTCTCTAAAGGACAGTTTGGTCCATAGTCATTTGGATGTAATCTCCCCAAGGCAGAGTACATTGAGTGAAATGAGGGTTTTTTTTTCCATGTGGCAAATGTAAGGCCTGTGCCTTTAGTAAAAGAGTACTTAGCTATGAGGTTACAGGAACTAACATTCGTAGGAAGATTTCCAAATTTATGACCTGTCAAACCACACACTGTGTCTATTGCCTGAGTTGCCCTTGTGGCCTCAGGTACATAGGCAGTACGATACACAGTGTTAAAATAAGAATACTAGAGCACATGCGTGCCATAGCGAAAAAGGATTTGAATTATCCAGTCGCTAGGCACTTTGCCATTAAACATGGAAGTAATAGGGATCTATTACAATTTTTCAGTCTTGATCATGTCTCGATTAATATCAGAGGGGGAGACAGAGTTTTGAAATTACGAAGATTGGAGTCACGATATATAATCGATTTACAGACTAGGACTCCTAATGGGCTTAATAGCGGGGAAGAATTGGCAGTACATTTAGTCAATTGAGATGTCTTAAAAAATGATGAAATCGGAAGTATAGATAATATTTCTGCTGTATTAATATCAATATGAGATTTGCCGATTCACGGCTCAATAAAATAGAGGAACTGGGGCAATCTCCGTTTGGAGGTTGCCATATGCCGATCCACGGCGAGATTTTGGTAGTAAGTGGTGGTATACACGACATCTTTTGAATAATGATCACGTTGTTTAATTTGATGCAATGACAATATGTCAATTTTTGTATAATTAATCGTATGTACGAACACTGGTTCTTATATTAATTAGTTTTACAGATTGGATTTCTGAATCTGTGAAATTCACCACTTAGTAATGGCGCCCAGTAGATAGGCGACCATAATCCTCTTTTTGTCTCTATTGATATTGTTTATTTTACACCTTTAAAAATGGCGCTTCACTATTTTGATTGTAAACACTGACGAAGGACTGGTTCCGAAACGCGTTTGTTTGTTTGTTGATGTAGTAAAGATTAACTGGTTGCCGACCCCGCGAGTGCTGGTATTTCTTTGAATTAAAGAAATTTCTGGAGCAGGGATTTATAACCACAAAGCACCGCCGTGGTTTGAGAAGCACCCGCCCTTTGAGTGACCCGCAAGTGGGGTGCACAGGAGCTGGATTTAATTAGCGGAGGCACCGACTCGGGAGCAGGAAACGCCGAAAAAAGAGATCTGGGCGAACCGGCACTGAAGATGCGCGGCGAGCCACGGAGACGTTGGTAAGCCGCGCTTGCATACTAGCATTTGAAGGTGTAACCCGGGTCAGGGCGAGGGGTCGACAAAAGAGACTTTTGTAAAAATTCTTACTACGGTTAAGAGAGGAGCCCGGGATCGGAGCTCCTAAGTAACATTTTCCAGCATGTTTAGTGAAACAGCGCGCAGAGAGGCTGCCATGGATATATTCAAAAAGAAAACAGCAGCAGCTGTAGGAAATAAAGAGACGATTGACAGTAATAATGTTGCCAATACCCTACATATTCAATTTACAAAACTTGAAAGACTATACGAAAGAGAGATGCGTAAATGGTGGGAGGCCACCTCCCTTCAGAACTATATTGAGGTGGATAGAGTCCCTAGAGGGTTGCGCATATATACAGTACCAGCATATGAAAACCCAGATCCGCTCCTCCTCGAGGAGTGGGCGGAACATACAGCGTTGTCATGTAAGGGGATGCTCCAGATACTTGTGAAATTTGCGTGGAGCGATAGAGATAAAGCCCTGAAAGACATACAGGAATTGGAAGAGGAAATTAATAAAGATGCGGATAAAAACAAACAAGAGGAATTAAGGGAAGTCATGAAAAGACGGCTGACGCAGTATGAAATGAAAATAAGACAACGCAAACAAGAAAAATATGAACGAGATGAAAGAGACTATGCTATGGGAAGAGTCTTAACATTCTCGAAAAAATTTGATGAGCCACGAAAAGAGATGTCACGAAAGAAAATTATTCCAAGCTTAGCGGCTGCTAGGGTGGAAACTTCGGAGTCTGACATTACGGAGAATGAGGCCTCGGAGGATGAGACAGTATGCCCTTCGGAAAGACAGAGGAAAACTCCTTTTTACGAGGAGTTCAATCTCATTCGACAAACGTGGTTAAGAGGGGGAAGAGCAAACCCCCAGAAGGAGAAAACAAACCAGAAGGGGCGGCTGGAAGGGGAAGAGGAAGAGGCAACTCGACGCCACGGGCGACACGAAGCAACAGGAGAGGCAGACGATAACGAGAACAGATAATCTCACGAGAGTGAACTTAACTTCTAAGACACTGACTGCCACAGAGAAATCAGTATTGCAATTGGGGCTCACCTTTTGCCCGTATAGCCGCTTGGAGTTCACACAAACCAGGATAGACCTTTTTAAATTTGTGCGCAAATTGAAATTGCATAAATATTTAAAATTAAAACCAACGGTGAAGGAAGTGAGGCTGTTAAAATCAAAGGTCAGGGAGACGGACCTGTTAACGGTGAACGATCTAACCACCTTGGAGGTGTTGGAAGAACTACGCCAAGAAAATGAAAATGCAAATACTGGAATGGGTGTAACCGTGACACAAAGGACTAGCCGTCTAGGCATAGAACAAGAGACATTATCAAGCCCCTTCAAACCACCATCACAATTTCTACCGCAAATGCCATCGGATGCGATAGATGTTTTCTCCGAAGCCGTCATAAAGGACTTAACGCAATTCCGGAGGAATGTTAAACCATTAGTCGGGATGAAGAACTTGACTGAAGCTCAACGAATAGTTTTGAAAAATCTACAGAGCGATGCGACCGTCATCTACAAACCCTCAGACAAGGGGGGAACATTGTTTTGATTCCAAGAGAGCAGTATGTGGAGGAGGCTCTACGACAATTAAAAAACGAAACTTGTTATGAACTAACGACTAAAGACCAATATCAGGAGAGTGTGGTACGATACCATACATTGATCAAAAAGTGGCATGACAAATTGATGCTGGACTTGGACGAATTTCTCTTTCTTAGAGTTTTGAATCCGATTCTCCCCACTTTTTATCATTTACCTAAGATTCACAAGGATGCCACTAGACCACCGGGAAGACCGATTGTTTCTTCATTGGGCAGCCTAACAGAGAACCTGTCTAGGTTTGTGGACCATCATCTTTTCCATTCAGTACTGCAACTGGCTTCGTACATTAAAGACACAACGGATTTCATCAATCACATTGAACAATTGCAATGGGAATCATCGTACAGTTTTATAGTACTGGATATTATGAGCCTTTATACTTGTATCGAACACTCAAAGGGATTAGAAGCAGTAAAATATTTTCTGCAAAAGAGATCAATGAAGTTCGCAAGTCATAACATCATGTTGATGGAACACATTGAATTCTGCCTATTGAACAACATTTTTCTCTTTCAGGGAGATTTTTATAGGCAGATATCGGGACTGCGATGGGCACCTGCTTCGCCCCCAGCTACGCGAATTTATTCGTGGGCTGGTGGGAGGAGCAGGTGGCCTGGTCCGCAGCCAATGAAACCTGGATGAGTGAGGTAGTAGCTTGGTACAGGTACATTGACGACCTCTTCATTGTATGGAGGGGGTCAATAGATAAGGCAAGGGCATATATTCAACATCTTAATGCCAATGAAGTCAATTTACGATTCACAGGGGAAGTCAGTACAGTGGCTGTCAATTACCTTTATGTAAGGGTGCAAGTGCAGGAAGGGAAACTAACTACTGTTCGCTATAGAAAACCAACTGCTGGGAATAGCATATTACATGCTACCAGCAGTCACCCTCCTAAACTTAAGAGCAGTTTACCGTATGGGGAGTTTCTCAGGATAAAACGTAACTGTTCTAGGAAATGTGACTTTGATGTAGCCGTCAAGGATAGTATTGATAGGTTTTTATCTAGAGGATACAACATAGATTTGTTGAAAACTACTCTAAAAAAGTGGATTCTTTGCAACGAGATGAATTGTTTAAAAAAACATGCCCAGAGAGGGATAAGAGCCATGGCCAAGGGAAATTTCGCATGATTACTACATATTCGGATGAGGTGGAGTTCCTTAAATAAATCATGAGGAGAAATTGGCACATATTAAAAACTGACATGATCATTGGAAAGGATATCCCAGCATTTCCAATGATCACTTTCAGGAAGGCTCGTTCTCTAAAGGACAGTTTGGTCCATAGTCATTTGGATGTAATCTCCCCAAGGCAGAGTACATTGAGTGAAATGAGGTTTTTTCTTCCATGTGGCAAATGTAAGGCCTGTGCCTTTAGTAAAAGAGTACTTAGCTATGAGGTTACAGGAACTAACATTCGTAGGAAGATTTCCAAATTTATGACCTGTCAAACCACACACTGTGTCTATTGCCTGAGTTGCCCTTGTGGCCTCAGGTACATAGGCAGTACGATACACAGTGTTAAAATAAGAATACTAGAGCACATGCGTGCCATAGCGAAAAAGGATTTGAATTATCCAGTCGCTAGGCACTTTGCCATTAAACATGGAAGTAATAGGGATCTATTACAATTTTTCAGTCTTGATCATGTCTCGATTAATATCAGAGGGGGAGACAGAGTTTTGAAATTACGAAGATTGGAGTCACGATATATAATCGATTTACAGACTAGGACTCCTAATGGGCTTAATAGCGGGGAAGAATTGGCAGTACATTTAGTCAATTGAGATGTCTTAAAAAATGATGAAATCGGAAGTATAGATAATATTTCTGCTGTATTAATATCAATATGAGATTTGCCGATTCACGGCTCAATAAAATAGAGGAACTGGGGCAATCTCCGTTTGGAGGTTGCCATATGCCGATCCACGGCGAGATTTTGGTAGTAAGTGGTGGTATACACGACATCTTTTGAATAATGATCACGTTGTTTAATTTGATGCAATGACAATATGTCAATTTTTGTATAATTAATCGTATGTACGAACACTGGTTCTTATATTAATTAGTTTTACAGATTGGATTTCTGAATCTGTGAAATTCACCACTTAGTAATGGCGCCCAGTAGATAGGCGACCATAATCCTCTTTTTGTCTCTATTGATATTGTTTATTTTACACCTTTAAAAATGGCGCTTCACTATTTTGATTGTAAACACTGACGAAGGACTGGTTCCGAAACGCGTTTGTTTGTTTGTTGATGTAGTAAAGATTAACTGGTTGCCGACCCCGCGAGTGCTGGTATTTCTTTGAATTAAAGAAATTTCTGGAGCAGGGATTTATAACCACAAAGCACTGCTGTGGTTTGAGAAGCACCCGCCCTTTGGAGTGACCCGCAAGTGGGGTGCACAGGAGCTGGATTTAATTAGCGGAGGCACCGACTCGGGAGCAGGCAACGCCGAAAAAAGAGATCTGGGCGAACCGGCACTGAAGATGCGCGGCGAGCCACGGAGACGTTGGTAAGCCGCGCTTGCATACTAGCATTTGAAGGTGTAACCCGGGTCAGGGCGAGGGGTCGACAAAAGAGACTTTTGTAAAAATTCTTACTACGGTTAAGAGAGGAGCCCGGGATCGGAGCTCCTAAGTAACATTTTCCAGCATGTTTAGTGAAACAGCGCGCAGAGAGGCTGCCATGGATATATTCAAAAAGAAAACAGCAGCAGCTGTAGGAAATAAAGAGACGATTGACAGTAACAATGTTGCCAATACCCTACATATTCAATTTACAAAACTTGAAAGACTATACGAAAGAGAGATGCGTAAATGGTGGGAGGCCACCTCCCTTCAGAACTATATTGAGGTGGATAGAGTCCCTAGAGGGTTGCGCATATATACAGTACCAGCATATGAAAACCCAGATCCGCTCCTCCTCGAGGAGTGGGCGGAACATACAGCGTTGTCATGCAAGGGGATGCTCCAGATACTTGTGAAATTTGCGTGGAGCGATAGAGATAAAGCCCTGAAAGACATACAGGAATTGGAAGAAGAAATTAATAAAGATGCGGATAAAAACAAACAAGAGGAATTAAGGGAAGTCATGAAAAGACGGCTGACGCAGTATGAAATGAAAATAAGACAACGCAAACAAGAAAAATATGAACGAGATGAAAGAGACTATGCTATGGGAAGAGTCTTAACATTCTCGAAAAAATTTGATGAGCCACGAAAAGAGATGTCACGAAAGAAAATTATTCCAAGCTTAGCGGCTGCTAGGGTGGAAACTTCGGAGTCTGACATTACGGAGAATGAGGCCTCGGAGGATGAGACAGTATGCCATTCGGAAAGACAGAGGAAAACTCCTTTTTACGAGGAGTTCAATCTCATTCGACAAACGTGGTTTAGAGGGGGGAAGAGCAAACCCCCAGAAGGAGAAAACAAACCAGAAGGGGCGGCTGGAAGGGGAAGAGGAAGAGGCAACTCGACGCCACGGGCGACACGAAGCAACAGGAGAGGCAGACGATAACGAGAACAGATAATCTCACGAGAGTGAACTTAACTTCTAAGACACTGACTGCCACAGAGAAATCAGTATTGCAATTGGGGCTCACCTTTTGCCCGTATAGCCGCTTGGAGTTCACACAAACCAGGATAGACCTTTTTAAATTTGTGCGCAAATTGAAATTGCATAAATATTTTAAATTAAAACCAACGGTGAAGGAAGTGAGGCTGTTAAAATCAAAGGTCAGGGAGACGGACCTGTTAACGGTGAACGATTTAACCACCTTGGAGGTGTTGGAAGAACTACGCCAAGAAAATGAAAATGCAAATACTGGAATGGGTGTAACCGTGACACAAAGGACTAGCCGTCTAGGCATAGAACAAGAGGCATTATCAAGCCCCTTCAAACCACCATCACAATTTCTACCGCAAATGCCATCGGATGCGATAGATGTTTTCTCCGAAGCCGTCATAAAGGACTTAACGCAATTCCGGAGGAATGTTAAACCATTAGTCGGGATGAAGAACTTGACTGAAGCTCAACGAATAGTTTTGAAAAATCTACAGAGCGATGCGACCGTGATCTACAAACCCTCAGACAAGGGGGGAACATTGTTTTGATTCCAAGAGAGCAGTATGTGGAGGAGGCTCTACGACAATTAAAAAACGAAACTTGTTATGAACTAACGACTAAAGACCAATATCAGGAGAGTGTGGTACGATACCATACATTGATCAAAAAGTGGCATGACAAATTGATGCTGGACTTGGACGAATTTCTCTTTCTTAGAGTTTTGAATCCGATTCTCCCCACTTTTTATCATTTACCTAAGATTCACAAGGATGCCACTAGACCACCGGGAAGACCGATTGTTTCTTCATTGGGCAGCCTAACAGAGAAACTGTCTAGGTTTGTGGACCATCATCTTTTCCATTCAGTACTGCAACTGGCTTCGTACATTAAAGACACAACGGATTTCATCAATCACATTGAACAATTGCAATGGGAATCATCGTACAGTTTTATAGTACTGGATATTACGAGCCTTTATACTTGTATCGAACACTCAAAGGGATTAGAAGCAGTAAAATATTTTCTGCAAAAGAGATCAATGAAGTTCGCAAGTCATAACATCATGTTGATGGAACTCATTGAATTCTGCCTATTGAACAACATTTTTCTCTTTCAGAGAGATTTTTATAGGCAGATATCGGGGACTGCGATGGGCACCTGCTTCGCCCCCAGCTACACAAATTTATTCGTGGGCTGGTGGGAGGAGCAGGTGGCCTGGTCCGCAGCCAATGAAACCTGGATGAGTGAGGTAGTAGCTTGGTACAGGTACATTGATGACCTCTTCATTGTATGGAGGGGGTCAATAGATAAGGCAAGGGCATATATTCAACATCTTAATGCCAATGAAGTCAATTTACGATTCACAGGGGAAGTCAGTACAGTGGCTGTCAATTACCTTTATGTAAGGGTGCAAGTGCAGGAAGGGAAACTAACTACTGTTCTCTATAGAAAACCAACTGCTGGGAATAGCATGTTACATGCTACCAGCAGTCACCCTCCTAAACTTAAGAGCAGTTTACCGTATGGGGAGTTTCTCAGGATAAAACGTAACTGTTCTAGGAAATGTGACTTTGATGTAGCCGTCAAGGATAGTATTGATAGGTTTTTATCTAGAGGATACAACATAGATTTGTTGAAAACTACTCTAAAAAAAGTGGATTCTTTGCAACGAGATGAATTGTTTAAAAAAACATGCCCAGAGAGGGATAAGAGCCATGGCCAAGGGAAATTTCGCATGATTACTACATATTCGGATGAGGTGGAGTTCCTTAAATAAATCATGAGGAGAAATTGGCACATATTAAAACTGACATGATCATTGGAAAGGATATCCCAGCATTTCCAATGATCACTTTCAGGAAGGCTCGTTCTCTAAAGGACAGTTTGGTCCATAGTCATTTGGATGTAATCTCCCCAAGGCAGAGTACATTGAGTGAAATGAGGTTTTTTTTCCATGTGGCAAATGTAAGGCCTGTGCCTTTAGTAAAAGAGTACTTAGCTATGAGGTTACAGGAACTAACATTCGTAGGAAGATTTCCAAATTTATGACCTGTCAAACCACACACTGTGTCTATTGCCTGAGTTGCCCTTGTGGCCTCAGGTACATAGGCAGTACGATACACAGTGTTAAAATAAGAATACTAGAGCACATGCGTGCCATAGCGAAAAAGGATTTGAATTATCCAGTCGCTAGGCACTTTGCCATTAAACATGGAAGTAATAGGGATCTATTACAATTTTTCAGTCTTGATCATGTCTCGATTAATATCAGAGGGGGAGACAGAGTTTTGAAATTACGAAGATTGGAGTCACGATATATAATCGATTTACAGACTAGGACTCCTAATGGGCTTAATAGCGGGGAAGAATTGGCAGTACATTTAGTCAATTGAGATGTCTTAAAAAATGATGAAATCGGAAGTATAGATAATATTTCTGCTGTATTAATATCAATATGAGATTTGCCGATTCACGGCTCAATAAAATAGAGGAACTGGGGCAATCTCCGTTTGGAGGTTGCCATATGCCGATCCACGGCGAGATTTTGGTAGTAAGTGGTGGTATACACGACATCTTTTGAATAATGATCACGTTGTTTAATTTGATGCAATGACAATATGTCAATTTTTGTATAATTAATCGTATGTACGAACACTGGTTCTTATATTAATTAGTTTTACAGATTGGATTTCTGAATCTGTGAAATTCACCACTTAGTAATGGCGCCCAGTAGATAGGCGACCATAATCCTCTTTTTGTCTCTATTGATATTGTTTATTTTACACCTTTAAAAATGGCGCTTCACTATTTTGATTGTAAACACTGACGAAGGACTGGTTCCGAAACGCGTTTGTTTGTTTGTTGATGTAGTAAAGATTAACTGGTTGCCGACCCCGCGAGTGCTGGTATTTCTTTGAATTAAAGAAATTTCTGGAGCAGGGATTTATAACCACAAAGCACTGCCGTGGTTTGAGAAGCACCCGCCCTTTGAGTGACCCGCAAGTGGGGTGCACAGGAGCTGGATTTAATTAGCGGAGGCACCGACTCGGGAGCAGGCAACGCCGAAAAAAGAGATCTGGGCGAACCGGCACTGAAGATGCGCGGCGAGCCACGGAGACGTTGGTAAGCCGCGCTTGCATACTAGCATTTGAAGGTGTAACCCGGGTCAGGGCGAGGGTCGACAAAAGAGACTTTTGTAAAAATTCTTACTACGGTTAAGAGAGGAGCCCGGGATCGGAGCTCCTAAGTAACATTTTCCAGCATGTTTAGTGAAACAGCGCGCAGAGAGGCTGCCATGGATATATTCAAAAGAAAACAGCAGCAGCTGTAGGAAATAAAGAGACGATTGACAGTAACAATGTTGCCAATACCCTACATATTCAATTTACAAAACTTGAAAGACTATACGAAAGAGAGATGCGTAAATGGTGGGAGGCCACCTCCCTTCAGAACTATATTGAGGTGGATAGAGTCCCTAGAGGGTTGCGCATATATACAGTACCAGCATATGAAAACCCAGATCCGCTCCTCCTCGAGGAGTGGGCGGAACATACAGCGTTGTCATGCAAGGGGATGCTCCAGAGACTTGTGAAATTTGCGTGGAGCGATAGAGATAAAGCCCTGAAAGACATACAGGAATTGGAAGAGGAAATTAATAAAGATGCGGATAAAAACAAACAAGAGGAATTAAGGGAAGTCATGAAAAGACGGCTGACGCAGTATGAAATGAAAATAAGACAACGCAAACAAGAAAAATATGAACGAGATGAAAGAGACTATGCTATGGGAAGAGTCTTAACATTCTCGAAAAAATTTGATGACCCACGAAAAGAGATGTCACGAAAGAAAATTGTTCCAAGCTTAGCGGCTGCTAGGGTGGAAACTTCGGAGTCTGACATTACGGAGAATGAGGCCTCGGAGGATGAGACAGTATGCCATTCGGAAAGACAGAGGAAAACTCCTTTTACGAGGAGTTCAATCTCATTCGACAAACGTGGTTTAGAGGGGGAAGAGCAAACCCCCAGAAGGAGAAAACAAACCAGAAGGGGCGGCTGGAAGGGGAAGAGGAAGAGGCAACTCGAGCGCCACGGGCGACACGAAGCAACAGGAGAGGCAGACGATAACGAGAACAGATAATCTCACGAGAGTGAACTTAACTTCTAAGACACTGACTGCCACAGAGAAATCAGTATTGCAATTGGGGCTCACCTTTTGCCCGTATAGCCGCTTGGAGTTCACACAAACCAGGATAGACCTTTTTAAATTTGTGCGCAAATTGAAATTGCATAAATATTTTAAATTAAAACCAACGGTGAAGGAAGTGAGGCTGTTAAAATCAAAGGTCAGGGAGACGGACCTGTTAACGGTGAACGATTTAACCACCTTGGAGGTATTGGAAGAACTACGCCAAGAAAATGAAAATGCAAATACTGGAATGGGTGTAACCGTGACACAAAGGACTAGCCGTCTAGGCATAGAACAAGAGGCATTATCAAGCCCCTTCAAACCACCATCACAATTTCTACCGCAAATGCCATCGGATGCGATAGATGTTTTCTCCGAAGCCGTCATAAAGGACTTAACGCAATTCCGGAGGAATGTTAAACCATTAGTCGGGATGAAGAACTTGACTGAAGCTCAACGAATAGTTTTGAAAAATCTACAGAGCGATGCGACCGTGATCTACAAACCCTCAGACAAGGGGGGAACATTGTTTTGATTCCAAGAGAGCAGTATGTGGAGGAGGCTCTACGACAATTAAAAAACGAAACTTGTTATGAACTAACGACTAAAGACCAATATCAGGAGAGTGTGGTACGATACCATACATTGATCAAAAAGTGGCATGACAAATTGATGCTGGACTTGGACGAATTTCTCTTTCTTAGAGTTTTGAATCCGATTCTCCCCACTTTTTATCATTTACCTAAGATTCACAAGGATGCCACTAGACCACCGGGAAGACCGATTGTTTCTTCATTGGGCAGCCTAACAGAGAAACTGTCTAGGTTTGTGGACCATCATCTTTTCCATTCAGTACTGCAACTGGCTTCGTACATTAAAGACACAACGGATTTCATCAATCACATTGAACAATTGCAATGGGAATCATCGTACAGTTTTATAGTACTGGATATTACGAGCCTTTATACTTGTATCGAACACTCAAAGGGATTAGAAGCAGTAAAATATTTTCTGCAAAAGAGATCAATGAAGTTCGCAAGTCATAACATCATGTTGATGGAACTCATTGAATTCTGCCTATTGAACAACATTTTTCTCTTTCAGGGAGATTTTTATAGGCAGATATCGGGGACTGCGATGGGCACCTGCTTCGCCCCAGCTACGCGAATTTATTCGTGGGCTGGTGGGAGGAGCAGGTGGCCTGGTCCGCAGCCAATGAAACCTGGATGAGTGAGGTAGTAGCTTGGTACAGGTACATTGATGACCTCTTCATTGTATGGAGGGGGTCAATAGATAAGGCAAGGGCATATATTCAACATCTTAATGCCAATGAAGTTCCCCCGTTTTTCCTTCTGTGCCCCTCGCTGCCCCACTGTTGTTTACCCGTGATTTGCCTGCTCTCCCCCCGTTTTTCCTTCTGTGCCCCTCGCTGCCCCACTGTTGTTGTGCCCGTGATTTGCCTGCTCTCCCCCGTTTTTTCCTTTCTGTGCCCCTCGCTGCCCCACTGTTGTTGTGCCCGTGATTTGCCTGCTCTCCCCCCGTTTTTCCTTCTGTGCCCCTCGCTGCCCCACTGTTGTTGTGCCCGTGATTTGCCTGCTCTCCCCCCGTTTTTCCTTCTGTGCCCCTCGCTGCCCCACTGTTGTTTACCCGTGATTTGCCTGCTCTCCCCCGTTTTTCCTTCTGTGCCCCTCGCTGCCCCACTGTTGTTGTGCCCGTGATTTGCCTGCTCTCCCCCGTTTTTTCCTTTCTGTGCCCCTCGCTGCCCCACTGTTGTTGTGCCCGTGATTTGCCTGCTCTCCCCCGTTTTTCCTTCTGTGCCCCTCGCTGCCCCACTGTTGTTGTGCCCGTGATTTGCCTGCTCTCCCCCCGTTTTTCCTTCTGTGCCCCTCGCTGCCCCACTGTTGTTTACCCGTGATTTGCCTGCTCTCCCCCGTTTTTCCTTCTGTGCCCCTCGCTGCCCCACTGTTGTTGTGCCCGTGATTTGCCTGCTCTCCCCCGTTTTTCCTTTCTGTGCCCCTCGCTGCCCCACTGTTGTTGTGCCCGTGATTTGCCTGCTCTCCCCCGTTTTTCCTTCTGTGCCCCTCGCTGCCTATCGCCATTCCCGCCGCTGCGTCCCTGCGGCCCCGCCCCCTGACTGCCCATTCGCTGCCCCTGCCTCCCGCCTCCCAGCTGCTCCTCCCTCCCACCTCCCCATAAATGGCGGCCGCTGCGCGCGCGCGCAGCGGACGTGCGCAGCGGGCGCGCCCTGGCGCGCCGAAGGCGCGCCTAGGGCAAGCCCGTCTGCGCCCGTCCGCGACTGGACCGCGCCCAGCGCCAGAACCCCTGGATCCCACCGATGCAACACCACTCGACGGACCTACGACGCCGCCACACTCACCGCACTCAATGCCGGCCGGAACCCTGCCTGCTACCGAGCCTCACCGAGACGCACCCACGGACCCTTCACCTGCCAAACCTGCCGATTCACCTGCCCCCTGACGTGCACCACCTCCGCCAAGTCGAGCAACAGCAGCAACCACCTGAAATGCATCCTGCTGAACACCCGCTCCGTCCACAGGCACGCCGTGGAACTCTGGGACCTGCTCGACGCAACAGCACCGGACATCGCCTTCCTCACCGAGACCTGGATGAACGCCTCCTCAGCGCCTGACATCGCCATAGCCATCCCGGATGGATACAAGATCACCCGGAGGGACCGCGTCAACCAGACGGGAGGAGGCATCGCCATCGTACACAAGAACACCATCCGCATCTCGACTAACTCCGACGAGACCTTCACCGCCGCCGAACACCTACACTTCCAGATACACACGGACCCCAAGACCACCCTCCGAGGCACCCTCATCTACAGACCCCCGGGACCACGCACACTATTCAGCGAAGACATCGCAGACTTCATCAGCCCGCACGCCATGCCCTCCGCCGACTACATCCTCCTAGGGGACCTCAACTTCCACCTGGAGAACAACAACGACAGAAACACCACCGCCCTGCTGGACAACCTCGCCAACCTCGGACTCAAGCAACTGGTGAACACGCCCACCCACTACGCCGGCCACACGCTTGACCGCCGTCTTCTCGTCCAGCAAGCACATCTCCTTCAGCCACGCCACCGGACTCCACTGGACCGACCACAGCTGCGTCCACTTCAGCTTCAGAAAGACTGCGACCCACCACCACCCGCAACAGGCTCCCCGCCGGAGCTGGAGCAAGATCACCGCCGAGCAGCTCACCGCCTCCCTCAGCCAGAACACACCCACCGACACAACGGACCCAAACGAAGCAGCCAGCAACCTCGCCAAGTGGCTGACCGCCTGCGCCGACGACCTCGCACCACTAAAAACCCTCCCAGCAGACCCGGAAGCAAGAAAACCCCTTGGTTCACCAACGAACTCAAGGAATCCAAGAAGAACTGCCGCACTCTCGAGAAAACCTGGCGACTCGTCCAGACCACAGACAACAGGACCGCCCTCAAGCACGCCACCCGCAAACACCACCAGCTGATCCGTGCCACCAAGAAGTCGGCACTCAAAGAACGACTGGACAACAACGCCCATGACAGCAAGGAACTTTTCAGCATCGTCAAAGAGTTCTCCAACCCCAGCGCCGGAAACAACGACATCACCCCTCGCAAGACCTCTGCAACTCACTCTCCGCGTTCTTCCACCGCAAGATCACCGACATACACAACAGCTTCGACGCACAAACAACGCACCCTACCGCCGAACCAATGCCCGCCACCACCACCCTCTGCAACTGGACCCCGATCAACACCGAAGACACCACCCGCACGATGAACTCCATCCACTCCGGATCACCAACCGACCCCTGCCCACACCACATCTTCAACAAAGCCGACGCCACCATCGCACCCCATCTCCGGGACATCATCAACTCCTCCTTCCACACCGCCACCTTCCCGGAGAGCTGGAAGCACGCCGAGCTTACCGCCCTCCTGAAGAAACCAACGGCGGACCCCACCGACCTCAAGAACTACCGCCCCATCTCGCTCCTTCCGTTTCCGGCCAAAGTCATCGAGAAGACCGTCAACAGACAGCTTGCCGCCTTCCTCGAGACGAATGGATCCTCGACCCCTCGCAGTCCGGGTTTCGGGCCAACCACAGCACCGAGACCGCCCTTATCGCAGCCACCGACGACATCAGAACCCTAACCGACAACGGGGAAACAGCTGCCCTCATCCTCCTGGACCTCTCCGCGGCGTTCGACACCGTCTGCCACCGCACCCTAGTGAAGCGCCTCAGCAACATCGGAATCCGAGAGAAAGCACTGGAATGGATCATCTCGTTCCTCGCCGGAAGAACCCAGAGAGTCCGCCTCTCCCCGTTCAGATCCGAAGCCACCGAAGTCATCTGCGGCGTTCCACAAGGATCCTCACTCAGCCCGACCCTCTTCAACGTCTACATGAGCCCCCTCGCAGCCATCGCACGCCGACACAACCTCAACATCATCTCCTACGCCGACGACACCCAGCTGATCCTCTCCTCACCAACGACCCCACCACCGCCAGAGCCAACCTGCACGACGGGATGAGAGACGTCGCCGACTGGATGAGGTACAGCCGCCTTAAACTGAACTCAGACAAGACGGAAGTCCTCATCCTGGGCTCATCACCCTCCGCCTGGGACGACTCCTGGTGGCCCCCGGCCCTGGGCACCGCACCCAAGCCAACGGACCACGCACGCAACCTGGGCTTTATCCTGGACTCCTCCCTATCGATGACCAGACAAGTCAACGCCGTCTCATCTTCATGCTTCAACACCCTGCGCATGCTCCGCAAGATCTTCAGATGGATCCCCACTGAAACCAGGAAGACCGTCACCCAGGCACTCGTCACCAGCCGACTGGACTATGGGAACACCCTCTACGCCGGAACCACAGCCAAACTTCAAAAGAGACTCCAGCGCATCCAGAACGCCTCCGCACGACTCATCCTGGACATCCCCCGACACAGCCACATCACCGTACACCTGAAAGACCTGCACTGGCTCCCCGTCAGCAAGAGAATCACGTTCAGACTCCTCACCCACGCACACAAGGCCCTCCACGACCTGGGCCCAAAGTACCTCAACGACCGCATGTCCTTCTACACGCCCACACGCCAGCTACGATCAACCAGCCACGCCCTCGCCACCGTACCACGCATCCGCAGAACCACCGCCGGAGGAAGATCCTTCTCCTACCTGGCGGCCAAGACCTGGAACTCCCTCCCCACTCACCTTCGGCGAACCCAGGACCATCTCGCCTTCAGGAAGCAGCTCAAGACCTGGCTGTTCGAGCAGTAACTTACCCCCTCCCCCAGCGCCTTGAGACCCTCCCGGGTGAGTAGCGCGCTCTATAAATGCCGTGATTGATTGATTGATTGATTGAGTCAATTTACGATTCACAGGGGAAGTCAGTACAGTGGCTGTCAATTACCTTTATGTAAGGGTGCAAGTGCAGGAAGGGAAACTAACTACTGTTCTCTATAGAAAACCAACTGCTGGGAATAGCATGTTACATGCTACCAGCAGTCACCCTCCTAAACTTAAGAGCAGTTTACCGTATGGGAGTTTCTCAGGATAAAACGTAACTGTTCTAGGAAATGTGACTTTGATGTAGCCGTCAAGGATAGTATTGATAGGTTTTTATCTAGAGGATACAACATAGATTTGTTGAAAACTACTCTAAAAAAAGTGGATTCTTTGCAACGAGATGAATTGTTTAAAAAACATGCCCAGAGAGGGATAAGAGCCATGACCAAGGGAAATTTCGCATGATTACTACATATTCGGATGAGGTGGAGTTCCTTAAATAAATCATGAGGAGAAATTGGCACATATTAAAAACTGACATGATCATTGGAAAGGATATCCCAGCATTTCCAATGATCACTTTCAGGAAGGCTCGTTCTCTAAAGGACAGTTTGGTCCATAGTCATTTGGATGTAATCTCCCCAAGGCAGAGTACATTGAGTGAAATGAGGTTTTTTTTTCCATGTGGCAAATGTAAGGCCTGTGCCTTTAGTAAAAGAGTACTTAGCTATGAGGTTACAGGAACTAACATTCGTAGGAAGATTTCCAAATTTATGACCTGTCAAACCACACACTGTGTCTATTGCCTGAGTTGCCCTTGTGGCCTCAGGTACATAGGCAGTACGATACACAGTGTTAAAATAAGAATACTAGAGCACATGCGTGCCATAGCGAAAAAGGATTTGAATTATCCAGTCGCTAGGCACTTTGCCATTAAACATGGAAGTAATAGGGATCTATTACAATTTTTCAGTCTTGATCATGTCTCGATTAATATCAGAGGGGGAGACAGAGTTTTGAAATTACGAAGATTGGAGTCACGATATATAATCGATTTACAGACTAGGACTCCTAATGGGCTTAATAGCGGGGAAGAATTGGCAGTACATTTAGTCAATTGAGATGTCTTAAAAAATGATGAAATCGGAAGTATAGATAATATTTCTGCTGTATTAATATCAATATGAGATTTGCCGATTCACGGCTCAATAAAATAGAGGAACTGGGGCAATCTCCGTTTGGAGGTTGCCATATGCCGATCCACGGCGAGATTTTGGTAGTAAGTGGTGGTATACACGACATCTTTTGAATAATGATCACGTTGTTTAATTTGATGCAATGACAATATGTCAATTTTTGTATAATTAATCGTATGTACGAACACTGGTTCTTATATTAATTAGTTTTACAGATTGGATTTCTGAATCTGTGAAATTCACCACTTAGTAATGGCGCCCAGTAGATAGGCGACCATAATCCTCTTTTTGTCTCTATTGATATTGTTTATTTTACACCTTTAAAAATGGCGCTTCACTATTTTGATTGTAAACACTGACGAAGGACTGGTTCCGAAACGCGTTTGTTTGTTTGTTCATGTAGTAAAGATTAACTGGTTGCCGACCCGCATGAGTGCTGGTATTTCTTTGAATTAAAGAAATTTCTGGAGCAGGGATTTATAACCACAAAGCACTGCCGTGGTTTGAGAAGCACCCGCCCTTTGAGTGACCCGCAAGTGGGGTGCACAGGAGCTGGATTTAATTAGCGGAGGCACCGACTCGGGAGCAGGCAACGCCGAAAAAGAGATCTGGGCGAACCGGCACTGAAGATGCGCGGCGAGCCACGGAGACGTTGGTAAGCCGCGCTTGCATACTAGCATTTGAAGGTGTAACCCGGGTCAGGGCGAGGGGTCGACAAAAGAGACTTTTGTAAAAATTCTTACTACGGTTAAGAGAGGAGCCCGGGATCGGAGCTCCTAAGTAACATTTTCCAGCATGTTTAGTGAAACAGCGCGCAGAGAGGCTGCCATGGATATATTCAAAAAGAAAACAGCAGCAGCTGTAGGAAATAAAGAGACGATTGACAGTAACAATGTTGCCAATACCCTACATATTCAATTTACAAAACTTGAAAGACTATACGAAAGAGAGATGCGTAAATGGTGGGAGGCCACCTCCCTTCAGAACTATATTGAGGTGGATAGAGTCCCTAGAGGGTTGCGCATATATACAGTACCAGCATATGAAAACCCAGATCCGCTCCTCCTCGAGGAGTGGGCGGAACATACAGCGTTGTCATGCAAGGGGATGCTCCAGAGACTTGTGAAATTTGCGTGGAGCGATAGAGATAAAGCCCTGAAAGACATACAGGAATTGGAAGAGGAAATTAATAAAGATGCGGATAAAAACAAACAAGAGGAATTAAGGGAAGTCATGAAAAGACGGCTGACGCAGTATGAAATGAAAATAAGACAACGCAAACAAGAAAAATATGAACGAGATGAAAGAGACTATGCTATGGGAAGAGTCTTAACATTCTCGAAAAAATTTGATGAGCCACGAAAAGAGATGTCACGAAAGAAAATTATTCCAAGCTTAGCGGCTGCTAGGGTGGAAACTTCGGAGTCTGACATTACGGAGAATGAGGCCTCGGAGGATGAGACAGTATGCCATTCGGAAAGACAGAGGAAAACTCCTTTTTACGAGGAGTTCAATCTCATTCGACAAACGTGGTTTAGAGGGGGAAGAGCAAACCCCCAGAAGGAGAAAACAAACCAGAAGGGGCGGCTGGAAGGGGAAGAGGAAGAGGCAACTCGACGCCACGGGCGACACGAAGCAACAGGAGAGGCAGACGATAACGAGAACAGATAATCTCACGAGAGTGAACTTAACTTCTAAGACACTGACTGCCACAGAGAAATCAGTATTGCAATTGGGGCTCACCTTTTGCCCGTATAGCCGCTTGGAGTTCACACAAACCAGGATAGACCTTTTAAATTTGTGCGCAAATTGAAATTGCATAAATATTTTAAATTAAAACCAACGGTGAAGGAAGTGAGGCTGTTAAAATCAAAGGTCAGGGAGACGGACCTGTTAACGGTGAACGATTTAACCACCTTGGAGGTGTTGGAAGAACTACGCCAAGAAAATGAAAATGCAAATACTGGAATGGGTGTAACCGTGACACAAAGGACTAGCCGTCTAGGTATAGAACAAGAGGCATTATCAAGCCCCTTCAAACCACCATCACAATTTCTACCGCAAATGCCATCGGATGCGATAGATGTTTTCTCCGAAGCCGTCATAAAGGACTTAACGCAATTCCGGAGGAATGTTAAACCATTAGTCGGGATGAAGAACTTGACTGAAGCTCAACGAATAGTTTTGAAAAATCTACAGAGCGATGCGACCGTCATCTACAAACCCTCAGACAAGGGGGGAACATTGTTTTGATTCCAAGAGAGCAGTATGTGGAGGAGGCTCTACGACAATTAAAAAACGAAACTTGTTATGAACTAACGACTAAAGACCAATATCAGGAGAGTGTGGTACGATACCATACATTGATCAAAAAGTGGCATGACAAATTGATGCTGGACTTGGACGAATTTCTCTTTCTTAGAGTTTTGAATCCGATTCTCCCCACTTTTTATCATTTACCTAAGATTCACAAGAATGCCACTAGACCACCGGGAAGACCGATTGTTTCTTCATTGGGCAGCCTAACAGAGAAACTGTCTAGGTTTGTGGACCATCATCTTTTCCATTCAGTACTGCAACTGGCTTCGTACATTAAAGACACAACGGATTTCATCAATCACATTGAACAATTGCAATGGGAATCATCGTACAGTTTTATAGTACTGGATATTACGAGCCTTTATACTTGTATCGAACACTCAAAGGGATTAGAAGCAGTAAAATATTTTCTGCAAAAGAGATCAATGAAGTTCGCAAGTCATAACATCATGTTGATGGAACTCATTGAATTCTGCCTATTGAACAACATTTTTCTCTTTCAGGGAGATTTTTATAGGCAGATATCGGGGACTGCGATGGGCACCTGCTTCGCCCCCAGCTACGCGAATTTATTCGTGGGCTGGTGGGAGGAGCAGGTGGCCTGGTCCGCAGCCAATGAAACCTGGATGAGTGAGGTAGTAGCTTGGTACAGGTACATTGATGACCTCTTCATTGTATGGAGGGGGTCAATAGATAAGGCAAGGGCATATATTCAACATCTTAATGCCAATGAAGTCAATTTACGATTCACAGGGGAAGTCAGTACAGTGGCTGTCAATTACCTTTATGTAAGGGTGCAAGTGCAGGAAGGGAAACTAACTACTGTTCTCTATAGAAAACCAACTGCTGGGAATAGCATGTTACATGCTACCAGCAGTCACCCTCCTAAACTTAAGAGCAGTTTACCGTATGGGGAGTTTCTCAGGATAAAACGTAACTGTTCTAGGAAATGTGACTTTGATGTAGCCGTCAAGGATAGTATTGATAGGTTTTTATCTAGAGGATACAACATAGATTTGTTGAAAACTACTCTAAAAAAAGTGGATTCTTTGCAACGAGATGAATTGTTTAAAAAAACATGCCCAGAGAGGGATAAGAGCCATGACCAAGGGAAATTTCGCAGGATTACTACATATTCGGATGAGGTGGAGTTCCTTAAATAAATCATGAGGAGAAATTGGCACATATTAAAAACTGACATGATCATTGGAAAGGATATCCCAGCATTTCCAATGATCACTTTCAGGAAGGCTCGTTCTCTAAAGGACAGTTTGGTCCATAGTCATTTGGATGTAATCTCCCCAAGGCAGAGTACATTGAGTGAAATGAGGTTTTTTTTTCCATGTGGCAAATGTAAGGCCTGTGCCTTTAGTAAAAGAGTACTTAGCTATGAGGTTACAGGAACTAACATTCGTAGGAAGATTTCCAAATTTATGACCTGTCAAACCACACACTGTGTCTATTGCCTGAGTTGCCCTTGTGGCCTCAGGTACATAGGCAGTACGATACACAGTGTTAAAATAAGAATACTAGAGCACATGCGTGCCATAGCGAAAAAGGATTTGAATTATCCAGTCGCTAGGCACTTTGCCATTAAACATGGAAGTAATAGGGATCTATTACAATTTTTCAGTCTTGATCATGTCTCGATTAATATCAGAGGGGGAGACAGAGTTTTGAAATTACGAAGATTGGAGTCACGATATATAATCGATTTACAGACTAGGACTCCTAATGGGCTTAATAGCGGGGAAGAATTGGCAGTACATTTAGTCAATTGAGATGTCTTAAAAAATGATGAAATCGGAAGTATAGATAATATTTCTGCTGTATTAATATCAATATGAGATTTGCCGATTCACGGCTCAATAAAATAGAGGAACTGGGGCAATCTCCGTTTGGAGGTTGCCATATGCCGATCCACGGCGAGATTTTGGTAGTAAGTGGTGGTATACACGACATCTTTTGAATAATGATCACGTTGTTTAATTTGATGCAATGACAATATGTCAATTTTTGTATAATTAATCGTATGTACGAACACTGGTTCTTATATTAATTAGTTTTACAGATTGGATTTCTGAATCTGTGAAATTCACCACTTAGTAATGGCGCCCAGTAGATAGGCGACCATAATCCTCTTTTTGTCTCTATTGATATTGTTTATTTTACACCTTTAAAAATGGCGCTTCACTATTTTGATTGTAAACACTGACGAAGGACTGGTTCCGAAACGCGTTTGTTTGTTTGTTCATGTAGTAAAGATTAACTGGTTGCCGACCCCGCGAGTGCTGGTATTTCTTTGAATTAAAGAAATTTCTGGAGCAGGGATTTATAACCACAAAGCACCGCCGTGGTTTGAGAAGCACCCGCCCTTTGAGTGACCCGCAAGTGGGGTGCACAGGAGCTGGATTTAATTAGCGGAGGCACCGACTCGGGAGCAGGCAACGCCGAAAAAGAGATCTGGGCGAACCGGCACTGAAGATGCGCGGCGAGCCACGGAGACGTTGGTAAGCCGCGCTTGCATACTAGCATTTGAAGGTGTAACCCGGGTCAGGGCGAGGGTCGACAAAAGAGACTTTTGTAAAAATTCTTACTACGGTTAAGAGAGGAGCCCGGGATCGGAGCTCCTAAGTAACATTTTCCAGCATGTTTAGTGAAACAGCGCGCAGAGAGGCTGCCATGGATATATTCAAAAAGAAAACAGCAGCAGCTGTAGGAAATAAAGAGACGATTGACAGTAACAATGTTGCCAATACCCTACATATTCAATTTACAAAACTTGAAAGACTATACGAAAGAGAGATGCGTAAATGGTGGGAGGCCACCTCCCTTCAGAACTATATTGAGGTGGATAGAGTCCCTAGAGGGTTGCGCATATATACAGTACCAGCATATGAAAACCCAGATCCGCTCCTCCTCGAGGAGTGGGCGGAACATACAGCGTTGTCATGTAAGGGGATGCTCCAGATACTTGTGAAATTTGCGTGGAGCGATAGAGATAAAGCCCTGAAAGACATACAGGAATTGGAAGAGGAAATTAATAAAGATGCGGATAAAAACAAACAAGAGGAATTAAGGGAAGTCATGAAAAGACGGCTGACGCAGTATGAAATGAAAATAAGACAATGCAAACAAGAAAAATATGAACGAGATGAAAGAGACTATGCTATGGGAAGAGTCTAAACATTCTCGAAAAAATTTGATGAGCTCCGAAAAGAGATGTCACGAAAGAAAATTATTCCAAGCTTAGCGGCTGCTAGGGTGGAAACTTCGGAGTCTGACATTACGGAGAATGAGGCCTCGGAGGATGAGACAGTAGGCCCTTCGGAAAGACAGAGGAAAACTCCTTTTTACGAGGAGTTCAATCTCATTCGACAAACGTGGTTAAGAGGGGGGAAGAGCAAACCCCCAGAAGGAGAAAACAAACCAGAAGGGGCGGCTGGAAGGGGAAGAGGAAGAGGCAACTCGACGCCACGGGCGACACGAAGCAACAGGAGAGGCAGACGATAACGAGAACAGATAATCTCACGAGAGTGAACTTAACTTCTAAGACACTGACTGCCACAGAGAAATCAGTATTGAAATTGGGGCTCACCTTTTGCCCGTATAGCCGCTTGGAGTTCACACAAACCAGGATAGACCTTTTTAAATTTGTGCGCAAATTGAAATTGCATAAATATTTTAAATTAAAACCAACGGTGAAGGAAGTGAGGCTGTTAAAATCAAAGGTCAGGGAGACGGACCTGTTAACGGTGAACGATCTAACCACCTTGGAGGTGTTGGAAGAACTACGCCAAGAAAATGAAAATGCAAATACTGGAATGGGTGTAACCGTGACACAAAGGACTAGCCGTCTAGGCATAGAACAAGAGGCATTATCAAGCCCCTTCAAACCACCATCACAATTTCTACCGCAAATGCCATCGGATGCGATAGATGTTTTCTCCGAAGCCGTCATAAAGGACTTAACGCAATTCCGGAGGAATGTTAAACCATTAGTCGGGATGAAGAACTTGACTGAAGCTCAACGAATAATTTTGAAAAATCTACAGAGCGATGCGACCGTCATCTACAAACCCTCAGACAAGGGGGGGAACATTGTTTTGATTCCAAGAGAGCAGTATGTGGAGGAGGCTCTACGACAATTAAAAAACGAAACTTGTTATGAACTAACGACTAAAGACCAATATCAGGAGAGTGTGGTACGATACCATACATTGATCAAAAAGTGGCATGACAAATTGATGCTGGACTTGGACGAATTTCTCTTTCTTAGAGTTTTGAATCCGATTCTCCCCACTTTTTATCATTTACCTAAGATTCACAAGGATGCCACTAGACCACCGGGAAGACCGATTGTTTCTTCATTGGGCAGACTAACAGAGAACCTGTCTAGGTTTGTGGACCATCATCTTTTCCATTCAGTACTGCAACTGGCTTCGTACATTAAAGACACAACGGATTTCATCAATCACATTGAACAATTGCAATGGGAATCATCGTACAGTTTTATAGTACTGGATATTATGAGCCTTTATACTTGTATCAAACACTCAAAGGGATTAGAAGCAGTAAAATATTTTCTGCAAAAGAGATCAATGAAGTTCGCAAGTCATAACATCATGTTGATGGAACTCATTGAATTCTGCCTATTGAACAACATTTTTCTCTTTCAGGGAGATTTGTATAAGCAGATATCGTGGACTGCGATGGGCACCTGCTTCGCCCCCAGCTACGCAAATTTATTCGTGGGCTGGTGGGAGGAGCAGGTGGCCTGGTCCGCAGCCAATGAAACCTGGATGAGTGAGGTAGTAGCTTGGTACAGGTACATTGACGACCTCTTCATTGTATGGAGGGGGTCAATAGATAAGGCAAGGGCATATATTCAACATCTTAATGCCAATGAAGTCAATTTACGATTCACAGGGGAAGTCAGTACAGTGGCTGTCAATTACCTTTATGTAAGGGTGCAAGTGCAGGAAGGGAAACTAACTACTGTTCTCTATAGAAAACCAACTGCTGGGAATAGCATATTACATGCTACCAGCAGTCACCCTCCTAAACTTAAGAGCAGTTTACCGTATGGGGAGTTTCTCAGGATAAAACGTAACTGTTCTAGGAAATGTGACTTTGATGTAGCCGTCAAGGATAGTATTGATAGGTTTTTATCTAGAGGATACAACATAGATTTGTTGAAAACTACTCTAAAAAAGTGGATTCTTTGCAACGAGATGAATTGTTTAAAAAAACATGCCCAGAGAGGGATAAGAGCCATGACCAAGGGATATTTCGCATGATTACTACATATTCGGATGAGGTGGAGTTCCTTAAATAAATCATGAGGAGAAATTGGCACATATTAAAAACTGACATGATCATTGGAAAGGATATCCCAGCATTTCCAATGATCACTTTCAGGAAGGCTCGTTCTCTAAAGGACAGTTTGGTCCATAGTCATTTGGATGTAATCTCCCCAAGGCAGAGTACATTGAGTGAAATGAGGGTTTTTTTTCCATGTGGCAAATGTAAGGCCTGTGCCTTTAGTAAAGAGTACTTAGCTATGAGGTTACAGGAACTAACATTCGTAGGAAGATTTCCAAATTTATGACCTGTCAAACCACACACTGTGTCTATTGCCTGAGTTGCCCTTGTGGCCTCAGGTACATAGGCAGTACGATACACAGTGTTAAAATAAGAATACTAGAGCACATGCGTGCCATAGCGAAAAAGGATTTGAATTATCCAGTCGCTAGGCACTTTGCCATTAAACATGGAAGTAATAGGGATCTATTACAATTTTTCAGTCTTGATCATGTCTCGATTAATATCAGAGGGGGAGACAGAGTTTTGAAATTACGAAGATTGGAGTCACGATATATAATCGATTTACAGACTAGGACTCCTAATGGGCTTAATAGCGGGGAAGAATTGGCAGTACATTTAGTCAATTGAGATGTCTTAAAAAATGATGAAATCGGAAGTATAGATAATATTTCTGCTGTATTAATATCAATATGAGATTTGCCGATTCACGGCTCAATAAAATAGAGGAACTGGGGCAATCTCCGTTTGGAGGTTGCCATATGCCGATCCACGGCGAGATTTTGGTAGTAAGTGGTGGTATACACGACATCTTTTGAATAATGATCACGTTGTTTAATTTGATGCAATGACAATATGTCAATTTTTGTATAATTAATCGTATGTACGAACACTGGTTCTTATATTAATTAGTTTTACAGATTGGATTTCTGAATCTGTGAAATTCACCACTTAGTAATGGCGCCCAGTAGATAGGCGACCATAATCCTCTTTTTGTCTCTATTGATATTGTTTATTTTACACCTTTAAAAATGGCGCTTCACTATTTTGATTGTAAACACTGACGAAGGACTGGTTCCGAAACGCGTTTGTTTGTTTGTTCATGTAGTAAAGATTAACTGGTTGCCGACCCCGCGAGTGCTGGTATTTCTTTGAATTAAAGAAATTTCTGGAGCAGGGATTTATAACCACGAAGCACCGCCGTGGTTTGAGAAGCACCCGCCCTTTGAGTGACCCGCAAGTGGGGTGCACAGGAGCTGGATTTAATTAGCGGAGGCACCGACTCGGGAGCAGGCAACGCCGAAAAAAGAGATCTGGGCGAACCGGCACTGAAGATGCGCGGCGAGCCACGGAGACGTTGGTAAGCCGCGCTTGCATACTAGCATTTGAAGGTGTAACCCGGGTCAGGGCGAGGGGTCGACAAAAGAGACTTTTGTAAAAATTCTTACTACGGTTAAGAGAGGAGCCCGGGATCGGAGCTCCTAAGTAACATTTTCCAGCATGTTTAGTGAAACAGCGCGCAGAGAGGCTGCCATGGATATATTCAAAAAGAAAACAGCAGCAGCTGTAGGAAATAAAGAGACGATTGACAGTAACAATGTTGCCAATACCCTACATATTCAATTTACAAAACTTGAAAGACTATACGAAAGAGAGATGCGTAAATGGTGGGAGGCCACCTCCCTTCAGAACTATATTGAGGTGGATAGAGTCCCTAGAGGGTTGCGCATATATACAGTACCAGCATATGAAAACCCAGATCCGCTCCTCCTCGAGGAGTGGGCGGAACATACAGCGTTGTCATGTAAGGGGATGCTCCAGATACTTGTGAAATTTGCGTGGAGCGATAGAGATAAAGCCCTGAAAGACATACAGGAATTGGAAGAGGAAATTAATAAAGATGCGGATAAAAACAAACAAGAGGAATTAAGGGAAGTCATGAAAAGACGGCTGACGCAGTATGAAATGAAAATAAGACAATGCAAACAAGAAAAATATGAACGAGATGAAAGAGACTATGCTATGGGAAGAGTCTAAACATTCTCGAAAAAATTTGATGAGCTCACGAAAAGAGATGTCACGAAAGAAAATTATTCCAAGCTTAGCGGCTGCTAGGGTGGAAACTTCGGAGTCTGACATTACGGAGAATGAGGCCTCGGAGGATGAGACAGTAGGCCCTTCGGAAAGACAGAGGAAAACTCCTTTTACGAGGAGTTCAATCTCATTCGACAAACGTGGTTAAGAGGGGGAAGAGCAAACCCCAGAAGGAGAAAACAAACCAGAAGGGGCGGCTGGAAGGGGAAGAGGAAGAGGCAACTCGACGCCACGGGCGACACGAAGCAACAGGAGAGGCAGACGATAACGAGAACAGATAATCTCACGAGAGTGAACTTAACTTCTAAGACACTGACTGCCACAGAGAAATCAGTATTGAAATTGGGGCTCACCTTTTGCCCGTATAGCCGCTTGGAGTTCACACAAACCAGGATAGACCTTTTTAAATTTGTGCGCAAATTGAAATTGCATAAATATTTTAAATTAAAACCAACGGTGAAGGAAGTGAGGCTGTTAAAATCAAAGGTCAGGGAGACGGACCTGTTAACGGTGAACGATCTAACCACCTTGGAGGTGTTGGAAGAACTACGCCAAGAAAATGAAAATGCAAATACTGGAATGGGTGTAACCGTGACACAAAGGACTAGCCGTCTAGGCATAGAACAAGAGGCATTATCAAGCCCCTTCAAACCACCATCACAATTTCTACCGCAAATGCCATCGGATGCGATAGATGTTTTCTCCGAAGCCGTCATAAAGGACTTAACGCAATTCCGGAGGAATGTTAAACCATTAGTCGGGATGAAGAACTTGACTGAAGCTCAACGAATAGTTTTGAAAAATCTACAGAGCGATGCGACCGTCATCTACAAACCCTCAGACAAGGGGGGAACATTGTTTTGATTCCAAGAGAGCAGTATGTGGAGGAGGCTCTACGACAATTAAAAAACGAAACTTGTTATGAACTAACGACTAAAGACCAATATCAGGAGAGTGTGGTACGATACCATACATTGATCAAAAAGTGGCATGACAAATTGATGCTGGACTTGGACGAATTTCTCTTTCTTAGAGTTTTGAATCCGATTCTCCCCACTTTTTATCATTTACCTAAGATTCACAAGGATGCCACTAGACCACCGGGAAGACCGATTGTTTCTTCATTGGGCAGACTAACAGAGAACCTGTCTAGGTTTGTGGACCATCATCTTTTCCATTCAGTACTGCAACTGGCTTCGTACATTAAAGACACAACGGATTTCATCAATCACATTGAACAATTGCAATGGGAATCATCGTACAGTTTTATAGTACTGGATATTATGAGCCTTTATACTTGTATCAAACACTCAAAGGGATTAGAAGCAGTAAAATATTTTCTGCAAAAGAGATCAATGAAGTTCGCAAGTCATAACATCATGTTGATGGAACTCATTGAATTCTGCCTATTGAACAACATTTTTCTCTTTCAGGGAGATTTGTATAAGCAGATATCGTGGACTGCGATGGGCACCTGCTTCGCCCCAGCTACGCAAATTTATTCGTGGGCTGGTGGGAGGAGCAGGTGGCCTGGTCCGCAGCCAATGAAACCTGGATGAGTGAGGTAGTAGCTTGGTACAGGTACATTGACGACCTCTTCATTGTATGGAGGGGGTCAATAGATAAGGCAAGGGCATATATTCAACATCTTAATGCCAATGAAGTCAATTTACGATTCACAGGGGAAGTCAGTACAGTGGCTGTCAATTACCTTTATGTAAGGGTGCAAGTGCAGGAAGGGAAACTAACTACTGTTCTCTATAGAAAACCAACTGCTGGGAATAGCATATTACATGCTACCAGCAGTCACCCTCCTAAACTTAAGAGCAGTTTACCGTATGGGGAGTTTCTCAGGATAAAACGTAACTGTTCTAGGAAATGTGACTTTGATGTAGCCGTCAAGGATAGTATTGATAGGTTTTTATCTAGAGGATACAACATAGATTTGTTGAAAACTACTCTAAAAAAGTGGATTCTTTGCAACGAGATGAATTGTTTAAAAAAACATGCCCAGAGAGGGATAAGAGCCATGACCAAGGGATATTTCGCATGATTACTACATATTCGGATGAGGTGGAGTTCCTTAAATAAATCATGAGGAGAAATTGGCACATATTAAAAACTGACATGATCATTGGAAAGGATATCCCAGCATTTCCAATGATCACTTTCAGGAAGGCTCGTTCTCTAAAGGACAGTTTGGTCCATAGTCATTTGGATGTAATCTCCCCAAGGCAGAGTACATTGAGTGAAATGAGGGTTTTTTTCCATGTGGCAAATGTAAGGCCTGTGCCTTTAGTAAAAGAGTACTTAGCTATGAGGTTACAGGAACTAACATTCGTAGGAAGATTTCCAAATTTATGACCTGTCAAACCACACACTGTGTCTATTGCCTGAGTTGCCCTTGTGGCCTCAGGTACATAGGCAGTACGATACACAGTGTTAAAATAAGAATACTAGAGCACATGCGTGCCATAGCGAAAAAGGATTTGAATTATCCAGTCGCTAGGCACTTTGCCATTAAACATGGAAGTAATAGGGATCTATTACAATTTTTCAGTCTTGATCATGTCTCGATTAATATCAGAGGGGAGACAGAGTTTTGAAATTACGAAGATTGGAGTCACGATATATAATCGATTTACAGACTAGGACTCCTAATGGGCTTAATAGCGGGGAAGAATTGGCAGTACATTTAGTCAATTGAGATGTCTTAAAAAATGATGAAATCGGAAGTATAGATAATATTTCTGCTGTATTAATATCAATATGAGATTTGCCGATTCACGGCTCAATAAAATAGAGGAACTGGGGCAATCTCCGTTTGGAGGTTGCCATAGCCGATCCACAGCGAGATTTTGGTAGTAAGTGGTGGTATACACGACATCTTTTGAATAATGATCACGTTGTTTAATTTGATGCAATGACAATATGTCAATTTTTGTATAATTAATCGTATGTACGAACACTGGTTCTTATATTAATTAGTTTTACAGATTGGATTTCTGAATCTGTGAAATTCACCACTTAGTAATGGCGCCCAGTAGATAGGCGACCATAATCCTCTTTTTGTCTCTATTGATATTGTTTATTTTACACCTTTAAAAATGGCGCTTCACTATTTTGATTGTAAACACTGACGAAGGACTGGTTCCGAAACGCGTTTGTTTGTTTGTTGATGTAGTAAAGATTAACTGGTTGCCGACCCCGCGAGCGCTGGTATTTCTTTGAATTAAAGAAATTTCTGGAGCAGGGATTTATAACCACGAAGCACCGCCGTGGTTTGAGAAGCACCCGCCCTTTGAGTGACCCGCAAGTGGGGTGCACAGGAGATGGATATATATATATATATAAAACATATTTAAACTTTACAGAAACACATAGTCACTGGATGATGTCATCAGTGATGTCATTTGAGATGTCATCAGTGATGTCATCAGTGATGTCACTGACCATGTCATGAATGATGTAATATGTGACGTCATCAGCAGTGCATTGTGGAGGCACGAGTTATAGTTAGCTCAACTAACTATAACGGGCAAATTTCTCTGGTTTTGTACTTGTGAATTGTCCAACTAACTATAACGTCCCTGAAACCTATGGTTTTTTCAGTGAATTTCAAAGGTTTTTAAATGCTAATTTCTAACTATAACGTCCCTGAAACCTATGGTTTTTTCAGTGAATTTCACAGGTTTTTTAAATGCTAATTTCTAACTATAACGTCCCTTAAACCTACGGTTTTTTCAGTGAATTTCAAAGGTTTTTTAAATGCTAATTTCTAGCTATAACGTCCCTGAAACCTATGGTTTTTTCAGTGAATTTCTAAGGTTTTTTAAATGCTAATTTCTATCTATAACGTCCCTGAAACCTGTGATTTTTTCAGTGAATTTCTAAGGTTTTTTAAATGCTAATTTATAACTATAACATCCCTGAAACCTGTGGTTTTTTCAGTGAATTTCTAAGGTTTTTTAAATGCTAATTTCTAACTACATCTAGATAGGTAAGACATGTGCAGAAAGAGAAAGAAAGGCATAGAAAGAAGCAAGAGAAGTGCAGAAAGAAGCAAGAGAAGTACAGAAAAAGGCAAGAAAAGTGCAGAAAAAAGCAAGAGAGGTGCAAAAAGAGGAAGAAAGGTGCAGAAAGAAGCAGGAGAAGTGATGAAAGAGGAAAGAGAGGTACAGAAAGAAGCAAGAGAAGTGCAGAAAGAAGCAAGAGAGGCACAGAAAGAAGCAAGAGAGTTGCAAAAAGAAGAGAGTGAGGTGCAGAAAGAGGAAGAAAGGTGCAGAAAGAGGCAAGTGAGGTACAGAATGAGGCAAGAGAGGTACAGAAAGAGACAAGAGAGGTGCAGAAAGAGGCAAGAGAGGTGCAGAAAGAGGCAAGAGAGGTCCAGAAAGAGGAAGAAAGGTGCAGAAAGAGGCAAGAAAAATGCAGAAAAAGGAAGAAAGGTGCAGAAAGAAGCAAGAAAAGCGCAGAAAGAAGCAATAGAGGTACAGAAAGAAGCAAGAGAGGAGCAGAAAGAGGCAAGAGAAGTACATAAAGAGGCAAGAGAGGTGCAGAAAGAGGCAAGAGTGGAGTAGAAAGCCAAGAGAGGTGCAGATAGAGGCAAGAGAGGTGAAGAAAGAGGCAAGAGAGGTACAGAAAGAGGCAAGAGAGGTACAGAAAGAGGCAAGAGAGGTGTAGAAAGAGACACGACTGGTGCAGAAAGAGGCAAGAGATGTGCCGAAAGAGGCAAGAGAGATGCAGAAAGAGGCAAGAGAGGTGCAGAAAGAGGCAAGAGGGGTGCAGAAAGAAGAGAGTGAGCTGCAGAAAGAGGGAAGAGAGGTGTAGAAAGAGGCAAGAGAGGTGCAGAAAGAAGAGAGTGAGCTGCATAAAGAGGCAAGAGAGGTGCAGAAAGAGGCAAGAGAGGTGCAGAAAGAGGTAAGAGGTGAAGAAAGAGTCAAGAGAGGTACAGAAAGAGGAAGGAAGGTGCAGAAAGAAGCAAGTGAGCTGCAGAAAGAGGCAAGAGAAGAGCAAAAAGAGTCAAGAGAGGTGCATCAAGAGGCAAGAGAGGTACAGAAAGAGGAAGAAATGTTCAGAAAGAGGCAAGAGAGGTGCAGAAAGAGGCAAGAGAGGTGCAGAAAGAGGCAAGAGAATTACAGAAAGAAGCAAGAGAGGTACAGAAAGAAGAGAGTGAGCTGCAGAAAGAACCAAGAGAAGTGCAGAAAGAGGCATGAGAGGTGCAGAAATAGGCAAGAGAGGTGCAGACAGAGGCAAGAGAGGTGCAGAAAGAAGAGAGTGAGCTACAGGATGAGGGAAGAGAGGTGCAGAAAGAGGCAAGAGAGGTGCAGAAAGAAGAGAGTGAGCTACAGAAAGAGGCAAGAGAGGTGCAGAAAGAAGAGAGTGAGCTGCAGAAATAAGCAAGAGACGTGCAGACAGAGGCAAGAGAGGTGCATAAAGAGGCAAAAGAGGTGCAGAAAGAGGCAAGAGAGGTGCAGAAAGCGGAGAGGTGCAGAAAGAGGCAAGAGAGGTGCAGAAAGAGACAAGAGAGGTGCAGAAAGATGCAAGAGAGGTATAGAAAGAGGCAAGAGTGGTGCAGAAAGAGGCAAGAGATATGCTGAAAGAGGCAAGAGAGGTGCAGAAAGAGGCAAGAGAGGTGCAAGAGAGGTACAGATAGAAGAGAGTGAGCTGCAGAATGAGGGAAGAGAAGTGCAGAAAGAGGCAAGAGAGGTGCAGAAAGAGGCAAGAGACGTGCAGAAAGAGACAAGAGACAACTAGATTGGTAACATTCTATATTTATTACAAAAGTGTGGCATGCCAGACGTCATCTTGATGTAATCAAAACTGTAATACCTAAAGCATTTCCTTTAGAAATTATAGAAATGAGAGGGTTTTATTTGTATAGAAATTATGGTAAGTGCTCTAAAAAACTAAAATAAGGACATATTTCCAGCAGAAACGCTAGTTCCTTGCCACTCAGCATCAGCAGGATAGTCTAGGGCTCCGATTAGCGCCGGGACACTCTTTTGAGTAGCCGTGCGCTCTCCAAGTACGTTCCAAAAAATATATATATATATTTTCTGAGTTCTCAAATAGCGACAAAGCACTTTTAAATTATTTGTTATCTTTATGTTTTTTTATCCAGTTGACCACTTGATTAAATGCTACGCTTAGGGGAGAGAATGTGGTGTTACTTGCAGAGCTGCAGACTTTGCAACTGGGGAACCAAGTTGGAGTTTCTGCTTCAGCTCGACATTCTGTGAATCTGGTGAAATCACTTAATCTCCCCATGCCTACAACCAAAATGAGTTTGTCCTTGTATGATGTAACCAATGTTCATGTAAAGCACTCCAATATCTGACCAGCCTGCACTATATAAAACTGCAAAACAACAAAGGATAAAAAGTGTTTTCCACACTTCTGTCATTGGGCTAAACGTGGGCTACATCTGGGTGATATTTGTGCTACATTTGGGCTCCTTTTTCTCTGGTGGCCGTCTTGGGAGACTTCAATTAAATTCATTAAACTTTATTCGATCTGATTTAGAAACATAGATCATAAAAGTGTACATAAAAACAGTAAATCCTCTATCTTAATACAATGCAGTGAGAATTAATTAAAACCAGTAGGTAAAAACGGGTGTTACAAAGCCCGGTTCAGAGCAACTTCAGTTTAACAGAATAGTAAAGTTCAATGTTTCGCAAGATCAATCTCATGTACTACGTGCAAAATACGCAATAAGGGGTCCAAGTAAGAGCAACGCTCCAATACCTGACCAGTCTGCACTATATAAAACTGCAAAAAAACAAAAAATAAAAAGTGTTTTGCACACTTTTCTGTCATTGGGCTATATGTGGGCTACATCTGGGTGATATTTGTGCTACATTTGGGCTCTTTTTTCTCTGGTGGCCATCTTGGGAGACTTATTTGTTATCAAGTTTCCTAATTTCCTCATTTACTGCAGTCTCCTCAGTAGGAAATGCTTTCAGTTTTTTACTTTGATTCCATCAAGAAGGCATTCAGATGTGTCACACATTTGCCATAAATTCAGAATGTTAGCACTCTAGTTGCTCATTAGATCACTGTAGTAAAGCTACTGCTCACCAGGGAGTTAACTGGAAGTCTACTGCTGGTATTGAAAGTGATTGTTTCAGTCTGCATGTCAGAATTTTCTAATGAAATAGAAGAGGATTTGAGATCTCACTTAAAACATGCCCTAATTTTTCTTTCTGCAGCACTAACCATAATTTCTATGGCAAAATGAACCCCCTCATTTTGTTCCTTTTTAAATTAAATATTTAAGTGTTACCAGTTTATTCCAATCAAGATGGCTTCAGGTGTGCCATAATTTTGTCATAAGTAAGACTGTTAGCGCTCTAGTTGTTCTTTAAAACACTCTGGGAAGCTGCAGTAGAACACAAAGGAATCAACTGACAGGCTGCTCCTGTTGAAATATAACAGGAAGATATTTGAGATCTCACTTAAAACATGTCCTAATTTTTCTTTCTACAGCACTAACCATAATTTCTATGACAAAATGAACCCCATCATTTTGTTCCTTTTTAAATTAAATGTTTTAAGTGTTACCAGTTTATTCCAATCAAGATGGCTTCAGGTGTACCATACTTTTGTCATAAGTAAGGCTGTTAGCGCTCTAGTAGTTCTTTAGAACACTCTGGGAAGCTGCAGTAGAACACAAAGGAATCAACTGACAGTCTCTGTTCTTGTTGGATGTACATGTTTTACTGAGAATGTCAGACTTCATTCTCACATGACTGAGAAAGATAATGTGAATTTACAGAAAATATGCTCTCATTTTAGCTTCTGGAGCACCTTCCAAACCTCTATGGGACAAGCATGAAAAAATAGTTTTCTCTCAAACATGATTCATGATATCCCAGCAGAAGGTTTTTCACAGGGTAAAATCACCTTAGGACACACTACAATTCCTAAAATTAGTATGGTACCATCAACAAATGAATTCTAATGTAACTAAAGTCTGTTATCACCCTTTATAGTTCTCCTTTTGGTGACCCTCAAAATCTTCTATTCACTACAATGCATTTCAATGGGGTGCTATCATGTATATTGGTCCCAAGATGGCTGCCAGCAATTCCAGGATGAAGTGCTGACAGCCAATCAGATCTCACAATGAGATGTGTGGTTAGGCTCCGCCCAGATATCAATATTTTTTAATTTTTTAATTTCTTAGAAACTACTGAACGGATTGACACCATTTAAAAAAATGTCACTTTCTGAACCAAGAGCTACCTTTTTGCCAAATTTGGTGTAATTCCGTTCAGCAGTTCGGGCTGTAGCCATGTCTAAAGTTTCCTATGGAAACTAACATGGGGAAAATGCGTTTTGGGACCCCCCTTTTTTCTCGGCCCCTGCTTGACAAATCACCCGGAAATTTCCAAGACAGGAGCTGACTGGAGCGGGCCATTAGTTTTGAAAATTTCGCGAAGATTCGTCAAACGGCGCCAAAGATATTGGCAAAAGAAAAAACGCTTTTTGAGTAGAAACAAGGTCCTAACTATAACTACCTACTGGCGACCGCCAGTAGGTAATATATATATATATATATATATATATGAGTGTGTGTGGGTGTATATATGTTTTTATACACACACACATCTGTATGTATATATATATATATACATATATATATATATATATATATAAATAAAAAAGTAATATCATTTTTTTTAACCCCGTACCCCCTTAAACCCTAAAATTGCCCTACCCACCCAAAAACCCAAACCCACCCTAAACCATAAAATGACCCTTCCCACCCAAAAACCCAAACCCACCCTAAAATTGCCCTACCCACCCACAATCCCAAACCCACCCTAAACCCTAAAATGACCCTTCCCACCCAAAAACCCAAACCCACCCTAAACCTTGAAATTGCCCTACCCACCCAAAATCCCAAACCCACCCTAAACCCTAAAATTGCCCTACCCACCCAAAACCCAAACCCACCCTAAACCTTAAAATGACCCTTCCCACCCAAAAACCCAAACCCACCCTAAACCCTAAAATTGCCCTACCCACCCAAAATCCCAAACCCACCCTAAACCCTAAAATAACCCTTCCCACCCAAAAACCCAAACCCACCCTATACCCTAAAAGGACCCTTCCCACTCAAAAACCCAAACCCACTCTAAACCTTAAAATTGCCCTACCCACCCAAAATTCAAACCCACCCTAAACCCTAAAATTACCCTTCCCACCCAGAAACCCAAACCCACCTAAACCCTAAAATTACCCTTCCCACCCAAAAACCCAAACCTACCCTAAACTCTAAAATTACCCTTCCTACCCAAAACCCAAACCCACCCTAAACTCTAAAATTACCCTTCCCACTGTGAGAAGCTGGCCACCCTCAACTCTAAAATTACCCTTCCCACTGTGAGAAGCTGGCCTGGTATATGATGTCCACTAATGTAAGTGGGCTCCCTACACCAGTCCAGAAAACCCTTATGGTGATTTAAGAGGTCTTAAACAACCTTAGAAAGCTCTCTAAGTGGTAGCTGTGGAGAGCAGCCTTCAGGCTTAGTCCAGAAGGAGTGTAAAGCAGCTTGTTTTACCAGAATTCAATTTTATAGTATAAATTAAGTGAAAAAGAATCAAACAAGGTATTTATAAAAATATGTATTTATTATAATATACTCTCTAACACGTTTAGATATCTCCTACCCGAAGATAATCACAATGCACACAATACTTTGCAAAGAAACATAGTAAATAGCTCAGAATATACAGTGGACCCCAGGGGGGGACCAAACCATATACTAAGAAAGTGGTACAAGAATCACGACTCGGGTCAAGACAGTGTCGTGAGGACGTAGAAGGGCTGGGGACCCAAGGAACCATCCAAGGTGAGTAGATGCAGTGTGGGAACACGACTGCGTGCTCCATACAACTCTACTTGTAAGTTGCGGTTGGATTTTTAAAGATGAAGGACCCTTCCCAGTGAACCCTGAAGAAACCCAGTGGAAGACAGAAGGTTGGAGAGCCAACCCACCCGTGGATACCCTAGTACCCACGTTACCTACAATAGGGAAGCCGGATGCATAGGTGTGAAGTGGTGTCGGAAACTGTTGTCGAACCCAATGGAGGGCTTCAGGAAAGTGCTGCTGCTGAAGAAGGAGAAAGTGTCCTCCGAGGATGGATTGTAGATGAGAGGTACCTGCAAGCAGAGGGGACAGAGTCTATGTCACTCAGGAGTGACCAGGAGACTTGGAAGACGAATGCCCTCCGATGTTGGTTGTTGCAGGAGAGATGACGATGACCTTGACTCTGCAGCTGTGAGGACCAGGCGATGCTGAGGAAGACCATGAGCAGTGCATTAGCTGTCCAACGTCGGATGTCGAGTGCTAAGGGGTCGGTGTCCGGCGGGAGCACCAACAAGCCTTGGCAAATGCAACCAACGCAGAAGTCGAAGAAGGTGCAATGTAGGGTCCAGCAAGGGCCGGGGGAATCACCAAAAACAGGGGAGTCAGGGCAGGCCCGAGCAATCAGGGGAGCTCAAAAGAAACAAAGGTGACCCTCAAATGGATCCACAGGCCGGAGGCACTGGAGTCACAAGAGGACCTCAATCAGCACACCAAAAGATGCAGGCCACAATGTACAACGATGTGGTGTGGCTGAAGGTTCTGGTCTCTGGAGATGCTCGAGGTTGGGGCTATTTGGAGCCCGAAGATCTTCTTGGAAGGAAGCCAACAAGCCTTTGCAACTGTAAGTTGACGTGCCGCACAGGGGTTCGGTTATTGCAACCCACACGAGGGATACTGGCCTCAAACTTGGTGAGAGGGCAGGGCAGGCCTCGGGAGCTGTGGAAAACTACCACCTGTGTTGCAGATCCCTTTTGTAGTCCGGAGGAGCTCAGGACCAGCAGACTGGTCGACTTAGCTGCGGCGCCTGCTAATGCAGGGGAGTGACTCCTTCACTCCGAGGGAGATTCCTTCAGGTGTCTTTGATGCCCACAGGCCTTGGAAGGTTCCTGTATGGTGCACAGGCACAGACAATGCAGCAGACTGGAAGGGAGATGAAGTCGAGCCCAAACTAAGTCCAGCAAAGTCCAGAGTGCCCAGACGGTAGAAGAAGAAGTGGTGTCTGATCTGAATCTTGTCCCACGACGAGACCCACCCACATGTAAGCCCTTCAGTACCCTAAAGAAAGGGTTGGGACGATTCAGGAGACCCTCCCAGGGGAGGGTCTGGACAAGGGGGAGGTTGCGCCCATGTCCTTTGCCCAGTTTCATGCCAGAGCGGGAGCCAACTGCTCCCAGAGCTGGTTTGAACTGGACTATGCATGGGGACACCAAATGTGCCCCTCATGCAGACTGAGTGGCGCTGGCAAGTGCACCCACCCTGCCCCAATACACTAAATCCTGTCTGGGAGGTGGTCACACCTCCCTGTGACAGGATGCCTATTGTGTTGCCTTCCCCTGCTCAAGCTTGGCTCAGCAGCAGGAGGGCAGAATCGTGTCTCTGGTCGGCAGCAACCATTTTATGCTGTCCGAGTCAAGAAGGCTGGTACCAGGAGCACTGAGAGCCTAATGGAGGGCTCTTCCAGTGCTTGGAATCATACCTCCCACACCATTTACATGATAGGATTCATTGCAACCAGTTTTGAGATGGTCATCGCCTAATTATGTGGTGCCCCTCTATATAGTATATGGCTGCTTCACTTACAACCCGGCCTGCTATAGGGGTGACTTATAGGTTTTAAATGCAGTGACCCCACATATAGGAAACCTATATCTGTAGTAAGTGGTGCTAGCACCAGCTTACACAGGCTGCAACGGCAGGCCTGTAGTTCCATTTTGAATGGTCTCCCATGGGTGGCATAATGCATGCTTCAGCCCATGGGGGACCTCTGGGATACCTATGCCCTGGGTACCTTAGTACCATATACTAGGGACTGATAAGGGTACCCCAGTATCCAATCTGGAGTGTTCCTAAGTACTCAACACAACAATCCTTACGTTATACCTCCATGTAAAACACATATGCCTTTACCATTCATGCCAGTACAACAAAACTTGTTGTAAAGGCATGCATGGTAAAAGCATATGCTTTGTAATGACGCATTGCATTGTGATAGCACTTGCATTGTGATGGCATGTGTTGTATTTGCATGCGTAAAAAAAGTTTAGTTGTAATGGCTATTTCCCCCGCTCGTCTCCAGGGCCTCTGCTACCTTGTGCGCATGTGTTTATATGCAAGTCCACAATCAATTTAAGTAATCCATTAGGGGTGTTCTGGATAGCCAATTTAGTCTGGAGCAGACCATTATCCACCACGTCACAAGCCAAATGTATATTGACAAAACAAATATATATAAACAGACTGATCTCTGTATAATTAAAGTTAACATAAAAATATGGTGTAAACCGGACTGGCTTGATCTAAACCCTCTTTGGATATTAGGGCATTCGTTTTTGCCCACTTCGCAACTTCTCTTAGCAACAGATGGGAAAAACGGGATCGTCTGGTTCCCTTTTTTGAAAATTGGGGTTAATATGGAGTCCTGCCATGTACTTGGGATTCTCTCGGTTGTCCGCATAAGGCTATGATCAGGGCTTAAAAAAAGTACCTATTGTTCAGGACTTTGCTTAAAGACCACATTAGAAATGCGACCTGGACCAGCAGCCCTACTTGCTTTAATTTTGCAAATAACCTCCTTAATTTCTTTGGGGCCGAACATAATCGGTTCAATTTTAGTATTAAGCGTTCTAAATTTCCAAAACTTCAAGGCGGCACAGAAGAGGGCACATGCAATGCGCGCAAATATAATTCCCCTTGTGAATTTGTCACTTGACAAAATTAATCATCAGCTACTAATTTCAAAAACAACCTTGCATCATTGTTTTTAAATGGCAAAATACACGCTTTGTGAACTAGCACTTCTGTTTCTTCAACATTGACGTTCAACCTTTTAACAGAGTGTTGTAAACCAATTGCAATTCGGTAGAATGCTCTGGAATTTTTACCTTATCTGTCACGAATGTGTTAGAGTGCTCTCCTGAGTTCCCTGCACTTTTAGTCTACATTTGTGTTGGACCAGTGCTACAGTTCCTAACACGACCACCCCCACCCCATTCCTGGTTACTTACAGCTAATTAAAAAGAATTTTGAAAGCATCTTCATTGTCTCTTAAATTTGGAATACCTTTTAATTTAAATTTTTTAACCTTATTTTTAATGCATTCAAATGCAAAGACCAAGTTATGGATGGTACCTTCCTGGAAGATAACTATACCTGTATGTGATGTTAGTTTAGTTTTACATTCACTATTAGACTTAAATGACGTGATGTAGTTCTACCAGAAATTGTGATTGTTGTCGACAGTGGAAGGTGCTCTCTATCTAGCGAGTCAAGAACCTCAAAGTGTTCAATAATGTTTCAAATATGCTCAAATCTAAACGAAAATCTAACAGTTTGAAGCCTTTCTAATGAAAGCTCTTCTGGTTGGTTGATCTTGCTGAAATCTGCCATTTAACATTTCAATCCCAAATCGTGGGAGAGACATTCAGTTGTGATACCTCTTTTACCAGTTATGTAACTAATCAGCTTTGCATATACTGGGATATTCTCATCTTGATCTGTATTATCCATAATGGTGTGAAAAATGCTTTCTCGTCTAGAATTCTAGAATTAAAATCTCCCCAACCATTACTAACATTTTAGGATAACATGCTCAAATGTAATAAGCAAGTCGGGTTATTTTCCATGAGGGGATTGCTAATTATTTTAGAGTTATAGTAAAAATGTACAAGGCAATTTTCAGTGAAAACATTTTTACAATAAATTCAGAAGTAACTAAAAATTAGAGTTGCAGTCTGATGGAATATTTGTGCACGGATAAAAATAACAAATTGTTAGAAATTGGGTTCCTGGTTGACTGGGGTGGAAGTTCTGGTCAAACAGTAACCGCACTCCTAGTCAGGTTAAGTAACAAGCACACCCTACATTAACCTGTGCTCAACATCTGGTAGCTTAGCACAGAGCAGTCAGGCTTAACTTAAGAGGCAATTTGTAAAGTATTTGTGCAACACTTCAAACAGTGAAACAGTGAAATATCCACACAAAGATTCCACAACAAGTTAGAAAAGTAGCTCCTAATTTATTAAATAAAACAAGCCCAGAACAGCAAAAACGAGTTATAAATTTTAAAAGATTAAACTGTGAAAATGCGCTTAGAAGCATTAAGCGCCTCTTTGGGATATCTGGTCGTGCCGGACCGGTACAAAGTCACAAGTTCAGGCCGACTGTGATGCATCACGGGCCAGGCACAGGGACCCCGTAAGATCTGGTGAACAAAAGAACCTTAATCCTGTTTGCGACAACGAAGATGTGGGGCGCAGCCGAGTGATGCGTCGGTGTCGATTTTCTCCACGCAACTATGGCGATGCTCCGGTTCAGAAGATGATGCGTCGGATCCGAGATGTGCTGGTTCTGAAGATGATGCACCAGTTTCTCCATGCAGTAAGGGGATGTGTCGATCTTCTCCATGCAGTGGTGGCGACGCATTGGTTCAGAAGCGGCGATGTTGATGGCGATGCACTGGTTCTGAGTGCGATGCGCTGGTCCTGTTTCCTCAACAGCGTTCATGCGTCGATTCTGTTCTAACAGCAGAGGATGCGTCACTTCATCTGGAGCACGCACCTTAGGCTCTTCCAATGGGCCAGGTGCAGGAGCTGGGGTGGAAGTCTTTTATCTCCCTGAAACTTCAGATCAGCAGGCTACTCAGCTAGCCCTTGGAGTCACTCTGGGTTCAAGTGATGGAGGTCCAATCTTCACCGAGTCAGAGAGAGCAGCAGGCAGCATGGCAACACAGCAAGGCCGGAGTTTTGCAGGGTAGCAGTCCAGCAGAGTGGCAGTCCTTTAGCACAGCAGTTCTTCCTGGCAGAGTGGTTTCAGGTCCAGAAGTGTACTGAAGTGATGGTGTCAGAGGACCAGTACTTATACCCAGTTGTGCCTTTGAAGTGGGGGTGTCTACAAAGAAGGGTCTTTGAAGTGCACAGATGTCCTCCCTTCCTGCCATGTCTCCAGACTCACTACAGGGAGTATGCAGCCCTTTGTGTATGGACAGGACACAGCCTATTCAGGTTTAAGTGTGCAGCTGTGCCCAGCTCCTCCCTCCAATCCACCCAGGAAGATCCATTAAGTCACAACCAAGTTTCCTTTGTGTGTGGCAGTCTAGAGGGAATACACAAAGTCCAGCTGTCACTCCAACCAGCCAGTGATCGGAGACAGGCAGCAGGCACCAAATGGCTAAGAGCAGAAAAATGCCTAACTTCCTAAAAGGAATATTTTCAAAATAGTAATATTAAATCTGACTTTGCCAATAAAGAGGATTTATCACTGCCATTCAATAGGTACTGAACATGACTGATCTACCTTCTCTGCATTAGGAATTACAGGTTATAATAAGGAATCCCCAATGTTATTCTATGAGAGGGGTATGCCTCACAGTAGTGAAAAACGAGTTTGGGAGTTTTTCATTACCAGGACAGGTAAAACTGAAAAGCACATGTCCTACCTTTTAATTACATAGCACCCTGCCCTATGGACTACCTAAGGTCTACCTACCTTAGGGGTGACTTATATGTAATAAAAGGCGAGTGTACGTCTTAGCAAGGGGTTTTAAATGCCAAGTGTAAACTGCACACACAGGCACTGCATTGACAGGCCTGAGACTTGTTTAAGGGCTACTTGAGTGGTGGCACAAGTGGTGCTGCAGTCCCACTAGTAGCATTTCATTTACAGGCCCTGCCCACCTGCAGTGCACTGTACTAGGGACTTATAAGTAAATTAAATATGCCAATTGTGGATATGTCAATCAAACCATGTTAATGGGGAGAGAGAACATGCACTTTAGCACTGGCTAGCCATGGTAAAGTGCTCAATGTCCTGAAGCCAACAAAACAAATCAGCAAAATGTGAGGCAAGCAGGCAAGAAGTTTGGGGGGATACCACCCTAAGGCTGTCAGATATAATAATGGTTGGAGAGGGATGACATTCCCCAGTTCACACTTCACATCTTGAAATTCTTTATCTTGGAACTCAGACCATACAAACTGCTGAATCTTTTTCAGCAGCTCTCTCATGTGCTGTGTTCTCCCACTGCAATTGGGATTGAATCTGGCATAGAATTCCAACATCCCAAAGAAAGATCGAAGTTGATCCTTGTTGAGTGGAATGGGAAACTCCTTGATGGCCCTACAAGATTCTCCTTAGGCTTTACCCCCTTGGCAGACACCCTGTATCCCAAATAGTCTACAGTGTCAACTGCGAACTTACATTTGTCAATCTTGAGTGTAACCCCTTTGTCTGTCAAGATGAACAACACTTCAGCCAATGCTTTATCATGGGACTCCATATCTTTACCGTACACTAAAATATCATCTTGGAAGCATTTCACATGGAGAACCTCCTTGAACATAGCCTCAATTACTCTTTGAAAAATAGCAGCAGACGCTAATCCAAAAGGCATCCTTTTAAACCTATAAGCACCAGAGGGAGTAATGAAGGATGTAAGATGACGACTATCCTTGTGCAAAGAGATATGGTGATATGCAGATGACATCTCTAATGTGAAAAAAACTTTGGCTCCTTTGAGTCAACTCACCATTTCGGTAATATTAGGTAAAGGGTATCTGTCCACCCAAATTCTTTCATTCAAGTCCCTTAAGTCAATGCACATTCTAAGAGAGCCATTGGCTTTCCTGGCCAAAACTAATGGGGATAACCACTCGGAGCTTTCTATTGGTTCGATTATACCCTGCTGGCACAATTGTTTCAGTTCTTGTTCTAACTCTTTCCTCATGGCCGAAGGTACACGTCTCGGTTTGTGGACTACTGGCTGGACACCATCCTTCAGAATAATGTGATGGGAGAATCCCTTAATCCTTCCCAAACTCTCTTGAAACACTTCAGGGAAAGTTGACCTCCAACACCTACCCTGAACAGCGTACACCGAATTATATTCCTCGTTGAGTAATACCTGGTCAGGGCTGTTAGGGTCAAGACGAATGGCTAATTTTTTTTGTTCAAACCGCCCCAACAAATGAGGCCCTTCTTTCGCTACATAGACTGTGGCAAGAACACTGAGGGGCAGATTTACGAGCCCCCTGCGCCACCAGTATGTTACTTTTCGTGACGTACTGGTGGCGCAGGGGGCTGCTCTATATTTACAAGGAGAGGAAAAGCCACCCTGAGTGTCTTTTCCTCTCCTTGTACATACGGCCCCTGCACACGCAGCACTTTGCGGTGAAGGGGCGTTCCATGGGTGTTGCTGTGGGTGTTCCCAAGCAACACTCATGGAACAAGACACATCTCCAGAATTACGAGAAATCGTAAATCTGGAGATGCGTCTGAAAGCTACGCCACCCTAGAGGTGGCGTAGCGAGGCGCACCGAGGAGAAATGTTTTCATTTCTCCTCGTTTTTTCCTCTTTCAATGCGTGCTGCATTCAGCACGCATTGAAAGAGGAAAATGGTTGTAGTGATTGTTTTTGTGCAGGAAGGTTCCCCTTCCTGCACTAAAACAATCTCCCCACGACGCAGGCATCCTTGCACCATGGTGCAAGGGTGCCTGCGCCGGCGCATGGCTGCAGTTTGTGCGCCAGCGCAGGGGGAAGCACAAGGATGCAACATATTTTTGTAAATATGTCGCATCCCTGTGCTTCAAAACTAACGCAGCGCGGCGCAGAAAAATGACTTGCTGTACCCCGCTGCGTTAGTTCAACGTAAATCTGCCCCTATGTTTTTTTAAAGTGCAATCACCTGTCAAATTTCCCTAGAATCTCCACTGGCTTGCCACCATACGCAACTGGTTTGACCTGTGATTTCCTTCAACAAACATTGTTAATTTTGATCCAATCATCGGGACCAATGAGGGTAAAAAAAGAGCCTGAATCTGCAACTGCTGAGATACAAATATTTGCAAGACCAATTTGACACACTGGTTTTTTTATGCCAACTGTGTCTAACTTAAGTACTCCTTTTTGTTCTTTATCAGTCAGTCAGAAATAACTTTATTTCGCCAACACAATGATGGCATAAAAAGTATTCTACAAATATATCAGTTTCCATTATTATTATAAGTTAAAATTATATGTATTACAACGAGATTGTTAAAAGAATAAAATCACGTTAAAACATTATTCCTATTATACAAATTATGGTAATTCATAAATATATACACGGTTATTGCACAATTCAATGGCTTAATTTGCAAGATGAATAACAGAGTGACAATTTAGTCTTCTTCTCTTCAATGCAGATAAGAGGAATGATGCCAAAGAAAAACATGTAAAGGGATCAGACAATAACTGTAGGTAATATAGAGCCACACAACACTGTTTAAATTTCATTTTGCGGATGAGGGGGACAATGAATCTCTTCCTTTCTTCACCATAGAATTTACAAAAGAACAAAAAATGTAGATCATTCTGAGTGGATCGAGTGTCACAAGCACAGGGTGGGAGTTCGGACATCACATAAGTGTTAAGAGGGAACCCAACATCAGGGGAATATAATTTAAACGGAATCTCACTAAGATGTATCTATGTTGTAAATTTGTAACAAACGATAAATAAGTTAAATTCACATCAATCGACACTATACTCGGGACATCGTGATATGCTCTGACTGTCGACAGCTTAAGGTTAGAATCCTGCCTCCTTGCCTGTAGGTTGTTCAGTAGGTGGATTTTCAGCTCTTTCTTAGAAATAGACCAACACGTAGTTGGATCTACAAAAATATGATGTAACCCAACTGTCTTGAGGGTGGATTCAACGTATTTTAACCAGCTGATATTATTCACACCATCTTCAAAGCATCACTTATGATGTCCCTGGTCAGTGAGAGAGTCTCCTTACGCCAAACCGAATGCCACATCATAATGGGTGCAATAGAGATTTTATCACTAATATAAGGTACTCTCAGCTCCGTATGACAGTTAAAATTAGAGCATGACTTAGGCAGGGAGGCCAAGTTTTTCAGAAAGGCATCTTCAATGCGTTGCAATTTAGAAGAATCTGAGGTGCCCCAAACAGCTGCCCCATAAGTGGCAGCAGATACAGTTTTTGCTTCGTAAACCTTCTTTACCACTTCAATGGGTTTGGAGCCGATTTTTTAAACAAATTTAAAGAGAGCCCCAATATTTTTTTCCATCTGTAAGCCCCTGTTAGAAACCATACTTCGCCAATTATTGTGTCGGTCAAACATGACCCCTAAATAATTAAAAGAGTCCACAACACCTAGTTTCCTCCCTTCAATGTTAATTTGTGGCTGTTCCCGCTGTTTTGGGCCTACAAGAACAAATGACTTAGAATAATTAATTTTCATGTCCAGATTATTCATAAAATTCGTAAACTCCGTTACAAGTCGGCGCAGCGCGTTACTAGTACGTGCCAAAATCACTGCATCGTCCGCGTAAAGGAGTATCGGTACTTGTGTTGTATTAATGTGGGGGACATCTGTGGGTGGGTCCCAACAAAGCAGATTCTACACCATTTGTGTAAAGTTCTAATAAAAATGGCGCAAGCACGCACCCCAGCCTCACACCTCTAGTGATTTTAAAGTGTCTAGTGCATTCTCCTCCCTTGCCAAAGCGAACACAGGCAGTAGCTCCAGTGTACAAGTCATGGATTATATTAATAATCTGTATATCAATCCCCATTGCCTCCATGATCTGTCACAGCCTAGACTGTGCCACGCAGATAAAGGCAGCCGACAGATCCATGAAGGCAAGGTATAGGTGTCCATTCTTAGCTGCAGTATATTTGGCTATTATTAAATTCAGATTCAAGCACTGATCCACTGTACCTTTTCCTTTTCTAAAACCATATTGACATGGAATTATGATGTTCTTTTCCAGAGCCCATTCCTCAAGTCTTTTCAGAAGTAGCCGGCCCATTAATTTAGCGGTGGAATCTATTAGAGATATGGGCCTATAATTTTTCGGAATTGATCTGTCCCCCTTTTTATAAATAGGCACAATTACAGTTGTCTTCCATGAGGGAGGAGCACCTTTTTGAGTAATTTTATTAAAAACATTTGTTAAAAGCGGGGCCCAGAGATCTTGATTATCTAGGAAAAGATCAATTGGGACACCGTCGGGTCCGGGTGCCTTCGCTCTTTTACACTGGTTAAGGGCGTATTTTATTTCTTCCAGCGTAAACAGGACATTACTTCCTGTATCAACTATACTTGGGGAGGAGAGTTGCGGTGTTACCTCCTCGGTGGTTCCAAATAGGCCCTCAAAGTGTGTAACCCATACCTCCTGGTCTACATGAGTGTCTGTTGTCATCTTTTGCTCGTCCCTTAAAAATGGTGCGTGTATTAATGACCAGAACGTCTGTGAGCTATTTAATAAAGCAGGCTTTCCCACCAGTCTTCTTTTAGGGTTTTTAGCCTTAATAACCTTGCTTTCTTGTAAAGCTGGCGTAAATACTTGACCAAAATTTGGTCTCCAAGTTTAGACTTTAGGGCCATATGAAGATTCTTAAGTGATTTTTCACATTCATCTTCAAACCACCTAGGCTTCTTGTTGTGCCCATTACGTACAAAACATATTAAATTATTTTTAATTTCCAATAAGATTAGCTAAAATGCTGTGATTAGGCCATCATCAGATATTGGATCTAGACATGTCATTATCTCTGAAGCTCGTTTGGGGACTATGTTACACAGAAACTTCACAACATCAACTCTCTCCCACTTCGGGACAATCCCATTCTCCCTTGCAATCACCGGTGTGATATAAAATTTAACAGGACATTCCCTTTTTGGTAGAGAGTGTATAAAAAACGTGATTGCAGCATGATCGCTAAAAGTATAAAAGTTAATCTTCAATTGGGAAAAGAGCTTCCTTATAGAGTCAGAGACCAAGACATAGTCAAGCGACGAGAAGTGGGAGCGACTAGAAAAAGTAAAGCTTAACTGACCAGTTAAGATTTCAAAAGTATTTAAAAATACAAGATTATTTATAATTAGTAGCCTATTTAAGCCAGTACCATAGTCAATATGACTAAAATGGGGAACAAAATCCCCATCATCGTCTACTAACCCACACACTGAAGTATTAATCATATTGCAAGGATGAGCATTGAAATCCCCAAGCCAGATTATATCGCAGGGTTTGTTACATGCTTTCTCCAGGTCAGCGATATCTCTTCCCAGAATGCCCAAAATCGCAGCATGATTACTACCAAAATTGTTATTGTAAAAATGTATAAGTAGCCAGTATTTATCACTATAAAACTCTAAAAGGATGATGTGATAGTATGGAGATGTGTTAAAAAAGGATTTCACTTTTAAGGGCAAAGTATTGGAAATGAATGTCAGTAGACCACCTTTTGCACGACCAGCTGGTAAGGGTATGGCAGGCGTATGAAATGAACGATACCCGTTCAGGTGGATCGAGTCAACCTCCCATGTCTCCTGGAGGCACAATATGTCATTAGCCATTAACAAGGACAGCCACTCCGAGTTGGTCTTTTTTTGATTATACCCAGCAATGTTCCAAGAGATTACTGCAACAGAATCTGAGATACTCTCTAAAAGTATCGAGCTCTGAGGCAAGGTTACGCTACCTGTCTGCAGACTTAGATTTAGTTGAGAGTTTACAAGAGGAAGAGAAACTGCAGGAGGCACTTTAAATAATACTGTGTCATCAACATTATTAACTATTAAACTCTGCTCATCCAGTCAATCCCAATCGGCCATGCCTTCCAGTAAAGTAAATCTATTGCTAAGAGGTAGAGGTAAAGGTTGTGAGAAACATTGGTTAAGAGAACGTAAGGGCAATCAGCCATTATCTACTTTGTAGAATGGAATTTGAAATGAGGTGGACGGTTTGTAAAAAAAAGCCAAGCAGGAGTGCAAAAATTTTAGAATGAAGAGTCGGGGTACTTGGTAACATGCTTAGTAGGTCGCCTACCATGTAATGGTTGTCAAAGTTAATAATGATGCAGTCCCCTTTAAGGGATTTGGGGGCCCTTCCTACCCAGTTAACCCTCCTGGCCATAATAATATGTTTGTATATATTGAAATTAGCCCCTGTACGGTTAAAGAGCCAATGCTGAGCTTTGTGAATTAGCTGCTCTGTTGATTCCTGTTGGTTCGCTTTCAGTTCTGGGACATTTGCTAGCACTATAACATAAGGACAGGCTGCTGGCGGGAGATCTAGCCTTACTCCAGATTTCACAGCCTCAGGTGGGTAGTGAATAACCTCCCTCCCAGGATGAAGAGCTAAATTGCCACCTTCTACAGAAGTGGGAATTATAGGCGGTCGAGCACAAGCAATATCAGTTACCGGAGGAACCGGAGGCTGTAAAACTGAGGGATACCATGAGGGGAGGCGCGTGTTCAAGGTAGAATTAGCTGATGATCTTAGTGAATTGACTGGGTCTGGGACACCTAAAGCTGTTTGGTTCATAAGCCGATGCTGATTAATTACAATGGGTCTCGCCCTGTTAGGAGATTTTTGACCAACGCCCATCGAGTGAGCGGACAACCCTACTGCCTGCTGGGTAACATGAGGTCCCGTCTTGTCAGTTGACAGGAGAGTCACCCCATCTGGCTGAGGGAGCATCCTAACTTCCTCAGTTAGTTGGATTATGTTTGGAGGAGTTTGGTTCAATGAGCACAGGGCCTCCATAGAAGTTAACCTTTCTTCAATTTGGGATAATTTATACAAAATGGGATTTAGAAGCACAGTCACCATAGTTTCTATCCTCTTTAAGAGGTCGGAATCATGATCGGTCGCCAAATTGGTTTGCGTGATGGTGTCCTTAGACCTTGTTGGTGCAGGAAGCCCTAAGTCCAAATCACCTTTCCCAACAGTTTTCTTTAGGCGTGTCCCTTTCTGTGTTTTTTGCTTTGGGGCTCCGCCTCCCCTTCTTTTCTTAACTGGAGGCTCCGGACTGCTGTTCTTTAGGAGGGAGGACGCTACCTGTCCCCGCGTAGCTACGGCATCCGGGTGAGAGATAAGTAGACGAGGGTGGGCTCGACACTGTGACTGGATCAGATGCAGGTGTAGTATGCACAAAAATCAGGGGATCAACCTCCAGAGATCGGCCTCCAAGAGAGGAACGTTTTTGAGCAATAAGTGTGTCCAGGGAGAGCCTTCTCTCCGTTATCTCAATTTCATGAGTAAGTACAGTCTCAGCCCTTGTTAGAAAGGCATCAAGGGTCCCAACAACCCCACCCCCGGCCTTTCCGTGTGACCTTTTCTTTTGCTCATTTTAATAATAGTCGAGAATAATCAAGAATTGTCCCAGGTATTCACAAACAAGCAAGCTGTGACTAGAAAATATAATCTACCTGAGATAAAGGGGGACGACAGTACCTTTTAGATGCTCTATGCCGCCAAAGAAACCAATTCTTAGAGGGTTGGCCCAGCCCAGCCTCCTCTGTGCTCCGACGGGCGTGGACGGGCCCGCCCTTGGCCCAGGCTTTGCCCGGGCACGCCCGCGCGCGTCCCGCGCTGTGAGAGCCCTTTGGAGAAATTCAAGTGCCTCCAGGCGCTGGATGCTGGCGTCGGTGGAGGCAGCAATGGGCCTCAAAGGAGCCTGAGACTTGTGGTCCTTGTCCGGCTCCCCTCTCAAGGCGACAAACAGTGGCGGCTCTGCTACGGGCATCCCGCGCTGCGGGAGCCCTCTGGGGAATTTCAAGCGCCTCCAGGCGCTGGATGCTGGCGTCGGTGGAGGCGGCAACGGGCCTCAAAGGAGCCTGGGACTTGTGGTCCTTGTCCCGCTCACCTCTCAAGGCGGCAAACAGTGGCGGCTCTCCTACGGGCGTCCCGCGCTGCGGGAGCCCTCTGGGGAATTTCAAGCGCCTCCAGGCGCTGGATGCTGGCGTCGGTGGAGGTGGCAACGGGCCTCAAAGGAGCCTGGGACTTGTGGTCCTTGTCCCGTGCCCCTCTCAAGGCAGCAAACAGTGGCAGCTCTGCTACGGGCATCCCGCGCTGCGGGAGCCCTCTGGAGAATTTCTAGCGCCTCCAGGTGCTGGATGCTGGCGTCGGTGGAGGTGGCAACGGGCCTCAAAGGAGCCTGGGACTTGTGGTCCTTGTCCCGTGCCCCTCTCAAGGCGGCAAACAGTGGCAGCTCTGCTACGGGCATCCCGCGCTGCGGGAGCCCTCTGGAGAATTTCTAGCGCCTCCAGGTGCTGGAAGCTGGCGTCGGTGGAGGCGGCAACGGGCCTCAAAGGAGCCTGGGACTTGTGGTCCTTGTCCCACTCCCCTCTCAAGGCGGCAAACAGTGGCGGCTCTGCTACGGGCGTCCCGCGCTGCGGGAGCCCTCTGGGGAATGTCAAGCGCCTCCAGGCGCTGGATGCTGGCGTCGATGGAGGCGGCAACGGGCCTCAAAGGAGCCTGGGACTTGTGGTCCTTGTCCCGCTCCCCTCTCAAGGCGGCAAACTGTGGCGGCTCTGCTACGGGCATCCCGCACTGCGGGAGCCCTCTTGAGAATTTCAAGCGCCTCCAGGCGCTGGATGCTGGCGTCGGTGGAGGCGGCAACGGGCCTCAAAGGAGCCTGGGACTTGTGGTCCTTGTCCCGCTCCCCTCTCAAGGCGGCAAACAGTCGCGGCTCTGCTACGGGCGTTCTTTATCATCTGTATTGGAAATCATCTTAACAACATTGTTTTCCTCACAACTAGAATCAGAATTCTGATCAGATACACATTCCAAGGCAAGAACGGGTTTAGACTTGGGCCTGATATCCTTAACCTTGGATTTGCAAACTTTAGCGAAATGTCCCCTTTTCTTACACTTCGCACACGTCTTGTCCGAAGCTGGACATGAAAAAGCATTCCCTAAATTGTTCTTACTTCCACATCTATAACATTCCAAAGAAAACTTTTGTTTAACAATATTTCTCCTATCTAACTTTCCTGTAGCCATATTAGGAATAACATTGTGAACTTGTGACTCCAAAGTCATTTGGTCCATGTATCAGACCGTTGCTTCCACTCCCTTGGCTATTTCAAAAGCCTTGTCTAAGTTTAAATTCTCTGCAGTCAAAAGTGTTTCTTGCACTTTTTTGCTGTTAGTCTTTTCTACCAATTGATCCCTCAACATCCCCTCAACAAAGTCTTTGTACTCGCATGTGGACGCTAAAACTCTGAGGTCACTCATGAAATTCTCAACTGTCTCTCCAGGCAATTGTCTCCTCATGTAACACTTGTGCCGCTCCATGATGATGTTACGCTTTTTTTTTAAACGAGAATCCAACATTTTTACTGCAGAAGCATATTCATCAAGTTGGTAGATGTTTACGAACCTTCCTACCTTCCGTGCCCAAAGAATGGCGTAACAATGCCAATTTTTTTGTGTGTAAAAGCTTCTCCCCTCAATGGCTTCTAAGTAAGCTTCAAAAACCTCCAAACACGTTTCCCACTCCACTGGGGGATTGCCTGGGGAGGAGAGGAAAGGGATGGGAGGCAACACTCCTCGTTGCATGTTGACCCAGAAGCTTGGACAAATTGGTAAAAATAATGGAGATTAAAACATGCACAGTGGAAGTTTAATGCAACAAGGATGCTTAGTGGGTTAAAACTCTATTTTGTGGGAGTGAACAATATACAGTGCAATGTTGAAAATAATACTAAAAACTAGTACGAGTCTCCCTATGTACTTGTATCACAAAGTTAAACAGATAAAAGGTACTCACAACACAACACCTGCGTGTGTGTATCACCGATGTGCACGACGTGATATGCTGTAGATGGTTGCTGAGTTGCTTGCCGTGCAATAAAGTGAAGAATTTCTTGCAAAATGACCATAGGAACAGGCAACAATGTACAAACCACAAGAATTGGCACCTCTCTGCTTGATCAGGGTGGCAAATGAAATACGAGAACAGTGTGCAGATCACTGGGGATCTGCTCTCTTCTGTTTCTCCTAGGGTAGGAAATAAATTAGGCGAAAGGTGTACAGATAATGGTAAATAACTTAGGAGAACGGTGTGCAAATCACCATGGATCTGCTCTCTTCTGTTACTCCTAGAGTAGGAAATCACAGTGGAGAACAGTGTGCAGATCACCGTGAATCTGCTTGCTTCATATGTGAAGAGGCAAGCACTGCAAACCTCTAGTAACAGGTTGTTAGGCAACCAAGAGGTAGGGTAAAAGACAGGCTGCACCACCGTTGGCAAGCACGTACACCAGCTGCTGATGTCACCGGGATAGAGAGGCGGAGGCTGGCCGAGGACGGAAATAGCAGGAGATGCCGACCCACCCTGAGGGCGCACAGCCAGTAAGACGCCAACAAGATAGACGGATGTGGCAGGGCACGCTGCAGTGTTGCAAGAGGGAGAGCAGCGTAAAAAAGGTGCATCGGAAAGTGGGAACCCGCTCTGCCGGTCACTCAGGAAGAGAGGGGTCCATCTCCAAATCTTTGCCACTGAAAGGATCCACTTCAGAGAAGATGGCAGGTAGGAGAGTACACATTATTTCCAAGGTACAGGAACACGACCGGCAGAGCCAACGGCAAGGCAGCAACTGCCAATTACAATCGTAGCCACATTCCACCCCGCGTGGTTATCAAGACAGTCCACGAGCCCATGTTCTAACTAGGACCCAACATCAACAAAGTCATATTTGCCATACTCCAGGTTTCTTAAGTCATTAGTATGTCTTTTGATGTTAATACATGTATGTCAACATGCTTAGCAATCTTTTAAAACCAAACATATGACAGTATTTAAATCTGGTTGAACAACATAAGTGCTAGGCAGTCTGTAGTTCACATGCTTGAGAAAGTTGACAAAAATGGGATAGGGACCCCAATTTTCACTTTCAGGAGCCAGGTGTCTAACCTTAGCAACCATGTGTGTCAGTGTGCTTCATGTAACGTTAACTCTTATTTTGTCTAATTTTTCATTGACTATATGACACTTAATGTACTCTCCTACTAAAATTTCTTGGAGCATTTCAGATACTTGAGTTGTCTGACCATGTGTGAACGGACTTGAACTTGGCCCATTAGGTGGCTCCCTACATCATGAGATTGCAAAATGATGTAATATTTCATAACAGAGGTCAGTGTTGATATGACCAGGCTAGAACTGAAAGAGGAACAAAAATCAACTCTGATATTTTCTTGATTTTCACAGTTCAACATGATCCCAAAATTGTAATGACTTTAGTAGATCTTTTGAGCGATTTAGACTGAAACATTGCAATTTAAGGGGAAACCATCATTCTTGCCCGTTTGAACCCTTAAGAGTTAGACTGCATTTGGAATATTGTCTGACTTCTCTCTTGTCCCACTAATAGTTTCATATTCAAGAATGATATCTGTGAGAATGGGCTCAACGACCTGGATCCTTAATTCCTCTTCTTTCAATACATATCTAGCTACTGTAGAGGAGGATAATACAACCTCTTCACTGAATTTTGGAGCAATGTTATTCGATGGTATTAAGAGAGCCTTATTAATGGTATCAAGTTTTTTCTGTCTACCGCATATTCTTCGTCTTCTTTGACCAGCATAAAGTACTGTTGCAACTCATTTGAGCTTGTGAAGAGCGGGATCCAAAAAGTAACTTGCATCTCTTTGCATAATCTTAATTTAGGTTTGTCAGATGTCCTAAGGTTGGACTATGACCATTTACTCGAGTACTATTGTTGGGTTTAGACTTATTATTTTGTTTTGCAAAGTGCTTTGATGGCTCTGGCACCATATGCTTCTTAGGCCGTCTAATCACTCTATATGGAATACGAGAGATGAAGACACTACCTGTGGATTGAAGAATCAGAGGTTTTACATTTAAAGCAGCAAAAGTTTTTCTTCAATTCTAGTTAAACGTGTTATTTGTTCAGTATGTTCTTTAGCACAACTAATACGTGCCAGTATTGCTGTGAGAGTGGATTTCATTAAAATAAAAATTTCCATACATTATTTTGCTAGTTCTGCTTGAAAGTCATGTTCAATGACAACTAGTGTATCTTCACCTTTTGTATTGTCCCCAGAGTGCGGCGATTGTGTGCCAGAACTTTGTTGACTACTCCAGGTAAGAAGTAGGAGTCTATCCTCTAATGCGTTCCTGTAGGTACTTTCTGGGTCAAAAAGTGGTATCTGATTATTCCTAGCAAAACAATTTTCCAATTTGTGTGTGTTAGAATCAACAGAGTAAAAAGACTGTCCCAGAATGACATGTAGCATTGACGATGGCATATATTAGCTTGAGGCTCTTCTTCCTCGATGATGCAAACTTCAGATGTAGAAGGTATTGTAGAAGGTATTGTTGCAGGGATTCTGCACATACACAGAACTATGGGCAGGATTATGGGACCTCGGTGTATAGGGGCTAAGCCTTCCTACCGCCTTAGTGCCCACGAGCCCAGGACCGACTAGCTATAGTGTCTCACTCGCTCTTCTACTCACAAACAGAGAAACCAATGATTAGACATCCCAGAACACAACACTCCCGGATCTCTCAGGAATCGCGGTAACAAGAAACACCTTTTCGCTTACACTCTTGTACTTGTCCACAATAAGATCTGACAGAGACATGAAGATAGTTTAAGATATTTATTTTAACTAACGTGCTCTAACATGCAGTATACGTGCCACAACCAGCAGAAAAATGCATAATATCAATACAGTTAGCATTGCAGCAAAGCCATATATCATAAAGGGAGATGTCATTTTATAAAGACAGTGGATAAAGGACTATAAGGCCTAACCACCCTCCCCTTGGTAAGCAGAAGTATTATTATATAATAGAAGATCTCTGGGCTTTGTCAGAAGGCCCCATACCTCAGGTCATAGATCGTATTTCTACATCACAGGTGCAGGTTGCTCTTCTCCCTGGAAAGGTCCCTCTCCAAGTGTGTCTTACCTAAACATGCATCCCCATAATATCAAAGTACGAGTCTCCAGCAAAAACAACTGAACTGGTATGTTTTGTCTAAGTGCTAGGGCCTGACCAGAACAGAAGAACAAGAGCCAGTGTTTATCGACCTTGCTCACAATGTTCAGACTAAACTCCAGGAACAGGCAGAGAACGAGCACAGCAGAGAGTTCTCATGTGAAAGGCATAAACAGAGTCTTGTAAAAATAAAGACATGTAGTGTCGTGCGTGTAGGAGAGTAGGATCTGCTTCACATGGGTACCCCCACGTTTTGCTGATGCTTCACTGTTTTTCAACTTTAGTCTGGCTGGGGCCTTGCTAATCAGAACCCCAGCCTAGCTGCTTCCTCTCTAAAATGGTTTCCATGTACCTTAGGTACATCTTTGATTGGAATCTGGAGTGCCCTTATAAGTCCCTAGTATATGGTATACTATGTACCCAGGGCATAGGTACCCCAGAGGCCTGCCAGGGGCTGAAGCATGTATTATGCCATCCCTGGAAGGCCAGCCAAAATGACACCACAGGTCTGCTACTGCAGCCTGGGTAAGGTGGTGCATGCACCCCTTACTGTGATATAGGCTACCTATATCACTACAATTGCACACACATATAAACCTATAAGTCACTCCTATGGCAGGCCTTAACAATCCTGAAGGCAGAGTGCTTGGTTTTTATGTGAGAGGGTGCCCCTGCATGAGCAGAGCCCGTCTGCAGCGTTGGGAGTCCCTCCTCTGATGCTGTTTGTGGTACAGCCTGACCATATACTCTTAAGTGCATTATATCCTCGCGGTACAATGCTAACTTTGGACTGGCTGCACCAAAACATGTCGTGTTTGGTGTCAAACATCTTGGAATACTACCCCCCCACCAGTCCTGGCGGCGGGGGTAGCATTCCACCCTTCTAGAGGGAGAGACGTGTACACACCGGGCTACCCGGTAACTTCTTTCCAGAGCCCTGGCATCACAAAATGGATGCCGCTGCCACAGACACAGGTCTGGCCTCCTGCTGCTGACTGAAACTCCGGCAGGGGAGGCCTGGACAATAGGTTTCCTGTCGAAGGGAGGTGTAACCACCTCCCCAGACAGGATAGTGTGTATTGGGGCTGGGCGGGAGCACTCTCTGGTGCTTTGAAGTCCTGCACTGGGGGCACACTTGGTGTCCCTGTGCATATGCCAGTTCAAACCGGTTGCAGGGGCTACCTGCCCCTGCTCTGGCATGAAACTGGACAAAGGGAATGGGTGTAACCACCCCTCTTCCCTGACCCTCCCATAGGTGGGTCCCCAGAGTATGTCCAACCCCTAACTTAGTATAAGTATGGGACCCCAGTCCTTAGGACTTTAGATTACCCTGGACGAAACTCTGACACTGAATCCTGGACCTTCGACGCTCTACTTGAAGATTAGAGGACTGAAGAATCTCCCTTGGGGTCAAGGAGTGATTCCCCTGCTTGGCAGGCACCTAAGAAGCAATTGTCCGGTCTGCATCGCTGAAGCTCCCGCCGGACGCCGAAGTCTTTTCAACACCAGAGGTGGATTTCCATACTTCACCGAGGCTGCCCTGAGTCCCCAGCAAAGCTGAGGCCCGTAGCTGTCGTGGGTAACGTGGAATCGTGACCCCTGGACACCGAGAACTTTTGCAAGTGCATCCTCTTCCTGGTCTTCCACGAAGTTGTGCTTTGGGCTCCAAATAGCCCCCGCCTCCAGCACTAACTTCACTGAAGATCACTGGCCTCCACTCCACGAGTGTCCCGTGAGCCAGCTCCAAGTGCGTCCACTTGAGGCTCCTTTGCGGTCGCTAGTCCGTTGGCTAGTGGGCCCTCCCGAAGGCAACTCTTCTTCTGCTTGGGCTTCCCTGGTTTCTCCAGATGTGCCCTGATTTACCCTTGCTGGGTGAGTCCCCCAGACCTTGCTGGTCTGCATCAACATCCTTTCTTGGTTTCCACGTGACTTGCCGTTGCCAAGGCTTGTTGGGTCCAATCCGGTCGCCAACACCCCAGCAATCGTCAGACGTTGTGGGACAGCTCGAATCCAGCTCATGGTTGTCGTCGACGCCTCCTGGACCTCGTGGCTGAAGAGTCAAGACGACTGTCAACCTACCTGAAGCACCCGACATCGGTGGGCATCTGCTCATCGCCTTCCTGGTCACTGGCTAGTGACCCAGACTCTGTCCCCTCTGCTTTCAGGTTCTTCAGATCTTCGATCCACCCTTGGATCCACCCGAACACTTTCGACTTGGTCGCCAGCAGCACTTTGCAGCAGATCGCCATTGAAAACGACGACGAAACCCGACCCCGAAAGACACCTATGCACCCGGCTTCCCTGGGTGAGGTAACTCGAGTACTCCGATGCTCCCGTGGGTATTGAATCTAGAACAACCTAGTTCTAAAGGGGTTTGCTCCAAGTCCTCCTCTAAGTGTCCTTTTTCTTTAAAACTCCAACCGCGACATTCCCCATAGAAGTCAACGGCGGCTCGCGGCTGTGTTCTCACACTGCACGCGTCCCCCGTGGGTCCCCTGTGTCACTACCTTGGGTGGTTCCTTGAGGGCCAAGCACTTCTACAGGCTCTAGGCCTTGTGTCTAGCTCAGTCGTCGTTCTTATACCACTTTATTGGTATATGGTTTGGTACGCCCCTAGGGCTCAAACGTGTATTTGTGCTATTACTGTTGATATTCGACTTGTAACTTATGTACTTTGAACTCTAGCCTCATAAAGAGACTAGAGGGGTGTGTTTAAGACTAAATACATATATTTTAAATATATACCTGGTGTGGTCCTCTTTCATTTGGTCACTCAAGAGATTATAGACTGGTAAAACAAGCTGCTTTACATTCCTTCAAGACTTAGCCTGAAGGCTGCTCTCCATAGCTACCACTAGGATAGCTTTCAATAAAGGTTGTCTTTAACCTATCTCCAATAAGGGGTTGTTTGGACTGGTGCAAGGTGCCCACTATAATTAGTGGACAGCATATACCAGGCCAACTTCTCACATTGGTGGCAGCGGTGGGACTCCAGCTTGCTATTGTTTTACCAGATAATCTCAATTGCATTGATCAACTGAAAACCACTAAGGGTACCTTAGGTACATATAAAACAAGCTTAGTATACAGTAAGTTCTAATGAACTTAGAGTTGTGTGTTAAGGGCTAGCACACCCTTTTTACAACTCAAGAGAGTTTAGTAGGCCACACTAGAGTAGGTAGTGCATACACCACACCTCACTAGTAATGTCTTCACTACCAGGAACCAGTGGGCTCCTGCCATCCAAATATGACAACCTCCCATTCTTGGAATTGAGAGAGTTGTGCAAGATTAGGAAGTTGAAGACAGGCAAAAGTGCCAACACCCAACGTCTCATGGAGATGCTCCTGCTAGATGATCTCAGAAGACCTATAGGGTCTGCAAGTGTAGGCAGAGAGGGTGGGGCAGAAGATGAGGAAGGGGCTAGGGGTGACATCACCCAGGACCCCCCCCCCTCTGAAACTGGCCAGGAAGGTGACAATGACCTTGACCTGGAAAACCCAGCTATTCCTGTGGAGGAAGAGGAGGATCAGGATGACCTCCCCTTTGTCCCACCAGGAAGAGTTGAGAGTGTGCCTAGAAGGCACAGATCTCCTTCTCAGGAGTCTGACCATTCTGACACCTCAATAGGGACCTCTGTTTCCTCTCATAGGAGGGAATCCTCTCATGAAAGGAAAGAGAGACTGCTCAAGTATGGAGAAGCTCAGTTGAGACTCAGAAGAGAGCAGTTGGCTAAAAGCAGCATCATGGCTACCGGGCTCATGCTCACTTAAAGATGTCGACAATGACTCTAGCGACCACGTGACAGTATTGTGCCAGTCATATCAGGCAAAAGGGAAATGACTCCTGGTTTAAGAGTTCCTGGCAATAAATGTTTTCACCGGACCATTTTCTGCTCTATCTATTAGTTGAGAATTTTCTATCTGGATACCCTTAGATGGATCCTGAACCAGCATCCATTTCTGAATCCTCCCCTTCTTTTTATTAGAATGTGAAATAGGTTGACTAGTATTGCGGGTCTTGCTTGAATGTATGAATTTTCTGTAGTGCTTGCAGGACTGGAGTTAGAAGACTAAGGGGCGGATTCCGATCTGGGTCGGAAAACTCTCCGACCGAGCCGGATCCGGAGAGATTTCCGACCGAGCCGGACTCCTACAGTCCGACCGAGCGAGTACGATGCGGCCGCATGCTGCCGGACTCGATTCGGTCGGACTCCCTTTGAAGTCAATGGGAGCCGGTCGTACGATGCGTACATGGGCTCCCAGTGACTCAATGGGTACGTCGCAAACAAGTGCGCCCCCTACAGTGTGTACGCGTCGGTGCAACTCGCACCGTACATGCATGTTTAGGGGGGACCCTTGGGTCCCCCCTGTGTTCGACTCGTACGGCTACGGGTGCAGGGGGGTCCGGCACGGACCCCCCAAGTCCAGTTCCGGGAGATTTTTCAAGCCAGACGCTCCGACTCGATCCGGCTGTCCGACGCGCCCATCGTACTCGCTCGGTCGGATAACGTCTCCATTGCGTGGTGCGATTCGTTTCCGTATGAGTCGGTCGGAGCGGTTCGGATCCGGAAACGGTTCGGTCAGAACACACGCGTACATTCGCATCGTACTCGCTCGGTCGGACAGCTGTACGAGTCGGTCGGAAAAAACGCATACGGCTCGTACTTTTTCCGGCCGGATCCCGTTCGGAGAGCTTCTGACCGAGATCGGAATCGGCCCCTAAATCTGCCCTCCTCGAATATTTGCACCATCCCAATGTTGTTGAGACTGGAGTTGGAATCAGCCCTCACCCAGCCAAACATATGCACTTTCCCCAATGTTTGTGAGTCTTGTGTTAGAATAATAAAACTGATCTATCTTGAAAAATATGTACTTACCCAAATGTTTGTGGGACTGGAGTAAGGATCATGGGAGTCAATTCACCAAAATCCCAGGGGTAGCAAATGTGACAAGACTTACCCTTTGACCACCCCAATTACATCACAGGAAGTAACATCATGCAAACTTTCACCCATTGTCATCCTAATAAGCAATGTCACATGACATTTTACTCTGATGACACCATGAGAAGGACCATCACTGCAGTTACAAATCAGGCATTAAGTGCAAGGCTGATAAAGAGGTTAGGTACTATCTTTATGATCTCCCTCTTACCTGTTTCTCTCTCATCCAGCTGTTTCTTTCTCATCCATCTGCTCTTTATCAAGGCACCCACATCTTCCCCTCAGCTCTCTCTCAACTTGTTACATTTTTGTTTCTGCTCTCTCCTCTCTTGCAGCTGCCTGTCATCTATATCTCACCTGTCAATCCTCCCTACGTCTCCCAGCTATTTGTATCTAAGCTGCTATCTCTTCATCAGCCCTCACTCTCTCACCTGTCTCCCTCTCTCTAAGGTATCGCATCCGTTTCTCTGTTCCCCTTCACCTATCTTATACTATGTCTCTTAACAAGATGTTCCCCACCTGTCTCTCCCCTTTCACCCTTTCTCTGAATTGTCTGTTTCACCTGTCTCTCACCTAACTCCTTATTACTTCTCCCACCTTTCTTACACCTCTCACCCATCTCTTTACCTTTTTCACCACTCTCTCTATATCATCTACCTTGTACCAGTCCCTTTACTCATCTCTCTGTATCATCTGCCTGTTACCTCTCTAGAATAATTCCCCCCTCTCTCAGTGGTCTCTTTATGAATTATTTCTCACCTGTCCATTCCCTCTCCGCTCAGTTGTTTCTGTTCCCTCTCTCTCACCTCTTTCTCTCTGAGCTCTCTCACACCAGTCTTTCTATATCACCTCTCTTACGCCTGCATCATACTCTCTGTCTCTTTAAGCTGCCTCCTACTCACCTATCTCTTAGATGCGTCCTTTTCACCCTATTCCCTCGCTGTAGTGTTTTTCTGGCCTGTCTCTTGTTTAGCCCTTTTCTCACACCTGTCTCCCTTCTATATCTCTATTGCACCTTTCTCATTCATATGCCTGTCACATCTCTGCTTTCCCACTGTCTGTCAGCTGCCTTTTTTGCCACCCTGTCTTAAACCTTTCTCTTGTTTCTCTTTCCCTCACACCTGTCTATATCTATCTCTCCAACATTTAACTCTTCATCTTTATTGTATCTTTCTCATATGTCACTTCGCTAGCTTTCCCTCTGTCAGCTGTCTCTTTTTCGACTGTCTGTCTTAAACTTCTCTCTTGTTTCGCTCTCTCACACCTGTCTGTCTCTATCTCTCAATATATACCTCTCTATCTTTCCATCTTTCTCAGTTCTTTCTTTATATTTCTTTCTCTCTCTCTCCCTCACAAACTTGCTCCTGTATCTCACCTATCTGTTGGTCCTTCTTCTTCTCTTCTGGTCCCTCTGCTGCTCCCTCGTCCCTCTCTTAACCCTTCTTTTCGCTCTACTATCTGCTGTATTTCCCCTCTCCCCTGACATGTCCAAAGACAGCAAGAGATATGTATGCGCCTTTTGCCGGGCCTTCTCAATCAGCAACAATAAATGATGTTGAAAAGTTTTGTTATTGTCAGTTGACCACTGTGCTAGGTTCTTGCTGGGGCCGCACGCTGCAAAGGCAGCTCAGCCCACGTGCCACAGGCCACAAATCATAGCAATTTGTTACAGAGCAGTGTAGTTTCACTGATGAATATTTTTTTTTATTTCAGGCAACATGTTAATGTTGGCTGTGATTTAAAAGAAAAAAACCTCAGGAAAGCCCAGTTTAGCATTCCTGACACTACTTTAATGATCTCCTAGGAGAGGGTTCGCAAAGGTGGTGCAAGGGGTCGCAAGAGGCAAGCTAGGGGTTGCAAATGCCTCCCCTGGCGACCCCTAAATGATGTCCCTGGTAAGAATGGCAAACATGAACCCTCTCTCAAATATAAGGCCTTTCCCAAAGTTTGTGGGACTAGAGTTACAATGATAAATTTGACTTCTCCCCTCAGATATATCCATGTTTCCCAATGTTTGTGGAAATAGAGTTAGAATAGCAAATCTGACCATTCTAAATAAATGCATTTTCCCTGATATTGTCTTGGAACTAGTTTAGTAAATCTTAGCCCACATCACATTGGACCTTTTAAAGGTTTTTAGGATTGTTATTAAATTTTATTTCCCAATTTAAATTTAGTTTTAAATCCTTTTGTGTTGACCTTTGATATTTTATTTTTTTCTATAAGTTTAAGTAATTTATTAAATAGTTTATAAAAGTGTTGAAATGTAATACTGAGTGCAACAGGGGTCAGCTTTATCTTCTGTCCTTTTGTTTTAATTATAGCTCAACCGCTATGTAAACTGATCATTTCCCATGGCTTTAACACTTTTCATATGCTGATGACACTTAGCAGCTTCTTTAAATTGATCAAAATTGAGAAAGCTCCATTGGCAGGGTACAACATTGCCTTTTGTACATGGAGAACTGGGTGAGTTCTTTAAAACTCAATGGAGATACAACTGAGATTTTTGTCATTGAAGGACTGTCTAAAAACAAGTTCTCTGATCTCTGACCTCTAAAACTGGGAGATACTTGAGTGAAGAGCTTAGGGGCTATTTTTAACCAGCCACTATCATTTCTGCCTCAAATCCATAAGGTCTCAATTATAGGACGTGGCACTATCAACTACTAGGAGAGTAGGATCTCTTCTTCTAGAGAAAGTTTGCCCAAGTAGATGGTGCATGTGTAGTTTCACATATATTGACTACTGTAACTCCATCTATAATGGCCTGCCTCATGCCCCCCTAGCAAAATTCTAACGCCTTCGTAACATTTCTGTAAGAATTGTTTGGAGCCCCAAACAAATTTGAACACATCAGGAGCTAGAGAAAAATTCGGCTTAATGTTGGTTGTGAAAACAATTGATTAAAAAAATGCCTACCTTACACAAAAAGCCTTTCATAAGATTGGATCTTCTTTCCTCTCAGAGTTGATTGCTCTATACCTTCACGCCAGAACACTATGGGGCTCATTACGATGGCGGGCGGGCATCAGTCTGCCCGCCACCGTTGCGGTGCTGGGACCGCCCGCCGGTAAGGCGGCGGTCCCGCTGAGTGAATTAGGATGTGCCCGCCACTATGGCGGGCGCATCCAGGGCCCTGATCATTGCGGACGGTGCTGCTGGCTGCAGCACCGTTCGCAATGCCAAAATGGCACGTAGTGCATTTCCATGCACAACGTGGCAGGCACCATGCGGTGCCTGCCACCTTGTGCATGGAAATGTAGGGGAGTACCATGGGTACCCCCCAGTGCACATACACCCTCCCCCACACAGAGGGGGCCCGCAACGGCCCCCGGACCCAGCCTACGCCAGCCGTTCCATGGCGGTTCCACCGCCATGGAAAGGCTGGCGCCAGCATGTGTAATCTGGCGGGCGGTGCCTGCTGGGCACCGCCACCATTTAACCCATGCTGACCACTCCGCCAGGCAATCGTGACGATTGCCTGTGGTGGAAGCGTGGAGGGCGGTCTTTGCGACTGCCGCGGTCACAAAGCGATTCCCCCCGCCATCCTAATGTGGTGGGGGAAATGAGAGTCAGATGGTGGAGGGACCGCCACCGCCGGCCTGGCGGTGGCGGTCTCTTCGCCATCATAATGAGCCCCTATGTTCCAGTACTGCTTTTCTGACCAGAGTGCTCAAGATTCGTAGAGCTTGGGCCTGTGGAAGGTTTTTCCACTTAGTTTGTGATAGGATTTGTAATAGTTTGTTACTACTAAATAGCTGAGCAAATGAAAATTACTGGAGATATAAAAAAATGTTTGGGCCTCTCTTTTGCAGAATTCTTAAATCTATTCTCCCTTGTTGCGGGGGGTCTTTGTTTTCTGTTTGATGCTATTTATCGGATTGATCATCTGTCAGGTTTGTACTAGCTCCAAGATGCCTAAGTGAGTGAGCGCTTAATAAATATAATATTGCCTACAACTACTAGTACTACTACTACTACTAATAATAATAGATTATTAATTAAAATATATTTTGTGGCTGCATGGATTTTTAATTGTATCTTTATTAACTAAATATTTCATATAGTTGCCGTTTTTGAATAATATAATTTAATATAATTTTCTAGGTGTAGTATTATTTATATTGTAGGAATTCATAATTGTGTTGTAAAAATAACTAATCATCATGTACATTATTTTCTGATTTATTTTATATAAAATATTAAATAATTATTTTTTTAAATTAGAGATACACTTAATTTTTTATTTGTTTTAGAAACTTTTAAATAGTATACATATATTTTAATAATTACACTTTTTCGATATTTGAATCAGTTATATATATATATATATATACATATATATATTTTTTCACAATTATCTAGAGTTACATTAAAACACTTTTTAAGTAGATATTTTTAAAATTCTAATATTTAATTTAATGTACAATATTTTTGTAGTTGATATTTTGGTCATTTACTTTTTATTTCTTTTTTATATTATAAACTCAATATTTTCATATTAGATAGTCTGACTTTAATATTTCTGTTGCTCAATACTCTTGTAGTCAATATTTAGGACTAAATCTATTTCAGCACTACAGAAAAAGCATCTCAATGGAGCTCATCTGCTTTAGCTATCTTTTTGTTCTCCACAATAGACACTAGAATATAGCTCAATGGCAGAACACCAGCGGCACAACAAACACTTCCCATACATAAGGCCCCCAGTTCAGTCCCTGGTATTCTAAATTTTACTTTTGGGTCTCATCTACACACAGCTTATGTTGTTTGTAGACTGACCTATTGTTTACAATACATTACATATGTTTAGGCCCTTATTACGAGTTTGGCAGTCCTCCTGCCGGACCACCACTGCCGTGCCAACAGGAGGACTGCCAAGCCCATCGTGCGCCAACCCACCGGATTATGAGTGTAATCCAGGGTGGGCGGGCGGTTCTGCGGAGGCTGTATAAGGCTCATAGGAGAGCCTTAACATCAGACCCCCGCTGTGACAGCGCCTACAGCACGTTCCTGCACGGGGTGGCATGCATGCCACACAGTGCAGGAACAGGGTGCAATTCCACAGGGTTACAACATGTGCCCCCCGCATGCACCACCAAGCTCACCGCCCTGAAAAGGGCAGTGGATATGTAGGTCGGAATACACTTGGCGGTGCCGGCATTGGCCCACCAGGTATTGAGACCGGTTGCAGACCGCCGACGCAATGGGATCCTGTATGCCGCCGGAGCCGGTGGTCTCGTGGCAGTCTAACAGCCACACACTCAGTATACTGTGGGCAGACCCACAGTGGTGGTGGCGGTTGGACCGCCACTATGAGTACGGCGTTCCTCAGGACCACCGTACTCGGAATAAGGCCTTTAGAGTGGAGCTTTAATCAGCTCCTTGCGCTTTATTGAATGTGTTTGTAGTCTGTCTCAGGTCTCACACCATGATTCAATGGATGGCTGTCCTCACTATTCTGTATGTCCTGGCCAAGAGGATTTCGTTCTCACACTGTTTTCATTGGATTAGTTGTATCTTTCTACTGCTAACTTGAGGGGACAGACTTTTTTCTTTTCTTGTAAGCACTCCATGGGAGTGCATGTGCTTCCTGGCACTCTCACCCTTTTTTCTTTACTTTTTTTTCTCTCTTCCCCTGAGGCTCTATTTTCTCCCCCCTCTGCCCCCCATGTTCTCCTCCACTCACCTCCTCATCCTGCTAATCATGTTTTCACATTTCTCAGCAGGGCTAACTTGGCCGTGTTTGAATGATATATTAAATGACGCCTTGCGTAATGGTGCATGTACGTGCACGAATCATGCATCATACATGCACAAGCAACACAATGCACCCACTCATCCATCCTTACGTGGGAATGCTCGTGCTTCACCACGCGTGGTGGCCTCCTTAGAATAGGTTTTCTTTAATAGGAAACTCAATGTAAGATTGCTGCCATGTATGCATCTTGATTTATATTTTTTCATGCTGGTTCCTGGTCTCACTGCTGCTTCTGTATTTCATTGTCTGTTCATTCCAGACCCGTTTCTCCTTGTTCTGTATCGACATTTCTATTTCAGTCTTATATCTAGTTAACTAAAATAAACGTAAATTCTAAATGAAGTCATATTATAGTAAGAAGCAGATGTTATGTCACCGTTCATCAAGTGGGAATCCAAGCCATGTGTCCAGAGAGGGGTCGATAAAAACACAACTTACCAGGAAGTATGAATCTACAAATTAAGGGGCTATAAAGAAATTAGGAACAAGCTCAAGTACATTGAGAAAAGCCTGTATAAATGCACAGTAAAACGCACACAAGTACAGAAACAATTCCACTTATTTTTCCTAAGTTTAACAACATCCCAAATTTTTGGGGGAGGTTTAACTTTTCATAGAAAAGCATCACAAACTCCAAAAGGTGAAACATTGTGACATCGGCAAACGCTATATTTACACTTAGAACTAGATCTATTTGAAGGATTGCTGTCATACATAAAGTGACTTTCTGATGCCCCAGATTCTCTTTCCACTGTTCTATTTGGGGAATATACTTGCTGTGGTGGAGCTCCAATAGGGAAGTACCCGAGTTAATTATGACGTATTAGCCACTAGAGCGATCACACTCTCTATCTGTCTGACATGACAGGATTTCAGAATAGAACAAGAATGTGTATCCGAATACTTAGTAAACCCGGACTTGAGATTGTGCTATTTTTACATGTGGTTCTAAAAACCAAATAAAATGTCTGTATAATTGTCAAATGCAATTAATATTATGAGGAAATAATATATAATTATGCAATTTGTACCTTTATTGAATGTAAAGGAACCCATTACAAAATGGATGCCGTTTTGCCCACAGTAATTCTCTTATCTAAGAAAGTGGATTGTCAGTTGTCAGTTCTATTAGATTGGGCTTTATATACATGTGACCACTAAGCAATAGATACATATAATGTTAGTATTACTGTTGTATACAACCATTATTATGAAGTTATAATATGTGAATATGCAAATGGTATCCATACTAACTGTAAAGTAACCCGTTACAAAATGGCTGCCGTTTTTACTGCAGTAATTCACCCATCCAAGGAAGTGGATTGTCCTTTGACCATGTCTATTCATTACAAGTGTGGTGGTGTTACCGATTGCCCAGTGTGTGAGCAAGGGGACTGTGTTCCCCGAAACGCGTAACTGGTAATAAAAACTTTGCATTTGGACTGCCCTGAGAGAGCGTAATTACTTGGACCTTGGCAAATACAACATTTCCGGTGGGCTTCGCCGGAGTACGCTCCATTCATCACGGGCCGAGTGGGGCGGAAGAAGCAACACGAGGAATGATATATATATATACACATATATATATTTTTTCACAATTATCTAGAGTTACATTAAAACACTTTTTAAGTAGATATTTTTAAAATTCTAATATTTAATTTAATGTACAATATTTTTGTAGTTGATATTTTGGTCATTTACTTTTTATTTCTTTTTTATATTATAAACTCAATATTTTCATATTAGATAGTCTGACTTTAATATTTCTGTTGCTCAATACTCTTGTAGTCAATATTTAGGACTACATCTATTTCAGCACTACAGAAAAAGCATCTCAATGAAGCTCATCTGCTTTAGCTATCTTTTTGTTCTCCACAATAGACACTAGAATATAACTCAATGGCAGAACACCAGCGGCACAACAAACACTTCCCATACATAAGGCCCCCAGTTCAGTCCCTGGTATTCTAAATTTTACTTTTGGGTCTCATCTACACACAGCTTATGTTGTTTGTAGACTGACCTATTGTTTACAATACATTACATATGTTTAGGCCCTTATTACGAGTTTGGCGGTCCTCCTGCCGGACCACCACTGCCGTGCCAACAGGAGGACTGCCAAGCCCATCGTGCGCAAACCCACCGGATTATGAGTGTAATCCAGGGTGGGTAGGCGGTTCTGCGGAGGCTGTATAAGGCTCATAGGAGAGCCTTAACATCAGACCGCCGCTGTGACAGCGCCTACAGCACGTTCCTGCACGGGGTGGCATGCATGCCACACAGTGCAGGAACAGGGTGCAATTCCACAGGGTTACAACATGCGCCCCCCGCATGCACCACCAAGCTCACCGCCCTGAAAAGGGCAGTGGATATGTAGGTCGGAATACACTTGGCGGTGCCGGCATTGGCCTGCCAGGTATTGAGACCGGTTGCAGACCGCCGACGCAATGGGATCCTGGATGCCGCTGGAGCCGGTGGTCTCGTGGCAGTCTAACAGCCACACACTCAGTAAACTGTGGGCAGACCCACAGTGGTGGTGGCGGTTGGACCGCCACTGTGAGTACGGCGTTCCTCAGGACCACCGTACTCGGAATAAGGCCTTTAGAGTGGAGCTTTAATCAGCTCCTTGCGCTTTATTGAATGTGTTTCTAGTCTGTCTCAGGTCTCACACCATGATTCAATGGATGGCTGTCCTCACTATTCTGTATGTCCTGGCCAAGAGGATTTCGTTCTCACACTGTTTTCATTGGATTAGTTGTATCTTTCTACTGCTAACTTGAGGGGACAGACTTTTTTCTTTTCTTGTAAGCACTCCATGGGAGTGCATGTGCTTCCTGGCACTCTCACCCTTTTTTCTTTACTTTTTTTTCTCTCTTCCCCTAAGGCTCTATTTTCTCCCCCCTCTGCCCCCCCCGTTCTCCTCCACTCACCTCCTCATCCTGCTAATCATGTTTTCACATTTCTCAGCAGGGCTAACTTGGCCGTGTTTGAATGATATATTAAATGACGCCTTGCGTAATGGTGCATATGCGTGCACGCATCATGCATCATACATGCACAAGCAACACAATGCACCCACTCATCCATCCTTACGTGGGAATGCTCGTGCTTCACCACGCGTGGTGTCCTCCTTAGAATAGGTTTTCTTTAATAGGAAACTCAATGTAAGATTGCTGCCATGTATGCATCTTGATTTATATTTTTGCATGCTGGTACCTGGTCTCACTGCTGCTTCTGTATTTCATTGTCTGTTCATTCCAGACCCGTTTCTCCTTGTTCTGTATCGACATTTCTATTTCAGTCTTATATCTAGTTAACTAAAATAAACGTAAATTCTAAATGAAGTCATATTATAGTAAGAAGCAGATGTTATGTCACCGTTCATCAAGTGGGAATCCAAGCCATGTGTCCAGAGAGGGGTCGATAAAAACACAACTTACCAGGATAGTATGAATCTACAAATTAAGGGGCTATAAAGAAATTAGGAACAAGCTCAAGTACATTGAGAAAAGCCTGTATAAATGCACAGTAAAACGCCCTCTCACGCATTGAGCAACTCTCTAAATGATTATTTCATTGAAAAAATCATCACCATCAAAGCCAGCATTCCTTTGCACCCCCCCATGTTGCCCGTCGCTACCATGCACAGAAACAATTGTACTCTCAGCCGCTTCCCCCCCCATCAGTACCGAGATCTTTCAGGAGCTCCTAGTCAAAGTTAAATCAGGAGCTCCTTCTGACTGCTGCCCACCCCACATACTCAAAGACTGCTTATCAGTCTACCCGGGCCCGGCACTCACGCTACTGAACGATTCACTCACCTCCGGTCAAGTTCCAAAAGCCTTTAAAAGAGCCATAGTGGTACCCCTACTAAAGAAACCTGGAGCTGATCCCACACTTCTACCTAATTACCATCCCATCTCCCTACTCCCGTTTCTGGCAAAAGTGCTAGAGGCCCACGTAGCCAAATGCCTGTCCGCTTTCCTGGAGGAATCTAAATATCTCAACTCCTATCAGGCAGGTTTCCGGCCGGCCCATTCTACTGAAACTGTTATCTTGGCTGTCCTGGATACTCTCCGTGACAACGCGGATAAACGTTCCCCCCAAGCATTGGTGCTACTGGATCTTTCCGCCGCCTTCGACACGGTCGACCACACTATTTTGGTCGACCGTGTCAAACAAGCTGGCATTCTAGGTGCGGCGGCTTGTTGGCTCTCCTCCTTTTTGGAGGATCGTCTCCAGGCCGTCCGTCAAGACCATTTTTTGGCCCCACCACGTAAAACCAACTGTGGTGTCCCACAAGGCTCCGCTCTCTCTCCCCATCTGTTTAATTTGTAAATTTTTCCCTTGATCCAGTCCCTTAAAGACAGGAATGTGACGGTCTTTAATTACGCAGATGACCTGCAATTAGTCTTCTCGGTCGATAACTCACACAGTTCCATCACCGAATTTCAGGCCACCATGCTACATGTCCAACAATGGATGGACCACAACCATCTTAAATTAAACCCTGGTAAGACGGAACTTGTTCTTACTGGGGACAGCCATACATTTTGGGGCCCACATTATTGGCCATCAGAGCTAGGTCCTTCTCCCTCCCCCTCTCCATCAGCCAAAACACTGGGAGTCACCCTCAACAATGACCTGTCACTGAAAACTCAGGTTAGCACGGTCATCTCTAAGTGCTTCTTTCAATTGAGGAAGATCAAGAAGATACACCGGTGTCTCACACATGAAGCTCTGATCCAAGTGGTAGTAGCCACTGTCCTGTCTCTTCTGGACTATGCTAATTCCGTGTATTTGGGCATGCCAATCTACTTGCTCAAACGGCTGCAGATGGCCCAAAATCAGGCAGCCAGAATGATCCTGCATCAACCTAGATGGCAGCCAGCTACCCCTCTGCTGAGGAAATTGCACTGGCTCCCAATCCCTCATCGCTGTGCTTTTAAGGTGGGCTGCCTTATATTCAAATCCCTGCGTGGCAATAACCCCAAATTTATTAACAGCCTGATATTCAGGCATACTCCCTCTCGGAACCTACGCTCTGCTCACCTCTCACTCCTTACCATCCCCGTATTCAAACGAGCACGACTGGGAGGCCGCAGATTTGCCACACTTGCCCCTAGACTGTGGAACTCCTTCCCGCTGGAGACCCGGTCCTGCACTGACCTCTTGCAATTCAGGAAGTCCCTTAAAACGTGGCTATTTGCACAAGCCTATAACTAAAGCTGTCTGCTGATAACCTCAGAGCCTTCATAGCGCCATGAAACCACCCGGTGTACGTGCGCTTTACAAATCATTATTAACATTAACATTAACACAAGTACAGAAACAATTCCACTTATTTTTCCTAAGTTTAACAACATCCCAAATTTTTGGGGGAGGTTTAACTTTTCATAGAAAAGCATCACAAACTCCAAAAGGTGAAACGTTGTGACATCGGCAAATGCTATATTTACACTTAGAACTAGATCTATTTGAAGGATTGCTGTCATACATAAAGTGACTTTCTGATGCCCCAGATTCTCTTTCCACTGTTCTATTTGGGGAATATACTTGCTGTGGTGGAGCTCCTGCTTGCTCACACTGTAAATAGTTGAATATTTTGTCTAATCGGTTGAAAGAGTCCTGTTTCTTCTTCCTTAGCTTGAGTATAAATGTTGTGCTTAATGCTATTTTCATAAAACTAATGTTACTTCTTAAACAATTCATATCAGCACAATAACTTCTGTTGGGCATCATTAGTCATGGGTTACCAGTGCACATTTTAATGGGGAGTAAATTGTTCACCAAGGACGTGTTTCAAATTGACTGTCAGAAGGAGTAAGCATGCTTGGGTGAACCAGTTCAGACTATATTCACAAAGTAATGAATGCATGTAAGCACCCGCTGAAGACTATGAGGTGAAATGCTATGAAGAACCTGTCTGACCAGCTGCATTAATGAACCAAAACCAGCACTGCTCATTTTTTGTGGAGAGCATTAAAGGCAAAATGCCCTTTAGATTTCATCATAAAAAGGAGGTTGGAGGAAGTTTTGTATTGATTGAATATCCAAGTTCCAAGCAGCGTATGAGGCAGAAACTCCCGGTCTGCTTGGGGCCATGGCCATGCTCGAACCGCCAGATGATGCCAGTTGGCCACTGCAGGGCCTGCAGCCGAGACCCAGCCTGCTGGTAGAGTGCACTACTGGCTCTCCTTGGATGTGGCTGGGTGTGGCATCCCCGGTCGCCAACGCAGACTTTCGATCTGCAAACCGGAGGGTGCCCATACCCATCATCTGCCTGATTTGTGCCGCTTGCCTGGGTGCCTCCTCCTTCCATGGGTGCTGTAACCTGGACCCTGTGCTGGTTTCCACCTTGGGCACAGCACCTATCTCCCTCCCCCTAAATAAGGAGCTTAGATTGGAGGGGGTGCCTCTGTTGCCCCCGGCTGTGGACCCCCTGGTGGCATCCTGGTGGCAGCTACCAGCATTTGACTTCCCTGTCCGTGTCCACCTTCATCACCCCTGCTACAACTTGTGTAGGTGCATGGCAGGGGCCTCGGGACCCGCTGCCTGTTGGAGCTGTTGGCTGAGCCCTTGGGTGGCGGGTAAGTCTCTTGCCTTTTTGCAGTGTGACACCCCAACTCCTTTGCTGATCTGGCTGGTGCACAACCGCCTCGACCCTGGTGTGGCCTGCTGAGCTGCCTGGTTCGGTCCTGGGGAACCACCATTTGCTATCACCCCTGGCTGCAACTTTTGACTTTGGGCAGGACTTCTGTGCCCTCCTGGATGTGGTGCCTTCACCCAGCTCCCTCTGCTGTTTGTACCATGGGCAAAAATGACCACAATTAACGTCAGCTGACATTCAACACTCACCGTGTGTCTAGGGCCCAGGTCGGAGGGGATCCAGACAGGGATACCGGGTTCCCTAATGTGGCCGGTGGGGTGGAGACCCAGAATTTATTGACCTAGATGCGTGCCAGTCTCCAGCAGATCGAAGGTAAACTGGACACCCTCACCGCCAGCCTTGACCATATGCATGCCCATATCGACAAACATGAAGACCGCTTCAAGGAGGAGGAGCTCAGGATTTCCCCTATTGAGAATGCTGATCACAAAACGAAGGTCATCAAACTGATGCTTGACTTGTCCAAAGTTGTTGCCAAAAACGAAGACTTGGAATACTGTTCCAAGTGCAACAACCTTTGCATTCTTGGCATAGCTTAAACTACTGACACAGGCAGGATGGAGATATATGTTGAGCGAATATATGATGTTATAACACATACCATTACAACTCATACTTTTACAACACAAATTTTACAACGCAGCTACAATTACAACGCATGTTTTCACAAGTCCCCCTCTTACCTATCCAGGACTCATACTTGCCGGAGAATTTTGATGATCATTACTGCATGGAAGTACTGATGTTTGTTACTGCCTGGAACCATTGAACTTCATTGCTACCTACAGGGCTTGATCTTCGTTACAGCCTGGGGCAATTGATGCTCTTCACTGCTTTTGGTCAATAATGGTCATTACTGCCTCTGGTGAAGGATGCTAGAGCATTGAAATGCATTGCTACCGAGGGCAATTGAATTTCATTACTACCTGGTATCTTTCATGTCATTACAATAACACACAGATATTGTTAGCCTTTAAAGACCCTACTCATGATGCTGCTGTAGCAATTCATTGAAGCTAAATATGGACAATACAGATGCCTTAGTGGTCTCTAGATGCAGTTCTCCAAGGACTCTTTCCAATGTTATATGGCCTTCATAACAAGATGTCCCTACTGTTCCAGCAGCTTCTGTCTGTGATTTTGGTTTTCAGTTTGATCAGGAGCTCTCACTTGCCATTCAGGACAACAAACATTCCTCTACCTGCTTTCTTTTGTTGAAATTGCTGCGTAAAGTTTTACCTTATCTTCCTGTTCACACTGGCCACTTGGTAGTGTGCCCAATACACCATGAGCGGTCAACCACAGCTGCAAATGGCCAAAGCCCATGAGCAGCAATGTAGGGTATACTTTTATAAAAGTTGAATGCAGTATATGCTAAAAAAAAAAGAACTGAAAAAACAACAGTAAATATAAAGGGATGGTTAACTTTGTTTTTTTGGGAATCACATTATATACGTCTCTTACTCGTCATAATGAGACAATGCGGGTTGAAACCGGTCCTGAAGATAATACGAAACAAGACTGAGCGGTCGTTTACGTACTGCCAATGTAAGCTTCCCCTTTATATCACCTGTCTTTTAAAAAAAAACTACACTGCTTGATTATAGCTCACACATACAGAGCGCACCCCTGTTGGCACACAACATATAGTGAGGCGTGCAAACAAGTATATTGCACTTGCATACAATACATTAACACGCCATTTAACACAGAAATAGACCCAGATTGCATTCAAGATATCATCATCATCATAGCAAACAATAAGAAGCAAAGAACAGGACAGATTGAAAATAACTTAAAGAATAATAAATATAAGTTGAATTTTAACACAAATGAACAAAAGATTTATAATAATTGGAAGAATAAAGTAGTTTTCTTCACACAGTCTTTCTTGCTTCTGCGTGTTCTCTTAATTCACTCTATAATTTTCCAGACAGAATATATTAACATTGATGATACACACTGAAAAGTATGACAAGAATCGGGTATACAAGATAAAAATAAACAACAATTGATAAGGATTTGCTTATTTCATAATGTCATATAATGTATGCACAACTATTGTTATTTTTGAATTTTCAGGCAAGGACAAAGATGTTCACAAGACTTTCTAAATGAGAGAGAACTCCCATAATAAGAGGAAATATCCCGTTTGATCCTAGAGAAGGATCCGAAAAACCACAAAAGGTCCTTACGAAAGCCAATGACCCAGGAGGGCGCAAGTATGGCTAAAACATGTTGACCAAATGTTCTTTTATGATATAGATGTGTGGGACACCCTAATATTTCCCTAAACCCATTGTGTACCTCTTTTTAACCTTGCCACTATCCCTAGTAGTTTTTATATAAATTCAAACATTTCTTTGGGGACAATATGCAATTTTAACTATGTTTTCATAGAAAGGATCCCGCTAATGTCTCTGACACGAGAGAGATCTCCTCCTGGTGGAGGATAAGACCCAATGATGTCACCATCAGTCATAAGTACGTCGGCGGAAAACATACCACTGAATGAACATCACTGTTGAGGGTCCCACAAAGTACTCAGTTGGAGATCCTCAATTTCAAACAAATTCTTTTTCCACTCTCCTTGATTGTTTGCTAACTTTGGTTACAACACCTTAAAGTTTGTTTTAAAATAAAATCTGATATCCACAAAAAACACATTTAAAATGCATTAATGGTTAGGTGTTAAAACTGAAAAAATTCTAAAATTTGTAAGTTATGGTTAGGATTGCAATCCATAACTCAAACAGCCATGCAAAGCATAACTTGCACACCAAATGCAGTGCTTATGTCCTCACAATATTCATACCACTAGGTAACACATAAAAGCAAAACGTAATTAAATAACAATATACACTCTAACCAATAAATAATAGATTGCTGTCTTAAGCATAGCTTCTGAATTTCTGTGGTTGTTCAGTTGTAATCATAATCTTAAATGTATGTTATAAGTGCTTTTAGTGTTATGATGTATATATATATAACCAAACATAACTTCACTGTAACCATAGTTTTTTCAGTGATAATATGTATATATATATATATATATCTCTATCTATCTATCTATCTATCTATCTATCTATCTCTCTCTCTCTCTCTCTCTATATATATATATATATATATATATGTATATATATATATATATATATGTATATATATGTGTGAAGACTGCTGACGCTTCCGCGCCAGCAAAGAATGCCTGCACTACAAGGGTACTTTCAAAGACGTTTAATCAAGCTAACGCGTTTCGACCACCAAGGTCTTTTTCAAAGCACAATTCCATTTCCAGTGTGCACAATTGCCTTTAAAGACTAACTCATACACCTGAGTGTGAACATGGTAGACAGACTTCCCCAATATATTCAAATCTTATATGGAGATTTCAGAAAACAGACTCCCTGTCAACATAAAATTCAATATTTTAAAAACAAGTGAAATAAACAGAAGGGGAAAATAAAAATTTTACCAAAGAAAAATTCCTATTTCATCCTGAATGCACTAACACATTCCAGGGTTACTAATGGTTTAGATAGAGGAAAAATCAATGAGAATTAAGTTGTTTGCCAGTGCCAAGCACAGGAGTCCTATCCATACTTTAGCAGCATGGTCCAGTGACCTACAAACATATTAGCCACCAGTGGGCCAAAGACAAGCCCGTCTGTGCCCGTCAGTGTCCCGGAAGTGTCCAGCTCCAGCCACTATGCCGGTTCTCCTCCAGCAGACAACCATCTGATCACCTTTGACAAGGCATCTTTGCTTCGCTTAGCCCCCCCCCTAAGGAAATGCTCATTGTCCTGCTCCCTGGGTAAGCTAACTGAAGAATTTGATTGTCCTAGCTGCGCATGGACTCCCACTAGGTCTGGACCCAACAGTGTTTCTCACATCCCAGATAAGGCAGGAAAACCACAAAAACACTTTCTGGCTGCCCTGATCAACGTGAGATCTCATCAGGTCTTCGACCTACTAAACGATGATAAGCTGGATGTCCTTTTTCTCACAGAAACTAGGCTCTCTGAGATAGCCAATCCCAGACGGGCATCGCCGTCCCTCCCAACTACAGAATTCTGAGGAAGGACCGCGAAATAGGTAGGGGGGTGGGATTGCAATAGTGCATAAGAATGAATATGAATGCTCATCCTTCTCTCTTGAGGGTGTTGAGATGGCGGATGCACTTGGTTTCTGTCTGTCCCTTACCCCCAACCAGTCTCTGGCTGGGGCCCTTTTCTACCATCCCCATGGCCCTCCCAGCCCCTGTGTGAACTCAATAGGATATGCCCTAGCCCCATGGGCAATGAGGTATGCCCATTTTCTAGCATGGAGAGAATGTAATGTCCACCTGGACAACCCTTCGGGGTATGAGGCTTCTGCACTCTTAGAAACCATGAGCTCTCTCTCACTTAAACAACAGGTCTCTGGTCCCACTCACTAAGCAGGCCATACTCTAGACAAGGTCTTCTCTAACGTGAACCTGGTGGTGTCTCAACCCACCCCACATCCATGGTCAGATCACTACCTTATTTCATTCACTTGGCCACAGACTGGTAATAGGCCACCCCCTAAGGAAAATACCCTGACCTCCTACCGTGCCTACCACAAAATACAGCAAGACGACCTGAGCCGAGCTCTAACAATAACCACCTCAGCTTTGTCCGGCTGTGTGGAAGAGGACACCACACACCTGGACAGCTGGATTCGGGGGCCGTTAATGTGTTAGCTGCTAATCTGAAGAGATCACAATCAAGGTTGAAACCATCGGGCCCCTGGTTTAATGATGAGCTTAGAGCATTTAAGAAACTTTGTGAACACCTTGAAAGGGTATGGATACGCAATTTCCATCCAGAAGATAAAGCAACTTATAAGCTCTCATTAAAAAAATACCATAGGAAGCTGTCTCAAGCTAAAAAGACCTTCTTTGAAACAAGGATCGAGGAGGCAGACAACAAAGCCAAGTAAATCTTTAAAATTGTCAATTCCTTTCTGCGTCCCAAAGTCATATCTAGAGTATGTACACAGACTGTTGAGTGGTGCACTGAATTAGACCCATTTTTTCATGAAAAGATCATGACCACCCAGAACAATTTCTTTAACAATGCTCAAACCGACCAAACACAGGTGTCTCCTCCAAAATACCCTTTCACCCTCTCCATGCACTCCTCCCTGGACAAGTTCGACCCCCTTCCTCCCGAACTGTCACTATCAGCGATGGAAGGCCTGAAGTCTGGCTCTCCTTTAGACCCTTGCCCTGCTACCTTGCTAACTGTGGCTGCCCAATCCATTAATCCTACAGTGAACAACATACTTAACAGCTCCCTGACAACTGGTGTGGTCCCAGTAGTCTGAAAAAGGGCTAAAGTGATCCCTCTGTTGAAAGAAACGGCGACTGACCCTAAACAATTGGCTAACTATAGGCCCATCTCCCTTCTTCCTGCCCTCTCCAAAATTTTGGAGAAGGAAGTTAACCGCCAATTGTCCCTTTACTTGGAAGATAATAAAATATTACACCCCAGCCAATCTGGTTTTCGACCCCACTTCAGCACTGAGACAGCGTGAAGGGACAGTAGCTCTTGGAGGGGCTACCCGAGTCACCTGAGACCACCTCTCAGCCTTCTGTATTGAATAAAAGAGTCAGGAATCAGTGGAGAATATTTCTCAAATGATCATTTATTCTTCACGCTCAAGAGCGGGCCCCGTCGGCACAGTCCCAAAAGAGTCTGCAGAGGGAACTCCCAGATACAAGATAACAGCAGGTTATATACACCACGGGCAGCTGGGAACCAGACAGTTGTAGGTGTAATCAGACATGATAAATTACCAGTAGTCAAGGATGATTAATATTCTTTAAATAAACGCAGACATCGGTCGACACTCATTCTTCGGAAAGTATGAACGCATGACATGTGAAACACAATATAAAGGGTAATCACTAACTTCCCTGGTCAACAGTCACCTCGAGTTCAGCATAGATAAGCAGAAGTACGCGCAACTGGTGTCAGAAATTCAAGCAGAAATCTGCCTGTGGTTACAGAATCAGGCAATTCGTAATTACTCTTTTAGATATAGGGCGAAGGTCGCCCATCTGGGTCCTTCAGGGAAAACGTGAACATCAGCGGTCTTTTGCTTTGGTTTGCTATTTATAACAGGGAATTAAAGACAAATAAATCATTCCCCTTCGTCCCTGCACTCTGGCCTGCTTGCGCACCCTGGGAAAAGAGGAACTAACGCGTGCTCTTTGCACCCACAGATACATTTGTCAACAGTTCTCTTTGCAGATGGGAACATTCATGTTTGCTTATAACAAATAAATCTTTTAGCGGGCCTGCCGGGGAAAAGTGTCTGAGTTTGCAAAGCAAGCCTTTAGTATCGTGAGGTGAAAAGGTAACTAGTTCAACAAAATAGAGGCACTTACGTCCATACAAAATTGCATTTCCACAATCGGCCCTTTGGACATAAGTCCAATCATTTTGTTCGCTTAAAAAAAAATGTTCATATATTGGACGACTGTTACTATAATGGGACCCAATGCGTTCATTACCATAGTCAGCAGTATTTATGCTTGTGGGGATGTTATCTGAAACATCTATTTCCATCAGTTGCTGTGTAACAATGTCCTGCATGATAAGGGCGTTAGTTAACAATACAGGGGGCATCAGGGGTGGCTTCAACATACTTCCCAAAAGCTGACAGCACATTGGCAGGCAATTAATGAAAACACAACACCCAACCACCACCAGGAATATAGTTATTAGAAACATCCCTATCTTCCAACCCCATGCCGCTAGAACGTTCCAAAAGGAAGCTGCGGGATCCCAAGAGCCAACATCGCTATGGGCCTGAGCCCCAATGTCATATAGTCTCTTAACAGCTTCCCTAACGGATGCGGAGGAGTCAGGCACATAAGTGCAGCAGGATGCCCCGATCACCCTCCAGACTCCACCCCGTTCTGCTAGCATCATGTCTAGAACCATTCGGTTCTGAAGAGAAACCAATCTGACATCCTTGAGCTCTACTGTAATGTTCTCAATGATCCCTGCAGTCTCTTCCACAGTTGCTTCTAATAGCCGGGACAACCTACGTATATTTCTGGAGTTTATGGCAGGGCCATACCACGGGACAATGGATTTCAGCAAATCATCAGCTATATCTGATACAGTGTCCCCTTGTTCAACACTTCTTCTGCCCCTTGTGTTTAGGGCTTTATTCACTTCCTTTGTACTTTTTACAGACATCGCCGGTGTTACAAGGCCCAGATGACAACAACCCCCCCAATTTACCGGTAACCAAGTATAGGCCTTCTCACCGCAAATAAAATACACTGAATCACCTATGTAAGTGAGATAGTCATTTCCTGTGACGTCACCTCAAAGGTCATGTTGCACATAGTACTATTCCCTAAGATAGGGGTACTATTGCTCCTAATACAGATACTCCCAGTTACCTTACGCTGTCTCATTTTTAGAAAGGGTATCTTCCTTGAATCTCTACCAAGCGGTGCTAAAATAATACTTTCATTATTCATTCCCAAAAATACTGGGGTAAATATGTTGGAAAAGGGGAACGTTGCATTTGGCATGATAACCTTGGTGCAGTTCCCTGTATTTAGGATGTTCTTCTGATAACGAGTGTACAAGGAGGCAATAGCTGTCCCAGTGGTAGAGCGGGATGCGACCAAACCCTTGAGGACCCCTATTAGCTCAACTTTCAATATTGCGATGTGTAATGCGTAACAGGATGCTTTGAAGGGCAGGGGTACTTGTAGGAGGGGTATTCCTTCATCCACAAAGGCTGGAAATTTTAAGCATATCCAGCAATCCTTCTTATTTACTATTTGATGGGCCTGATGTAATAGGGTGAGAAAAGAATTGTGACGCATTTCCTCCCTGTGATCTATGTCTTCAGGTGAGACCGTAATTGAGGATACAATGTCTGAGGGAAGTGGAGCTATTTGTTGTGTAACATACTTTGATTCCAGTAAATATAATAAACCTATCACTAGAGACATTACACAGAATAACACACATAATATGCATAATTTGTGGCACCTTTGCCCTCTTTTGTTCAGTTTGAGGGTAGAATATGTATTCTCCATTTTTAGAATGTTTTCACTTTTTATAATATTGTACGATATGGAGAAATATCCAGTATTTCACAAAAATAGTTCAACAGTGTCCGTCAAAAGCCTCACTGTGACAGGCTTCTATTGTCCATCAGTTGGCACTGTTGAGCAACGGCGGTGGAGCTATTCGTCTAGCTCAGATCCAGATCCCACGTTGCAGGGCAAGGTATTTACTTCTTTAGAAACGCAGTCCGTTTGCCTTTGTTGTTCACTGTCCGAACAATGCACCAATCTCCCTCTCCCTAAGCTACCATTGGTACCACAGACAGGATACGTTCGCCCTAATTTTCATCAATGCAGTCCATCCCTACTAATCTGGCTTTTCCTTTGGTGCACTGTTCCTCCGGTGGGGGCGCAAGCTGTACTTCAACACTCCAGGCACAGAGGGGTCAGGAAAAAGGGGGTCAGGCTCAAGGGGACCAAGGGGTAAAGGCTCAAACACAGACGAGCTGGCAGATTGGGGCTCAATGGGTCGGGACTCAATCACTTTTGGACCAACAAGCTGGGGCTCCTGGATGGCCTTAATTTCAAGTGGCACCGCCTCATTCAGCACAGCATGGCTTTCTTCCTCAGTTGGTGCCCACGTCAGGCGTGCATCCGAAAAGGGAATGAAGCGCGGTACCTGCTCCGTCTCAGAGTTGCCAATCCCATCGAGCACCCATTGGTCATAAGGCAACGGCAGGGGTACCCGCTTACAGTGGGTACTGTGGATCCAGTTCTTCCTTCCGGCCACCTTCACCGCTGTCTGTGTTGCCAGCAGGACCTGTTCCGGACCCTTCCAGCGGGGCTCCAGATTTTATATATATGTATGTATGTATGTATGTATGTATGTATGTATGTATGTATATGCAATCGCCAGTAGGTAGTTATAGTTAGGACCTTGTTTCTATTCAAGAAGAGTTTTTTCTTTTGCCAATATCTTTGGCGCCGTTTGACTGAATCTTCGCGAAAATTTCAAAACTAATGGTCACTCACTTCAGCTGTTGTGTTGAACGATTTGGGGTGATTCGTCAAGCCTGGTCCCAAAACACTTTTTCTCCATGTTAATTTCCATAGGAAACTTTAGACACAGCTACAGTCCAAACTGCTGAACGGAATTACACCAAATTTGGCAAAAAGGTAGCTCTTGGTTCAGAAAGCACTCTTTTTGTTAAATGGTGTAAATCCGTTCAGTAGTTCCTGAGAAATGTAAACATTTCTCAGATATACAAATATGGCTGTGGAGGATCCACAAACTCTCCCGATCTCGAGCCTGAGATCTGATTGGCTGCCAACAGTTCCAACCAGGAAATGTTGGCAGCCATCTGGTGACTCGGATCAACCGAGTCACAAGGAAAAAGGTCACAAAAGGATAAACAAACAAGAAAAGGGGGCAGGGTACAAACACCCTGATCCCATAGGCCTATTCAGAGAGTCCCACAGGGACCCCCAGGGCCCAAAAAAGCATTTTTTTTGTTTATTTTCAGCGGGACTCACGCTGGGAGCGCAAATCCCACCGATTTATTTTTAAAAATGAAGCGCGGTCTCCCGGGTACCGCCACCACCCTGGGGCTATAGTCATTAAATGCAGTGGGCATGTGTCCCCCCTGCTGCCCCATGGACTGCCACCTCCCCGGGGCTATATTCATTAAATGCGGAGGGGCCATGCTGCCCCCCGCAGCCCCATGGACTGCCACCTCCCCAGGGCTATTTTTTAAAATGAAGTGTGGGAGGGCTCGAGCCCCCCCTACAGCCCCGGGGACCAATTAAGAAAATGCGGGGGTCTGTTTCGGACCCCCCGCCCCGAGGACCACCACCTCCCGGTGCTAAAGAGAAGATGGGAGGGGCGTCACGTGTTCCCCCTCTAGGAGCCCTCCATGGTCCTAGGGTTCGCCACACCCTAGCGCCGGTTCCAGCAATGTCCCGGGGTGTCATGGAGGGAGCACTGCTCCTGCCAAGCCATAGCAAACTCTGCTTCGCTTCATGGAAGCGAGAGCAGAAAAGATGCTCTCGCTTCCATGAAGAGAAGCAGAATTGCTTTTGGGCAAAGGGACCTGCCTGTTAGCAGCTCCCTTTGTCCAAAAGCAATGCAGGCTCCCGCAGGAGGCGGGGAGCCGGCAGGGACTGCGGGGTCTTTGGGGCTCGCCCCGCAGTCCCCAACGATGTGGCCATGCCCCAAGGGATGGGTCCCCAGAGCTGCAATCGGCCTGGGGCAGGGAACCGCATAGCCCCCTACCCTTTACAAAAAAAAAAAAATAGCCGCAGGGGATGGGGTTTCGGGGGCATATATCGGCCTCAGGAGGGGGGCCACGCAGCCCCCTCCCCTTTGCATTTAATAAAAAATAAAAAAAATAGGTAGGGCCCAGGGGATGGGGTCCCCGGGGCCCAAAAGCACCAAGGGCAGGGGGCCACACAGCCCCCTTTCCTATAATAAAAAAAATAGACAAACCGGCAACTCGTCGGAAGCCCCGCCCTCTTTCACCACTACTCTTCAAACGCGCCTCCTGGCGCGCTCTTGGTTGGGGGATAAAGCCCCCGTTGCTACTGAGGGTCCTTAGAGGCCAACTAGCCCGCCAGGTACCTCCAGTAAGCCCCACGCAGTGGGATTGATGAGAGGTGGTCCGAGGCCATGCCTCTTTTTACAACACTCTGCAAACGCTCCCCTTGGCGCACTGCTGGTGGGGGAATGCGGTCCCCTCAATGGACTTTATCCTCCAAGCAGCAGTGCACCAGGAGGCTTGTTTGCAGAGTGGTGGAGAAAGGAGGCGTGGCCTCGGACCACCTCTCAGCAATCCAGCTGTGTGGGGCTTACTGGAGGTAACAGGAGGGCTAGTTGGCTCCCAGGGACTCTCAGGAGGCAAGGGGACCTCATCCCCCTACCAAGAGCACTCCAGGAGGCGCATTTACAGAGTGGTGGAGAAAGGGGGCGTGGCCTGTGACCACCTCTCAGCAATCCCACTGTGTGGGGCTTACTGGAGGCACCAGGTAGGCTAGTTGGCCCCTAAGGCCCCCTTGCAGTGAAGGGGATTTCATCTCCCAACCAAGAGCATGCCAGAAAGCGCGTTTGCAGAGTGATGGACAAATGGGGCGTGGCCTGCTATCAGAACTCAGCAATCCTGCTGTGTGGGACTTAGTGGAGGTAATAGGGGGGTAGTTGGCCCCCAAAGACGTCCTTGGGGGCCAACTACCCCTCTTATTACCTCTAGTAAGTCCCACACAGCAGAATTGCTGAGTTCTGAAAGCAGGCCACCCCCCGTCTCCACCACTCTGCAAATGCGCCTCCTGGCGCGCTCTTGGTTGAGGGATAAAGTCCCCTTGGCTCCAGAGGCCAAGAAGCCCTCCTGGTACCTCCCGTAAGTCCTACACAGTGGAAATCCTGAGAGCTGGTCGGTGGCCCAGCCCCCTTTCTCCACCACTCTGCAAACGTGACTGCTAGTTAAAAAACCTTAGAAATTCACGGAAAAAACCAAAGGTTAGAGGGACGTTATAGTTAGTCTGACATTTCACTCGTACAAAACCAGAGAAATTCAGCCGTTATAGTTAGCTGAGCTGCTTATGACCTCACATATTACATCACTCATGACATGGTTAGTGACATCACAGATGACATCACTGATGACAACTCAAATACCATCAGTGATGACATCAGTGATGACATCTTTCACAACATCTCTGAAGCACCTACTCACACCACTGTACAATCTTTTATACACCCAGTGCTGCTCCCACACAAACCATTCACAAACCCATTCACAGAGCCATATGAGTACTTACACACCCACTCACTGATTTAGTGATCTATACTCACATCTACTCACTCACCCATACTGCCACTTATAGGCCCACTCACTCACTTTTTAAAAATATTTATTTATTTTATTTTACAGAGTTTTATATAGCGCGAACTTGACCCGAATCAGGTATCACAGCGCTTTACATAGCACCGGTTGCATTACATAAGGACACATTCATTTTTTTGTTAGGCAGGCCATTGACATATCCACTCATACTGGCATACAGGGGCTGTCACACTGAGTGAGTCACCCATAAAACTACTCACACACATAGGAACTCACCCATGCATTCAATCATGCAGCCACTTACTCACCCAAACAGTTACACACCCAACCACTTTCTTACTCATTCAAATAGGAACACATACTCACTCAGCTATACAGTCAGACAGAAGCATGCACTCATCTATATAGCCACTGTCACATTCACTCACTCACACATACAAACACTCTTATACCCCGTCACTCATGTATACTTCCTTTCACATACTCAGTTACCTACCTATACTGACACATGCACTCAATCACCAACGCAGCCATAGAGACACTCACTCACTCATACAACTTTTCACACATGCAACAGTACCCCATACAGCCACTGACTCACCCACTCACTGATCCATACAGGCAGTTACACACTCCTCACCCACAAACACAGACACCCAGACAACCATAGACGTAGTCAGACTACCAATCAATCACCCATATAGCCATTGACGTACCCACTAACACACTCATGCACCCACTTAGACATTAACTGACAGACAAATACACACATTCACACAACCAGTCACTCACCCATACATTCACTGAGACACCTAATCACTCACTTATACAGTCAGTCACGCACCCACTGAGTCATCCATACGTCACTCATAAATCCACTGATTCACCAATACACCTTGGTATACATATTTAACACCCATAAACGTATTAAAAACACTCACAGTCACTGGAGGATGTCATCACAAATGTCTGCTTTTCCAGCAAAGTTTAATTTGTCATTTTACAGCTCGGCATGAATGGCACAGTGCTAATCCTAAGCTTATAGACTTTGCTGTGGAAATGGCAAAATATTTTGTCCCTTTTATCTCGGCGTGGATGGCACTGTGCTATTCCTTTGCTTAAAAACTGTATAGAAAAGCAGACATTTGAGGTGAGCAAACTCAGAGTGTCGCTGGTGTTGTAGTGTGCTCTACACAGGAACTACTCTCCACGTAAAAAAAGTGGCAACTACCCAGAGTTCTCTGCTTATGTGCGTGTGTGTATATATATATATATATATATATATATATATATATATATATATATATATATATATATATTATCTACTGGCGGTCGCCAGTAGATAGTTATAGTTACAACCTATTATCCATAGGAAATCCGCGACATTCTATTTGAAATAACTCTCTTGCCGGTTGACGTATCTTCGCAAAATTTTCAAACTTTGTGGCCCGCTCCGGTCCGCTCCTACCCTGAAAGTATCGGGGGGATTCGTCAAGCGGGGGCCGAGAAAAAACCATAGGTTTTAGGGACAGTTATAGTTAGTTGGACATTGCACTCGTACAAAACCCGTGAAATTCCCCCGTTATAGTTATGGTTTTGCGAATGGCAGTCTGTAATTTAGAGTGGGTGTATCAAAGGTTATATTAGGGTGTGAGAAGATGCATGAAATTATCACATGGATGATGTCACCAGTGATGTCATCAGTGATGTCATTTGAGATGTCATCAGTGATGTCATCAGTGATGTCACTGACCATGTCATGAGTGATGTAATATGTGACGTCATCAGCAGTGCATTGCGGGCGCGAGTTATAGTTAGCTGGACTAACTATAACGGGGGAATTTCACGGGTTTTGTACGAGTGCAATGTCCAACTAACTATAACTGTCCCTAAAACCTATGGTTTTTTCAGTGAATTTCAAAGGTTTTTAAATGCTAATTTGTAACTATAACGTCCCTGAAACCTATGGTTTTGTCAGTGAATTTCAAAGGTTTTTTAAATGCTAATTTGTAACTATAACATGTCTGAAACCTACGGTTTTTTCAGTGAATATATATGTATATATATATATATATATATATACTTATACATATATTTAAATTGCATGGCAACAAAATAATCTCAAAGTATTCAGTTAGAAAGTGGCAAGTTAGATGGCAATGCGGCAATGATATTTGGCAAAAAATAATTTTGGTTTATTCTATCTTTATCAAGATGGAATATTAGCATAGCTAGAACCTAGCCAAAAAAGACAGCAGAACAGCGGACTACTGTAAAGGGTCAAGCGCAAGCATGCAGTCAACGAATCATCGGAGAGTTAGTTGTTTACTGGATTGTTACTGCATTGTGATGTAGTGTTCTTTAAAGAGGTGTATCTTCAACTCTTTCCTAAAGTGGAGCACCGCTGGGGCTGTCCTGATGGGTACAGAGCTGTTGTTCCAGATCGTTAGTGCGTAGATAGGGAAAGCCTGCTGCCTTTTGTCTTTTTATCTTTTTTACATTTCTGTGTCTGCAGTCTGATGGTATCCTGCCTACGGGAGTGCTGAGAGCCAGCAGAGATGGTGAGTTTGTCTGCAAGATAAGTGGTGGTGCTGGTAGTGATGGCTTTCAATCAATCAACGTATTTGTAGAGTGCAGCTTTTCACCCAGGGGGGGTATCAGGCGCTTACTCCTGGTCTCATTCGGACAGCCAGGTCTTGAGGCTTTGTAAATGATTCAGACGGTATTGCAAATATATACACAAAGCATATCCTCAGGTGGAATGTTCAGGAATAATGTTGATAGTGTGATGTAAAACTCTAAATAAGCAATCAATAAAGTTAGGCCTACTGTCGTTGTCAATTATTTTATCAGCTATACCTGTCTAATGCTGGCCTATAAAAGTGCATCTGTAAGCAGCTCCTGCAGTGACTGCTGTAACTGGGAAGCATTTAATTGGATTCTTTGCTGACAGAGCCTTTTCTGTACAAAGTCTTCCATCCAGGCAGCTGTCTATCAGGACCGCCTTCCACGTCTGTGATTAATGAATCGACTTTCGAGGCACAGGCGCTAACATCACTTTAGGGCATTACTGCATTGTCTACTCATCAGCCATCTCAGGAGGACACCTCTAATCCATCAAAGATTCTTCCAACAAGGCATTCGCACAAGGAGCTTGTAAATTAGAGCAAACGGAGTGACTTCTGTTTGCCATGAAATAATATACGAACCAGTACCCTGGAGAATTTCTTTATTTTTTAGATCTTTTTAACAAGTTTTCATACATAGGCCTCAACAATGCAATCAACACAATGTACAGGGTAACACAGTAGAAGTTGACCAAAAGGGACAAATTATAATTAAGGCTCCCAGTTTTCCGTTTTTACTGATTTTGACAGATAAATACAGGCAGAAAACAATGTATTTCCTGTCTGTTTTTATTTTTAAAAGCGGAAAAATGTGGAAAATTGTGCTTCATGTGGGTGACTCTACATGCTGTCTTTATGTCCAGGACAACAGCTGAGCAGATAGACAGCATGGAAGTTAAAAACAGGTTGAGATTTCCCTAAATACAGGCATTCATTAACATATATTTGTATTGTAATGCTGTTATTTACCTGTGGGTGTAGTGTTTCACTATATTTGGCTGTTTAATTGGCTAAAACGCGACAGGCACAAAAGTATGAGTGCATATTTGTCAGTAAAATAAATATGGAAATATACTAATTCACGACTCCATTTATTCTCAAAACACAAAATAAATATGGATAAATACCAATAAGGTGACCAAAAAATAAATATGGATAAATACAGACGGAAATGTTAAAAAAAGAAATACCATAAAACCGAGAGCCCTAATTATAATCAAGTATGTGAATTTAGGAGATTTAGGTGTACATGTTCGCCTGTGGAGAGAAAGCAGCACCTCGAAAGATGCTCAGCTCAAAGGGGGAACATCGGTATAGGACCTCCAGTATAAGTATAGTATCAAAGAGACCTGCATGCAGCTGATCCTGCTCAATTGGACCATGAGGCACTGGAGGTCCTGGCCTGAACCAATAAATGGCATAGTGGGCCTAGGCAGAGATAAAGTACGGACTGCAAAGTCACCCCACTCATAGGCATGCGTAAGTCCTCCTAGCTCACCTTCGAACTACTCCCACTCCAAACAAATCTCATTAGCAGCATACGTAGCTGGGCAAATCGTTTCCTGCCAAGCAGAATGGGAATGTGTATAAACAAATAGAGACGTAGGGAAGGATCAGCGTCTTAAATATCACAGCCCTCCCAGTCAGGGACATGGGGAGGGCAAGCCATCACTCAATCTGGGTTGCGAGTCCGTTCAGCACTGGCTTATATTTGTTACAAAGGATAGATCCTGCCGACAGCGTTATCTGTATGCCAAGATAGCGGACTGTGTCAGATTTCCATGTTAGCGGAAAGTCCACTTTAGCAGAAATTTCAGAGAGACTGGAGCAGTAGCATCTGTAAGCTGAAATATGTTGAACTTAGTCCATTTAGTATGCAAGCCGGCAAAATCAACAAAATGAAAGATGTCTCAGATGATGGGATTGAGGTTGACGGCAGGATATTGAACTAAAAGTATCATTCTCCGCCTAGAAAGAGATGAGATATTGCCGTGAAGGGAAATGTAGGCCCCTATGAAGAGGATTCCATCAGCGCATGGGGGCCAGTGGCTCGATAGCTAAGGCAAATAACAATTGTGACAGAGGGCATCCCTGTTGTTTGCCTCTACCTAGCTCAAGCGGTCTAGTAAGGTGTCCATTAACCAGAACTCTGGCGGTTGGGTCGGTATGCAGTAGTTTAGTGATGCTCAGGAAGTATTGAACAAGACCCATCCAGGGAAGGACAGCAAACAAAAAAGGACATTCTAAAGAATGAAAGAATTCTAGGCATCGAGGAACACCGAGATCGCCTGAGTCTCAGGCTTTAGTCTATGTAACATGGACAGCAGCGTCCAGAGAATGTTCGAGGTAGCCCTACCAGGGATAAAGCCCGACTTGTCAGGCCAAACCAAATTGAGCATTAATAGATTGATCTGATAGCCAGGATTCGGGCTAGGACCTTGTTGTCAAGGTTTAAAAAATAGATCATTCTAGATAAGCTAGACTCCTGGTGATATTTTCCTGGCTTTAGAATGACAGAAATTAGGTTGTCTCTGGCAGTTGGGGTGGGAGTCCTGGCCTTAAGGGCCAAGTGGTAGAGTTCCAGGAGCATCAAGTCCCTGAATACCTTGCAGAAGTCTACAGTCTGGCCATCCGACTCAGCCTATGAAGAACTTCCTGTCCTCCCTTATCCCACGCACTTCACCCACACTAAGGGGATGTCCTCAAGGAAAGCCTGAATTTGATCAGTGGAGTGTGAGAGCTTTGGGGTGTAGAGATCAGTGTAAAAGATATGAAATGCCTGAAAAATGTGCTTAATGTTCACCACAGGGGTCCCTGTGGGGGAGTGCAGGGACGGGATCAAAGTTCTTAGGTGGGTGCCCTGCAAAAGTCAAGCAAGAGTGCTACTGGGCCTCTGCCCCTCACCAAACACCTGCTCCCTAGCATGCTTCCCCTTGGACTCCTTGTGAGTGTTTCAAAATGGCGAGAGATTGCGCCAACCAAAAGAAATACAGGCTGGATATTTTGTGTATTTTCTACTGTGCGTAGGCCACCGCACAGTCTGCTGACTCTCTGTACTGGGCAAGAAGCCCATCAAGAGCTGCCAGCAGCGCCACATCCCAGAAAGTTTCATATTGGCATTGAGTGGTGGATAGTTAGGCCGCCAAAGAATGGAGCTGCATTCAGAGTGACCTGAGGACACCGAATTGCTTGGAGAGGCCAATCCCCATGATATACACCTTAAGGGTCTCCCAAACCGTCAAGTAGGAGGGTATAGTACCGATGTTAGTACCAAATAAATCTTCATTTGTCTGTGCCATGTCTGACTTAAATACAGGGTCTACTAGAGCAGCCAAGGAAAAACACCATGGTTTGGAAGATGCAAAAAAAAATGTAAGTCCGTTTTTATATAGCGCAGCTACTCACCCTTACGGGTCTCAAGGCGCTGGGGGCCGTCGTGGAAATTAAGTGAGCTATTGCCCAGAGTCACATGGTGCTGAGCTGCCGCCGGAGCCGGGGATCGAACCGTGAACCCTGTGCTCCGAAGTCAGCTGCCCTGGCCGATGCACCACACCTCTCCACAGGAGACAAGGAATCTCAAGCTGAACAAGCACAGGGGAATGGTGGGAGAGAGTGCACAGCTAGTACACAGCTAGGGAAGAGCACCATGGGAGAGGAGCCAGGCATGCAAATGAGAGTGTGAGTCATGTGCAGTAAAATAGAAGGAAAAGGCTATGGCGTAGCCCCTCAGCGACTGCCACCTGTCTGCCAGGCCATCTGAGGGCATCAATTCTTAGAGGGCCTGCACTGCTTTCAGGTTGTCCACCCTCTGAGTATTAGTGGAATCAAGGAGAGGATCCAGGACCAGATTAAAGTTGCCATTCGAGATAACATGGGACTCATTACCTGTGTGGTAATAACGAGCAATATTTAAAAAAAATCTGGGAAATCTAAATTCGAGGCGTACGAGCTGATAAGTGTAAATGGGAAACCATAGTGCAACCCAGAGAGGTAAATGTAATGTCCCATGGGGTCGATGAAGGAGAAATTGAAGTGTCAGTTTGACTGGGATCGCAATTCCATAGGAGTATATACTGTAGGATGCAAAGAAGTTACTGGGCCCATTATCAGGTTGGTTTCACCAGTAGCCAAATGTGTCTCCTGAAGCAGGGCAATCTCGAACCCATGTCTCTCCAAATAGGCGAGAAACAGGAGATGCTTCTTGGGGTCCACAGACCCCAGAAAGTAATCAAGTTAACTTTAAAGGGCTTATCTAGAATGTGATAATGTATGCTGGGTGCTTGTGTCCCAATGGAACTATGAGCCTAAAGCAATCAAGGATGTGCCCATAAGCCGAGGTCAATCCATGGCTAGTGCAAGAAGCATACTGACATAGAGACAAAAGCATATCACAAACAGTGCCAAACATGTGCCCCCACACACACTTATTCCCCAAACTATCAGTGAATGAACACAACATACAGAACTTACCCCAATTAGTGCAAATCGCACAGGAAGCATGAACCAGTGTATCCACCATGGCCCACCTGCAATGTCAAAATAGCACCCAGATGGCATAACAGAACCAACGAACCCTGTGGGGAGTCTCACAAACCCACACACAAATGTGGCAAAGGGCAGCCAAACCCAATCATCACACCAAAGGCAAGTGCAGGAGCCCCAACATAACAAGGGGAAGAAATGGAAAATACATATGGTAAGGGGACAAGGGCCCTGGCGAACTGGACGGACAGAGAAGTAGAGGGGAGAAGATGCAAACATCCTGCAAAGAAAAAGAAGGGCCAAAGTTATTCTGCGACATCATGCAGGCCACTAGAGGCTGCATCCATGTTCATGGAGTGATCTGGTGAGTCACGTTTCTTCCTCCGCTGGCTGTGCCTCCAGATGGGCCAGTACACCTTTGCGGCCTCCTTGGGAAATGTGAAGAACATGGTGCAACCACCCAGCTGAAGTTTCAGTCTGTCAGGGAACAGCATGGCATAGGGGATCGTATTGGCCCGAAGCAGCTTTTAGCCTCAATAAATTACCGTCTGGCCTCCTGCATACCAACAGAACAGTCTGGGTTGATATGAATGTCCATACTCTGGTGAGAGAGGTGACCCCTCTCCCAGGCCAGGTGAAATACTGCATACCTGTCTAAGTAATCAAGAAAGCAAAAGGGAAAATGTTCCCGCTAAAGAGCTCTTTCAGAAGCTGCTCAACATGGGGAACATCTATTACAACGCAGGCATCACATCTTAATGCCTTTACAATGCATCCATTACAATGTATATGCCATTAGAATGCATGCCATTACAATGCATATGCTACTACAATACATGCCATTACAACGCATATGCCACTACATCGCATGTTATTACATCAAGAATTAAGGTGAGTGCTTTAGGTAAGTATTTAGGTAAGGTATGTTTTCTTTTGTTTCAAATTCGATTTATTAATAATTTATTTTAAAAATGTAAAAACTTTGAAATAGGGGTTTTGGGTAGGGGAATGTAGTAATCCCCTTATATTAATTTAAATGCCTGGGATTTAATATGTTTTAATTTTATTCATAATAGTTTTGTATTTAATTTTAATATTACTAACTTTACTAACAATTTAAATTAATATTATGAGGGTGTAACACTCATCCTCATGCACAGGATGCAAGGGAATTAGGGGTTTTGGGTGGGGGAGTATAATAATACCCAGGTAGTAATTGTAATACCTGGGTATTAATCAGTATTGATTTTAATATTAATTTTTAGTTATTTAAAAATAATTAAAAGTAATACTAATGAGGCTGTGTTACCCTTTTTACTGGCATGGGATGCAAGGGAATTAGGGGGTTGTGGTGGGGGAGTGTATTAATTCCCATGTATTAATTTTGTTACTTGGGTATTAATCAGTTTTGATGTTAATTTTCATTTTAATAATTTAAAACAATTCAAATGAAAGGTTATGAGTGTTTAACACCCATCCTATGGGATGGGATGTAAGGGAATTTGGGGGTTTGGGTGGAGGAGTGTATTAATACCTAGGTATACATTTTAATACCTGGGTATTAATTTGTATTGATTTTAATATTTATTTTTTGTGATCTAAAAATAATTTAAGTTAATAATTATCCAGGAGTGACACCCTTTCATTGGGATGGGATGGAAGGGAATGAGGGGTTTTGTGTAGGGGTGTATTAATGCCCAGGTATTAAGTTTAGTACCTGGGTATTATTCAGTATTGAATGTAATATTATTTTTTTGTTATTTAAAAATAATTTACATTAATGCCTATGAGGGTGTAACACCCATCCTCTGACATGGGATGCAAGGGAATTCGGGGTTTTGGGTGGGGGAGTGTATTAATCCCCAGGTATTACGTTTAATACCCGGGTATTAATCAGTTTTGATTTTAATATTCATTTTTAGCAATTTAAAAATAATTTAAATGAATAATTATGAGGGAGTGACACCCTTTCATTGGGATGGGATGGAAGGGAATTAGGGGTGTGTACTATTTTTAAAACCTTATTAAAACATTTAGAAATAGGTAAACATGGAAATATGTACACTCATACAAATTTATAAAAATACAGTAAATAATATAAAAATAATTAGAAATTTATCAATATATATTTTTTTTGAAATTGTTAAATAGGACACTTGAAAGTTAATAATATAAAGATGTATTAAAAAATATATATAACAATGAATTAAAAAAATAATATAAAAATAGGTTTTAATATATATTATTTTTTTAAAATACGAACTTTTTCAAAGTAGTACATTTAATTTTTTCCCATTTTTTTCTGTTTTCCCATGCTTTTCCATTGAAGTCAAAGGGAGAAATTGTCCTTTTTTCCTTTTTACTTTTAGACATGACGTTCGCGGTTGTGCGTCTGTTTCTACAGTCGGTAGAGCGTGGCGGTCAAGATCCGAAGCAAGGAAGAGCTGCGGTCACGTAAGACAAAGAGAGAAAAGGGAGGTAGTTTGATAAATGTTAGTATTTTGATGTATGTTTTGATTGTTTTAAAGACCATTTTCATTCCTATGCAGGTAGCGGTTGTAGGCCCATGTCGGGTTCAATGCTTTTTAAACTATTTTGGTTTAAAAAACATATGTAGAAAAAAAGATTAAGATTTCTTTTAAACCAAAGTGTTAAGTAAAGCAATTTTTTTTTTTTTACTTTTTGGTGCGTCGCGTTTTTATAGCAAAGTATAGCGTATTTGCGGTTCAATCAATCAATCAGGGGATTTTAAAGTGCGCTACTCACCCTTGAGGGTCTCAAGGCGCTGGGGGGGGTGCAGCTCCAGGTCAGCCGAAAAGCTAGGTATTGAGGCTCTTCCTGAATGTGTGCAGAGTGGGAGAGCGTCTGATGTTGACTGGGAGCTTGTTCCAGGCTTTGGCTGTGACGTAGGAGAAGGCTCTTCCCCCAGCTCTGGTTCTACAGATGCACGGGGTCACTGCCAGGGCGAGGTCGGTGGAGAGGAGGTTTCTTTTGGGTGCGTGGAAAGAGATTCATTTGTTGAGGTATTTGGGTCCGATGTTGTGGAGGGATTTATAGGCGTGGGTGAGTAGCTTGAAAGTTACTCTCTTCTCGACGTGGAGCCAGTGAAGGTCTTGCAGGTGTTGGGTTATATGTTCATGTCGTGGAGTGCCGAGGACGAGTCTGGCTGCGGTATTCTGGATGGTCTGGAGTTTCTGTAGCAGGGATTTGTTGATTCCTGCGTAGAGGGCGTTTCTGTAGTCCAGTCTGCTGGTAATGAGTGCATGGGTGACGTTCTTTCTGGCTTCAGGGGGGATCCACTTGAAGGTCTTGCGGAGGACGCAGAGGGAGTTGAAACAGGTGGAGGCGACGGCATTGATTTTGGTGAGTCATGGTGAGGGAGGAGTCTAGAATGATGCTGAGGTTCCGGGCGTGGTCCGTCAGGGTGGGTGGGCTTCTGAGGGCAGAGGGCCACCAGGAGCTATCTCACGCGGTGGGGGAGGGTCCAAGGACGAGGACCTCTGTCTTCTCCGAGTTCAGGTTTAGGGAGCTGTTGCTCATCCAGGCTGCAACGTCTTTCATTCCTTCTTGGAAGCTGAGTCTGGTGTCTTTGGGGTTTGTGGTTGTTTGACCATGTGGAAGTTTGGAGAACAGAGATGGTATGGATGGCCGAATGGTTGTTTGGACAATTTTGAAGTTTTTCTTTTGGATTTTTACTTCATGCAGTGAAACCTTCCTGCACAAAAACAATCACAAGAGGCTTTTTCCTCAGCATACATGGAAAGAGGAAAAATGAGGAGAAATAAGGATATTTCTCCTTGTTGTGCCTCCCTTACGCCTTCCATTGGCGCTGCCTTAGACTTATGATTTCTCGTAAATCTGGGGCAGTGTCAACAAGCCTTGGATGTTGCTGGGAACGACCCCAGCAACACCCATGAAACTCCCCTTTCATGCAGTTTTCTGCATGAAAGTGCCATATATTTATAAGGCCATGGAAAGCCATGTAACGTGGCTTTACGTGGCCTTATAAATATGCCAGTGGCACATTGCGCCACCGGAATGTCAAAAAAGTGACGTCACAGTGGTGCAAAAGTGCCGGTAGGCCCTCTTAAATGAGGTCCTCAGTGTATGTTGAAGTTTGCTTATCAGGGAGTAAACTGTACACTAAGGGGACTACAGTGTTATTAATGTAGGCATGAATAGTGCATATTTGGGTGAATGGATGGAGTGTGGATTTAAACGTCCCATCCATCATCCAAATATCACTAGTCTCCAATTTTACAAGGTTATGGGGTGTGCTAAAGATTAGTATTCTTTTTTGAGGGTTTTTGTTGTCATGCAAAAGAACTGTTTAATTAATAAAGTAACGGTAACAGTTAGTTCAGAAGGAATGCTAATATCAGAGTATGTTTGAGGTGTTATACGCTGGGGGTTACTTGCCTGTTTTTTCCTCTGGATTTTTCCTTGGTAAATTTGGCATTGTGGGCATACAACTTGCTACCTGCTTAGGTATGTCTTGTGATACGTCCCTCAAAACTGCACCACAGGGTTCATTGAAGGTGGATGCAAGTTCTTTCATTTGGTTTATGCTTTATCTAACCTTGATTTCCATTGCAGAGGCAGAGTGGTTATGCTCTGTAGTTCTTTCAACACTGTCATCAAGAGAAATCGCTCTGTCTGTGCAATGGGATGAGTAATACCACACACACCTCCAATGACTCCTGGGCTCAGTTAATCTCTCCTTACAATACAGGTAGCCACCTTGCTTTATGAGTCGATTTCCTCTTTGGGATTTCACATAGCTGGCTTGTCTTCCTGATGCCATTATTTATATGTCTGTAAAAGAGGAGAGAAAAAGAATTTTTGTGTTATAAGTTTTTATTAAACTTTTAATCTGCAAAGAAAATGTTGTCATTTGTACATGTTTGACTATTGACATTTCTCAAAACATGTTTTCAAGTTTCATCCTGTTATCATGTGCTTTTGTAATTTGATATTATTTATTGATTATAACCGGTAAAAAATGGTTAATGTTTGTTTGGTTGTATATTGACTTTTCAAAGAACATGTTAAATAATCTGTTTGATATTATCACCTGTGATTTTCTACCATGGTTTCTAGTTCATTCCTGTGAAAAGAAAAATAGGCATTTCAAATAGTTACAGTAGTTTGCCTCACCTTAGTTAAGTTCCTTTGTTTGCTTCTTTGTCCTATTCTGGGAATAGACTTTTTCTTAAAGTTTTTTCGCAGTTTTCGGGTTCTTCCTTCTGGGTGATGTTGGATAGGTCTAAAAAAAAGTGTAATTTTTTGGATTGTTGTTTGTATTGCTTTTTGCTTTAAACTAAGAAATCTTTTGGTTAATTTTGGTTGCAACATTAGGATTTTTAATTATTTTACCTGTGAAAGGCCTTCTGGTTGTTGAACAACTACTGGTGATGAAGGATTGCAGTTCAGGTGATGCTTTTGATTCTATTCATTATAATATTTATTATAAGGACTGTATGTTTAACTTGTTATTGATTACATTTATTACAACAAGAAGTGACCACCACCTTTTCTGAACCAACCACCTGGCGGAGTTAGAATATTAATTTTGAACCCCAGCAGTGACAGCACCTTTCCTGATGTAAGCACCCAGAGGATTTCGAATAATAATTTTGCCCCCCAACCACTGACCTGCATCTTCCCTGAAGCAAGCACCCAGCGGAGTTATAATAGTAATTTTTTTCTGGACCACTGTCCAACACCTTCCCTAAGGCAAACATCCAGCGGTGTTAGAATAGTAATTTTGCCCCCCAACTCTGACCATCACCTTCCCTGAGGCAAACACCTGGAGCAGTTAGAATAGTAATTTTGCCCCCACACCACTGACTAGCACTTTCCCTGGGGTAAGCACCCGGCGGAGTTAGAATAGTAATTTTGTCCATCCACCACTGACCACTCCTCCCTGAGGCAAACATTTGGCAGAGTTAGAATAGTAATTTTACCCCCACTACTGACCAGCACCTTCCCTGAGGCAAACACTTCGCGGAGTTAGAATAGTAATTTTGCCCCCCACCACTGACTTGCACCTTCCCTGAGATAAGCACCCTGTGGTGTTAGAATAGTAATTTTGCCTCGGACTCCTCACCAGCATCTTCCACAAGATATAATCTTTTTTATTAAATCTAATTTATTTTTTATTTTGTGGGTTAAATATTTACTTTAGCATAAACTTACTGATGGATTTCTTCAGGGTTTTAAGTCACATTTGTTAGCTGTATGTCTCTCTTCAAAGTCTGTAAATGTATTACAAAAATAAAATTGAAATTGTTTTTTTTTTTAGCTTAAAATTAAATCTGATATATGTTAAATATTCGCTTATTTTTGACAGAAGATGAGTACTGTTTTACTGTATCTGTATGTTCAAGATCTATGAATTTAATATAATTGAATAATTAATTTTAGGTTTGCCTATTGTTTGTTTTCTATGTAAATGTCTTTCTTTTAAAAACGTACACTTACTTCAGTCAATAGATGGCAGTGTTTAAAGTTGAAGCTCTCACAATTCTCCTGCTACTGCAGATGCGTATGGTCACCAGGGAAGTCAGTTTACCACTGAGCACAAAATGGTGTCCGGCTGAATTTATGCGTTTGCTAGGGACTAACAAAAATTTTAAAGAAAATATGTTTTTAAATTGATTTTTCCACATGATTCAAAACCTGACAGAATGTATATTTATTATGTTGTGTGTAAAATGTTGGTTTTAACGTTCCGTTTTCAGAATGGCAGCCATTTTGAGTAGATGATGGCTGGGCTGTTGTAGTGTAAATAGTGGGAACACACCAGTTTTTTATGCTTTGTATGTATAAGGTTGTTTTGCCAATGATTGTACACTGTTTTTTTTATAAAAAGTGATGTAATCCCAGAAATGTATATTTAAAAAAAAAAAAGAATTTGTGAAGTATTATTTTTTCATAATTTTTTTATACTCTTTTTTGCCCGTAACATCTGTGTACGTTTAACATAGTTTAATTATTATGCATTGTAATGGTATTCGTGATTTTGGTATGCATTATAATGGTATGCATTGTAATGGCAGTTTTTATGTATCCCTATAAAGATGCGTTGTAATGGCTCGCGTTGTGAAAACATGCGTTGTAATGGTAGCTGCATTGTAAAATGCATTGTAAAAGTATGCATTGTTATGGTATGCGTTGTAACGTCATATATTCAGATAAGAGGAGCGCAGTTCTAAGCAGTGTGATGGCAGACAGCCAGTAGCTCCATATCTGTCTAAGGATAGTGGCACTGTCATTTAGAGCAATGTTCTCCAGTGTCGGTCCTGGAGGGCCGAATCCATGCCAGATTTTTTAAAATAACTACATTTATCTAAATGTGGATATGCTAAAAATCTGGCATGGATCCGGTCCTCCAGGACTGACATTGGAGAACTCTGGTCCGGAGCCTCTCTGCAGAGTTATACCATGGTCACATCAGTGTGCGCTGATGTAGGGCTGGTCCAGCTGAACCATTGAGCATGTGTTACCATATCATGATTTTGCTCTGTGCCCATTCACACAATGAGGCAATATGCTAGTTCTCAACAATATTACACTGAATAGACTAGACTGAGAGAGCCTTTGTCAACTCAGTGGTTGCTGCTCCATGTGTCAGAGCTCAGCTGTCCTCAGATCAGTCACTAATTCATACAGGTACTTAGTTTGTTTATCCACTGTAGACAATGCAATCTTCGTTCAACAGGTTACACAGCTTCCTCCTGCACCTATGCAGGACAAATAACAATAACACAATAGGGCCTCAGTGTATGTATGTATCTATTGTGTTTTTAGAAAGTGCTCTTACATCAAAGGGCACCACGGCACTTACTGAAATTAGTAGATTACAAATCGAATAACTAGAACCACCCATTACCCTATCGTCCCTCCCTTGCTTTCCTTCATTACATATGAGGTACCTCTGCCTCATCAGACCAATCACACACTATTTTCTAGTCTAAAAATCCACTCCCCCCTGCGCCTTCTGTCAGTAATTACGCATCTTAACCAACACAGATGTGAGTTGTACATACTGGGAGGGCAGGAGTGACCATGAATGAAAGTGAGGGAGTAGGACTCAGGGTAATACCATTACCGGTAAGTAATGTAAGCATTACTTCAAAGGATAAAGCTGGAAAATGCCAATCCTCCAATCATGACATGTTTTACTTTTAGGGATTTGAAATAGATACTGTCCCGAAGATCACAATGACTAAGAAGAGACGTTTAACTTAAAATATGTCATTAAAGTTTTCCCTTTGTTATTCATGGCATTATGTATCAGGCACTACTATTTAAAGAGTACCCTTTGCTTGGAAGGGAGCCAATGCAGTGAAGCAAATGCAGGATTAATAAGGTCGCTCTTTAGTAAACTTGTTGCCAAGTGCAGAATATGTAGCAAGGTCTCTGGAAAGTCTAAATTGAGTGCATACAATAGTCCAGTGAGGAGGAAATAAAAACACTCATGATCACAACTTTATTTAAGAAGGAAAAAAAGGAAAAGCCTTTCAATACGTGCAGATGGAAAAAATACACACTAATTACAGCACCAATTTCTAGAAAAGGCTCAGTGCAAGGTAGCTGTCACATTCGAACAGCAGTGCTAGGACTGGAGCTCCGCTGCTTGAGTTGGGATTAAGTAGGAGAGCCAGCAATAGTCTTACTGACCTCCATTTTGCTTTTGCATGTGCCTTGCTGTTGTGACTTGTGCCTTGTTTGTTTTGGTCACTGTATGGTACATAAGTGAATGGAAATGAAATAGGAAGACGGGAGGATGAATGATTGATCAGGGAGATTTGCCACAGCCATCCAGTGTGGATTCCAGTGTCTTGTCTTGCCAAGAAAGGATGGAGCTTATTTTATTTTTTAGCCCAATTCAAGATGGCCTCCAGTAGTGGCAATTGCTTTGTGAATAATCAGTCTAAGATGGATGCTTACTATTTCCTTTGATATCTCTTCTTTTTTTTTTTATATTAAAAGGAGGTAGTGCAGCAGAGGCATGCGTGCAACTATAGTTTCCATTGTATTCATCGCCCTTTCTTCATTTGTGTCCCTGATTGTTTTCTTTTTCTTCAACCATTCTCCTTGTATTTTCTGGAGTTTGGTTCTGTTTTATTCAGACTTGGGTGGTTCAGGACTTTCTTGTCTCTTCTGTTTCTGTTTATGCCAGCAATGCACCTGTCGCATAGGTTGTTTTTTCTCTACTTGGGACCTTTTTACAGAGACACCTATCATTCCTCAAGAACTTGAGAGGAGAAACTCTTACATCTAGCCCTTTACACTACTCTGTGATTCAATTTTAATCTCCATCTCAAGACCAGGGGCCAAAATAAAGTAGCTGTAAAGTAACATAAGGCAGTTCAAATCTCTGTTTTGTTTCAACTGATTGCAGCTCATCCATGCATACAGATAATGATGTAGGTTTTCTGTGCTGGACTCTAAATTACTTGAAATCTCTAAAATTTATTGAGTGACATCAACGCACATAAAAATGTGTAGCCATATGATTGAATTAGGAAGGAAAAAAGCAGGGCATGTAGATTAAACAATAATAGTGGTATGATGGAGCTTTGGTGTAGCCCATATGAAAGTCTGTGCTGTGATAAGGTAGAAAGAAGCAATTACAACTCTTTGAGTCTGATCAACTAAAAGTCCAACACTTTCCTTACTGTTGCTTAGTTTGGAATGGGAATAGTAAATCTGACCTCTTCAGAGTCCAAAACGTTCAATACTTTTGCTTAGTTTGGAGTTTGAATAGTAAATTTCACCCCACCAAAGTACATCCCTTTCTTTACTTTTGCTCAGTTTGGAGGGGCAATTGTAAGTCTGATCCCTATTTGAAGACCTTTGACATAATCCTGCTGCAAGAGACCTGGGAAGATAAGCCCTTTGACTTGCAAGGTTACACCACCTACTCATTCCCGGCGACCAAGGTATCATCCTTTGGCCGCCGCTCGGGGGGCTTACTGTTCCTTGCCTAAATAACTGAAATTGGAGAGCTTCTTCCCGTTACCATACATTTAACACCACCAAGCAGTATTCAAGCTGCAAAAGTAACACTCATGCTTAATCAGTCCAAACAGGACATCATAATAATAAATGTTTACGTGCACCCTAAACATAAATCAAAGGTAGCGAAGGAGCTGTTAACGGAGTTGCAGAGAGTAATGGAAGAAGAGTCAACAGATCTCATCATCCTGGCTGGTGACTTTAATATGCACCTCTTAGGGTTTACACAGGATGAAGATCTAACGCAGGAACTCTCAGGCGCATGGGGAATCCCAACACAAGGCCAAATAGAGTCTACTAAGCCTTCAAGGATTGCAAAGAACTTACTTTTAGGGGCCTGGAGCACCTAAATATGAGAGCCTTAAACGGGCGGTTTAAAGACGACAACCCACCAGTAGCCACGTACCACTCAACTACCGTATCATCACATTTAGACTTCACCTTTACGACTCTGACTCTGTTTAATAAAATTGCTACCTTCAAGATCGGCAATAACAAATTTAGCGATCATCTACAGCAAGAGCTGTGTCTTCAAACAAAACCCTGCCACACACCAGAAATCAGCAACTCCATTGTGCTGGAAGAAACTACCAACCTCAAAAGAATAAGGTGCAACTCCAACAACATAGATGAAATAGCAGCAGTTGCTAAAGCTCTATACAGCCAAGGAAGTGTCAATTCAGCCCACCCAATGGAAAGCTGGGGAACATTTGTCACATCCCTAGGAGATAAATACTCATATAGTAAAGGTCGGAAACAAGGGAAAGTGGCAGCTGCTCCAATCGACGCACTAAAGAGCCCTGTCTCAAAAAAACTAAAACAATCTATAAATCGAACCCTAAAGCAACAACGTAAATCCCCAAACAGTGTGAGTCTGCAAGGCATTCTTCGTGAGCTAAAGACCTCATTAAAACGAAGGAGATGGGAGAACAAAAGAGCAAAGGAAAATGAACTTTGGGTAAAACTTATGTACGAAGCAAACCAGAAAAACAGCGCCAAATTCTGGCAATCAGTAAACAAATTGCAGCGGCCAAATCAACATGGGATTGACTCCAACATTGCTGAAGCTACCTGGGCTGACTATCTTTCTAAACATTTCAATAATCATGAACCAGAAACAGTAATTTCCTCGGCTTCCTTGAGTCACGTTGCCATCAAAAACTTAACTAGGGCAGGAACAAATCAGCACCACCTAAGAAATGTGTGCAGTGAACCATTCAACCCGACGCAGCTCGAGGTAGCCCTTCCACCAAGCCCACACCGCCCATCTAGTGTAGAAGACGTGCAAAAAGAATCCCTGGTTGAAGCAATAAGTAAACAAATATCCAGAGGCAGATGGGCAGGAGCACCGGGCCCAAACAGCATACCACCGTTGCTGTACAAACATGATTCTGACTTTTGGAGTAATGCACTAGTCCCTGTTATAGGACATGCCCTAAGAACTACAGCAATCCCAGAGTCATGGAGAGGCTCAATCATCAGCCCTATATACAAGCAAGGAGTGAGATCTGATCCAAACAACTATCGCCTGATAGCCCTCATAGATACCGAGGCTAAATACTACGTGGGCATTGTACTAAAAGATTTGATTAGCTGGTCCTCAAGAAACTGCATTATACCTACAACTCAAACAGGTTTCCGTCAAGGGCAAGGAACCATAACTAACATAATGGCCTTAACTATGCTCATGGATACAGCGAAGCAAGGTAAATATCCCCTATACCCTTGTTTCATACATTACTCAGCTGCCTTTGATCATGTTGACCGCGCCAGGCTCTGGCAAAAGCTGAAAGAATGGGGGATACCACCACCCCTCCTAGATCAACTCATACAACTGCACACCAACACATGGATTAGAATTAAACTAGGCGCTGGGAAGCATCTCTCAAGCAGAATTACCACTACAAAGGGGTTAAAGCAAGGATGCGTTCTGGCCCCTTTGTTATTTAGCCTTTTCCTGGCAGACTTGCCGGCAGAATTGGACACTTGTTCCTCACACGCCCCGAAGCTAGGTGGCATGACATTGACAAATCTACTTTATGCTGTTGACCTAGTGCTGATCAGCAGAACTCCAATAGGACTCCAGCACCTTCTAGATGCCACCTACAAATTCTCACACCGGAATGCTTTAAAAATAAACTTCAAAAAATCAAAAGTTATGGGTGTAAACCACCACAAGAAGGTAAATCCTAGCTGGTACTTGGCCGGCAAACGCCTATACCAAGTAACAAACTATAAATACCTGGGCGTGCTTTTAGATCAAAACAACTCTTTTAAGCCGCAGCTGGAATCCTTACGAAGGAAGGGAGTTATGACCTGCTTGGCACTAAAACCCCTGAAGAAGCTGCTGCCGGACCTAACGCTTGATCCCTTTCTAAAAGTCCTGCGAGCCAAACTGCAGCCAACAATCACCTACGGGAGTGAATCTCTGACTGGAAGAGACGCTGCAACTCTTCACATCATAATAGCAACTTCCTACCGTGCGATATTCCAGCTCCCCAAATACGTTTCACCTGCCCAAATAAGGCTGGAATTTGGCCTCCAGAACCAGGTAATAGAAAGGAGGGGAGCCTTTGTAAAAAGCTGGCACAAAATCAGAGCTGCTGACATAGGGTCCTTGAACAATCAGCTCTGGCTTGAGCTGTCTCGTACTAGGAAACTGCCAGCTAATGTGTACCTTCAGGAATCCTTGAAGACTCTAGGTCTGACAGACGCCTAGAATACCTCAATGGGCCACTCGGTTTTTAAAAAACTAGCAACAAAATCAACAAGACTCATATCGGCCATAGAGGACAAGAAAGTGGTATCCAAACGAGCTCATGGATGGGCTGTGCTCAATAATTATGATGTTCTTAAACCTCAACCCTACCTCAAGGTCAGCACTAAGCTTGTGACCAAGGAAAAATTCCTAAGACTTCGCTTGGGAGTCGGCCCAATCAATCCGTTTTTAACACCATGGGAAAGAAGAGGGGGCGGTCAGCTTTGCCGCCTGTGCGCTAGTGACTCTGAGACTCTGATTCATATCATATGTATATGCAAGAAGCTAAATGACATACGGAAAACTCTGTTAAAACCATTGTTTAATCAGCACGGAGTAAGGTCCTGTAGGCAGGCGGTGATGCTGTGCTTTAACCCAACTTCTGTACAGCTAAACTGTCGCCTTACAAGATTTTTTGACTTAACAGCATTGAGACTGAAAAAATCTACTGTCAAAAGTCAAGATCCACCATAGAGTGCTGTAATTGCTGTACTGGACCACTCTACTGGCTTAAAATAGAAAGTTTTTTATACAATTGACTTCATACAGGCTAGTAAATCTGTGCCAGTGGTGCTACTACCCTCGAGACTATTTAACGTTTTTTTAATCCATAAAACAAATGCATTTTAAACTTTGTAACATTTTTACTAGTGCAAAATTCCTCAATTTTATTTGTAATGTTCTGTATGCAATGGTTTTAATTAATCACGCATAATAAAAATTTACTTACTTACTTACTTACTGATCCCTCCATAGAACAATATTTTTCCTACTGTTGCTCAAGTTGGAATGGGAATAGTGAACCTGACCCATCAAGAATACAACACTTACCCTACGTTTACGTAGTTTGGAGTGAGAATAGTAAATCTGACCTCTCCAAAGTCAAACACTTTCTCCAATTTTTGTTAAGCTTGGAGTGGGAATATAAATGTGACTCATCCGAAGTCCAACATAGTAACACTTTCTCTACACACTGTTGCTCAGTTTCGAGAGGGAATGGTTAATCTGACCTCTCCAAATTCCAACATTGTCTTTACTGTTGCTCACGTTGGAGTACAAATAGGATATCTGAGCCCTACAAAGGGGCCGATTCCGATCTCGGTCGGAGGCGCACCCAATACTATTCGGTCGGGAAAAAAGCCATGCGAAAGCCAGTTTCCCGACCGATCCGTACAGCACACCGAACGAGCAAGTACGATGCGCACAACAGCAAAAATTCCGGCCGAGCCGTACTCACCCAAACCAGGTCCTGTTCTCCGACCGAGGCGAATCCGGAAACGCCGAATCGAGTCGCACGGAAGGGAAAATGCAGCCCCGTCCGGCCGGACAAGTACGATGCGCTTTCCGTACGCGCCGAACCCGTCGCTACGCACGGCACGTCAAAGCATCCGGGAGAGGCGCACATAAGCTCCGAATCGCGCCACAACACGATCCACGGCTACGAGACGAACACAGCACAGACGAGGACGACGCGAAGCGACGAGGACGAAGCGAAGCGACGAGGACGAAGCCAAGCGACGAGGACGACGCGAAGCAACGAGAAGGACGAACGACAAGAACCAACCATGAATCCCTTCGTCCCGATCATACCAATATTCTACATCTACTACCGGAACAGGCACGGACGCGTACGGCGCAGAAGGTAAGTCAGACACCAACCACAAAACACATACAACACGTACACGACACATCACACACATACACTGGGAATCTGAATATACTTGCAACAGCAGCACCATAGGGGCGGGATGCCCATCACCAATGCCACATATGCACACAGGGGCCTGAATGCGCGCCACCACCCCAACCCAGGGGGGGCTGGATGCCAACCACCACAACCACCCTTAGCCAGGGGGGTGCCAGATGCCCACCACCACTACCACCCTTACCCAGGGGGGCTGGATGCCTACCACTAGTACCACCCTCACCCACGGGGGCAGGATGCCTACCACTACTACCACCCTTAGCCAGGGGGGCAGGATGCCCACCACTACTACCACCCTCACCCAGGGGGCAGGATGCCCACCACTACTACCACCCTTAGCCAGGGGGCAGGATGCCTACCACTACTACCACCCTTAGCCAGGGTGGCAGGATGCCTACCACTACTACCACCCTTAGCCAGGGGTCAGGATGCCTACCACTACTACCACCCTTAGCCAGGGGGCAGGATGCCTACCACTACTACCACCCTCACCCAGGGGGGCAGGATGCCCACCACTACTACCACCCTTAGCCAGGGGGCAGGATGCCTACCACTACTACCACCCTTAGCCAGGGGGCTGGATGCCTACCACTACTACCACCCTTAGCCAGGGTGGCAGGATGCCTACCACTACTACCACCCTTAGCCAGGGGGCAGGATGCCTACCACTACTACCACCCTTAGCCAGGGGGCAGGATGCCTACCACTACTACCACCCTTAGCCAGGGTGGCAGGATGCCTACCACTACTACCACCCTTAGCCAGGGGGCAGGATGCCTACCACTACTACCACCCTTAGCCAGGGGGCAGGATGCCTACCACTACTACCACCCTTAGCCAGGGGGCAGGATGCCTACCACTACTACCACCCTTAGCCAGGGGGCACGATGCCCACCACTACTACCACCCTCACCCAGGGGGGCAGGATGCCCACCACTACTACCACCCTCACCCAGGGGGGCAGGATGCCCACCACTACTACCACCCTTAGCCAGGGGGCAGGATGCCTACCACTACTACCACCCTCACCCACGGGGGCAGGATGCCTACCACTACTACCACCCTCACCCAGGGGGGCAGGATGCCCACCACTACTACCACCCTTAGCCAGGGGGCAGGATGCCCACCACTACTACCACCCTCACCCAGGGGGGCAGGATGCCCACCACTACTACCACCCTTAGCCAGGGGGCTGGATGCCTACCACTACTACCACCCTTAGCCAGGGGGCAGGATGCCTACCACTACTACCACCCTCACCCAGGGGGGCAGGATGCCCACCACTACTACCACCCTTAGCCAGGGGGCAGGAAGCCTACCACTACTACCACCCTTAGCCAGGGGGGCTGGATGCCTACCACTACTACCACCCCCACTCATAGGATGGACAATGCATGACACAACAAGCACACCACAACCTAGGGAATGCAAGATTAAGACATCCCCCCACCACCATGACAAGCGTGTGAGCAGGCTGTGTCAAATGCCTACAACACCGAACATGACATTGAACATACAATGTGACCCCCTAGCACATGTGCCACACATATATGTGTGTGGCACCCACAATGCAAGCAGCCCATGACCATTGTGGCAATGGGGCCTAAACCCCCATCATCACAGTGACCAAAAGGCAAGTGTGGGGTCCATAGCTGAAGCACATTTTGACCATTGTGGCAATGGGGTCTAAACCCCCATCATCACAGTGACCAAAAGGCAAGTGTGGGGTCCATAGCTGAAGCACATTTTGACCATTGTGGCAATGGGGCCTAAACCCCCATCATCACAGTGACCAAAAGGCAAGTGTGGGGTCCATAGCTGAAGCACATTTTGACCATTGTGGCAATGGGGTCTAAACCCCCATCATCACAGTGACCAAAAGGCAAGTGTGGGGTCCATAGCTGAAGCACATTTTGACCATTGTGGCAATGGGGTCTAAACCCCCATCATCACAGTGACCAAAAGGTAAGTGTGGGGTCCATAGCTGAAGCACATTTTGACCATTGTGGCAATGGGGTCTACACCCTCATCATCACAGTGACCAAAAGGTAATTGTTGACAAAGAAAGAGCTGCAACTGCCAAACTGCATGGATCATTCCTGGTCACAGAACCAAAAACTCATCTGTGGCAAAGTAGTGTATGTGTCCCATTGCAACATAAATTGGGGGAGCCAAATACTGCAGTGCAAATGAAACATTCCTTTGGCCATGTGCAGACAAACAACACCCATGGGGGCTGAGACCGTCAACAGTCATCAATGACACAATGACAGAAGTGACCATCAGAATGCAGAACCACATATTTGCACCAATGGGCACACAAATGCAGATACCCTGTGGAGACAGCAGATGTGAGGTGAACAGATACCATACCATGGCAGCAATGGGACACACAAACCATGATCACTGTGCTGACCGATGACCTAGGAGTCCCAGGGACAGCAGGGGAAACACACCAAACAACATACAGCCAATGGCACACCCAAGATATGCCAATGCAGTGGTGCAGATGCACAAACACAAACAGGCAGACCAACACTGTCATCATACACAGCAGGTGAGGGGTGGGGGTGCCAGTGTCCCCAGGCAACAACACAACACATGAGGAGAGCTGAATACCAATCATACAGATGTGCATACACTGCCACACTAAGGTAACTCATGGATCCAAATCCCCTATGTGGGCAAGCAGGCATTGACAGGTGAGAGGGAGCACAAAACACACATGTCACACAGGCACGTAGGAACAACAACTGACACAGCAAGTCACAGACACACCACAGCACCACCCCCAGGGCCCCCACAATGTGGTGACCCTGGGCTGAATAAAAATACCACTGTGATGACAAAGCTAAATGTCGTTCACACTGTGAACCACAGTCAGGTGTCCTGAGCAACTAACTACCATCACACCTACACAAGCACAAATCAATCAGCATGGCCAGTAAGCCAAGGCCAACATGGAGGCAGGGGACTAGCCGGGCAACAACTCTCATCTGCACACACTCAAGACCACACCCCTCGACCTCCAACAATGTGCAGCAGTGAAGTACACATGCACTGGTGACATTGCACATGCACCCATGACTATTCCAGGGTGGTGGGTGGGAACCAAGGTGTAGAAACACATCACACATGGACACTCAACAAGACTCCTGAATGTCTGACACACTGCACACTACGCTGTACATGGACATGACGGCAATACCACACCGACCAATGGGATCCCAGCCACAGTCACACACCAATGAAGAAGCCAAGGTCACCCACAAAGAACACACATAGACAACAACCAACATTGCAGCCCGGACCCTAAGGAGTGCCAGCAGTCACACACACAACGTGTCACAATCACTGAAAGATAACACAAACTGGAAATCACATGACAGGGGCAAACAACAAGTGCCAAAGGGAAACCTGACTGTGACCCATCTGCGTCAGCACACAAACTCTGCCCTGACAGCAAACACACCTATGGGTGACACCCTGATGACCAGTAATGTGCCATGCACCCACATCACAGAGAACACAGGGAGAAGACTTTGGGGGAACATAGCTCAAGTCAGCAAGCATCACAAACAGGTACAACACTAGGGATCACAGCATGCGCAGATGAATGAAAGTGAACACACAGACATGCACATACAACACACACCTTGGGCGCAGGCAATGTCACACGTGTACACACTGCCATGAGGGGACTCCACTCCTGTGTGAGGAAAGCTGTGCCATATGTTGCCTCAGTAGGGCCCCATCATGTCAGCTGAGCACTTGGTCACACAATCAACAATTAGCACCAAATGAGGGCTCCCATCACATCAGCCTGGTCATGGATGTGCCAACGGAATCATCAGCACAGATCCAACACACTTGTATAGCAATGTTGCACTGACTACACGGATGAGTCCCTCCCCATTGATGCCCAAACCTGCATGTCCACTGGAGATGGCAACACGGTCAGGGAAGTAGACAAATGCAACGATGGCAGGCACAACAGATGTGCAGGGGTGGAAGCCACAGATATGAAATTGCCAATGTAAGTAGGAAACCCATTGCCAAATACTGAACACATGACACCCTCAGATGCTGCTATTGATGACATGGATACACCACATGATAGGACACATTCCCCCTGGACCACATGGGTTCCTGCACAGTAACACTTCATAATCATGAGACCAGATATCACCATCACTGCAGCAAGGGCATGGTTAGCTGCACCAACAACATGTACATCTGAAGCATGAGCACTAGAGAAAAGAAAGTTGCTTTGTTCAGCATATGTGTTGTTTGATAACGACGTCCAGAAGAAATTAGAGCAAAGGCCAATGGCCAGTCCATTGTCAAAGTTCAAACAGGGTGACACTGGCAGATGTCACCCTACGCATGCCTGCACAATACCAGGGACAATCCACTAGGAGGGGCAACCGGGGGGCAGGCCAGGCACCGCAGGGACAGGATCAGGGCTCACCAGGGGAGTCAGGGAAGGGGTGGTGGGTGCTGGAGAGCCACTGACAACTGCAGTGGAGGTGTCTGACATGGTGTGTGCCGGCACAACTGGGGGGCATGACACAGATGTCGTGGGTGCCGGCACAACTGCAGTGGACCCTGCAGATGGGGTGGACAGGTCCGCCACTGCAGTGCCCAAGTCAGACAGGGCGGTAGTGGACTCCACTGCAGTGCCTACCTCCAGGGGAGGAGAATGGGGAACAGGCAAGGTGGGTTGGACAGAGGTGGAGGACACCCTCACCACATCAGTGGCACAGACAAGCGCAGCGGGGGTGTGGTGCTGGGAGAGCAAGTGGCAGGGGGAGAAGGCCGGAGCATCTTGGGGATGGTATATCTGTGGGTGGGGGAACCTGGGGCAGGGTGTGGTGGGGGCACCTGTGCAGTGGGGGCCTGAGGGATGGAGGACGGAGACCTTGTGCCTGAGCTGCAGGGCGGTGGCGGGGTCTTGCTCTTAGCACTCCGGGGGACTTGCGGGTGGGGGCCTCAGTCCATCTGCGCCTGGGGGAGGGTGTCCGGGGGCGAGGGGCACTCTGCTCCGTGTGGGTGGGCTTCCTCTTCCCCCGGGATGCTGGAGCAGCTTCATCGGTGGGGAAGAGGCCGAGGTCACAGAGGAAGAGCTGCTGTGACTTTGGGGTTGCAGGTGAGGCAAGGGAGGGTGCTTTGGAGGGAGAGGGAACTGAGGACTGCGCAGTGCATGTGGATGCGTGTGTGTGTTCCAGGGCCCCATCCCCTGTGAGTCTGGCTTCAGTCCCCTGAATGTGCGTGCGTGTGCGTTTTGTCATTGGCGTGTGTGTCAGTGTGCTGGATGTGTGTGTGCTGGTGTGTGCCTGTGCCAGTGTGTGTGTGCCTGGGATGGGTAAGGTGCTGGGGAGTGTGGATGGAGCAGAGGCAGGAGGGGTGAGGGACCGTTTGAGGAGGGACACTGCTGCCGTCAGGGAGGAGTCCATGGACCTATTGCCCCTCTGTAGGTCAGACATGCCCAATGAGATGCCCTCCATGAACGACACCAGCTGAGTCAACAGCGCGGTGTGCGCATGGAGGACACTCAGCATGGCTGTCTGCCCTACATGGAGCTGGCGAAGGAGGTACACAGACTCCTCACTCAGGGCAGCAGGGGACACAGGGGCAGGGGTGCGGTGCCTGGCCCAAAGGAGACACGCTCCCGGACATGGGAGCCTCCACGGACCTGGGGAATGGGAGCCGATGGGAGGGCGGTGGTGGTGCTGGTGGTGGCGGGGACAGCAACACTAGCTGGGGTGTGGTGGCTGCTGACACCCGCCTCCACAAGGGAGTCATCCTCCGAGTTGCTCTGGTCCTCAGCTGAGGTGGATGCTGCTGAGGACTCCTCGGTGTGGCTCCCCTCGCCCTCCGTGCCACTGGGTCCCTCCGACCACTCCTCGGCTGCTGACCCAGTCTGGCTCTCCGGCTCCTCCTGGTCCGTGGAGCTGTCCCCTTCCGTGGCCGTGGATGTATCTGCAAACAATGGGGAAACAGACAGACATCAGTCACCTGCACATAACGCACACACCACTGTGAGCACAGCACATCACAGAGCAAGCCCTGGCATCATTAGTTGTACATTGCTAAAAGTGCACTAATTGAACAGGAGAAGTCAATTGTCAGTCTGATGCCAAGCATGGCACTCACATCCCACATGGCCTTGCACCCATCTGTCTGGTGTCTGTTGGATTGCAACACCCCAGTGTTGACACATGCACCAAGTACACAGTAGTTGGACAGTGCAGAGGACACGGTGTGGACACATCACAGCTCTTGCCACTGAGTCAGTACAGGTTTCCGGATGTAAGGGATGCCCAGAGTCAAATAGGAAATGCATGTGATGCATACCAGCGACAGACACCATGATGCACCCATGTCCTGATAGCCAGCGCCACTATGGTGTGCATGTAGCACATGTCACTCCCCTGCAGGCTCACCAATCAGTAGACACATGCCATGGCAGAGGCATGACTGCAAAGTCATACATCACTGGCTCAGTGATGTATGACTTTGCAGCCAGACAACAACACTCTGCACTGTGTCACAATAGTAGGTCATGGGGAATGCAAGTCCTGGAGCTGCACAAGTGCACATGTACATCCCCCACAACACATCCTCTTAACCCTCATCTGTCCAGGTCATACCTATTGGACATATGGGAGACCTGTGACACTACCCTCTGAACCTGAGCCCCTCACACTCTGCTGTGCATGGGGAACAGCTGCCTGAACTTCACATTTACATGCCCCAGTCTGCATGGGCAGCTGATCAGACACCTATGTGTCACACAAGTATCGTCTCCTATGGTCACATCTCCAGTGGCATGCTGAGCCCCTACCAAGAAACTCCACAGCAGTCCTGGCGACTAATCCACAGCACACTGACACAGAGGCAGACACCTGAGGGGTCAAATCACTGTGCACAATGTGTCCTCTGATACACGGGAGTGGGAGTACAGAGTGTATTGTATGGCCTGGAGTAGGCATGACTGTCCAGCCCCACATGAATGAGGGATGAGCCCTGGACTGTAGGCAGCTGGCTAAGTATGTGTGACACACGTCATATACATACTCCTGGGGCCCAAACATTGTTCCCACCCGCAGCATGGGTGTGTGCCAGGTACCCCAGCCACATGTGGTGGATCAGCTCAGCAATTGGACCACAGATCAAAGTAACACGCTGAATACATGTCAGAATACAGGCATTGTGTAAGCAATGGACCCACCCATGATGCCCACCACAGAGTCAGGGAAACAGATGCTGTCTCCCACCTTGAGTCAAGCAAACTGCAAGGACACAGTCCTAAGTGACAGAATTCCCTGCATGTAAGGGCCACACCTGGGTATCAGATGAGGAGTGGGCAGTGCACAATAGAGGGACATGGCTCCTGGACAACATGACTGCTGTACTGTGGCAGTTCAACCTGGCCCGAGGAGGGCACATAGCATGTTAGACAGAGTACACAGTGCAGTCTTTGACTCACCCCCTCCTTGCTGCTCTCTGGCCTTCAGCTGCCCATCCAGGTCTGGAAAGACCACCGCCAGGATCCTGAGCATGTGGGGGTCAGGGTCCGTGTTCCGCCCCTCCTGCGAGGAGGCGACAGCTTCAGCTGGACCCGTGCAATCCTCCGGGTCCAGCCCCGAAGGTCCTGCCACCTCTTTTGGCAGTTGCGGATCCGGCGCTTGTAGACCCCCACGGACCGGACAGCCCGGACGATGTCCTTCCAGATCTCATGCTTCCGATGGGCAGAAGCCTGTCAGGATGACAAAGTGATAAGGCCATTACTACACATGCAACATATCCGTGCATGACACAGTTGCATATACATGTCGCAATCACAGGGGCACATGGTGTACCCAGGAAGTGCACGGCTGCCCATGGACAGTTTTCCAGAAGTCACTACATGGTATCATTGCATGGGGAGTAAAACCCTGTTCAGAAGCACTGTCACTGCACCATACCTGTCCAGTGCAAGTCACTACACACTATGGGGGGTGACAACTACTCAGTGAGCCTGCTAGCCAGTGGTGTGCTGACTCTCAGCCTTGCTAGTCAGACAAAATGCACATTCAGAAAGGCAGTGCACAGAACACTCACCTGCTCCCCTGGTGTCCCATACAGCTTGCTGTACTGTGGAAGTAGGCTGTCCAGCAGGGCCTGGTTCTCTTCAAGGCTGAAGGCTGGGGCTCTCTCCACAGTACGTGCCATTGCAGGGTCCAGAGGGGCAGAGACAGCAGCAGTGCAGTGGCAGATGTCGTCCTGGAGCATGTAGTGCAGGCAAGTGGGCTCTCAGGGGAACATGCAGCAATATATATGTGCTGGGGAGGCAGATACTGTCCCTTGTGTCCAAAGTGATAGGTCCAAGTCGTTTGCATCTTCTGAATCTGGCCAATACATGGAATAGCAGCACCAAAACACGCCCACAGCATCCTTCAAAATTTCAACTTCATGACATACATGATTTTGCAACATTGTTGTGGGTGACCAACTGATTTTCCAGCAACCGACTCGTTCGAATATTCGAAAACGCGTCCGTTGCCAGGCAAGCCCATTGTCAATGGGTGCGCACCGATCGGTCCATTGAGGTACAACGCGCACAGGGGTACAACGCGTACCCGCACACATTGAAAGCAATGGGCCGGCCGGAGGCACCGATCGGTCCATTGCAGTACAACGCGCACAGGGGTACAACGCGTACCCGCACACATTGAATGCAATGGGCCGGCCGGAGACACCGATCGGTCCATTGCTGTTCAACGCGCACAGGGGTACAACGCGTACCCGCACACATTGAATGCAATGGGCCGGCCGGAGGCACCGATCGGTCCATTGCAGTACAACGCGCACAGGGGTACAACGCGTACCCGCACACATTGAATGCAATGGGCCGGCCGGAGACACCGATCGGTCCATTGCTGTTCAACGCGCACAGGGGTACAACGCGTACCCGCACACATTGAATGCAATGGGCCGGCCGGAGGCACCGATCGGTCCATTGCAGTACAACGCGCACAGGGGTACAACGCGTACCCGCACACATTGAATGCAATGGGCCGGCCGGAGGCACCGATCGGTCCATTGCTGTTCAACGCGCACAGGGGTACAACGCGTACCCGCACACATTGAATGCAATGGGCCGGCCGGAGGCACCGATCGGTCCATTGCTGTTCAACGCGCACAGGGGTACAACGCTGCACCGCACACATTGAATGCAATGGGCCGGCCGGAGGCACCGATCGGTCCATTGCTGTTCAACGCGCACAGGGGTACAACGCGTACCCGACACATTGAAAGCAATGGGCCGGCCGGAGGCACCGATCGGTCCATTGCAGTACAACGCGCACAGGGGTACAACGCGTACCCGCACACATTGAATGCAATGGGCCGGCCGGAGGCACCGATCGGTCCATTGCTGTTCAACGCGCACAGGGGTACAACGCTGTACCCGCACACATTGAATGCAATGGGCCGGCCGGAGGCACCGATCGGTCCATTGCTGTTCAACGCGCACAGGGGTACAACGCGTACCCGCACACATTGAATGCAATGGGCCGGCCGGAGGCACCGATCGGTCCATTGCTGTTCAACGCGCACAGGGGTACAACGCGTACCCGCACACATTGAAAGCAATGGGCCGGCCGGAGGCACCGATCGGTCCATTGCAGTACAACGCGCACAGGGGTACAACGCGTACCCGCACACATTGAATGCAATGGGCCGGCCGGAGGCACCGATCGGTCCATTGCTGTTCAACGCGCACAGGGGTACAACGCGTACCCGCACACATTGAATGCAATGGGCCGGCCGGAGGCACCGATCGGTCCATTGCAGTACAACGCGCACAGGGGTACAACGCGTACCCGCACACATTGAATGCAATGGGCCGGCCGGAGGCACCGATCGGTCCATTGCAGTACAACGCGCACAGGGGTACAACGCGTACCCGCACACATTGAAAGCAATGGGCCGGCCGGAGGCACCGATCGGTCCATTGCTGTTCAACGCGCACAGGGGTACAACGCGTACCCGCACACATTGAATGCAATGGGCCGGCCGGAGGCACCGATCGGTCCATTGCTGTTCAACGCATCACTGTACATGTGACTGGCATATGTCAGCATGCCTGTCTCAGATGGACATATGCCAGCCACAGATAGCTCCCAGGGAGTGAGGGGCACACCTACATCACGACAGCCTGTCCAAACCTTATCATAAGGCATGTAAGGCTGCATTTCCTATTGTGTGTATGTTGGTGTACATGTTGTCCTGTGGGTGTCACCTGTGGGCAGCCACCCCCAGGCTGTGCACGTGTTAATGGGGACAGGATCCTGGGTGTTACGTGTACGTGACCACTGTGATGTGCAACTGTTCATATCTGTGCATGTGCCATGGTCACATTTCACAGTGGTGTTTGTGTATGTCATGTCACATACCCCGTGAGTCCCATGTGGGACGGTATGTTTGAGCCAGGGTGTCCCAGTGGCACAATAGTGATGGCCCTCCACAGCCTTTGTGCATGTAGTGTTTACAATGTCTCTGATTTCATGTGCACAATGGGAGACAGTCTCCACATCCACGTTGTGTGTGCATGGACTCTGATGTTGTGCGTGTGTGTCACAGACGTCCATGGCTCTCCTGCCATGGCAAGTGTGGCCACTACCTGTGGGGGTCATGTTTGTTTTGTTGTGGTGTACACATGATACTCCAGGTGATGCCAGTGTCCATGTGGCATTACAGGGTCCCTGGGAATGTGCCTGTCGTTGAGCTGTGGTGCCTGGGGCACATCTGTCCTCACATGTCACTGGGGGGTGACTGTGACACAGCATCATGATATCCAATGGGCCAACCTGGGACAAATTGATGCCACCTGTAGGACCGTGTTGACAGATGTTGGCCATGTATGTACCATACATGTCGTTCCGGTACTGCACACTTCATGTAGTTGTGCCTCATGATGATGTATGTTGGGATCTTGAGTGTGTTCAATGCCGCATATGTGGGGTGACTGACGATCTTGCTTACTTCTCCTCTGCACTGCAGGGCTCCTGCTGTCCATCGGCCATTCCCAGACCTGGCAACGATGGTGGAACGGGACAGCATCGGACGGTACCGCTTCACCAGGCAGCTGATTGAGGATTTGGCAGTGCAGTTGTCCCCACATTTGCAGCCTGGCCGGCCGTATCCTACAGCGCTGACCCCCAAGGTGAAGGTGATGGCAGCCCTACACTTCTTTGCCACCGGTACCTTCCAACATACTGTGGCGTCTGCTGGTGGGATGTCACAGACCATGTTCAGCCGTGTGCTCCGCGATTTCTTGGCGGCAATGTTGCTCTTCCTGAACCGGTACATATATTTCCCTAGACTGCGACGACTCACTGACGTGAAGAGTGACTTTTATGCCCTGGGGAGGATGCCGCATGTCATTGGCTCCATTGATGGGACACATGTGGCTTTGGTACCACCACAGGCCCAGGAGCAGGCCTACAGGAACCGCAAGCACTACCACTCGGTCAATGCACTGGTGGTGTGTCTTGCAGACATGACCATCACACACGTGTGTGCCCGTTTCCCTGGTTCAGCACACGATGCCTTTGTGATGAGGAGTAGTCGCATCCCCAGGTTGATGGCACAGATGCAGAACCAGCGTGCCTGGCTTGTCGGTGTGTACTGACTTTGTGCCATTGTGTGTGATCTGATCTGTAGTATTCCGCCCACTTTTCCAAGTCAGCTGATGTGCACTTGTCTGTCCGTAGGTGACTCGGGATACCCCAACATGCCGTGGTTGCTGACACCCCTCAGGAACCCTGTGACACCTGCCCAGATGCGCTACAATGAGGCACATGGTCGGACCAGGAGAGTGATTGAGCGGACCTTTGGTCTCCTGAAGAGCCCATTCCGCTGCCTGGACAAGACCGGAGGGTCCCTCCCATATGCCCCTGCGAAAGTGTGCAAGATTATCATCGTCTGCTGCATGCTCCACAACCTGGCAGTGCGGAAGGAGTTGCCTCTCATCCAGGATGACGATGACCAACATCCGCCACCTGTGGAGGATCCTGGCCTGGACCACGATGCCAGTGACGATGATGATGATGATGGTGATGGTGATGGTGATGTCCGCACACAGCTCATCACCAACTTCTTTAGCTGAATGTGAGTATCCTGAGGTGTCATGTCAATGATGTGAGTTGGCATGATGTGTGGGTGGTGCTCTGGTGCTGTTGGAGTGTGTCCATGGGCTACTTGACTGGATGTGTGTTGCGATGTGTGCTTACAGGTGGGCTGTACTCCCCAACAGTGTTCACATGCTAACTTGGTTCTGGGTGGGTATCTTGTAACATGTATTGTGCATGAGTTTTGCTGTTCTGTCCTGTACTCCATTGCTTTTGACTGTGTGTCATTTCTGTCCTTCACAGGGTACTTTCAGATTCGTTTGGTCAACTGTGTCCACCGACGACGTGATTGCACATCCAGGCTGGTAGCTGTTGTGTCCCTACAGGTGATGTGCGCCACACCCATGGACTTCCTTCTGTCTACAGTTGTTGACTGTGTGCCCGCTACCAGGTGGGGTTACCTTGCATCTGTAGTGGTTACGGCATGTTGCTACTGTGTAATAAACCTGTGCTTCACTTAGTGATGTGCGTTGTCTGTGGTCACACATTTGACTGCCATTTGCTTACTGCACCTGTGGGCTACTTGACTACAACTGGGAATGGGTGTGGTGTCTGTGCATTGCACCGTCTTCCCTGGCAACATCAGTGTAGGCAATGAGTCAGATGGCCTAGGTGTGTATGTGTTGTGTAGCCCTGGTGGTGTGTCTCCCTCATATGTGTCACGTTGCCTGTACTCACATGCCTGTGTTGTCCTTGCTGTTGCAGTTCGCATACACAGTGTAATTTTGTTGTTCATCATCCCCATAACAGCACCCACGTTGGAATCACGACAGAGGCAAGTATGGTGTATTATTGTGTTTATTGTGATACATCTGTGATAATAGTGCATAGGATGGATTGTGCTGTACATGAATCTTGCAATCCCAAGTTCCTAGATGAATAGAAAGTCCAGGTAGACAGGATCCCCAGTATCGGGGCCACAGTTGTCTGACACATTGTTCCAACTTGTACTCCCCATGCAATGTGTGGGAGTAGTGTTGCCATCAACAGGGTGAACAGTCTGTGCACAAAGGCGAAAATCCAGAACAGGTTCAGGCTTCCTGGGAGTTGCGCTTGGCCATCAGCCTCTCACTTTCCCCTCCTCGGACGACCCCTCTTCTTGGGGGGGGCCCTCAAGTGCAGGCTGCTGCGGTGCAGGGGACTCTCCGCCAGAGTCCTCCTCCCTCCCTGTGGCAGTTGCAGTTTGTTCGGTACCAGATGTTGTTGGCACACAGGGAGGTGTGGACTGGTTGCTGTTCATCTGGCGGAGGCATTGTAAAATGTCCCTGTGCACCGCCGTCATCTCATGTAGTACATCCCACTTGGACTCCACGCGGGTCATGTGGGAGTCCACACGTGACATGTGTGACTCCACGTGGGACATGTGGGAGTCCAAGCGGGCATGATGGGCAGCCTGCTGCTGTTTGATGTCTCTGAGGAGCCCCACTACCTGGCTGAGCTCTCCGGTGCTGGACTGGTACGCATCAGCTATGTGTACCAGTTGTGGGTCTTCATGCACACCAGCAACGTCTGCAAGCAGCGACCTCTGTCTCCCACCCCTCCCACCACCCCTGCTGACATGTGCAGTGTGTGCAGTTGCATGCACAGATAACCCTGGTCCACCTTGGGGGTTGGTGGTGGTGGTGGTGTCCATGGCCCCAGGTTGGTCCAGGGTCACTGCGCTGGTGTTGTTCCTTATTCTGTCCATGTCGGCAGGGATGGTATTCGTGGTGACAGTCGTTGGAGGGGTGGGTGCAGGGGGTGCAGCTGGTGGACCTGCTGGTGCTGCAGCTGGTGGTCCTGCTGGTGCAGCATGTTGACTTGCACCGGATGTGCCAGGTTGTTCTTCATCGTCCGAGGAGGACAGAGGCTGTACGACGCCAGTGAGCTCGGCATCCTCTTGAGCCTGGGACTGGGACTCCTCAGCGTCTGCTGCTGTGTCCCTATCATCACCTGTTTTTGGGAGACACAAACAATGTATGTCATGTTTCTGCAGGCATCAGTGGTTGACACACCTGACAGTTGTGACTGTGCCTCGGGGTGCGGGCCTGTACATTGTATTGTCCTAAGTCGTCACAGTTAGGGGTTGATATTGGTGTGGCACATTGTCCTGCATTATTTGGGCATTTCTATGTATTCTCTGGGGTGTGAACATGGTCTGCATTGATTGTGTTTGGTTGACAGCCAGACCTCCTTCCCACCCACCCACCCACCCAGTCAGTTATCCCACCATGGAACGTGCTTGCATTGCAGGGAGTGTAAGTTGTCTCTCAGGATGTCAGTCAGTGGTGTCCTGCTGTTAGTTGGTGCACAGTTGGCAGCAGGGCCTTGTGCTCCCCACAGCAGTAGCCAGTGTCAGCCATCTTGTGAGTCCTTCTCCACTCCCTGTGATGTGAGCATGGTTCAGGGTGGTGTTGATGGGCCAGTTGTGAGGCAGAGCAATGTCTGTGACTACGACTCCCATCATGCTATTGCCTCCACCCCCTTCCCAGCATGCCCATGCTTCCTTCCTTTGACTCTGCTTCCCTGTGGGGTGGGCTGGCTGTGCTGACAGGATGGCTGGGAGTGTTGTCCTGGCAGTTGTTTGGCTAAGAGTCCCAAGAGTGTCCCTGTGCTTCACACAACATAACCCAGGGTGGTGGTGCTTTGTGGGATCTTGTGTTAGGATGGAGGGCATTGCATTCTACCAGGTGGGTACTGTGGAGTTTGTGTTGGGGGGGGTGTGAGGGGAGGTGCTGGTGACTATGGTCAGTGCTGCAAGTACCCCTTCCCACCCAGCCAGCCAGATATCCCACCATGGAACGTGCTTGCATTGCAGGGAGTGTAAGTTGTCTCTCAGGATGTCAGTCAGTGGTGTCCTGCTGTTTGTTGGTGCACAGTTGGCAGCAGGGCCTTGTGCTCCCCACAGCAGTAGCCAGTGTCAGCCATCTTGTGAGTCCTTCTCCACTCCCTGTGATGTGAGCATGGTTCAGGGTGGTGTTGATGGGCCAGTTGTGAGGCTGAGCAATGTCTGTGACTACGACTCCCATCATGCTATTGCCTCCACCCCCCTTCCCAGCATGCCCATGCTTCCTTCCTTTTGACTCTGCTTCCCTGTGGGGTGGGCTGGCTGTGCTGACAGGATGGCTGGGAGTGTTGTCCTGGCAGTTGTTTGGCTAAGAGTCCCAAGAGTGTCCCTGTGCTTCACACAACATAACCCAGGGTGGTGGTGCTTTGTGGGATCTTGTGTTAGGATGGAGGGCATTGCATTCTACCAGGTGGGTACTGTGGAGTTTGTGTTGGGGGGGGTGTGAGGGGAGGTGCTGGTGACTATGGTCAGTGCTGCAAGTCCCCCTTCCCACCCAGCCAGCCAGATATCCCACCATGGAACGTGCTTGCATTGCAGGGAGTGTAAGTTGTCTCTCAGGATGTCAGTCAGTGGTGTCCTGCTGTTTGTTGGTGCACAGTTGGCAGCAGGGCCTTGTGCTCCCCACAGCAGTAGCCAGTGTCAGCCATCTTGTGAGTCCTTCTCCACTCCCTGTGATGTGAGCATGGTTCAGGGTGGTGTTGATGGGACAGTTGTGGGGGTGAGCTATGTCTGTGACTGTGACTCCCATCATGCTATTGCCTCCACCCCACTTCCCAGCATTCCCATACTTACTTGCTTTTGTGGGGAGTTCAGTGTGTGTGGGTGTGAGGGCAATGGCAAGATGGCTGACAGTGGTGTCCTGCTGTTGGTTGGTGTGCAGTTCCCAGCATGCCCTTGTGCTCCCCACAGCAGTAGCCAGTGTCAGCCATCTTGTGTGTCCTTCTCCACTCCCTGTGATGTGAGCATGGTTCAGGGTGGTGTTGATGGGCCAGTTGTGAGGCTGAGCAATGTCTGTGACTACGACTCCCATCATGCTATTGCCTCCACCCCCTTCCCAGCATGCCCATGCTTCCTTCCTTTTGACTCTGCTTCCCTGTGGGGTGGGCTGGCTGTGCTGACAGGATGGCTGGGAGTGTTGTCCTGGCAGTTGTTTGGCTAAGAGTCCCAAGAGTGTCCCTGTGCTTCACACAACATAACCCAGGGTGGTGGTGCTTTGTGGGATCTTGTGTTAGGATGGAGGGCATTGCATTCTACCAGGTGGGTACTGTGGAGTTTGTGTTGGGGGGGGTGTGAGGGGAGGTGCTGGTGACTATGGTCAGTGCTGCAAGTCCCCCTTCCCACCCAGCCAGCCAGATATCCCACCATGGACTGTGCTTGCATTGCAGGGAGTGGAAGTTGTCTCTCAGGATGTCAGTCAGTGGTGTCCTGCTGTTTGTTGGTGCACAGTTGCCAGCAGGGCCTTGTGCTCCTCACAGCAGTAGCCAGTGTCAGCCATCTTGTGAGTCCTTCTCCACTCCCTGTGATGTGCGCATGGTTCATGGTGGTGTTGATGGGACAGTTGTGGGGGGGGGCAATATGTGTGACTGCGACTCCCATGATGCTATTGGCTACACTGACTTGGCCAGCATACACAGAATTCCTTCCTTTGAGTGGTCTTCACTGTGTGTTGGTGTTGTTGTGGTGGCTACATGTGTGGATGTGTGTGTTAGTTCTATTTGTGCCACTGCCTAGCTGTAGTTGTGGTTGTGTTTGTACATGTGTTGGCACAGTTGGATGTGACTTTTTTGATGGCATGTGTTGTGTTTATCTGACTGACATACACATTTTGGGATGATTCTGTTCTAGTTGCTGTGTAATTGCTATGAGTGCATGGTTTGACTCTCCCCTTGACAGTGATGTGTGTGTTTTGTGGCAGTATATTGTGTACATTTGTTGTGTACTCACCAGGCTCTGGGATGTCCTCTAGTCCATATATGCTCACTGGCGGTAGGATGGCCCGCACCTTCTCCTCCCAGGGCCTGAGGTATATTGGCTTGGCAGGAGGGCCACTGCCGGTGTGTTGGCTGTTGATGTAGTCTTGCTTCAGCAGTTTCCGTACCCTCCTGCGCACGTCATACCACCTGTTCTGGATGTCGGTCTTTGTGCGCCGACATGGTGATTGGGCGTTCACCCTGTTGATGATCCTCTCCCACATCTTGGTTTTCTGCGACATGGGGGTCTGTTGGACCAATGTGCCAAACAGCTGTGGCTCTACCCTGAGGATCTCGTCTACCAGGACTTCCAATTCACAATCTAGGAACTTGTGATTCTTCTTGGGGGGCATGGTGATGGGTGGTGATGGTGGGTGATGTGTGTGTTGGTGTGCAGGTGAGGGTGTGTGGGTGTGTGTTGTGCTGGGTGTATGTGAGGTAGGTATTTGTTGGTGTGCTGCTGGTGTGTGGCTTGTGTGAGGGATGAGCTGTGGGTGTGTGGTTGCTTTCTCTTGGGTGCTGGCAGTGGAATGGCATTTGCAAAGGCTCATGGTAGTGATTTGTGTCCTTTATATAGGTGGAGTTGTGGGTGTGTCTTTGTTCTCTGTCCCCACCCCCAGTATTTATTGGCTTGGTAATTGCTTGTTTGGCCTTTTTTTGGTTGATTTTTCCTTTGTGCTGTTTGTGTATGTTGGAAACGTTCTTGTGACCGAGTCGGACCCTGCATTGGTCTCGTACGGTGTTTTCCGTTTCGTTCACGCTGTGTTTGTGCAGTTTTGTATGCTGCGTACGCGTCGGTCGCGGTGTATTGTGTTGCTTCGGCTCGGTTTTGTATGCGTGTCGGTCGTACGGCTTGTCCTCCGTCCGACTCGGTCGTGTTTTTCGCGCCTTGCATCGTACTTTGCGGGTTGGAGTTGGCGGGTACGATTCGGTCGGATTTGTTCCGGGTGCGTGTCGGTCGGTTGGATTCGCGTGTTTTTCCGGCCGGATTGCTATTTTCCGAGCGGCTCGGTCGGTCGGCTTGGTTTCCTGACGTGTCGGTCGGATTTATCGCGGCTTGCATCGTACTTGGCGTGTCGGGCGCCACTGGTACGTGTCGGTCGGTAATTTTTCCGGCTCCGAGTCGGTCGGTGCTTTTTCCGGCCCGAATCGGAATCGACCTCAAAGTGCAACAGAAGCCTAGAGCTGTCATCCTTATTAGCCCCTCTTGACTTGGTTGATGTAATGGAGTTAGTAGGAAGCGATACTATAAATCCACCCACATATAGAGGTAGAGGAGCATTGTCAACGATAGATATTTGTCACAAGGAGTCTGGAGAAGGTACTCTTATACGGATCTGTTGTCCTGTCTACTTTTAGTGACCATAACCCCATTGAGGCCGTCTTTTCAATATCCCCAGGAATACGTATAATAGAGAGATTGAGGCCAAGGACCTCCAACGTACAATGGATAACCTAAGGTTGATATGGCGAATGCGAGATCCCGCCCAAGTATTAGAATCAGTAATTAAGAATAATATGGGAGCGGTGGAGGTTTGCTTAGCTGAGGAGGACCCAGAGCATCGGATTGTTGATGCTTTCAATGGCTTATGTTTAAGGATCAAGAGAGCTCTTCTTAAACCTGCAAGGTCCTACAATAAACTACATCAATGGTTTAATCATCATTGCACCCGGGCTAATTGGGATTTAAGAATAGCTCTCAGGGAGCTGCCCAGAGATCGTGCACTAATTGCCACCCTGAGGTAAAAATACAAGGTTGTTACCTCTAAGCGATGGCAGGATGTAATATCGGAACAATGGGATTCATTAGCGCAGGCTGCCCTCCTGAAAGATAGCAGGCATTTTTGTACTACAGTTTCGGACATGAGACATAAAAACCAGTAAACGTCTTCAGTCTCTTGCCATATTACTAGCATGGGAAAATCATTTTAGGAAAGTGTACGCCGCACCGCCGGCAGAGGATATTTTTGAAATTGACAGCAGAAGGCTGATAGAAGTCAAGATAACTCATGCCGAGGTGGAAGAGGCCATTATTCAGAGTGTTGAAGGAAAGGACCCTTGGCCAGATTGTGTCCCAATTGATTTACTTAAACACAACCCTGATCTTTGGGCCCCTATTTTGACCAATATGTTTCATAATCTTGCACACTCCGACTTGCCTACTTCATGGCGTACATCAATTATTGTTCCCATATATAAGAAGGGCAATAGGACTGACCCCAGTTGCTATAGGCCTATTTCACTAATCGTCACTACTGTCAAAATCCTAGGGTGAGTTATCTATAATAGAATGCAGGAGTGGGCCCAAGTGGAGTCCATCTTACATCCATCACAATATGGATTTCGTAACAAGATTGGGACAATTGAATTTGGTGCTAGGTAAATATACAGTGTGCAAAGCGAGCACCCCTGTACCTGGCTTTCATGGATTTAACTGCCGCCTTTGATTGTGTTAATCATCCAAAATTATGGCAGATGTTATTATCAAGAGGACTGGATGCTGTTCTTGTGCACCTTCATGCATATTTGCAAATAAAAATGAGAACAAGGGTTAGAATTATTGACAATGGAGAAGTGACTGATGATATAGAGATTTGTAGGGGTGTTAGACAAGGGTGTGTAATGACTTGCATCTGTTTTTAACAGGTATCACCAGTGATGTCCCGAAAATTAAGGGTGAACTTTTACCAACACTTTTATATGCAGACTACACTGTGCTTATGACCCGTACACCAAAAGCACTGCACACGCTCATATTTTCTTTTGTTGAGTTTATGGCCACTTGTGACCTGCGTACTAATTGTTCAAAATCACATATAAAGGCATGCGGGCCACGATGTACTCAGCTTTCCATCATGTCAATTGGTCAAAACCGCTTCCCATACTTGGGTGTTACTTTTGCTGCTTCTGGTGCATGGTCTCCTGGAATTGCACAGCGGCGAATGAAATGGTCTAAGGCAATTGGTTCTCATTTTAGCTTTCCCCAACCTCGGGCAGGGGTCAAATTATTCCTTTGCTACAGATATATAAATCCCAATGTGTTCCCACTGCAACATACGAAGCCGAACTATGGAGGATTGCAAACTGCGAGGCCCTACAACATGAAGAAAATAGGTTTTGTAGATGGCTCCTAGCAGTTCCAGTCTCACCCTCTCATTTTATTTGCTACAGTGAATTTAATTTGCACTACATCATTGGTTATGTTAGAGCTATACATTAATATTTTGGCTGTCGATCTGGAAGAATGAGAAAGTGGCGCTATCTAGAGATATTATATATGACTGTCTTTCTTGTGATAACGGCCTTCAAATCCCATGGCTGGCATATGTTAAAAAAGAATTGAATAACATTGGCATGCAGAAGGCTTTTGCCGAGCCAGACTCATGTCTTAGCCTCAATAGGAAGAATTAGCATCCGCTTTCTACGACTCTGAAAGAGAATGTCATTTATACAAAATGAAAGGGAAAACTCAGGTTATGTTTTATCTATCTATGAGAGCTCCCAACGGCCCACTTACATACCTTTGGCAACCATGTGGGCGCTGGGAACTCTGTTTATTATTCCGTCTTAGAGCTGACACTGATAAATATTTGCTGTGCTTTCCTCTTGGTTATCAGTCAAACCTGGGTGCTATTCCATGTCCATGTGATGGAAGAACAGGCCAAACGATGATGCACTTTATGTTTTTTTGTAAATTTTATGAAATGTATGCCAGGTTGTTTTTAATCCCATTATTTAAAAAGAAGTGCAATAATATCAGGCAGTCTAGAATTGCATTTACATTTGTTTTGCAATTAAGTGATGATGAAGTTAGTTTACATGTAGGGTCTTTTCTGGAACATGGTGTAAGGGCACGAGGCACTATGTTGTTTTAACTTATGCTGCTAGCTGTGTATGAACTTTTTAACTGTTTTAGGCAATGTTTATATTAACATTTGTATTCCTTTTATGGGGGAAATGTCACCCGAATAAAGTTATTTTTAATTTAATTGAATTTGAAGTTCAACAGTTTCTTTCCTGTTACTCATGTTGGGGTCAGAGCAGTAAATATGATCTCTAAAAAGTTCAGCACTTTTCCTACTGTTGCTCAGGTTGTAGCTGGAGTAGTAAATTTGATTCCTTCGAAGTCCAATACTTTCCATATTGTTGCTCAGGTTGGAGTGGGAATAGTAAAACTGATTTTCTTTGATGTATGTTTTTAAATTTTTGCTTGAATGGGGTTATAATAGTATGTTTCTTTTTATATGTATTTGTTGATGTTAATTCCATTGTAGTTACAATTGTATATATGTTCCCCTTTGTATCTAAGTTGTGTCTATTTATACTAATGTGTGTTGGAGTTTATTTATAGCAGTGAATACTTAGTGAACACATTATAATGATTTTTTAAATTTAAATTGTGTTAATTATTTTTTATTTGTTGTAGTATTATTTACATATGTTTGACTGTAGTTTTAAAATATATAGGGGTTCAGTATGATGGCGGTGAACCCGCCACCGACAGGCTGTTGATGGCGGGTTCACCGCCCTCACGAGCCCATTTTCTGCCCGCCATATTATGATGGCGGGAGGTACAGTGGCAGTCAGAAACACCGACCGCCACGTATCCAACAGGCTCCTGGAGCCCGCCGGTGCTGCGGAGGCCCTCAGCATGTAATGCATGGCACCGCTGGTCAGATTACGATGCTGGCTCCCTCCCAGCCTTTCCATGGCGGTTCACCCGCCATGGAAAGGCTGGTGGGGATGGCTTTTGGAGGCCCGTTTGGGCACACTTTGTGCAGGGGCAGTTTGCTTTTGCACTTGGCACATTTCCCTGTACCATGTGGCAGGCATCGCGTGGTGCCTGCCACGTAGTCCAGGGAAAAGCAAAACCTGCCTTTTTTCAATTGCGGCGGGTGCTGCAGCCAGTAGCACTTGCCGCAATGGAAAAAATGCCTTATGCGGCTGCTGTGGTGGCAGCCGCATTGTAATTGCATATGTGGAACCGCCGCCTCATAGGTGGGCGGTCCCCATCACCGGGACGATAGCGGACGCCATCATAATCAGGCCCATAGTTATTACAATTTTAAATTAGTGTAGTAAATGTTTTCATTTTTTGCTTTATTATTTGACAAATAGTTTCAATATTATATTTTTCATTTTTAATGTTAATGATTTATTACCTATATATTATAATTTTATTTTTCAAAGTGTATTAATTATATATATATATATATATATATATATATATTCACTGAAAAAGCCACAGGTTTCAGGGACATTATAGTTAGTCTGGCATTTCATTCGTACAAAACCAGAGAAATTCAGCCGTTATAGTTAGCTGAGCTAACTATAACTCATGCCCCCGCAATGCACTGCTGATGACGTCACATATTACATCACTCATGACATGGTCAGGGACATCACTGATGGCATCACTGATGACATCTCAAATGACATCACTGATGACATCATTGATGACAAGAATGTGATATATATGATGATTCAGTCAGTGTGTGACTGACTGTATAAGTGAGTGATTATACGTGTCTCAGTGAATGTATGGGTGAGTGACTAATCTGTGTGAATGTCTGTATTAGTCTGTCAGTTGGTGTGTAAGTGGCTGCATGGGTTGGTGAATAGGTATATTAGTGTCTATATGGGTTATTGATTGGTTGTCTGAGTACCTGTATGGGTGCCTGAGTGTCTGTGTGCTGTGTGACTACCTGCATGGATGTGTGAGTGGGTGATTCACTGGGTGTATGGGTTCATGAGTGCACCTGCAAGGGGCTGTATGGGTGAGTGAGTGTGCATATGGCTGTTTTGGTGAGTGAATGGATGTCTCAGTGGTATATGTGTGAGTAACTGCATGTGTGAATGGCAGTATATGTGAGTGTTGGAGTATATAAGTGACTGTATGTGAGAGTGAGTGATTGTGAGAGTGGATGTATGGATGAGTGTGTGCCTGTGTCAGTGATTGTATAAGAGAGTAAGTATGTGTTAGTATCTGTATACATAAGTGAGGTGGTGTGTGTATAACTGTATAGGTGAGTAAATGGCAGTGTGATTGACTCTTTGGGTGACTGACTAGGTATGTGAGTAACTCTATGGGTGAGTGGCGGTGGGTGAGTGTCTGTATGGGTGTATGGGTGCATATAATATTGGCAAAATTGATGAGTGACTGCATGTATGAGAGACTGTATGGGTGAGTGAGTGGATACGTGTGTAGACCTATGAATCAGTGAGTGGGTATGTACTAACTGGTATTGGTGTGTCTATGGTTTCGAGAATGGTAGTCTGTATTTTAGAGTGGGTGTATGAAAGGTTATATTAGGGTGTGAGTAGGTGCATCAGAGATTAAGTGGATGATGTCATCAGTGATATCATTTGAGATGTCATCAGTGATGTCACTGACCATGTCAGGAGTGAAGTAATATGTGACGTCATCAGCAGTGCATTGCGGGGACGTGAGTTATAACGGCTGGATTTCTCTGGTTTTGTACGAATGAAATGCCAGACTAACTATATCTGAAGGTTTTTTAAATGCTAATTTCTAACTATAAAGTCCCTGAAACCTGTGTTTTTTTCAGTGAATTTCTAAGGTTTTTTAAATGCTAATTTCTATCTATAACATCCCTGAAACCTGAGGTCTTTTCAGTGAATTTCTAAGGTTTTTTAAATGCTAATTTCTAACTACACCTAGATAGGTAAGACATGTGCAGAAAGAGAAAGAAAGACGCAATAAGAAACAAGAGAAGTGCAGAAAGAAGCAAGAAAAGTGCAGAAAGAGGCAAGAAAAGTGCAGAAAGAAGCAAGAGAGGTGCAAAAAGAGGATGAAAGATGCAGAAAGAAGCAGGTGAAGTGATGAAAGAGGCAAGAGAGGTGCAGAAAGAAGCAAGAGAAGTGTGGAAAGAAGCAAGAGAGGCGCAGAAAGTAGCAAGAGAGTTACAAAAAGAAGAGAGTGAGGTGCAGAAAGACGAAGAAAGGCGCAGAAAGAGGCAAGAGAGGTACAGAAAGAGGCAAAAGAGGTGCGGAAAGAGACAAGAGAGCTGCAGAAAGAGGCAAAAGAGGTGCAGAAAGAGGCACGAGAGGTGCAGAAAGAAGAGAGTGAGCTGCAGAAAGAGTTAAGAGAGGTATATATATGTATATTTTCAATCTCCACTCACTCTTACAAGGAAGGAATCAGCACTCAGGTTGTAGTTTGGAAGTATTTAATCTGCAAAGGACGCGATCCACGCGTTTCGGCTCGTCCGAACCTTGATCACGATACAAGACGTCATTATAGCTTCGTTATTTAAATGTACAAATGTCTCCAGTTGCCAATATTAACAAAGGACTACATATTACATTAAACCAAAAAGCTGTTGGCCTGGTCATGGTGCAAAAATTCAGGAATTCATACAATAAAGAAAAGAAAACAAGTGTTAATATGCACACAATGTCATTGCAGCATATCTTGCCCCGTGACCGCCGTACCTGTATGTTCGTCAACGTGACTTGTTCATAATAAACATACTTACGATTGCAAACATCAGCATAAACAATGGACTACACATTACTTTAAAGCGAAGTGCTATCGGCCATATTGATCTGGACACGTTGCGTATTATAGTGGTTCTTACACGAAAGAAAAGAAAAAAAGGGGTGTTAATATACACACACTAACCCTAAATAAAATTCTAGCGCTTATAGATCCATTCCACTCACAGCTCATTTGAGATGTCATGAGTGATGTCATGAGTGATGTCACTGACCATGTCATGAATGATGAAATGTCTGAGGTCATAAGCAGTGCATTGCGGGGGCATAAGTTATAGTTAGCTCAGGTAACTATAACTGCTGAATTTTACTGGTTTTGTACGAGTGAAATCTGAGTCTAACTATAACGTCCCTGTAATCTTTGTTTTTTTCAACAAATTTCTAGGTTTTTTTAACGTTAAGTAAGATGCCTATCACAATGGATGGTGGGGCGTTGGAAGCAGGGCCTGGCCTAGCTTTGTGCTGCCCCCACCCAAGCTTGCTGCTCCTGCCTCCCCTCCTCCTTGCCATCCATTGTCCAAGTCCATGACCCTGCTCCCTCATTACAGCCCTGTGTGGATGTTGTTCTGCCACTGGCCTTCCCGCCTTCTCTGAACAGTTAGCCTGCTGCCCCATCCACTTCCTCCCTATCCTCTGTTGTCTGAATCCATGCACTAGCCTCCTCCCTCCTGCCATGCATGGTCTGATGTGCTGCCACTGCCCTCCATTTAGCATGATGTCCCAGTCCACTCCTCCTGCCCGCCATTGCCCAATTCTATGCCCCATCATTGCCCTCATGCTTAGCCTCTGTCCTTAGCTTGCTGCCCCTACTCTCCTTCCCCCTGCCCTCCGATGTCTGTGTGCATGCCCCTGATCCATCCTTTATGCCCACCATGTTCCATGGACCTGCCCCTCCTAGCTACTCTGAGTATTCTGTTGCGTGCCACTCCCCTCCCACCTGCCTAGCATTGTCAGATGACTGTAACCTCTCCCTGCCACCTCCACTCTGCCTGTCCTCATTCCATGCTCTATCCCCTTCCTCCTGTCGTCCATGGTCCATTTTACTGCCACACCCCTCTGCCCTCCCTGGTCTGTTGTGCTGCAACTGCTCTTCCTGCCTGCCCCGCATGGTCTGTTGTGAGGCCCCTTCCCCTGAACTCTCTTGTCTGTGCCCAGCTCCTACCCCTCCCTTCTATCCTCCATGGTCCTCTGTGCATGCCCCTGCCCCCTCCTTCTTGCCCATCATGGCCATTGTGCTGTCACTAACCCTCTCGCTTGCCATGCATGGTCTTCTGTGCTGTCGCAGTCTGTCCCACCTTCCCTGTTTGGTCAGCTAGCTGCCCCTGACCCCCTCCTACTTTCCCTCCATGGTCTGTGTGTATGGCATTATAGTCTCACTGTTGCCCTCCATGGTGTGTTGTGCTTCTAGTGCCCATCCTGCCTGACCTCCATGGTCAGCTTCCTGCTCCTGCCCCATTGCCCCCTGCCTTCCGTTTTCCATGTGCAGACTCCTATTCCCTCCCTCTTGGCTTGTCTGTTCCACTGTCATGCCCCTGATCCCTCCCTCCTGCCCTTTATGGTCCATTATGCTGAAGCTTTCCCTCCTGTCTGTCCAGTATGGTCAGCTTGCTGCCATTGCCTCTTTTCCCTCTGTTCTCTGTTGTCCATGTGCATGGTCCTGTCCCCTCCCTATTGCTTTCCATGGTTTGTTGTGCTGCACTGCCGTCCTGCATGCCCTGTGTGGTGTATTGTGCTGCTGCAAACCCTGATGCCTGCCCTGTAAGGTCAGTTTGGTGCACCTGTCCATGTCCCTCCTGTCCTCTGTTATCCGAGTCCATGTCCCTACCCCAATTCCTCCTGCCTTCCATGATCCAATGTACCATACTTGCTAACATTTTGAACTTGGGAAGAGGGAGATTTTGAAAAACAAACTAGGGAATTGATTTTCCACATTGACTTACATTGAAAAAGAGGAGATTGAAGACAAGAGACAGATAAAATAAAGCCTTTTTAGGCTTAAAAACCTTGGGCGTTACCTGCCTGAATCAGCTCTGTTGGCATGTATGGTTGTACTACCACTGCCTCTTCCTTCTGCCCTCAATGAACCATTATATTGCCACAGCCTCTCTTGCCTGTCCTGGTTTGTTGCCCGTGCCCCCCTTTCCACTGCCCTCCATGTTGTGCTGCCACTGCCCTTCCTGCCTGCCCAGTGTGGTCAAATTGTTGCCTCTGCACACTCCTACATGCCTTCAATTTTCCAAGTCCGTGCCCCTGACCTCTGCTTCCCAACAGTATCCTAATGAACAACTAGATTGCCAACATTCAATATTTATTACAAAAGTGTGGCACGCCTGACGTCATCTTGATGGAATCAAAACTGCAATACCTAAAGCATTTCCTTTTGAAATTATAGAAATGAGAGGGTCTTATTTGCATAGAAATTATGGTTAGTGCTCTAAAAAACTAAAATGAGGACATATTTTCTGAGTTCTCAAATAGCGACAAAGCACTTTTAAATAATTTGTTATCTTTATGTTTTTTTATCCAGTTGACCACTTGATTAAATGTTACGCTTAGGGGAGAAGGATGTGGTGTTACTTCCAGAGCTGCAGACTTTGCAACTGGGGAACCAGGTTGGAGTTTCTGCTTCAGCTCGACATTCTGTGATTCTGGTCAAATCACTTAATCTCCCCATGCCTACAACCAAAATGAATTTGTCCTTGTATGATGTAACCAATGCTCATGTAAAGCACTCCAATACCTGACCAGTCTGCACTATATAAAACTGCAAAAAACAAAGAATAAAAAGTGTTTTCCACACTTCTGTCATTGGGCTATATGTGGGCTACATCTGGGTGATATTTGTGTTACATTTGGGCTCTTTTTTCTCTGGTGGCCATCTTGGGAGACTTCAATTCAATTCAATAAACTTTATTCGATCTGATTTAGAAACATAGATCATAAAAGTGTACATAAAAACAGTAAATCCTCTTTCTTATTACAATACAATGAAAATTAATTAAAACCAGTAGGTAAAAACGGGTGTTACAAAGCCCGGGTCAGAGCAACTTCAGGTTAACAGAATAGTAATTTCAATTTAATTTTATTGATATAGATCTCTTACGAGATCAACAATTGTACATAATTCAATTTATAAACATAAAATTCTTGTATAAAATATTTTAAAACTTAATATGCAAATCACACATACTTAAAACAAGAATAAAACGCATTTCAAAAATGTGTACAATTTATAGCACACAAATTCATTTGGTGGATTTTTAAAAAGAGCGATTAGATCAATGGAGGAGGAAAGGTTATGTCTAAAAACTATAGGTTTTAAAAAACGGTTTCGAGCCCCTACTACCTCCTTGTTAGAACATAACCATAATATATGTGCTAGGTCCTGGTTTCCGTGATTGCATTTGTCACATACCCCACTATCGTTATTGAGGTTGTTCCAGTGTCTAGTAAGAATAGTAAAGTTCAATGTTTCGCAAAATCAATCTCAAGTACTTCGTGCAAAATACGCAATAAGGGGTCCAAGTAAGATGCAACACTCCAATACCTGACCAGTCTGCACTATATAAAACTGCAAAAAAACAAAAAATAAAAAGTGTTTTGCACGCTTCTGTCATTGGGCTATATGTGGGCTACATCTGGGTGATATGTGTGCTACATTTGGGCTCTTTTTTCTCTGGTGGCCATCTTGGGAGACTTATTTGTTATGAAGTTGGAAATGCTTTCAGTTTTTTACTTTGATTCCATCAAGGAATCAACGTTATATTCCCTCCCGGGACTTGCGCTCCTCCTCCTCAAATTTATTAGTCATTCCTTCTTTTAAACGTAAGAAGCACGGAGGCTCTAGATTTACTGTTTTGGCCCCACAATTCTGGAACTCTCTCCCTGTGGAGATGAGATTGGTTACGTCCTATGCACAGTTCAGAAAATTGCTTAAGACTCGATTGTTTGCCCAATCATACGACATCTAACCTCAGTTTCCCGCCAGCACCTCTCTGCCCTATCAGCGCCATGAAACCGTTTGGTGTACGTGCGCTATATAAAAGTTTTTAACATAACATTTTAACATAACAAGAAGGCATTCAGATGTGTCACACATTTGCCATAAATTCAGAATGTTAGCACTCTAGTTGCTCATTAGATCACTGTAGTAAAGCTACTGCTCACCAGGGAGTTAACTGGAAGTCTGCTGCTGGTATTGAAAGTGCATGTTTCAGTCTGCATGCCCTAATTTTTCTTTCTGCAGCACTAATTATAATTTCTATGGCAAAATGAACCCCCTCATTTTGTTCCTTTTTAAATTAAATATTTTAAGTGTTGCCAGTTTATTCCAATCAAGATGGCTTCAGGTGTGCCATACTTTTGTCATAAGTAAGACTGTTAGCGCTCTAGTTGTTCTTTAGAACACTCTGGGAAGCTGCAGTAGAACACAAAGGAATCAACTGACAGTCTCTGCCCTTGTTGGATGTACATGTTTTACTGAGAATGTCAGACTTCATTCTCAAATGACTGAGAAAGATAATGTGAATTTACAGAAAATATGCTCTCATTTTAGCTTCTAGAGCACCTTTCAAACCTATATGGGAAAAGCATGAGAAAATAGTTTTCTCTCAAACATGATTCATTATATCCCAGCAGAAGGCTTTTCACAGGGTAAAATCACCTTAGAACACACCACAATTCCTAAAATTAGTATGGTACCATCAACAAATGATTTATAATGTAACTAAAGTCTGTTATCACTTTCTTGGATCCTAGGGATGTCAAGAGCTATAGGCCTATCTCCTGCCTCCCTCTGGCGGCCAAGGTTCTGGAGAAAGCCATTAATCAGGAATTAAATAACTTTCTTATCTCTAACAATACTCTGGACATATCACAGCATGGGTTCCATGCAAACCATTCTACAGAGTCCGCACTGGTTGTGGCTATGGAAGAACTACGCATGCAAATTGATAGTGGTGGAAGAGCGATCCTGATCCTACTTGACCTGTCAGCCGCTTTTGATACGGTGAGCCATCTAATTCTCACGCAACGGCTGAAGGCAAGTGGGATCAAGGATAAGGCGCTGGCTCTTCTCTCTTCTTTCCTGGCAAATAGAGAACATCAGGTTTGCTGGGACAATCTTAAATTGGATACTTTTCATCTCCCGTGCTGAGTCCCACATGGGTCAGCGCTTTCACCCACCCTTTTCAATGTTTATGTGACGCCATTGGCCAATCTAGTTAGAGACTTTGGTTTTTCTGTTGTGTCCTATGCCGACGACACACAAATCATAGTTTCAATTTCCTCTGTCAGTGAGGTGCCGTTGGCAAGGTTTCATAGTTGTCTTGGTTGCATCATACAATGGATGCATACCAACTATTTGAAACTAAACACACAGAAGACCGAAGTCATGGAGTTTGGAAATGGCCCTCCGATTTGGAATACAGCCTGGTGGCCAATGGAGGCAGGAGAGTGTCTGTCAACAGAGGACAAGATGAGAAATCTGGGTGTGCTTTGGGACACACAGCTTAATTTCTCCGCTCAGATCAACCAAGTCACCTCGGCATGTTATTTTACATTAAAAATCCAATGGAAGATTCTACCATTTCTCCCAATGGAGCTGAGGAAAACTGTTGTGGTTGCTCTTGTACTATCTCGCATCGACTATTGCAATGCCCTCTATCTAGGGATTGATAAGCGACAACTGACTAAGCTGCAATCCCTTCAGAATGCTGCTGCCCGGACATTACTTAACATCCCTAAATTCAATCATATTTCTGAGGCCATTAGGAGCCTTCACTGCCTGGTCCACAAAACTCTGTTTGGTAAGGGTCCTATGGCGTACCGCAAGTTCTTCCAATGGTACTGTCCAGGACGCTCATTAAGATCTGCTAATCAATCCTTGGTTAAAACTCCGAAATGGAGGAAAGCCAGATGGGGTGGCAGATGCATCTCATATTTGGCCCCTAAACTTTGGAACAAGTTGCCGTTGGATATTAGATCTCAACCTACGCTTTCCAAATTCCGTAGCCTTGTAAAAACTTGGCTTTTTCCAGTTTAGTAGAGGAGCTTGTACTTATGGACTCCCCTGTTCTCCTATGTTTCTCCAGCGCCAAGACGCCTTGGCAATCGAGCGCTATATAAAACCCTCACTCACTCACTCACTCACTCACTCACTCACTTTATACGTTCTCCTTTTGGTGACCCTCAAAACCTTCCATTCACTACAATGCATTTTAATGGGGTGCTATCATGTATATTGGTCCCAAGATCGCTGCCAACACTTCTTGGATGAAGTGCTGACAGCCAATCAGATCTCACGATGAAATGTGTGGTTAGGCTCCGCCCAGATATCAATATTTCTTTTTCCTTTAATATTTCAAAAACTACTGAACGAATTTACACCATTTAAAGCAAAGAGTGCACTCTGGACCAAGAGCTACATTTCTGCCAAATTTGGGGTAATTCCGTTCAACAGTTCGGGCTGTAGCTGTGACAAAAGTTTCCTATGTAAATTAACATGGAGAAAACACGTTTTGGGACCACCCTTTTTCCCCGGGCCCCGCATGACGAATCACCCCAAAACTTTCAAGACAGGAGCTGACCGGAGCGGGCCATTAGTTTTGAAAATTTCACGAAGATTCGTCAAATGGCACCAAAGATATTGGCAAAAGAAAAAACGCTTTTTGAATAGAAACAAGGTCCTAACTTTAACTACCTACTGGCGACCGCCAGTAGGTAATATATATATATATTATCAAGGTGATCAAGGGCACTGCGTTGCCCGAAACGTGTCAAGCGGAGGAGTGTGAGGAATAAATCTTGCCATCCTACCTTTGGTGTCCGTTACTCTCTGTTCGCCGCACGGAAGTCTGAGAGTCTTTTGGTTCTGATATATATATATATATATATATATACACATATATATAGTATTGCGTTTTTTAGAATGTACATTTTTATTAGAAAACTGTTGATTTCATTTTTTCATTTTATGGATTATATTAATGGATGTATATATTAATTTTAGTTTTTTTAAAAGCTATTTTAAAGTTAAAGAATGCACATATGTTATAGGTTTTACATTTATCTTTACAGTTCCTTTTGAGGGTGCCACACACAGTTGAATTGACTTACACTCAATGGTTAATTCATGCAGCACCCCTGTCAGAGAAACTGAAAACAAACAGGTGACTCTAACTCGCCCCTATGACGAGTTAAGCTCATCCAAATTCAGATTGTTATGAGTTATTCAACCCTGCCAGAGAAACTCTCATTCACAGGGATTATTTGTCAGTGTGTGAACCTCACCTTGGACCCTAGAAATAGTAAACACCCACATGTGTTGGTATTTTATATCAATATGTGACTAACATCTAATGTCACTAGTGGCCAAAGTATACTTTCTATAGCAGCATGTGCTGCGGGCTGCAGCACACGCCCCAAAAGAAAATAAACACTCTAAAAATATACCTGCACCATGTGGCAGGCACCATGCATTGCCTGAAACATGGTGCAGGGATGGTCCCAGCCCTCATAGCAGAGGGCTAGGTTAGAAGGGGGCCCTGCTAGGGGCCCCCAAAGTCACTTTCCTCCTGCCTTTTCATGGCGAGTGAACTGCCATGAAAGGGCAGGCGGAAAGGGACATTGTAATCCCATCGGCAGTGCCTGAGCAGGCACGCCCCTTATTGTAGGAATTACTGACCCTCCGATGCACCGACGGGTTCCTTGAGCCCGTCGGAAGCACGGCGGACGGTCCATCAGCCCGATGACTCCGCCCGCCGCATCCTAATGCGGCAGGTGGACCGCAGGGTCAGATGTCGGTGGGTCCGACACTGGCGAGCCGTGGGTGTCGGACCCACTAACATCGTAATGAGCCCCTTTGTTCCTCTGTGTCAGTGTAATAATATGCTGAGAATTGTGCAAGTGTCATTTAGTCAAATCTAAAATTACTTTACAGCTGGGCACTATTAGGGCATCCTCCAACATATTCTGGCTTTCTCATTGACCTAAATCTCTTTTTCCAGACCTTATTTGAAATTGGGAGTACTCCTGTGTTTTTTATGGCAGCTCCATTGTCATAAACAATAGCAATGGAGGGGACACCATATTTAGGTCAGCATCTCCAATGTCATTCCCAGTAGCTGTTTTATGCCTAGGACTGCTATATCACACCAATGGTCCCGGACACCAGTGGTCCCGGACATGATAAAACTGCTAGCACATTAAAGGCATTGCTTTTTTGTTTTTCAAACACATGTTCCCCCTTTGGGAGTTTGTATTTAAAAATCTAAAATAACTCCTACGCAATCATGTGGTGGGTCAGTTGTGAATCTTTTTCTCTGACATGCTTCCTTCATGTTTGCGTACATATTTTCACAATAAATCTCAAGCATACAGGTAGTGAACTCTAGACTGGGTGGACGACTGCTGTTGGTGACCTTCCTACCAAACTATAGGTGAGGCCCTATGAAGTCAAATGGTACAAAGGTTCTCCCTGATTTGCTTTGATATTGTATCCATATCAGAACTACTTGCTTTTTGGCTTAGGCATTCAAGGTATAATTTCTTTTACATTTTGAAATAAAAACGAAAAAGGTTCCAAAAGTTTCATTTCATGAAAGTGTTGCAGGGCTTCTGCTCTTAGAACAGGACTATGCTTGGAACCATAGAACATTAGTATTGTAGGGAATGAGTCACCATACCACCTCAGTATCTTTGAGTCCGAATCCAACTAGCTATAGTGCCTCACTTTCCCCTCTTAACCTTATCAGAGAAACAAGTGAATTGGCATCCCAGAACACTCTCTACCCTCTCAGGGATCAAGGCCTACAACCTACAACCTTAAGAAAGTGGGCAAGATGGCCATACTAGAGGAATTAAAAATCTAATGAACTAATTCTCCGGAATGCAGGGGAAGGTTAGTGTTTAACAATGGCGGTATTGCACTAAAAATCCTAGGCACCTGCAATTTGAGAGGATCTCGTTGGCAGATGTAAGAACTACTTCTTGCTAAAACAATAATGCTTTGAGTCTGCTTAGCTTATTGAAATCTGCATTCAAATTTGGAATGGAAAGCTACAATGAGCTATATACAATGCCATGTGGAGGAGGAAACAAGACATTGTTGCAACAAGTGACTAACAGGGAAACAGACAAAGTATATGGGACTCCAGCCCGCATTCCGCAACAGGCTTGATCACTGAGACTGCATGAGATAACTCCCATTAGAGAGTACCGTAATGAAAGGGAGGATTGCGGGAACCGGGATTCCTTTTAAATAGAAAGCTAAATTAGGGGCTGAAGTGTTCATTGCGCCGTGAATTTTAACATGTTTACAAACAAGCGAATGTCTGACAGTAGAGTCACGTTCTTCACCAGTGATAAAATCTTCCTTATCACTTCATTCACAACGATAGGCAAAGGGGAGTGACCATACATCATGTATGTAACTACTACCTAGGGGTTCATATCTACCTACAGGAAAATGTTTCATGCAAGCTATGAATTAAAATGTCAATATAGGCAGTGAAATACCTACATGTATTAACCACACTACAGAAGGCGTTTCAGCTATGGTGAATGTGAGCTGTTCTAATTTCGCGAAATGCAGCATTGTATAGGTCACGTCTTTCATGGCCATTAATTGTTGTTTACGTGTTAAATTAAAAGGCACAAACAAATCGCTACAATTCAAATAATGCCAGGGAACGCACCCATTTTTGAGTGTTTGAAGTGTCCAGCCAAACTGCATAACAGAACTAAGTTGACTGTGCCCATGATACAGCATTGACAAGTCACTCTGTACAATGTCAAGAACAGACAATACATTATTATTCAAGTTATGAATATGAGATGACAACATATTAATGCTATTATCAACAACAGCAAGCACATTTTCCAAATTATCTTGGTCAATTTGTCTTAAACATGCAGCAGCTTCCATTTGGGATAATTTTCAAATATCATAAGAGGTAGCACATATAAATCTTTTAGAACGTGGGGATTTGGGACCTAAAAGAAAACCCAATAAATTCAGATTTTTGGACAGGAGAGAAAGATTTTGCTTTACTGCAGACATAACTTTCCCACCGAATAGGTGGTAACAATAATGGAAGGTATTGACTGAGAGTATCGGGGATCAGGTCTACTTGATTTAAATCGAGTTGTGGAATTGAGAAAGCGAGCATGATAACCACTAATGTCTACTGGCCACAATAACCACCCGCCAGGACTCGAAAAAGAAGAATTAAATGTACCATTTTGCACTGGGCTATTTAATTGTTCTTCTGTGTAATTTGTAAAACTATGTCAATTATCAAAGCGGGCAACAGAGGGAATGGTTGGTGCATTAATTTCTGTAATTTTAGCCAATTCTAGACAAGTAGTCTGCTGGATTGTTTCATTCAGAAAATTCATTTGTGCGCGAATTAGACAGGCTCGAAAAAAGGTTTACATGCCTTGAACCTGCCAGGATTTAGTATCCCAGATTGAGTTCAAATCAATGGTATTCTTCCAATAATCATAACCTTTAAGGGCCAACTGATTGACAAACATTGTAGTATATATAAGCTTAGTTTGAGTAAGTATATATTCCCTTGTGGGTGTTGGGGTTAATTTAACATTTTAATGACGTTAGGTCTGAACTGTCATATCCTGTAAAATAGGTATATTTATCCCTTTGTTATTTAGAACTCTCTGGAGGGGTAGCTAGACAATGTTCCCATTGAGTATAATTAAATTGAGGATGCTGTCTATCTGTTCTATGTAGAAAATGGTGTCCATAATGGTGATAGAAGAACATCTCAGTGTAATTGGCAGAGTTAAGGTATAAATCTTCAGATTCAAACACAGTATAATACTCCAATTCAGAAAGCATAGAATTCACAGTGTCAACATCCCAATCATCCGAATGTAACCCTGTTACTTTTATATCACCCACAGAAACCTTGAACACATATGGTATCTGAAGAAGTTCCGTCAGACCGAATATGTCGGAAGGAACTGTATACCAAACAATTCTGTCAGTTACTGGAATGGCTGAAATGTTGACGAGGGACAAGTCTCTTTTCAGTTTATGTGATGAAGAATGGGGGGCCAACACCCCGTCAACCAGTTCTGTAGCAGAACGTTCCAAGAGGTAATGGCCGTTGAGCAATAAGAAAAAGGCAGTCACAAATCCAATCCACATGAACAAAAAACCAAGGAAAGTATGATCCAGACATATATCCACGCCTTCGCTCGAAATAGTGTTTCTAACTTGCTTATTTGTGACTTCCACAACTTGGATCTTCTTTCTCGAGAGGGGATAGGTCTGGGACTCCCGCGGTTCTAACCATGGAACAGGTAGAACCTGTGTCAATGATAAAAGACACTTGGTGACCATTTTCCTTGCCTTCTAGAAATGGTCCACCCTGGTCTACCTCTAAGGCTGTGCCAAGCATGCAATCTACCTCCCCCACCAGCCACCGTCATTGTGCTAAATGTGATTCAAAATCCTCATTGAGTCTCAAATGTATTTCTTTTTCCTCTGGGCATTCGATCAAAATTCATCTTTTTGTATTGTCCATGTTCTGTTGAGCCGTAGGGGCTTGCGAGAATGACATTCTTGGAATCTGTGTCTACATGGGCACTTTCATTTGCTGGACAGGAGTATTTTGCATTTGTACCTGATTTCCTTCCTGCATTTGATTAGCAGCATTCATTCTATTTGGATTAAGCCTACACTTGCGTTTCCAATGCTTAATTTTTTACAAAGATGACATGCAGTCATTTTCTACAGCGTTACAATATCTACACCTGTACCTGGATCAATTGTAACTCCTCAACCTCTTCCCTGAGCACCAACCATACCTCCTTGTGCACTTGGCGACCGACGCCCTGCTTGTCATTTTGGATACCGACATTCTGCATTGTATCAACATTTGTTGCAAAAGACTGATTCTGAAAACCTTTCTGTACAAACTTTGTTTGTACCAGTATGAATTTCTCTTCATTTTTTCTATTTCATCTCCTGTTCATCACTACAATACTTTGCATATTTCAAGTTCTCATCTAATACCTTAGGGCCATATGTATCAAAAAAGAGGTTTGCGATTCTCAAATTGCGATTTTTTGCGAATCGCAATTAGAGAATCGCAAAATGCAATGTATGTAGGATTTGCTAAAAATTTTGCGAATCCTACATATTCCTTATTTGCGAATTGCAAATTGAGATCCGCAAATAAGGAATACCTTCCCATTCATTCCTATGGGCTAGGAGGCCCATAGGAATGAATGGGAAGACATTCTCAATTTGCGATTACCAATTAGAGAATCGCAAATTGAGAATGCAATTTCAGGGTTGCAAGGGAGCCAAAAGGACACCCTGTTGCACCCCTGAAATATGCATGTGTGCACATTTTGCGCACATACATGCCCTAAGGGCATGTATGTGCGACATATGGCACTTTTAAAAATCAAAAAGTGCTTTTTTAAAGAAAATCGCAAATTACCACCAACTTGAAGTTGGTGGTAATTTGCAATTCCTTAAGGCCAAATAGAAAATTTCTGGTGCTTCCAGAATTCCATTTAAGGAATTGCAATTTGCAATTCCTTAATTGTATTCGCAAAATAGAAAATCACAAATTTTGCGATTCTCTATTTTGCGATGGCCTTTTGGGATGATACATCCTAAAAGGCTTTTTTCCCATTCGCAAATGGGAAAAAGGCTTGATACATATGGCCCTAAGTCTGCCAACAAACCACATTCTGCTATATGTGCTAACTAATCTCCAGTCTTAAACCAATCACAAACTGTGAAATAAAGAAACCCATATCAGTAGGTTCAAGATGCATCTTCCTTTATTAGTATTTCTTTTATTAACGTACCCTTGAAAATTAATGCAACATTTTTTAAAGAGCTGGAATCAATGTTAAGAGAATTTGTCTGGAGTAAAAAGGCCTCCAGGGTTAAGCAGTCAAAATTCCAGTGAGACATTAAGCAGGGTGGACTAGCATTACCTAGAATGCAAATTTATTACGAAGCAGCGATTTTAGATCTTGCAGCGCGCTTACTGGAACCAAAGGGATTTATAGATAATTTTTTCTTTGATAAAATGGTACAGGAATCAGGCTCGCAGATACCAACATTCTTAAAAATAGCTAAACTGCCGAAAAGAACTAGATATAAGACGCTTCAGGATTTTGCTTTTAGATTGAAATCTTTTTTTTAAAAAGCTGGCTCCTCCGGTTTCCACTATTCAAAGTTGATGGAATGCAAAGTTTGGGTCTCCAAATTCTTTCTAGTCGTCTGAAAAACTGGAAAGATTGTGGAGGAGTTGGGACATTTTTTAACGAATAAAAAAATAATTACCTGGCAAGCGGTGCAAAGTAGATATGGCGATCATAAGAAGCTGTTTTTTTTTTGAGTATCTACAGATTACAAACTTTATAAAAAAAATATAATCTTACATCCAGTGGCGCCCCAACAAGCCAGGTATGCGCCCTTTTTCGAGCCAAATTAAAGGGGGTAGGTAACTGGTATTCGCAGCTGACAAAATTCAATGTGTCCCCCGTGGTCGAGAAATTTTTAGGAAGAGTAGCACGTGAAACTAATTGTACGTTGTCTAGTCAGGAGTGGCAGTTAATATCTCAGTTGGGCAGTAAGGCATTAAGAGCTGCCAATTTTAAAAGGATGGCCTTCCTGTCCCGTTGGTTGGCATATTACACCCCCCAATCCCTTAGTAAAAGATATCCGGAATTAGAAAATAAATGTTTCCGTTGCCAGTCCGAGGGGGGAGGGGACTGGCTCCATACTTTTTTCACGTGTACAAAATTAGAGCTTTTCTGGGTGAAGATCTTCTCGGCTATAAGCCAGGCAATCCAAAAGAGGGTAGACCCTGAAGATGTGGTAGCCCTCTTTGGCAATTCTAGAGGAAGGGGAGACTTGACAAAATCAGAGGCGACTTTTATTGCGATCAGTTCTTTGGTTGCCCGCTCCTTAATCCTCCAGAGTTGGAGGTCGGAGGATGTCCCCTCCTACTTGAAGTGGATAAATAAAATGAAACGTACTATGGGATTTGAAGAAGCATATGCTATGAGGGTAGGAGCTACAAGAAAATTTGAGGCTGTTTGGAAGTATTTTAAGAATTTAGAAACAATGGCGTGATTAGAAATTTTATAGATCTTGCACTATACTATTTTGACGGTTCAGCACGATGCACTTTTTTTGTGCCGAAAAAGCACATTTAAAAAGCACTATAGCACTTTGGCACTTTTTTGCACTTTTTCTAATAGTGTAGGGGGATCCCCCCGGAGTACTGAAGCACTAAGCACTTTAGTATTTTAATAGCAAAACTTATATAGTTGTAAGTAGTTTAAGATCCGGCTTGTTCACTGACATTACATGTTGATTTTTAATTTGTTTTGACATTCTGATCCTTGTTGGTTTATAGCTAATTTAAAGTTGGCTCACTAAATGTATAATGTCTAGTTCAATATCCAGATGATGATAATTGTTTGTAAAATGGTCTCTTTTTTGCTTTGCTCAATAACAAATATTAAAAAAAAAAAAGATGCTTCTGAGCTGTATGCTGCTGAAATACCTTGAACAATCTTTCATAATAATCATGCACTGATTGCTTTACTTCCTGCTAAATTCTGCTCAACCTCACATAATCTAAATCTTTGGAGGCACTCTGCCCTTCAAGAAAGTAATCTCCTCATTGTATTTATTCATCACAACAGGTGATGGTGCATTTGTAAGAGATTCTCTCAGTGGCTCTGCATCTGGCCAATGTACAGCAATTTTGCATTCAGCCCACAAATCATTCAGGACAATAATGCCAAAGAAGGTGTTCAAATCAATCCACAGTACCTTTGAAATCTTGGCAACCTTTCAACCTGTGTATATCATTCATTGGACTTCCTCTCAATTTGGGAAAATTGTTTCTTAATGATGCAAGGTCTACTTCAAGGCACATGCACGTATCCTCAAACTGGTATCTCTCTCAATAGAAATGCTGTTCTTTCAGCATCCAGAGGACCCAGGGGTGACTTTCGCTGAGCCTCAGCTGTTTCTGCCTGACTCTTTTTCTTTTTATGTTAATTTTCCCATTTAATTTCACATTTTTCCAATTCACTCCATTACGAACGTTTTTCACTGATTCAACAATGTGCAAATGCATTCCTGAAGAATGCATGGTTTCAACTGATTCATCATCTATCTGCACTCTAAAACTTTTCTACAATGGGGCACTTTTTGAAAGATCAGCCTCATATTTATTTGCCAATTCAGTCAGTTTTTTCATGTACTGTAGCTGCTCTCCTAGGGATTTCTTTGCACAAATAAAGCAGTTATTTTTCTTGATACTGGTTAATGTGATCCAGATCCAAACATCCTCTAATTATTTCCTCTAATTCTATTTTTAATTTCTGGACACTGAATGGTCTCTTTTTCTGCATTCCGACTAACTTCCGAACCTGCTGCACATTCTTGGTGTTAGCTCTGGCAGCTTCCTCAAACTATGAGGGGAAAAATCCCATCCTCAAACAAGTGTGCCTCACACTTTGTTGTTTGTTTTATAAAGACTACTCTCCATCCTTCTCCTAATGATTGAATAGTCTGGAGGGGTGTCCAGATCACAATCTGTGAATTCTGTGAAGGTGGGATAAAGCTTGTCACTGGTGCTCCTCCTACAGATCCTCGAGCTGTTGCATTTGGGATAATATTAATCATGGCATTTGGGATGCACATTCCTACTTGCTGTGCTGTGATCACCCTAGTAACAGGTGCTGGTGCAGTTACCATGGAAGTAGTAACACCTGTAGGCATTACCGTCTGAACAGTCCCTACTTGAGCTGGTACGTTATTTGTTATGACTTGTTGGATAACAGCCTGTCCCATAACAGGTTGTGTCATTGCAAGTTGTGCTACAGCAGGCTGGGTCATTGGCGTATCAACTTGATATACATTTGTATCAACTGGGGCTGTAGCCACTGTCACATCACGAGTTGTAGATCTTTCAGTTTTAGTCACAGGACCCACATAAGGAGGTGAACGTGTAGCCAATAATTTGTCCAAAATGTCTTCTCCTGAATCAGTATCAGTATCAGATTTTATTTCCTCTTTTGTCTCTTTTTCCCCTTTGACTTTAGTCTTTTTGGGTTTCTCAGGTTTGTCATGTTTCTCATTTGCAATAACCAGATAATCTGGTTCCTTCTACTACTGCCTTTCTCCATCTATGCCGTCTTTCATCCCATTCAGGGTCTGCAAAAGTTTTCACAGCTCACTTAGTTCGTCTCTGATATTTCTCCCTCTCTCTACCTTGAGCCGTTTTCTCCCAGAAACATAAAGCTTCAAATTGTGTAGGTTTAGGAGGTGGCTTAATTTCCAAAAGTATTTCTCTCAATCTATCATTAGTTCTAAATTCGAATGTTCCCCATCTTGGAAAACCTAATGCACCCTCTTTCTTAGTGATCTTGGACCATTGACCAAGCCATACACATGTGTGTAACCCTTCGTCAAACATCATGTGGTAAGCAGGCGTACCCTTAGGAGGTGCCTCATCACCTTTCCGAACAGCAATAGTCACATCACCTCTTATCATACCTTTATTTGCTTTGAAAAACTTCATATTTTAGAATGTTTTTGGAGTGTTTTTGTGCAAATGGGCCCAGACTCCATCAGTTGGTAGCTATAGAGGATGGTTGTGCACTTGCAGAGAGGGAAATTTAGAATTGGATCTAGAACATCCTAGACCCCAACCCCAGTGCCCCTAGTCTATATCCCAAGATCGAGGACTGGAGAACGAACGGAGTTCCGGTGGCATGTGGCACAAACGGAGGCGAAGGAGTGAGTATCAATAGGGTTGTGTGCGTATGAGGATTATGAAGATTATGTTTCGATTGCGGTGGAAATTGCTTGTGTGATGTCTGGCGGAGCTGTTGTGAGAGTCGCGTGAAGGTGGTGATAAGTTTTTGTTGAAATTGTTATCGGGTCCGACCTGGCCTAAGATCCCGGGATATATAGTAAGGTGCAGAAGACACTGTGTTGTATTTGTCTGCTGAGTTTTGTGGGGGTTTGTTGTGAGATGTCGTCGATGGCCCAACTGAGATAGGGAACTTTGTGTGAATGCGACATTTGTGAATAGTGTGGTAGACATTTTCCGCAGAAGGAAAACTATACTGATTCAGGTGATTCCCCGCTGGCCGAGGTTTCATTTGCGAATGTGTGTGCTCTTTGAATGATTGGATTCTATTGATTCTTTTAGAGAAGCAGACGATTGTTGTTTAAGAGAACGCATGTGTGTTTGCAGAAAATTCTGAAGGAGAGTGAGCTGCTGCGAGGAGTGAGAGTGACATCAGAGTGTGCTGCCCTGGAATAGGTCGGTTGGTGTAAAGCCGCGCTGTGATTGGTTGGATTATTACAATGTTGTTGGAATTCAGAAAATCTTGAATTTGGAGTTGAATTGAACCTTTCTAAACAAACAGGAAAAATTAGATGCTTTAGAGCAATCAGAGATATGATTCAAGAGTATGTGGATGTCCCTATCAGGATGGGCGAAGAGGCGCCACCTGAGGACACACCAGCTCATTATATGGTGATAAAAGTATGACTTCACACTATTATTTGGCTCAAAAATTGCACAAGATCACTGAAAAAGAAGGTGCATTAACATTTCCACACTATGGCGCATTCAATTTGAGAATCCTTAATCATTTGAGGGGAATGTTGTTTGCGATGAAGCCATTGCCTAGACCCACACAGTTTGAAGTGCTTAGTGCATGGGAATGGGCACTACATGTAAAAATGAGAGACCAATACAAATGGAAAATGTCAAAAACGATGCATACATATGCAGATGCGAGATGGGATGAACAGTAGAAGAGATGGAGAGTAGATATGATTAAGGGAACATGGTTGTACTCTGCATGAGTGACTGGAGGAGATGATATGGGAAAGAGAGGAAGAGAAACGGAAAAGACATAAAGGAAGACAACGATAGGGATGCTAGTGATAGCTTGTTAGATGGATTGCTGGCAGAACGTCCATCTCCGTATAGTCAGTCATACCCCGGGAGTCCAAATATCAATAGTAACACTGCAAATGCTTTGGCCCGATGGCTTCTGATCCTGGTGTTGTGCGGGGTTATATATCGACAGGGAATATACAGACTGTAGCGAGAGGAGACCTGAGAATGTATGCTCCTGAAGCGTCAGGACACTGCAACCCTAGTTCTGTCTCAAACATTCCGGATGCCCTTACGGTACCTGTCACTGGCCCTATTGTCCCCATCCATGATCTTAATTCAGCTGGTAATGAGACTCAGACAACCTCTATAGCTATAGAAGGAGGGGCATCACTGGAGAGAACAGAGATTCATAAGAGAAGTTTTGTTCCATTGACTCTGATGAATGCAAGTACCCCTTGTGCAGCGACTGCAGATTCGTCTGTAGTCCAGACTGGGTTGGGACCAGTGAGGTTTTTCCCTGGATTGGCAGGTCTGGATTCGCCTGAATGGGAAACACTTCCTAGAGAGCGTAACAATAGCCTCGGGAAACTGCTAACATCCAGAAGACACCTGAGAGTCACCACATATTTGATGTCTTAGACTTAGAGACGTGGTTGAAAGAGAGTAGCAATACTAATGAGAGTCAAGGCACTGAAACGAATCAAGGAACTATAAAGTCAGCTGTAAAGGTAGATTTGATTGATGTGGTCAAATTGAAAACAGAGTTGGATGAAATGATAGGTGGGAGTTTGGATTTAAATCAAATTGACACTTATCAATCGAGAGAACTGCTGTTTGTGGCCAAAGATGTCACCAGGAGGGGGAGACAAGCTCAGGAAAAATTATACGAATTGTCTCAGAAATATGATGTTGATCTTGGAGTAACAAAGTCTTTTCAGAAGAGCCATAGGTTTGCTTTCAGTGACCGGGATATTGAAAATTTGAGAATTCTCGGACTAAAGACTCAAATCCAAGAGTTAATTGCAGGCATTCAAATTTGGAGTATGTTAGATAAGTGGGAAGACAAATGGACTAGGAGGAAGGGTTCTAAGAGAACAGCTAGAGAACCACCTCCTTTGGGGGAAAGAGTTACATGAATTGGAGCCTATCCACTACGAGAAGTGCTGGGGGTGGGGGGTTATGTACATGTATCTTGGAGTAGAAGTTATCTTGCTTCATTCACAAATGACTTCCCGAGGTTGAGAGAGAAGCCTGTAGAATGGTGCAAACAGGTTATAAGCTTTCTGAAAAATATCAAAGGTGTTGTGGGTTGACGTTAATACGTTGTTTCAAATTGTGGTCCTTAGTGATTTGTGGTCTGCATGCAAAATAGCCATGGAATAGCCTGAAGGTAAGCCAGAGAAAGACACAGTGACACATGGTCCGTCACAGTTGGTAATGAAGAAATACGATCAGGTGATTACATGGTTGAAGGCTAAAGTGGCTCCACAGGATATTGATTGGGTTAAGATTGATAGAACGACTCAAGAACCCAAGAAGACAATTCAAGCATATTATGAAAGGTTGTTACAGGCTTTCAAACAGTACAGTGGAATGAACTCGCTTGAGCCCAAGGATATGGGACAGTTTGTGTCTAGATTTGTAACAAGGTTGAGATCTGAGATCAGCATTTAATTTGTTGGCAGAACGAATCTGTCAAAAACATTTTACGTTATGCAAAGTATTGCAGTGATGAGGTTGAAGTGAGACATAAAAGGATGAAGGAGAAGCTGATATTGGTGCAAATGAAGGCTGCTCAGAGAGGGGGCCAGGTTCAGCCCGATGTAGTGAATGTCACTGCCATGTCAGGGACATGTCAGACAGGAGATCAGGTGCAACATGGTGGAGGAATACAGGGACAAGGAAGAGGCAGAGGTGTTCCAATAGAGCCAAACACTGAAGTTGATGTTGCTACTCTAAAGAAAACCAGCCCCTGTCACTACTGTAATAGGGTGGGGCATTGGAAGTGTGACCCTCATCTTAATCCTGAAAATCAAGATCAGAATGGGGGAATTAATCAGGCACAGGGTAACGTAGTACAACCTCAGAACGTACCTAGACCAAGATCGCAAAACATAGGAGGATCTCAAAGTCCTGTGATGCAAGTGCCACAGCCTCCGATGCCACAGCAAACTGTAGAGAATATACCCCATAATAACGCTTCATTCCAACAATTCCCTATATTCTGTGCTTTAAATGACTGCAGCACAGACCAATTCCTTTGACGGTGCCTGAGGGGGGAGGAAGACTGTACACTTGGCACAGTCTTAGAGGTAGACCAGAGTGGACCATATGTTGATGCTGATGTCAATGGCCACAATGTCATCTTTTTGATCAACACTGGTAATACCCACTCTACTGTGAGAACAACAGAGGTTCCAAACCTACCCCCCTCGGGAAAAACAATCCAAGTTGTAGGAGTTGCAAATAAGAGGCTGTCAAATTCTCTTACATATGAAGAACTGTTTGTGAAGATAGGGACATTTGAGGATAATCATCAGTTTGAGGTGTGCTATTCAAGTCCAGTATGTCTCTTGGAATGCGACTGATTGTGTAAGCTGAATTGTACCATATATTGCACACCAAAAGGCATCAAGCTTCAGACAAATGATGAAGATATTGCGTTTAAATTGGGAAATCAAAATTTGAATGTTTCATTGTTTCCCCTGCTGACAGTGAAGGATTTACCACTGGATCTTAGAGATACAGTGGCAGATGTGGATTGGCAATTCTCTGGAAAAGATATTGGTCTCATTAAAGGAGTTGAGCCAGTTCGAATACAAATTAAGCACAATACTGAATATCCGAGAACACCACAATACAACTTGACGCCTGAGACAGTAGCCGGAATAATGCCTGTAATTGAGTCCATGATTGGACAAGGCATTTTGAAGGAGATCCTGGGGAGTCCATGCAACTCTCCAATTATGGGCTTACAGAAGCCTAGCGGTAAGTACTGCATTGTGCAGGAGCTTCAAAAAATAAACAGTGTAGTATTTCCTTGTTGTCCCGTGGTACCGAATCCATCTTTGATATTGTTTCAAGTTCCATGTGAGGCTGAATGCCTCACTGTCATTGATCTTTGTCAAGCATTTTTTTCGATTCGCTTGCACGAAGACAATCAATATTGATTTGCGTTTCAGCTGGGAGATTGTAGTTTAACATGGTACCCTGTACCTCAAGGGTATACTGAGAGACCATCCAACCTTAACCAGATTCTAAAGAAAAATCTTGAATCCCTGGTTATGCCATTTAATTAGATCCTGGTGCAGTATATCGATGACCTTCTGGTTGCATCAAATACTCAAACTAAAACTGATATTATTGCCCTGGTGAATCATTTGGCTGAGAAAGGACAAACATTGTCCCCGAGCAAGTTGCAGTATTGTATGACGAAGGTCCTATACTTGGGACATCGTACTGAGAAATGTGCAAGAAAGGTGTCACAAGAAAGGATTTTGGCGATCATGAAAATAAATCAGCCACGCACACGGAAGGAAGTCAGAATGTTTCTGGTAATGGTGGGCTATTGTCGCCAGTGGCTACCCAGTTTTTCCCTAGTGGCAAAACCTTTGGAGAGATTGACACACAAAGATGTGTCGGATCCGTTACCTTGGGACATTGATTGTTTGAATGCGTTCCTGGAGTTGAGAGAGAGTCTCTGTCATACTCCTGCGCTGGGAATGTTGAATTACAACAAAGCGTTTTAGCTCTTTTGTCATGAAATAGGGGGCTGTGCACTCTCAGTGTTAACTCAGAACCATGGAAATGCCGGTAGACCAGTTGCCTACTTCTCAGTTACTTTAGATCTAGTAGCATCTGTGTTGCCCGGATGTCTCAAATCCATTGCTGCAACAGATGTCAGAATAGAGAGATACGAAGGCATTATGATGGGTCACCCTTTAACAGTTTATGTTCCATTTATGTTCCCCATTCTGTAGAATTGCTGTTGACTTGGACACACACCCAATATCTGATTAACAGTAGGCTTACCAGATACGAACAGGTGGTTTTAGCCGCTGAGAATGTTACCTTGAAGCGTTGTTATGTGCTTAACCCTGCCTCTCTTTTACCTTTGCCTAATTGTGATGGGGATGGAAATGAAGGAGAACATGACTGTCTTAATGTCGCTGAACTATGCACCAAACCACGTCCTGACATTTCTGACAAGCCATTACCTGGTCTGACCAAATCCTGTTTGTGGATGGCTTGTGTTTAAGGGATCATGAGGGAAACTTAAGGGCTGCCTATGCTGTCTGTACTGTTTCGGGGGTGGTGGAAGCTGTTTACCTTCAAGGAGTTTTCTCCACACATGTGGCTGAATTGATTGCCCTGACACATGCTTGCTGTATTTCAGACCAGCGGAGAGTGACAATCTTCACTGATAGCCAATATGGGTTCAGTGTGGTGCACGACTTCGCACAGAGGGGTTTTATGACCTCATCAGGGTCACCAATACGCAATGGAGAAAGTATGACAAAACTACTGGAAATGTTATTGATGGCCTGAGAAATTGCCGTTGTAAAGTGTCCTGCCTACTGTAAAGGAAATGATTTTGTTACAGTAGGGATTAAGTTGCACACTACTGTGCATTGAATGCTTGTACTTTTAATGGGGAATACATGAGTGAAAAAACAGATGAGACCAACTTCAACCTTTTGATGACAGTTGCTGATACTTGAGATGAGGAGAAAAGGTTACAAGAGGAGGTGTCTGAGGAAATGCAATTGGGATGGACAAGAGCAGGATGTGTGAAAAGAAAAGATGATGTTTGCGTTTCAGGTGATGGAAGACCAGTGTTACCAAATAGTCTGTTGTACCAGATGGTGAGACATATTCATGGGCTGACACATGTAGGAAGGGATGCGATAGTGAGGTTGTTCAGACGAACATGGCTTAATGCAAAGTTCCGAGTGATGGGTGAAGCATTGTGTCAAAGATGTGTGACCTGTCAGCAAATGAATGTGGGAAAGAGAACTGCTGTCACCTTAAGCCACATTGGGAAGTCGGGAGGACCCTTTAACCGGATGCAGTTAGACTTCATTGAGAGGCCTGTGTATAATGGATTGAGATACATCTTGGTGGTGGTGTGCATATTTTTTCGTTGGGTGGAAGCTAATCCTAATAGAAGATGTGACAGTCTTACTGTGGCTAAACTATTGTTGAGGGAACTCATTCTGAGGTTCTGATTTCCAACTACTTTGGACTCAGACCGAGGGTCTCATTTTAATATTGAGATCTTGAGACTTTTATGTGCAGCATTACAAGTGGAGCAGAGATTGCATTGCAGTTATCGGGCAAAATCTTCAGGCATTGTGTAGCAGATAATAGGTACTTTGAAATCCAGGTTGGCGAAACTGTGTGCCTCGACATTTTTTAAATGGCCCGATGCTTTGCCTCTTGTGTTGATAAGCCTTCGCAGTATCCCAGATAGAAAACAGGATTCTCATCACATGAGATTCTCATGGGGCGAGCTATGAGATTACCTGCTGTGCCTGCCAACATGCTTGTGAACATATCGGACGATTTGATACTTGACTACTGTAAGGGATTGGCTGAGCAGCAAAGCACTATTCACAACATTAAAGAAACTAGTCAAACTTCCCGAACCACAAAAAAAGGACTACAGTGTGGCATTCTGCAACCAACTCGCAGGGTATTTTAAGGACAAAGTGCATACCATATTTGAATCCCTCACAGACTGGGACGACGGCGTGGCAGTCACTCTCGCCACAACCCCCCCATGCCCCATCACTGTATTGGACTCCTTCGCTCCACCAAATATAGAACAGATTTCGCAGGTAATCAAATCAATAAAATCCGGAGCACCCTCAGACCCCTGTCCACCCAACATATTTCATATGGCACCGGATAAATGAGTGAACAACTTAGCATACTTTTTAAAGAAATTATTACTTCAGGTGTCTTTCCAGGCGCATGGAAAATGGTGTCAATTCTTTCTTTACTGAAAAAACCCAATTTAGATCCCAGTGACAATAGCAATTACAGACCAATAGCAAGGATTCCCTTCCCGGCCAAGGTATTGGAAAAAATTCTCAACTCCCAACTTACGACCTTCATTTCCTCGGCAGACTTGTTGGATTCCTCTCAGTATGGTTTCCGTCAAGGGCATGGCACAGAAACTGCCCTGATTATGGCAGCAGAGGAGATCCGGGCAATACTGGACACGGGTGCAGGCCGCCTTGATCCTGCTGGATCTATCGGCGGCTTTTGACACCGTGAACCACGACATTCTAATCAGAAGGGTCCAAGAGGTAGGAGTCAAGAACTCTGCTCAAAAGCTGATCAAATCCTATCTGAACAACAGATACCAATATGTTCAGATCGGCGACTCCTGCTCAGAGCAGTTTACGCTGCCGTATGGGGTGCCGCAGGGCTCCTCACTAAGCCCCACCCTGTTCAACCTTTATGTGACCCCTTTAGCTAATATCATCAGGCAATTCAGTTTCACACTAATATCTTACGCAGACGACACCCAAATTGTGGTGTCAATCTCAAGCAGCCCCGAGGAAACAGCTGATCGCTTTAGCCAATGCATGTCCCACATAAACAAATGGATGGGGACAAATTGCCTAAGGCTTAATGGACCCAAAACGGAGGTCCTCTTATTGGGATCTGATACCTCCTTTTGGTCACAGAACTGGTGGCCTCCCAGTATGGGAGCTCACCCTACCCCAGTCCACAAAGTGAGGAACCTGGGCATCATTTTGGTGACAGACTGACCTTCCAACACCAGGTCAACAAGGTCGTCTCCTTGGTGTTTCTAACACTAAAATCAATCTGCAAAGTACGCACCTTCATCCCCCCTGAAGCAGTAAAAACACTAGTGACGGTTCTAGCTATGGCTAGACTGGACTACGGAAATGCCCTATACCTAGGCCTTCAAAAACAGCACATGGTCAAGCTTCAGCGAGCACAGAACACGGCCGCCAGAATGCTGCTGGACATTCCCAAATTCCAGTCCATCTCAGAAGGCTTGAAAAACTCCACTGGCTCCCTATGAAGAAAAGAATAGATTTCAAATCCCTATGTCTGGCGTACAAAGCTGTACATTGAAATGGACCAGCGTTTTTGAAACAACACCTCACCTGGTACCATCCACCTAGACACCTACGCTCAGCGCAGAGCAAATTCCTCCAGACACCAAAATTTAATAAAGCTTGCTGTGGAGGAAGAAGCTTTGTCCTGGGTACAGTGAAATTGTGGAACTCGCTCCAGATAAATATTAAAAGCTGCCCAACATTGCTCGGATTCAGAAAGCTACTAAAGCCATGGCTATTTTCAAACTAACTTAATCCATCTTCTACTGAAACTATGGCACTTTGCTCCGCAGAGCGCCTAGACGCCCCCGGGCATTCGTGCGCTATATAAATCCTACAATCAAATCAAATCAAATGTGGTTTGTTCTGTGTCTCACCAGGTTGAAGCAGCAACAGCACCGCTGCATCAGGAGCAGTGTCACAACCTCAACCCTGGAGACTGGGTCAATCAATCAATCAATCAATCAATCAATCAATCAGGGATTTATAGAGCACACTACTCACCCATGAGGGTCTCAAGGAGCTCAAGGGTCATTGTCAAGAAACATGTAAGGAAGAACTGACTTGAGCCTTGTTGGCGTGGTCTGTTTTAAGTGATCCTGGTTACAACAACTGCTGTGAAATGTGGTGTTCTTCCGAACTGGGTGCATGCCTCACACACTCGTAGGGTCCCGTATCACCTTGATGAAACAGCTCCTCTTCCAGAAGAAGCGTTTGAATTAGTCGGAAGGTCACGGGAGAGGGTCGGTCAAGCTGTAAGGGAACACACTGAATCTGAATCAGCACTAGAGCATACCGAGTGAGATCCAGTAGAGTGAGAAGTTGGAGCTGACTCACACAAAGTAAGTGTAGTAGTGGTGAATGAGTTGGATCCTGATCCTAGCAAAGGAATTAGTGCTGTAGACCACAAGTAGGAGTGGGAGAAAACTGGCCAAAGGAACAACTGAGGAAGAGTCTGCAGTTGTTCCCTGAAGGAACACTTGCACTCATAACTGAAACATCTGAATCGGAGCAGAGTGAAGACGAAGGTGAAGGACCTAGTTTAAGGAGATCCAAGAGATTAAGGGTTCCTTGTCGGAGGTACTCTTCTCCTGAGTGGACCTATCTGGCTATGAATGACGACGTGGGAGACTTCTGGGAATTCTGGAATGATAATAGATGTCCTGTTGAAGATTCCGGAGACTGAAGTGAATATCCTTCTCACATTTGCCCTTCCTTTTCCACCAGTACTGAGTGGCTTGAGAAACCTGATACTGAACGACACTGAATTCCCTCATGTGAGTTCAGAAGAGTCTCCTGCATTAGTTGCTGAATTGACGGAAGCGTTACTGGAAATGCTCATGGATGAACTTGGTTATCTTCTTGCTAGGTATGTTGAATGAACTGTGCTAAGTCATCTAAAGAAGATTACCTGGGCCCGAGTGGAAGAAGAATACATTTAGAGCTTATCTTTAGAAGAACACGGAGTAGGGCTAGGGAAGTCTCACGAATATTGTATATAGACGTGTAAAGAAAAAAGAACTCTGACTAGAGACTGTTTTGTTGTTTGCACAGGAGGAGATCGACAGAGAACTCTACAGCTGCTATTTCTCTACCCAACTTGGTCCGAATCTAAATTAATATGGAAAATGGAAACACTAATTGTAGACGCAGATACACAATAGGTGCCTTGCTAACACTTGTAGCTTTGGGGATGATAGCGATGATTGTAGGGTTATGTTTGCACCCTGCTGATAATGTAGAAGAGACACATACACCTGAGAAGAAACCTTTACCTAAACCAGATGGAGGGCAGCTTAGCTGTATTAGGAGAACAACATTTGCATACAGATTTATCTAGGGGAGACTTTACTCTAAACTCTTACGCTGTCTACATATGTAGATACTATAGAAGTGAGGGATTGCTATGTTTGCAGGCAGTAACCTGCTTCAGTAGATGAAGGCATTACCTATCACCATCTTCCTTTAACCTGTGGCATTAGTTATACTTTACTTCTCAGTATATTCTTTGCAAAGGGTCATTTTGAGTACTATTTTTCGAACTATGATTTAGTTCTTTCAGAAGTGCCAATGTTTAAGCACCTGAATAGACATCCATATGTCAAAACTGCTGAAATTGCCGGTAGATATTTTGTTTCAAATTAAACGATAGATATAGCCTATGCGCACAGACATAACTTAACATGCGCCCTTTCTACCATTGAAAAGGAATTTATAGATCAGGTAGAAGATAGATATAGGGCAGTATTGACAGATGCAGCAAGAGGGGTCCATGTTCAAAATTGGTCAACAGAGAGAAGGGTCCATCAGACGGCAGGAAACACTAGAGCATTGTCACTAGACTGGCAACATCGGGGAAGATTATGTGTACACCACGACAGGAGTGATTACAGTTCACTATTTGTAGGAAAGAGTGAGTGTGATCATATGTTTCAAACCGAGTAAATGGTATGGTACATGCTATTTAGGTGCAGTGTTTCCAAAGATTTATCATGTGGAAGACTTTGATCATCCAGCTTGGGAAGAAAGTCAAAACATAAACGTGGACTAAGTGCTGGAGAAATCGTAGGAGATATTTATGGAGTTATCATACCAAATGTAGGGGTGATATTGAATGATATCAAGATTAGAAAGTTGTTCACTGTAGTTGATAGATTATCGACTAATACTGCTGGAGCTTTGTTGTTAGTAAATACTGAAATGGTTGCTATTAGGGCTATGGTTTTACAGAATAGACTTGCTTTAGACATCTTGCTCACAAAAGAAGGCTGAAACTGTCGAGTTTTAAATGTCCAACAGTGCTGCACTTACATTCCATGTAAAAGTAAGGACTTGCAAAAGTACATAACGAATATTATTGATGTCCAGAGGGATTTGAGTGATTTTGCAGCTGAAGTGTTTGGGATTCATTTGAAAATGGATTTAGTGCTATAGGTAGATGGCTTGCGAATTTGGGAAGTGGTATAATTAGTGCTATCTTGAAACCTGTGTTAATAATCGGCATTTGTGCACTTATCATAGTGCGAATTGTGAAAGGGTACAGGAGATACAAGGCAAAGAAGGGAAAGAATGGAAAAAGGGGAGAAATAGAATTGGAAATGGCTCAGGATGCATATTATAATGCTTTGAAGCGTTTGGAGGATTTCAAACAAAAAAGGATTGCAACAACAAGAGTTTAGGCTGGTCCATCTGATAAGATTATCTGATAAGATCAGAAGATGGTATGATGGCTCCATGCGCCATCACAGAGGGGATTGGAGGAGGGCATAAATCATTTTACCCGAGAGATGTGTTAGGAGTGCATTATAATCACATGTAGTCTGCACTCCCATGTATTCCGCGTGACTAATGTTGAAAACAGCAGTGGGGGGATTACATATTTAAAGTATCCCTGAGAACTAATGCCATATATGTGCTCAGAGACGTAACTGATAGAATTGTGACTCTTTGTGAAGCTGTTTGTAGGTGTTTTCACAGATAAGTGAACATAGTGGTGTGTTTACTAAGTGAAAGTTCATGTGCTCAGATGCTCTAACTAAATGAGCACGTTATTAATGTATTAATTCTAAAGCTACATGTTTAGAAACTTTGATTTATTTGTGTGTAGAGAAGTGCACATAATGCATCTTGTGCATATGTTAACTTAGCCTAACTTGTGGGCCTGAAATTGCATTAGGATTCAAGCTCACGTTTCAGTTTAACATTCAAATTCATATTTTATTCTTGCTGTAGAAATGTTGCATGTATTTTGTGTTCCCACTGCAGGTGGACAAGCCTTTGTTAGTAAAGAGAAAAGGGTCTTTGTTCTTAGTAAATAGTGAGTCATGTGAAGTGGCAACTGGTACGAAGAGAGCGATAACAAGATGGGAGGCGAGTTCTCACGGGAGACTGAGACAGGAACAAGGACGGCCGTAGTAAAGATTTATGGGAACAGCAAGATGGTGTGAAGAAGCCATTGGGTGCTGATAGTATGGAAATTTACTGAATACAGTTTGTGCAATGTCCTTTGGATACAACTGATGTTATGATGCGACGTAGTAAGGGATAAGTAGCATTCTGACTTAGGAAACCTGGAGGTGTAGACCTCTGCTTTGGTTACTGTGGCTTTATGCTACTTGAACCATTCTAGAGCTCCTTTACAGAGAACTCTGATGGCTGACACCTTTCTCTATTTACTTCTACGTGCTTTAGTTTAGGGTTGTCACTTTAGGGTAGGATAGAAGTAGGGAAAGGTAAGGGATTTATGCTTATTTTCAATAACAAGTTAATGCAATATGATGCAAAGTTCTGTGTTCTTATTACGTACATAGCAATAATAGAATTCGGTTTTTTTGTTATATAGAGTGAATCACTTCAGAAGATTTGGCTTCTTACTATTTACATTGTTTTTCTATACAATAATGCTCAGACTGATATATATTAATCTGTTTTTGAGTTTGAATTTGGAATTAACATTAACTCAGGACTTGGTGTCGAACTGAGTTATTGTGTAACCTAACCTGGCTACACTGTAATTGGATATTGAATTGAAAGTGCCCTTCTCCTCACCCATCATGTCGCACAAAAAGATTGTCGATTGAGTGTTATTGTGCAAATCGGTCCAGGCTCCATCATATGTAACATTATTGACAACATTGTACAAGTCATGGCTTGATTCTCACTGGCTCCTAATGCACAAAACAAAAAAGTTCACGGTTATGTTTGTCATTCCACAAATGAAATCATCCCTTTCTCACATTTTCTAACTTACAAATCTTATTCATGATGGAAAATTAAAGAAAAATGTAATTACATTATTTAATACTCTATTGTATTCTATGAGAAATATGTCTCTGTGAAGGTTGAAAACTATCTTTTTCTATTAAATCATGTTGGTTCAGCACATTTCATCATTGAACTCTTCACATCTTCACATTACTAAGAATGTTGACCTAAGGTCAGTAAGAATAAAAAAGGAAAAACTGTGTTTATAAGCATTCCTATCTTAACATGGGCAGATATGGAAGCCTAGTGCTCCCATTTGCCTTTTAAAAATGTGACTTCTCGTTTTAGGCCTACACGTTATTTCTACACTTTGATTGCATTAATTTGCATTTATAAAAACACTCTACCTGACCTATTGCATGCATTTCTGCTGGCCAAGGATTTGCTGAAAATGAAGGAGGTAGTGATGGATACGTCACTTTCATTTCTAACAGATTCACTGGTCAGCCAACCTGACCTGTCAACCCTCACCCACATGATTACAGTGAACACCATAGTGTCTCAGGCAAGGTTGCAAGCAGTAATGTAAGAATGTTTTAGTCAGTTTGGAATATGTTTACATGGGTAATAGATAACAGCCATAGCCTCAATGCCTCTAGCACTAAGCATAATAATCCCACCCACCACCACATGATATATTACTTATATATCAGCTTTAAAGATATTTTGGAAGCTCCGACATTTTTCTCCAAACATTATCTTACAAGTTCTGAAAATACACACATTCGTCTCGAATACACACTTTTGGTATACATACATGAATTCAACCAAGCAAAAGCTTCTAATTTAGCAGGCATGGCTGCACACAGGAGAATTATTTACAGGTAGCTGGAGAGCTGCCAGTACCCGATGAGCCTCTTGTTGGAGAAGCCTGGTCCAGGGGGAGTATGTGTGATCCTTCCAGGTTAGCGTGACGCTCATCAGTTTACAGCATCCTCTGCCGAATACTGTTGTCTTAACTACTAAGAAGTGACATTTTGATTACACAGATTTTGGGATCCACCTTCTGCCACCATTTTGAAACGAAAGGAGAGTAAAAGTGTCACTGACTGAAAACGAGTTTTGTTAGAATTGTTGCTATTCAATAATCTATTATTCCCATAATGAAGCATCTAAGAGGACGATCGGATGTTTTGCACATGACCTGCCAGTCTTCTCGAATGAGCACAGCAATGCCTTTGCCGTCTTGACAGAGGATTTTGAAGATCCCCTCTCTGTTGGTAGGAAACATTTTGGCAAAGGTGCTCCTGCAGGTAAACAAAAAGTCAAAACTGTTAATGCTGATCGGCTGCCCATTTCATGGGAGACAGCTGACATTTTTATTTTAAATTCTAAAGAAAAAGAAAAACTCCCAGAATCAGGACCAAAGAAGAACAGTAGTTGAGTATCATGTGAGTTTCACATGATCTCCACACCGCAGACTCTAACGATTCGGGCTAATGGCGCAACATAGATGTTAAACAAACTAGGGCTCAGGCACTATCCCTGGGGTACTTCCTTGTCCATATGCAACAGTTGCGGCTTAAAAGAATCCAAGCAGACTTGTTGCGTTCAGTTGGCAAGGAAGTCCATCAGCCAATTGCTATTGTTCTGCTCCTATATTGTGTTCTTGAAACTCTACGGATTTAAAAATTGTGCGAAAGGTGAGGGGGATAATGCTTTTTAAATTTTGTACTTGTTTTTCACTTGACATTTTTTCATATTGAGCCGTAACACTTGGCAGCCATTTTGCTTGTGCCACTCAAAGGATCCATATGCTCTCTAGTTTTCAAGCACTTTTGATGGCCTTGATGCAGCTCTGCCCCTACTGATGTGCTCATTGGGTGCGCAGCTAGCACACTAAAGGCATGCCAAAGGAAAGCACGTCTGCGCCCGTCCGCACCTGTTACTCCCACCTTAGCATCCAATACTCATAGCACAGCTCCTTCCCTAACTTCAATTAATAGGTCATTGAACTTCCTTTTTTCTCTTTGAGCTGCTGCTCTTTGGCCAAACATTCTCTTGAACTTTCTGACTTCATTAATGAAGATAATTGTGATGCTCTGTTTCTTACCGAAACTTGCCTCAATGAATTGCCTATACCTGATATTGCCCGGGCAGTTCCAGAACATTTTAGAATAGTAAGAGAAGATCGTAGTGGAGGAAGGGAAGGTGAAATTGCCATCATTTTTAAATCTAGAATCAGTTGTTGTGCTGAGCTCTTAAATGGGCCTGATTTTGAAGGCTTACATTTTCTCTTAACGTAATAGAGCAATACACTCTGTCAGGAACTATATTGTATTGACCCCCAGGCCCTGCAAGTAGCTGGGCTTTAGCGGTAGCTAATACTATTGCTCTTTTTGTTTTGAACTTTGCTAACTACACCATTTTAGGTGATTTTGATATTCCTTTTGATGAGCCTAACAATGATCTTTCTACTGCTTTGTCTGAAGATTTTCGTATTATAGGCCTATTGCCCTTAGTGAATTCTCCAACCCATTCTACTGGGTTTTCTCTTGACTCTGTCTTCTCCAATGTAGACTCTCTCTCAGTGGCCAATCCTATACCTCTACACTGGATGGACCATTAAGCAGTCCCCATATCACTTCAAATTCAAGGGATAATGCAGCCTGCATCTTGCCCTACTAGGAGCTACTGACTGTGGACAAAATTGAATGCTAAAATTGTCAGCGCCTATTTACAGGAGGATTGCCCTGTTATTACAGGCACTCTTGATGAGAATGCTGTTGCTATTGACACATGGATTTGCATCTTCCTTGATAGGGTCTTGCCATGCAAGGTAGGAGGCACTCAAAGGAATCGTGCGCCTGCTCCATGGTTTAACGATTCCTTATGGCTACTTAAGAAAAAATGTAAGCAACTAGAACGAGTATGGCACAAGACCTATGGAGAGGAAGCTAGAACTAAAATTAAGGTAGCTGCTAAGGAGTACTCAAAAGCCTGTCACAAAGCATGGGCGGACTATTACTGTAATAAAATTTCTATTGCCTAAAGAGCTTTTCAGGATCATTAAATCTCTGTTAGACCCTGTGCAAGTTTCAGCTCTCAGCTTTCTCTCTCAGTCTAATTGTGAGGATATTGCAAAGTGTTTCCATAATAAGATAGCAAACATATATTCCTCCTTGGCTGCCTCAGCCTGTCTAAACTTAAGCCACTAGATCTAACCACGCTCAAATCCCTGTTAGATTCTATTAGATTAGGCTCCCCCTGTGATCCCTTTGCTCCTGAGCAGATGAGGAAGATTAATAAGGTGCTCTACCCTCAACTACTGTCGCTCTTCATGTATGCTGATAACATTCAGATCATCATAACGCTCAGTGCTGAGCGTTATGGGGGATCAATCTTTGCCTCTGTCTTACAGCTGTAGCAAGATGGATGAGACTTAGGGCCACATGTTTGTACCTTTTTTAAGGTCACAAACGGCCTGATTTGCAGAATAGGGCCATTTGGGACCAGAAAAACAGGCTTTCACAATGTACCAAACCCTATTTTACGATTCAGTAACCTATTACCGAATCGCAAAATGGGTTGGCGATTCGCTATTAGGAAGGGGCGTGTTTAGGGCGTCCCTTCCTATTTCCGAATCGCATTGGTATGTAGGAATGTTTTGTGACCAAAATGCGGTCGAAATCATTCGCATTTTACCACCTACTTCAAGTAGGTGGTAACCCATTCGCAAATGAGAAGGGATCCCTAAGGGACCCCTTCCCCTTTGAGAATGTATGCAAAAACTTTTTGGAAGAGCAGGCAGTGGTTCCACGGACCACTGCCTACTCTTAAAAAATGAAAAGAAAACTTTTCATTTTGTTTTCTAAACGCAACCCGTTTTCCTTTATGGAAAACAGGCTGCATTAAAAAAAAAGATTGCTTTATTTAAAAGCAATCATGGACATGGTGGTCTGCTGACCCGTCCCCGTGATTTTAGTGATTCCTAGGGGGTCGCAAATTGCAACCTACCTCATTAATATTAATGAAGTAGGTCAATTTGCGACCCCCTGGGAATCGCTATATGAAACTCTTGGAGTTTCATACATTTGTGATAGCGATTACCTAATTGCGATTCGCAGAAAATCGCAGTTAGGTAATCGCTATCACAAATGTTGATACATGTGGCCCTTAACTTTCTTAATCTGAATGGGGACAAGAAAGAGATGTTGGTGGTGATTAATCAAAATTCTGCAGCAGTTCTGCTCTGCCAAACCCCCAGGGATTCTTCTGTTGCCACTCGTCTGTGCTATCTTGATTGGTTGACTGTCAAAAAGCGCATCCATTATAAATCTTTATGCATAAAGCTTTGTATAGTGGTGGCCCTCCTTAACTCAGGGCACTGGTGCAATTGCATTCCCCTGAGCGTTTTCTTCGCTCTGGAAATTAGCTTTTACCTACCATACCTCGCTATAAATCTGTACGGGTAGAAGGTAAGGCTTTTGCTGTTCTTGGTTCTACTCTAGGGAACTATCTCCCTTTAAAAGTTTGAACGTGCACTTCTTTTTTGGAGTTTGCTGAATACCTGGCTCTTCCAAGTTACCTGGTGACTCTTCCTTCACTGATAGCACTAGGAAACTCTTCTTGAATAGCCAAACACTACAGAAATGTACTGATTGATGGGTTTATCAATTAAATGGGGAAGGAGATCTATAGGCTTGGCAGTGCAGGAAACTCAGTGGTTTGTGATGGGTCTCCCACTACACAAAACCCTAAACAACTTTTGGCTAGTAGTCATTATTACATGTGTCAAGCCCTGTATGTATAATCAATGTTGTGTTTGTTTTGTCATTAGTGGATTTTCAGGGTAGTATTTTCTGCATTCATTTTGAATGAGTAACTTTATTATAATTGCTCTGGTGACTCTATCCTCCCCTTTCAAGTCGGTTAGACCTGCAGATAACATAGTTATTTGGAACAAGGATATTAATAATTAAATCATTTGGGGAGTTTAATCTAGTTACAGCAAAACCAATAAGTCTTGGGCATGGCCCAAAATCAGATCATTTGTGAACCATTTGAAGGCACGACTTACAAAAGCCTGAAGTTTATGCAAGGATAGAATTAAATTATTGGCAGGATCTAGTCAGGTGGTCCTTATTCCCACAGTTAGACTGAATTTTATGTTTGTGAATTATCTTCACAGCTTCTCCCATGACTGCTCTGGAATCCTGCCATCTCTGCCTTTCTCTTTGCTTATCTAGTTTCCTTTAGCTCTGGGTGTTAGAAATTGGGATGTTGTTTGACTGGGATGTGGACCCTGGTCAAGCAACAGCCACCATCCCTTGCAGAGTGAACTAGAAAAAGTCACAAAATTAACCCGTGCTTAGCCCTGGGTAGCTTGCCACAAAAACCAGTCAGGCTTAGCTTAGAGGCAATGTGTAAAGTATTTATGCAGCACACAAACAATAATAAAGTGAAAATACAACACAAGAAAACTCCCTGGCTCCCAGCTGGCTGCAGTGACAATACAGGGTCGTTAGGCCCTTTGTGCGGAGGCAGACCATAGGCTATATTCATTTGTACGTGGGGCTGTGCTCAGCTCCGCCCCCAATCCTACCAGCAGATGGCCCATTTAGGCACACCTAATCCTTCTATTTTGTGACTGTCTGGGAGGAATAGACAAAGCATAACTGTCAGCTACACCCAGTCTGGTGACCCAAGAAAGGCTGCAGGCACAAAAGATCAAAGGGCAGGAAAATGCCAACTTTCTAAAAGGGACATTTTCAAAATTGTAATGAAAAACCTGACTTTACCATTAAAAAGGGTTTATCATTACAATTTCATAGATACCAAACATGATATAGCTACCTGCTTTCAATAAAGTATTACAGCTCATTAAATGCAATAAGGAATCCCCAATGTTATCCTATAGGAGGGTCAAGCCTCCCTGTTGTGAAAAATGAATTTAGGAGTTTTTTGCTGTCAGGACATGTAAACCTTGAAAGTACATGTCCAACCTTTTAATTGCGCAGCACCCTGCCCTATGGGCTACCTAGGGCCTACCTTTGGGGTGGCTTATATGTAATAACAGGTGAGTTTAAGGCTTGGCAAGGGGGTTATGTTGCCAAATCAACTTGGCAGTTTAAAACTGCATGCAGGCTGCAATGGCAGGCCTGGGACATGTTTTAAAGTGCTACATTAATGGGTATCGCAATAGCTGCTGCAGGCCAACTGGTAGCATTTAATTTACAGGCCCTGAGTATATGGTATGCCACTATACAAGGGACTTATAAGTAAATTAAATAAGCCAGTTATGCATATGCAAGTCAAACCATCTTTAGGGGAGCGGGCACAAGCACTTAAGCCCTGGTTATCAGTGGTATAGTGCACAGAGTCCTAAAGCAAACATAAACAAATTCAGCAAAAAGTGCAGGGTAAAATTGCAAAACGTTTGGGAGTGATTCTGCAGAGAGGGTCAGGTTCAACACTAGGGTTTTACTTCACTAAGTTATATTGCTAAGAATTTAACCTTCTAAATTTGCCTATGCTTTGGAAGAACAGAGTAATTGGAAATTCCTGATAGAACTCCTGTCTTTGAGCAGTTTGGCTGGTTTCTTTCACTGGATGTAACTACACAGATTATATGGTATGAGTAACAAAGCTCCATCTCCTGTTGTTGCAGCATGAGTCAAGCTTATGTATATTTTGTAGACCTTTCAAACATACACCGATTACGGACAGGGCTATTTTTCCACCCACCTTCCTACTTGTCTAACAGTGCAGGAAGCTTTAAATCACTCATTACCCCCTCATCTTGTCCTCCTCGTCCCAGTCTTTACTTAGTGACGCATCCCGTCTTCAGACAGAGTATTCCCATGCCATGGGATGTAATCCCATATTTTATTGTCCTCTTTGTACCTACTTAGGGGGGTTGAAGAACCCCTCTTCTCATGCCCCGCCTCCTATTTTTTTCTTTCACTGACAGAAGTAAGCGCTGTTCTTACTTGATTAAACTTTATTGCATTTCTTTCAAAATGTACTTATCGCTGTTGCAGGAAATTGGGTTACTGGTTGAGGGGGTGAAACCCTACTTAAACAGCAATCACAGTTCTTGTCAGGGTGAAACACAAGCAAACCCCAAATGAACTTGTGCTCATCTCTCTGGTAGCTTGGCACAAAATGTGTAAAGTATTTATGCAGTATACAAACAGTAATAAAGTGAGAACACAACACAAGAAAAATCCCACTCAATTTAGAATAATTTAGTACAATTTTATAATTTATTTGGCACCAAAATGACAAAAATCCAATTAGTAGAACTAGATAAATGAGGTTTTAAAGGTTTCGATGAAAATAGTGCCTAAAAGCACAAATCACCAGCTGTGGTTATTTGCTTGCCCTGGACCAAGACAGAGTAACAAATTCAGGCCGACTGCAATGGAGCATGCTCCGGATACAGGAACTAAGTTAGGTTTGCTGAACAAAGTGCCTTAAATCCTGGTTGCAGAGCATTGTGAGGTCCTGCATCGAGGATGCGTTGCCTAGCTGCAGTTCGGAGGACCTGCAGGGTTGCAATGCGAGGTTGTGCATCGAGGATGTGTCACACAGTGGCGGGTCTTAGGAGCTGTGTAGCTGCGATGTGAGGTCCTGCATCGAGGATGTATCGTGCAGTGGCTTTTCCTATGAGCTTGTGAGGTCCTGCGTCAGTCATGCGCCGCACAGCATCGATCCGATGCAAAGCTGCAAGGCGATGCGTCACGCTACGTCAGTTCTGCTAGGACACCAGTTGGCTAGCAGAGCACCTTCAAGCTTTCAAGGGTCCAGGACTTGATTAGCACTACTTGGAGGCAGTACCCTCAGCAGACAGAGTCCAGGTGCAGGGTGCAAGGTGTCTGGAGCCTTTTCTGTCCATGAGACTCTAATAAGGAGGCCAGCCCACCAGCCCTTAGAGTCACTCTAGTATTCCTGGATTCAAGATGCAGGTCGAGTCCTTCTCACTTAGGCAGCAGGTCAGCAGAGTAGCAGTGCAAGGGAAAAATCCTTCTTGCAACAATGCAGCACAGCAGTCTTTCTTCTGAGTCTTTGACAGGCCCAGAAGTGTACTGAAGAGTTGGGTCTGAGTGTCCAATATTTATACTTGATGCCAACTAAGAAGTGGGTGAAGCTTCTAGTGTCCTCCTCCTATAGAGGTGTGTGGAATTTACTGCAGCCGTGCCCTGGCCCTAGCTTGTCTGGAGGCACAATAGACTTGTGTTAAACCCTATGTGAGTATGCTGAGGCAGAGTCTTTGTGAGGTGCAATTGTGGTAGGTGAGAGCTCCTCCCGTCAATCTGACAGAGATGGTCCATCCTGCCAACAGCTATTGCCCCTTTTTCTCATTGTCTGGGATTAATACACAAAGACCATCTGCCAGTTACACCTAGTCATGTGACCCAGGATACAGGCTGCAGGCACCAACTGGTTAGGACAAGAAAATGTCACTTTTCGAAAAGCATCATTTTCAAAATTGTGACTTAAAATCCAACTTTACCATTAAAGAGAGTTTTAAATTACAATTCTTTAGAGACCAAACTCGACTTTCCTACATACTCCCAATTGAAAATTACCATTTATTAAATATAGTAAGGGAACCCAATGTTATCCTATTGGAGACTTAGGCTTCACAATAGTAAAAAACGAATTTAGGAGTGTTTCACTACCGGGACTTGTAAATGTCCCAATTTTTTAAATGACCTGCATCCTGCCCTATGGGCTGTTTAGGTCCTACCCTCGTGCTGACTTCCATGTATTAAAAAGGGAGGTGTAGGCCAGACAAAAGATGTATTTTGTCAGATTGAAATAGCTGTGTAAAACTGCACACAGGCTGCAATGGGAGGCCTGAGACATGTTTACAGAGCTACTTAAGTGGGTGGCACAATGAGTGCTTCAGGCCCACTAGTAGCATTTCATTTACAGGCCCTGGGTACATGAAGTACCACTTTACTAAGGATTTGCAAGTGAACTAAATTTGCCAATTGGGAGTAAGTCAGTTTCACCATTTGTAAAGAGGAGAGCACAAGCACTTTAGCATGTGTTAGCAATGGTAAAGCGCACAGAATCCTAAGGCCAACAATACGTTTTCAGCAAAAACAGGAAAAGTAAGGCAAAAGGCTTGGGGAAAATCACCCTAGGGCTGACAGGTCTAACACGTGTCATCCCCAGCTGAAAGTGGGGAGAACTACCCAACCTCCTGGGAGTTCTCATCACCAAGAAGGAAGAACCTCGAGAGACCATCAGCAATGACGTGGTCTGACCCAGGGCGGTGTTTCACTGTAAAGTCCATTCCCTGTAAGGAGATTGACCTCCTAAACAGTTTGGGATTTTCAGCCCTAATTTGCATGAGCCATCAGTAGGGCCAGTGTTCTGCCTGAACCCAGCAGTGAGTCCCTAACAGGCATGGTCTCAGCTTCATTAGTGCCCAGACCACAGCATAGGAATCCCTTTAAATAGAATTCCACCTCTGTTCCTGGAAAACTAACCTCCTACTGATGAAGGCTGCCGGTTGGTCTAGGCCCGCCACATTTAACTGTGCTAAGATAGCACCTATGCCATGCTATGAAGTGTCCGTCTGCATCATAAATTCCTTGGGGAAGTCAGGAGCCTTGAGTACAGGGGATGTACACATGGCCTCCTTGAGGTTGTTGAAGGCTTTCTGACAGGCTTCTGTCCAGATCACCATTTTGGGTTGCTTCTTGGAAGACAACTCAGCTAAGGGAGAAACAATTGTCATACCCCTTAAAAAACCTCCTGTAATATCCGGTGAGACCTAGGAAGCCCCTCACCTCAGTCTGTGTTTTGGGGGGTTGCCAGGCCAGAATAGTCTCTATCTTTGCCTGGAGGGGCTGCACCTTGCCCCTGACCACTATTTGGCCCAGATATGCCACAGTTCCCTGCCTTATCTGGCACTTGTTGGCCTTGATAGTCAGGTCTGCCTGCTGCAGGGACTGAAGTACCTCCTGGAGGTGATACAGGTGATCCTCCCAGCTAGAGTTGAAGACAGCTATGTTATCTAGGTAGGTGGTGCTGAAGGCCTCCTTTCCAACCAGGACCCTATCTTTGCCCCCCTATGTCAGCAATCTGCCAGTAGCTGATGTAAGATCAAAGCTACTAGGAAACTTAGCAGCGCAAAGCCTGTCTATGAGCTCATCTTCCATGCCATCATCTGAATTGTGACCTCTCACAGTGCTGCTTGAGGTGATTGATATGGAGCATGCTTATGGGATTTCTAGGAGTTTTAAGGTCCACTAGATAGGTGGTCTCGTTCTTCTGCTCCTTCACAACAGATTTTGTCATCTGCTCTCTCAGTAACAGATTAAACAGCCCAGTCAAATCATCCACTTTGCTGCCCCCCACCCAACCATTAAGTGCCTTACTGGAGTAATCAATAAAATCCACCCAAGACTGGTTTGGCAGTTTCTGGCTGTTCCTAAATCTCACACGGTACTTCTCTGGAGTGAGGCCAAACTAGGCGACAAGAATGGTTTTCATGGGGGGGCATACCTCATTTGGTCCCCTACTTCTAGTGTAAGCAGGTTGTCCTTTCCCACTGTAGGGATGTGTTTCTAGGGACTCACCCCAATACTCCTTGGAGACCTGGTGCATCCGTAGGGCTACTTCATAGATTGAGAACTACTTGTCAATATTATCCCCCACTACATAGCTAGGCACCAGGCCTTTGGTTATGTGAACCTTTTTGTCTCCATTAGACACTGTGGTATTGCTGCAACCATCAATGCTAGACTCAGTCGCACTGGCTCTGATATCCAGCTCTTTGAGGCTCTTTTCATGAGCCAGTCTCTCTAAGGCCAGTTTCTCCTCCATGGTCAGTTTCTTTACCTTCATTTTTAGCTTTGCCATTTGCAGCTGAACTTCCCTCTCTGCTTTCCTGTCCGCCATCTTCTCTGGGGACAGGGGTTGGGAAGATACACTGCTTTCTGCCCTGACAATGGGCTCCACTCCTGGGGTGAGTTGACCCCCTCCTCTAATTGCTGCTGCTCAAGACCTATGACCAGGTCCTCTTTCTGCCCATCCATACGTTCCTCCTAATCTTGATCCCCTTTTGTTGCCGCAACTGGTAGACCACCGCCCACGCCCTCAGAGCCTTCTGTAGCTCCAGCCTCTAGTACTACTCTTGTTGGAAATCTCCTTTCCTTACAGAACTCCTTGAGCTCAGACACAGTGTAGCTCTGCAAATAGAGAAGCTCAGATTCCATTCTTGCAGGTATCGTCACAGGCATAGACAATGAGTTAGTATGAAAATAGGTTTGCCAAAAGCAAAAATGCCAATCAAAGAGAATTTTTAAAAACTTGAATTGGTATCAAACTATTTATACTGGGATTTTTGTGTTGCTCAAATCACTGTATGGCACTGCATAAGTATAAGTATTCAATCTCACCACTGAACACCAATGTAGGAAATTGGGTTACTGGTTGGAGGGGGTGAAACCCTACTCAAGTAACAACCACAATTCTTGTCAGGGTAATACACAAGGGGGCTTATTTACAAGTCCCTTGCGCCGCTGGTACGTCATTTTTTCCCATATTAAAAGTGACGCACCTGCGGTGCAAGAGCTTGTAAATAAGCCCCAAGCAAACCTAAAATGAACCTGTGCTCAACCCACTGGTAGCTTGGCATAAAAGCAGTCAGGCTCAACTTAGAGGCAATGTCTAAAGTATTTATGCAGCAGTACAAACAGTAATAAACTTAAAACACAACACAAGAAAAATCCCACTCCAGTTTAGAAAAACAAAGTAAAATGTAATAAATTATTTGACACCCAAATGGCAAAAAATCCCATTAGTAGAACCGGAACCTGGAGATAAGCAATTTTAAAGGTTTCGATGAAAATAGTGCTTAAAAGCATAAAGCAGCAACTATTGTTATATGGTGGTGCCAGACTGGTACAAAGTCAAAAGATCAGGCAGAGCGCAATGGAGCAAGTTTGGCCCGCTTAACAAAATACCTTAAATCCTGGTTTGGGAGCACTGCGAGGTCCCGAGCTGGGGATGCGTCACTCAGTGGTGGTTCTGAGGAGGTGCAGGGCTGTGATGTGTCCAGCATTGAGGATGTGTTGCTCAACAGCAGTTCTGAAGAGCTGCGAGGTCCTGTGTTGGGAATACGTTGCACAGCCGCGGTTCTGGTGCAAAGCTCCGAGGCAATGAGTTGTGCTGTGTTGGTTTTGTTAGGTCCACATCTGGGCTCGCGATTGCACCTAGAGGCTCACTTCCAAGGGTCCATTTTCAACCTGACATCCCTGGCATGGTTTTATCCCTAACATTTTGCCTTCAACCCTCCTGTTTTGCTGGCTTTAGGAATCTGTGCACTGTCCCACTGCTAACCGGTGCTCTCTCCCTAAAACATGGTAGAATTGGCCTATACCTAATTGGCATATTTAACTTGCTTGTAAGCTCCTCGTAAAGTGGCACTACCTGCGCCCGAGGCCTGTAAATTAAATGCTACTAGTGAGCCTGCAGCACTGATTGTGCCACCCACTTCAGTTGCCCTTTCAACATGTCTCAGGTCTGCCATTGCAGCCTATGTGTGCAGTTTTAAACTGCCATTTCGACCTGCCAGGCCCAACCCTTCCTTTTTAATGCCCTTTGACAGCCCAGATGGCAGGGTGCAGTGTAGGTAAACAGTTAGACATGTACTTTTTAGTTTTACATGTCCTGGGAGTGAAAGACTCTTAAATTAGTTTTTCACTACTGCAAGGCCTACCTCTCCGATAGACTAACATTGGAGTCACTTTATTACATTTAAGACTTATCGAACTTATGTGTATTAAAAAGAAGTTTAGGCCTTGTAAAATGTTTATTTTGTCAGGTTAAATGCTACGAGTGGGCCTGCAGTACTTTTTGTGCCACTCACTTACGTATCCCCTTAAAACAAGTCCCAGGTCTGCCATTGCAGCCTGAATGCAGTTTTAAACTGCTAATTCGACTAGGCAATATAATCCCCTTGCCAAGATTTAATCTCCCTTTCAGCACATATAAGTTACCCATAAGGTAGGCCCTAGGTATCCCATAGTGCAGGGTGCATTGTAATTAAAATGTTGGACATATACTTTTACGTGTTACATCTCCTGGAAGTGAAAAACACCTACATTCATTTTTCACTACTGTGAGGCCTACCTCTCCCATAGGATAACATTGGGTTGCTTTATTACATTTAACAAGTACTAACGTTTGATTGGGCACAGGCATGCATTTCATATTTGGTGTCTGAGAAATTATAATAAAAAATTCTCTTTAATGGTAAAGTCGGATTTTAAGCTACAATTTTGAAAATGCCACTTTTAGAAAGTTATATGTATGTGGGTTATAGAATGCACACCCCAATTTCTCATTTTTTATCATTTTTCTATGTTAAACTTTCTTTCTGTATGCTCTCAAGGCAGAAGTATTTGTGCATGCAACCCTGTTACATGCCCTGCCCGTGCATGCCAATATATACAATGTAGCACTAGTGCATAAACAGTACACCAGTAGAGGGTGCACAGCCTAGAATTGGCCCGTGGGCCGTCATAATTATGAACAGCCTCATTATTCTTCTTTATTTTCATCCATGTTTATCCTTATTTTATTTCAAAAGTATTCCAGTTGAGTCAGTAGTGTTCAAATCTTCAAAGCTTTATTAGATGATTCCATCATACAGGTCACAGAATTAATGTTTTCGGTATTCATAAAATCCAATGCATTTCGGGAAGCTCTCTTCCTCAGGGGTAACTGCAACAAAAACGATATTTAGGATACCATCGCGCTGCCCATCAAGTTACTATAGTACATCACCTCAAAAGACTTGAAATTCCACAAGTTGACTAGCACTTCCAAAATAACATTACAGTTGTATTGTGCTCGTTCTAATCATATGGCTATGACTGTCGAACAACCCCTGTGATCAAATGTATGACGCTCTTACAATTAAAAAACTAAAAACACATCACTCCCCCAAAATATCAACCCCCACATGAAACTTAAAACAGTATCAAAAAAATTGCCCCAATACTCCTTATCTTCAAAAAGTTCCACCTCCCCCGTCATACCCATAAGTGAAAAACCTCAAGTGATTCTATTCACATCCTCTTTACTTTAAAACTGCGAGAATCCAGCATTCAATATGACCGGTATGTCTTTATTCTATACAGCCTTTCTGCTGAAGGTTCCCAAAAGCCGAAAAAAACGGCTTGCGCGCCCGCCTGATTAGACCACAATGCGCCGAGTGTATCAACCATTGCGTGGCTTCGCCAAACATACATACAGAAAGAAAGTTTAACGTAGAAAAATGATAAAAAATGAGAAATTGGGGTGTGCATTCTATAACCCACGTACATATAATTATATTGCATTCTGTCCAATACTAGTGTGCACCCAATGGAACACTATAACTGAGAGATAAATGTGTATAATCAAGCTGTTGATTGTCACAGATGTTCATTTGGTTGTGTTTTAAATTCCGGGTTGCCATTGCGGTTACAGAGAAGTTTCACTCAATGGAATACATGGCAAATAACCAACCTGTTCTACTTATGTATGAAACACCCGTTAGTTTTAGTTTAACTGGGGCAGAAGCAATTATAACTTTTGTTTAAACATTCAGGATGCACGTTTAATTATGTTAATTTGTCACGATTGTGTAGTTCAGGGTATTTTTGGTTAGTATTTCGTTTATTTCTATCGGGTGGACACCGTTGCATGATGGGGGTCATGTGATACTTGATGAATGCAGGGTGATTAAATTGCGGTTCTAACCGGTCTGTTCAACGAAATGTTTGGCGAAGCCACGCAATGGCGGATACACTCGGCGCATTGTGGTATAATCAGGCGGGCGCGCAAGTCGTTTTTTCGGCTTTTGGGAACCTTCAGCAGAAATGATGTATAGAATAAAGACATACCGGTCATATTGAATGCTGGATTCTCACAGTTTTAAGGTAAAGAGGATGTGAATAGAATCACTTGAGGTTTTTCACTTATGGGTATGACGGGGGGAGGTGGAACCTTTTGAAGATAAGGAGTATTGGGGCAATTTTTTTGATACTGTTTTAAGTTTCATGTGGGGGTTGATATTTTGGGGGAGTGATGTGTTTTGAGGGAGTGATGTGTTTTTAGTTTTTTAATTGTAAGAACGTCATACATTTGATCACAGGGGTTGTTCGACAGTCATAGCCATATGATTAGAACAAGCACAATACAATTGTAATGTTATTTTGGAAGTGCTAGTCAACGTGTGGAATTTCAAGTCTTTTGAGGTGATGTACTATAGTAACTTGATGGGCAGCGCGATGGTATCCTAAATATTGTTTTTGTTGCAGTTACCCCTGAGGAAGGGAGCTTCCCGAAATGCATTGGGTTTTATGAATACCGAAAACATTAATTCTGTGACCTGTATGATGGAATCATCAAATAAAGCTTTGAAGATTTGAACACTACTGACTCAACTGGAATACTTTTGAAATACAATAAGGATAAACATGGATGAAAATAAAGAATAATAATGAGAATGTTCATAATTATGACGGCCCATGGGCCAATTGTAGGCTGTGCACCCTCTACTGGTGTACTGTTTATGCACTAGTGCTACACTTTTAGAAAGTTGCCATTCTCCTGGACTGATCTATTTGATGCCTGTAGCCTTTCCTGGGTCACATGACTGGGAGTAGTTGGCAGTTGGACTTTGTTTATTCCTCCCAGGCAGCCACACAATAGAGGGATTAGGTATGCATGGATGGGCCATCAACTGGCAGGATACGGAGGTGGAGCTGGGCACAGCCCCATTTGAAACTAAATAGGCTGTGCTCTGCCTTCACACAAAGGACTTGTCACTCCTGCATTATTCATGAAGCTAGCCTGGATCCAAGGGCAGGGTAGTCAGGAAGTTCAAGCACTTCAAAGGGAATTCTCTAGAAACTTCCCCTATGTCAAAGGAGGCACCATTGATAAAAAGGAGACCCTCAGACCCACTCTTCAGTTCAATTTCTGGACTTGCAGAAGGACTCTCAGAGGACTATTTGCTGCTGTGTCCTGCTATGTACTCCACAAGAATGCTCTGCTGCACCTGGAAGGCCTGTTTTGCTGCCTGGAGCCTGCCTTGAACCCTCAGAGGCCTGCCCTGTTGCTTAAATCCTGCTTCTTCACCTGCACCCAGGAATACTAGAGTGACTCTGAGGGTTAGTTTGCTGGCCTTCTTTTCAGAGCCTCGGGGACAGAAAAGGCTCCTACAATCTTGAACCTGCAGCTGGACCCAGCCTGAGTGAGTCCTAACCCACAAGCGGTCCCACTCTAATCCTGGCCCCTTGGTGGTGAGGTTAAAGGTGCCCAGATAGCTGAAATCCAAAACATGGGATTTAGGATTTTTTGTGCTAAAAACTGCTCCGAGAACCGAGGAAAGATCCGGACCAACCTGCTTGTCTACCTGCACAAGGTGCATCCAGAGTCTGCTCCTGCTACGTTTTTCTCTGCAGCAGAAAATCCTGTTCAGTTGCAGCTCAGCAAAGGTGTATCCAGCCTCCTGGAACTCTCATCGGCCACAGCCTCCAGCTTCATCCCACTGGAGATTTTTGACATCCAAAAAGTGACGAAGTCCGGCCGTAGAAATATTCACCATGACTTCATTTAGCAGCAACCCGACAACGGCGCTTCCTCCTCAGACACCGCCTGCAGCATTGCCCCACTGAACTTTACCTTCTCAGAACAATTTCTTCAATATTTCTTCTAAGTCTGAAGGTAAGCGCCAACTGGACCCAATCCACTTTTGTATCCTATCTGTGCTCCAATGTAGTTAGACATATTTTTTGATTTTGACCCGAACTCGCACGATTAGATGTCTGCAGTTGGCGCTTTGCTCTTTAAGGTGCTAGTTTTTACCTTAAACTTTTAACAATCCATAAGTCCGATTCTACTGATTGGATTCTTGTCATTTTGGTGTCAGATCATTTATTAAAATGCACTCTATTTTTCTAAATTAAATTGGGATTTTGTTGTGTTTTGTATTCACTTTATTACTGTTGTGTGATGCATACATATTTACACATTGCATCTAAGTTAAGCCTGTCCTCTTTTGTGCCAAGCCACCAGTGGGTGAAGCATAGGTTAATTTAGTGAATTTTGTGATTCACCCTTACAGGAATTGTGGCTGTTGCTTGAACGGGGGTAACCCACTCTTCAACTATCCCACTCTTCAATTATTAACCCATTTTTTCACAGGCATCAATGGTGTCACCATCAAATCTGCCCTCTGAAGATGCTACACTTCTGAATGTGGTAGACAGGAAGATAGAAGCTTCTTTTACAAAGTCAAATGCAGCAGCCTATTTTGCAAGCAGCGCAAGTTCATGCGCAGCGTATGCAACCCAAGATCTTCTGAAGGACTTTCAGCTCCTATTTGATTTCATACAGGCGAATGAGGAATCAACCACTCTTCTAGCACATATGGAACTTTTTCCAAAATGTTTTTTCAGATGTGTCGTTTGATAAGTTATAGGCTGGCACATCTTCTGAAGCTGCATCCATTGCAGGACGTCACATTCTTTGGATGAAGTCCTGCAAACTGGAGGCAGCTCAGAGGTCTCTTATGCAGAAGCTCCCTTTCACTGGCCCTATTTGATTTGGAGCTGATCTGGTTGTGATGGTCTAAAAAGCAGCAGAAGAAAAGAAGGTCCTGTGTCCTTTTAAGCTTGCATTGGGGACGAAATCTTTTCAGGCTAAACAACTATTTAAACACCTGGAGAAACGTCCCTTTCGGGGCTGAGCCTGTGGTCGGGGTGCTGCGCTCACCAATAAAACCCGACCCATTACTCCACAGGGTCCAGGATTGTCACAGAAGTGACTGTGCCAGGGGTGAGGCAAAATTGTGGCTATTCTTGCAACAGTGGGAGGAGTGGAGAACAGACATTTGGGTACTCAAGATCATCAAGGCATGATATGTTATTCCATTTCTGAGCAATCCCTCGCAACATCGGTTTCTTCCTACTCTATTGCCAAAAGACAAATACAAGCAACAGTCCATAATAATGGCTTTTCAAGCTTTACTGGAAAAAGAAACAATTATACCAGTTCCAGAACATCAGAAAAGACAGGGATTTTACTCTACTCTTTTTCTAGTGCCAAAGCCAGAAGGAACATTTCGACTGGTTCTGAATCTCAAACATTTGAACAAGTAAGTCTTGATAGGGTCTTTTCGAATTATTTCCCTTCAGTCAATAATTCCGCTGATAGCGCAAGGTGACTCTCTGACAACAATAGACTTGCAGGATGCCTATTTCCATATTCCTATTCATCCAGAAAGCCAGAATGTTCTATGTTTTGCAGTGGGGACAAGTTATTTCCAGTTTCAAGCTCTGCTGTTTGAGTTAGCAATATCGCTGAGAGTTTTACAAAGGTATACTAAAGGGTAGTGGGTAGACAGGCTTAAAATCCGCAATCAGTACAAAAACAACGTACTCACAAAACAGTTCGAAGCATCTTGACTTAACATTACGGTACTGGAAATTATTTTGTTGAATTTACATATGCTCTATGACATGTCTATGACAATTATGTTCTATGCTGTTGTTCAAAGCAATATAATTAGAAGTATAACATGTTGTCTTTTTTACTTTGAATGGTCTTCCAACATTATCGAAAATACAAGCTAACAATCAAACTGTTTTGTGAGTAATTGTGGTTTTTGTATTGATTATCGATTTTAAGCCTGTCTCTCTACTACCCTTCAGTGAAATGTAATATGTATGTCAGATGGATAACTGATATTGTGGGTGAGTGCGCAGGGTCATTGTCAGTGGATTATCCAAAGTAGAATGTGCTTTTATAAAGGTCCTTGCCCCAGTCGTTGCACAGTTTCAATTAGAAGGGTGTTCTATTTTTCCATATCTTGACAACTGTTTGGTTTCTGCTTCTTCAGGTTCAGGTTGAAATCTTTATTCGGCAAAAGCCATAAAAGTCATAAAGCCACTGATAAATATTAGCATAAATATAAATATTAAAAATGCCATTATAAGCCCACGATTTCATAAGCGTCACACCAGAATAACAATGACAATCATAATACAGTCATATAATTACCTCTTCATAATGTTTCCTAATTGCAAGTGCCCTTCTGATAAAAGTTAGCACCGCATAACAACTATCTAAAGTACAACATTTCTGTAAGAACACCAATCCTTTCTGGTACTGTCTCAGTTTTGTTCTGCGCAGGACAAGGATCAGGAAGGAAGACTGAGGCTCAGCATATATTTAACAGAACAATATAAAGTGACAAGTGCTTTGTTTAGAAACATTATTCCATCAGCTAGGGGGTAAATCATGACACAACACATTTTGTAAAGAAAAAGTAACCTTAAAGTGTACTATTAAAGTGTACTATACTTAACCTAAAAAAAAGGTAAGCTACAACGGAAAGTGGGATTTGCAATCCAGAGTAAGTATGGTTCTATGCTCCTTGTGGTTGATGCCGAAGAGTATCTCCCTACTGTCTCCAAGGCCTGCACCCTCGTCAGCCTCAATTCCAATCAATGATTAAAGCAACACTGTTTCACTGCCTTTATCCAGTTAAGAGTGATCGCTTGAGAGTTAGTGAACAAATCTACCAGGCCTAGTGACTCAAAGGAATGAGAGCCAAGGGATCCGTCCTCCCAGTCCGAGGACAAACAATCAGAAATACAGGTTCTGACCAATGCTGCCTCCAGGTTACCCCAACTCTTAATCCATAGCATAAGTGGAGCAAGCCCCATCAGGTCCTCCAGATACGGTAGACCTAATTCCATATGACATATAAAAGTGGCGGTTCCCTTAGGGACTGCGATAAGTCTGCGTATGAAACGGTTTTCTACTTCTTCTTTTTCTAAGGCTCCCGCAGATGGTGACGAATGCCTTGCAGAGAGGGGCATTTTTTATCAATACATCTGCCCTTCAGCCAACACAGATTAATATGTTTGTAGGTGTCCAGTTCAACACCATGGTGGGTCGTTTTCTTCCTCAATTGAGGATCACAGTAATCTGATCTGCCATACCTCATCTGCTGTTGAGCCAATCTGTTATGATGGCTCAAGTGTGACTAAGTATTCAGAGTCTGATGGCAGTGGCTTTGATGGCGGTCCTCTGGACACGTTATCATCTGAAGCCAATAGTGAATCACCTCCTGCTTCACTGGTCTCTGAGCTCTCAGAATTTCAAATCAGAGTACCAGTCATTAATCAGATCAAGGACACACTGACTTGGTGATTGGAGAGCAACAATCTCTGGAAAGGAGTTCCTCTGCGCGTCCCCCTCCATTACAAATAACCACGGATGCCAGTCTACTGGGTTGTGGAGCAACCCTGGAGAATCAGGAGATGGAAGGGAAGTCGCTACAGGAGGAGAGTGTGCAATCCTACAACTGGAGAGAACTAGCTGCAGTATGGTTGGGGCTGCAAGCCTATTCTTCTCAGTTGGAAGGTGTCAATGTGGTTGTCAGAGCCAGAAATCAGCTATCCCACTGTTAGCTGAACCGCCAGGGCTGTACCAAATGCAACAGTCTGAATTCTTTAACAGCACAGACATTTGCATGGGCAGAGAAACATCTGCATACAGTGCATATTCAAGGTCAGAGCAATTTCGCAGTCAACAGTCTGAGTCACAATTTTCCATCATCAGTGCAGTCTGTTCGGAAGCCATTGGATAGACATGTTCGCATATCTATGGAATGCAATTTTACCAGTATTTTGCTCAGAATTGTGGTGTCCGCAAGTGTGGGCCAGCATGGTTTTTGAATGCTTTCCCACTGAACCCCCTCCACCCAAGGGTGCATTAGAGTATTTGGGAGGCGAGCACATCGGAGATTCTAGTAGCACCTTTGTGGCCACCACATCAGGGGATCTCCCTTCTGATCTCATTCTCCAAAGGTGAATTCTTTCATTTCTCCATTTAACCTTCTCCTCTCTAGTTTCAATGCCTGCCACTGCCACGACTGAGACAGCTGGAGCTTTAAGTGTACGCTGGTAAAACCTGAGGTGTTCGATAAAGGTTGGTAAAGATATTCAAGAATCAAGGAAGCCATCAACCTTAGCGTCTTACAAAAAGCATTGGAGATCTTTTCAGAAGTGGTGTGGTCTAAAAGGTTTTGATCCCCTTTCTCTAGACATCATTCACGTTCTAGAATTTCTAGCAACCTCTACCTTGTCAGCTGAGTGGGCGGCCAATAAGGCTCCTAAAGGGGAAAAGTATTCAAAGATATTGCACCTCTTTTGGAACGACTTTTGAAATGTTTTCATCTTAAGAGACCAGCAGTAGCTCCACCTGCTTCAACTTGGGACCTGTTACTGGTTTTGAAGGGTTTGCAGTTGCCTCCTTTTCAGCCACTGTAAGAAGCAGCTATGGGTTGGTAATCTGCAAAGACAGCTTTCCTACTAGCCATTACTTCAGCAAGGAGGTTGGGGGAATTAAATGTGCTAGTTAATTCTTTTCCCTATTTGCATTTCTTCCCTGACGGGGTGAACTGATGGATGGTCCCTATCATCTATCTCAAAAAATAGTTCTCCCTGTATTCCATTCAGAGGCTGATGACAACAATATTCTTCCTTCACTAGATATAGAAAGAACTTTGTTTATTTATTTAGCTTGAGCAAAAGATTTTAGACACTTTAAGTCAATTTTTGTAGCTTATGGGACTTCTAAAGACATTGCTTAAGAGTCACTTTTTAAACCCTTGGAAGGTGGGTTTGAAAGGCAATTTCGCAAGCTTACAGTGATGACTGAATTTCTTCTATCTTTGATACAAGGTCATTTAACTAGGGCAATTTCTGCAACTTGGTCTGAAGCGGTAGGGGCGTCCTTAAAGGAGATTTGTAGGGCCGTTACATGGTCTTCCCATCACTCATTTATCAAACAGTACAAGTTGGATTTGTGTAGCTCAGACAGTGGTACATTTCCAGAAGTAATTAAATGACTATTTCTGCATCAGTTATTGTCGGTGCATTACTTTTCTTAAAGCTTAGTGCATCCTCACTAAGTAATGACCGGGATGAGGAGGATGAAATGAGGGGATCATTTTTCAATTGCTTACCGGTAATCTTTATTGCCCTGATTCATAGTCCTTCTTATCCCAGTCCACACCTATCCCTCCCTCCCGTGTTTGCACCTCCAATCTGGGTTTGTATCATATACAGGAGGGTGGGCAAGGGTAAGGGGACTCGAGGAACAGATTGGGTGTCACGAATGGTCAATGTTCAGCACGAAGATTCACTCGTCTCTGGCGCTTCACACTGGGAGTGAACGTGGACTGTTGCCATTTGCGCTGGATCTCAGGGCTGACGCAAAGAGTCAATAATTGCTGGAGAGTTGCATCGGAAGGTGTCGCAAATGGTCATCAGGTGACACGAGGAGTCTGTTCGCAGAGCCCTAAAACATTTGTATCTTCACCTAGAGGTCAGGAATTGTGATCTGAGGCAGGAGGAGAACACTCTAATGCCAGTTAAGGGTGCAGAACCTGGACCAGAGTCCAACAGCAGGCCTCAGGGAGGTCCAGGCAGGTCCAGTTGTTGCTTCTCAGCTGGGCAGTTGCCAGGCAGGCCTCTGGAAGCCTGTTGTGCCCTTATAGCTGACACAGAAGGTCAGCCAACTGACCCTTGGAGTCACTTCTGAGGAGCCTTGGTTCAAGGCAAGAAGGTTCAATCTTCCTTCTTCAGAGAGTAGGGCAGTCCTTCTTCTGACTCTTCCAGAGTGTTCTGATGAGAGGTTCTGAAGGTGACTCTTTTATCTTTAGTGCCAGCCTGTGGTTAGGGGATGCCCTCTTTGCCTAACCTTCCTCCTTTTGTGGGTTTGGCTCCAAACTGTTTCATGTAACAAAGGGCAGGCAGGTCTATGTATGGGCTGCATTTGTGAGTGGCAGGGCAGGTAGCCCTTAGAAGTCAGGAAGGGAGTGGGCAAGCCCTCAGGAATGGCTGAGTACAACTGCCTGAGGACTCTCTTTTCAGGTGAGCAACACTCTGCCCCACACCCAACGTCCTTTTTCCCTATGTCTGGAAGGAATAAACAAAACAATCCAAGAGAGCCATTCACAGTCATGTGACCCTAGACACTGGCATAAAGGCACATTTGGTTTAGGTAGAAAAATGCTACTTTATAAAAGTGCCATTTTCAGAATAGTAACCTAACATCTGACTTTACCATTAAAGAGGATTTTAAATTACAATTCATTTGAGTGGTAGAAACATTTCTCTATCTGTTCCCAAACTGAAGCTATGGCCTATTACATGTAATAAGTGGGCCTGTGAATAATTCTAATTATGCTGGAGTAATTGGAGGAATTTCAGTAATTTGGCATTACTCTAACGCATTAATACCAATAATTATGCGATTACACCCGCTTGCATAATTAAGAGCAATTTGGGGGAAATAGCGCAGAAACAACGAATTTAGTGAACACAAGCAGCTGCTAATGCTGCTGTTCGTGTTGTTTTTCATTTAGCGCTATTTTCTTAACGCAAAATGCATTCTTGCCCCCATTTTGAAAGCAAGGGTGCATTTTGCACTAACAAACTAGCGCTAAATGCCAAGAGCACATTTAGCTAGCACAAGAGGCTGGTCATACTTCTCGTTGTGTACTGTTGCACTTAGCGCTATTTCTCAGCGCAAAATGTATCCTCCCGTCCATTTTAGATGCAAGGGGGCATTTTTGTGCTTAGAAATAGTGCAAAATGCATAATTACTCTTCTTATGTAATCCTGCGTAATAATGCAGAATTTGTAAGTAATATCACGTTATTAAGCCATGCGAAACTATGTGAATTACGCCAACTCTTAGTAATACTTTAATTCAGTGTTAATCTAAAGGGGAGATAGCCTTACAACAGTGAAAAATGACTTTAGGAGTTTTTCACTGCTAGGACATGTAAAACTTAAATACACATGACCTTCTTTTTAAACACCATGCATCCTGCCCTAGTAGAGACCCTCCTTATGGGTGACTTAAAAATATTCAAATGGAAGGTTTAGGTCTGGCAAAGGTTTATTTTGCTAGGTCAAAACTGCACTACAGGCTTCAGTGGCATGTCTGAGACATGTTTTACAGGACTGCTATAGTGGCTGGTACAGTGAGTGCTGCAGCTGACTAGTAGCATTTTAATTTACAGTCCCTAGGCACATGGAGTGCCATTAACTAGGGACTTATAATTAAATTGAATCCACCAATTTGGTGGAGACCAATTTCATCATGTTTAAGGGAGCAAGCACAATCACTTTACTGCTGGTTTGCAGAGGTAAAGTGCACAGAGTCCTAATGCCAACAAAAACAAGTTTGTCAAAACAGGGGAGTGAAGGCAAAACATTTGTGGGAATACCACGCCAAGGACATCAGGTCTAAGATATGTGAATAACTCTGGCATAATCAAAGTTTCACCCATGTCTAGTTTACCCTGCTGATATGTTGTTGCAGTTGCATTCCTGCTCAGTACAAGGAACCACAGGTTTAGACAGTTGGTGAATGCAGAACATTAGTTGTTTTACTGCTACATAAGTAGGGCTGTCAAAGGTTTTAGATATACATATTTGTTTTCTAAAACCATGGGATCAGGTGAGTGCCTTTACTTACTCACTAGACACTAGAGGGCATATTTAAGAGCCCATCGTGCAGCTGGAGCGTCACTTTTTGAAAGTGCATTGCAAACTACAAAATCATATTTATGAGGTCACGCAAAGCCACTTTGCATGCCTTTGAATGGCCTCATAGATATGAGTAAGGCAAGGCAGCGCAAATCGCTGCGTTGCCTTACTCTGCGATAGGGAGGCGTTCCATGGGTGTTGCGGTGGGTGTTCCCATGCGACAACAATGGACTTTGACACTTGCCCAGATTTACAAGACCATGTAAACCTGAGGATGTGCCAAAACCTTATGCCTCCCCAGGAGAGGTGCAACGAGGAGAAATAACTTTAAGGTGCTCCTTCCTGCACAAAAACAATCCTGCTGACAACACAGGCACCCTTACACCAAGGTGCAAGGGTGCCTGTGCTGGCGCTAGCCTGCCGAAAAGGTGCCAGCGCAGAGGGAAATGACTGGATGGGACCATATTGGATAAGTACGGGGCATTCCTGTCCTTCATTTTGGCATAGGGCAGTGCAGCAAGTATAGGGCAGCACAGCAAGGTGACTTGCTGCGCTGCCCTACGCCTAAACCCCATCAATAAGCCCCTTGGTCCAGGACAGATAACTCTTTTCTAATTCCAGGGTTTGGCGAAATGGCAAGGAAAAGTCCAAATCTTCTACGTTCGTAATGTTTTCTTTAAATAAAACCTCAAACTTCTCCTACCTAGGAAGGCATCCTAGATTGCAAATGTTCACATAAAGTTAAATTAATTTAAATTAACAGGTTGTCTTACACATTATGTGAATCTTGGAGGAGCGATTTATTCTGAAACAATGTAAGGTTAATTGGAAGCACGAGAGCATAGCATCAATTAATAAAATGCAATTAAAGATGTGCTGAGTGGATCGGCTGCTTGCATTCATTAGAAACCTTGAGGTGGGGCCCTGGGGCTGGAAGGGGAGTTTCTCACTTAATTGGATTGGTTGATTGACATATCCTGCAGTGCCCTCCTAGCCTGCTTTAGCCGGGAGTGGGCGCACATATTTTATTTTGTTTTGCAAGGTTGTCCGTTTAAAAAAAAGTTTTATAATAATCGATTTATAATATAATATATAGTCCAAATACCGGCAACATCCCCCACTTTCCCATAGGCGAACGTGCATAAATAAACCACAAGACACTTTGTTTATGGGAAAAACTGTCGCAGGTTTATTCCATACAAGAGTATGCAATAAGGTGGGTTATCTTACGGGCGATCCATGGGCAGGCAGCCGTCCAACCTATGCTGCCCCTGCCCGCCTGATGAGCCAGCACTGTGGGATGTATGCCCGGTCAGCGCTACACCTTTGTTGATCCACCACTGGATCACGTGTCCCTTGTTACCATCCTACTCACGCCCCTTTCAGGGCGGAGCGTATCAGGGCAAACCCCCGGTTGGTCAGGCCCCCAACCGCCCGAAGGACTAACGGGGCGCCGTCGCGGTTCTCCAGGACCCTGCCCTGAGGATCCTGGTCTTTGGCTCTGGCACCCCTATTGTGCCGCGCAGAGGTACCCTTACTGTACCAGTCTGCCGCAGAGGTACACTTACTGTACCGGACTGCTTCCAGATCGCCCTGTAACTCCGCCTGCAACACAAAATTAAACATTAAAACATTCAGTATACTTTGCCCACCAGCCCAGCCGAAGGGTAAGAGGAAGGGAGGGAGACGGCGAGGCTGGCGGCAAAGAGGCCGCTGGGAGGTCAGAGGGGTATACATGCCCTCCCCTCCCCCTGGGCGTACCGGAAGTGACGCCCACACCCCTGAACAGCGGGCTCCAGGCGGAAGCCCTCTGCAGCTAGAGCGAGGGTAGGCTTGTGCCACAATGGCACTAAAGGGCCGCCCTTTTAGGGGCCCCCTTTGGAGGCGGCGGGCAGCCACATAGTCCCAATATGGCAACATCCCCACTTTCCCATAGGCGAACGTGCATAAATAAACCACAAGACACTTTGTTTATGGGAAAAACTGTCGCAGGTTTATTCCATACAAGAGTATGCAATAAGGTGGGTTATCTTACGGGCGATCCATGGGCAGGCAGCCGTCCAACCTATGCTGCCCCTGCCCGCCTGATGAGCCAGCACTGTGGGATGTATGCCCGGTCAGCGCTACACCTTTGTTGATCCACCACTGGATCACGTGTCCCTTGTTACCATCCTACTCACGCCCCTTTCAGGGCGGAGCGTATCAGGGCAAACCCCGGTTGGTCAGGCCCCCAACCGCCCGAAGGACTAATGGGGCGCCGTCGCGGTTCTCAGGACCCTGCCCTGAGGATCCTGGTCTTTGGCTCTGGCACCCCTATTGTGCCGCGCAGAGGTACCCTTACTGTACCAGTCTGCCGCAGAGGTACCCTTACTGTACCGGACTGCTTCCAGATCGCCCTGTAACTCCGCCACAGCCCTGGGGGCGGCCACCGTCGCAGCCAGGGCCCCCACCACTGCACCTCCTGTTACCTACAACCTGCCCTTTCCAAACATTCCTGTAAATCCAGGAGAAACAAGTCCATCCCCACCGGGGACAAGTGAGACCCCGTCCTCCTCAAAGTACCTTTAACGTTTGCCTGGATGAGCTCGTGTCTGATGAAACCCAGACCCCTCTGGTCTGCGAGCTTACGCCATGAACAGTTCCCTCTTACAGGGATGTTCAACGGCCTCCCCTGACTTAGCTCCATGCCACCTTAGCGGGGGATCATCTCCGCCCATCAGAGCTTCACATTGACCCATGTAGTTGCTGAACTCACCAAACAGCGCATTTCAACATGCGACCGCTCCTTTCCAGTCCTCCTGCAAATCTAAGGGAAGAGATCACTCCCTACTGGTAATAGATGAACCCCATCTCTATCGCAATAGCCCTCGACTTTCGCCTAGGTCAGCTAGTGTCTGAAGAAACCAAAGACTCTTCTGTCCTGTGAACCTGTGCCAAGGACTATTCACCCTCCTGCGGGAAAGTTCCTCTGCCTCACATGACCTAGCCCCGTGCCAGCTCTGGGCGGGACGATTTCCAACACCAAGGCTCACATTGCCCCATCAATTTGCTGATCCTTCTAGCACTGTGTGTGCCTGAACCCCTCCCCCATCTATGAGACAGCAGCCCCCTTGTTAGGTAACCGCTCCTACTCCCGCCTGCCTGCTTTGGCTATTCGGGCGAGGAGGATTATGCTTAACCTATGTAGTCCCTTCGCTTTCTAAATCATGACGCACAGGAATGTCATAACTAGCAGTATGTGACAATGAGCAAGGGGGGCCCACCTGCCCCTGCCATGCATCCCTTCTTCCTTATGGGAATTCCGCCAGCTCAGCTCCCTCTGTGGTGAAACCCCCTAGGCATACCAGTTAAAAGGATCGGTCCAATTCAATACAGTGCGCACTGAGCGATATGGTGCCTAACATTAAGGATTGTCTAAGTCCTACCTAACCCCCATCCTAGCATATTCCCGACCAGGGGACAGGGCGTTCCCACTGCCCACCCTTGGGCAACCCTATAGGTGGAAAATTACCTGCTCCGCTAAATTTTAATCATTGTTGATCACTGGACGTGCCAAATGTTCTTTTACATAGTAGCCTTTTGTGCTTGACACCTGTTTCCCCATTACTTTGGACAGCAGCACACTATGTTGGCTGGCAGCGTCACCACCCAGCGAGGCTACCATAGCTAACCGGGCGGGCATCGCTTACTGCAGGAACTTGTCACCTACCCTAGGTTCTGGGAGCACTTACTTCCCCCGTTGACCAGACGGTTGCACAAACTCCTTTGCTTGCTAAACCCTGGTGAACACCTTAATGGTATAAAAGCTGGTTTGAAACAATACCTGTCTTGTGCCCACTATTGGAGACACCTCACCCTTTCGTGCAATTACAACTTACGCAGTGCATCCCGCTTGCATGACTGTCGTCGGATCACAGATGCACAGTACCTACTGTCCATTGCCGACCCTGGCTGCTTTAAAACCTGCCAAAGTAACGGAAACCAAGATTCCCAGTTCCCTGCTTAGCTACAGTACACCTTCAGTGGGTAGGCTAGTAGATACCACAACCACATTGGTCTTGCGAACCTTAAGTACACAATTTTCGCCTGTGCATACCTCTAAATGAGACAGGCTCCACACCGCTGTAAGGCCAGAGACACACATATATGTTGTGCCCACTATTGGCGACAACTCACCTCTTCTTGGAGTGACAACTACCCAGGTGCCTACACAAGTCACCCAACAGGCAAGTTGGCCCTGACTACCTTGTGTTCTGGTGCCAGGTTTGGAAAGCGCCTTGCCTACACTTGCTGCCCCTGGGAACCACACAATGCCCGTGCTCTGGCCGCAACGTGGCGATGCCCTAGTGTCGCATTGAACCCCTGGTCAATTAAGAGTGCCACTACAACTACTTAAACCTACCCCTTGACCATGGGCGGAGTCTAGCTCTCCCAAACTTTGCTGGTATAACCCGCGGGCAAGCCTCCTGTTTGTTAAATTTAGTAATTCATGGCACTGACCCACAAGGACCTGACACTGGGCTGTGTAAATGCGGCCCAGGGTGACCTTAACAGTCGGCTTGGTGTGGATGGGTGCTAACAATACCTGGCTGAAGTGCAATCCCTTTGACAATCACTCCTGACAAGATGTGCCAATGCAGGTAGAAGCAAGAGTTATCCAGCCCACATTACTTCCTGTCCCAGTTATCTGAGTAACTTAGTGAAAGATTCACATTTGAACTGGTAGCGGAAACTGTTACTTACGCCTGCAAATGCTCTGCTCAGAGCAGCCTGCCAGACAATGGCTTCCATTGAAAGGCGGTGCCAACAGACCTCCAAGCACTTAAGGCGGTACCTCCGAGTAGGGCTCTAATCTAACAAATGCCCCGTGCATCGGATACCGCCTCTGGCTGTAAGCCGCTCAGTGCTACTGATGCCTTGGCGCTTCCTGACCCACAGCCAGCTCACCCTGATACAATCCGCTCGTGACTGGGACTCAACGGTGCGGTGAAAGCACGAGACATCCTAGCCTGACTTTAGCTCTTCACCAGGCTCCCACACAAGAGCCATCCACAACCTTGTGGCCTAAAACATTCAGCCCTGTGGGGCGGTTGCAAATGGACTGCAAACAACTCCTAGGCATTCTCTACTCATGTTGAAATTGAGTTACTGGTTGGCTAGGGGTATGCGCCTAAGTCTGGCCAAACCCACCTCCCTAGTCAGGAGAAGGGGGTGCACACTTAGAGCTGACTCCTGCCCACCCCTAGGTGGCTAGGCAGAGACTTTGGCTTATCCCAAGGGCAGTGTAAATTTAATGTGCCAACCGCACTCCACAGTGGCACACTACAGCAGAGACTCCATACCAGGTTATTTTAATTACCCTACGTATACGTCCACCCAAGAGGACTTAGTACCATCTGCCCCCATTACCCTGTGCTACCAAACCTCATCATGACATCACAGGGATTACATAACTCACTAGGTCAATGCCCCTTATCGGTATTAGTGAATGAAGGCATTATTCATTCATGTACACCAAAGTGGGGGGCCCTGCCCCCAAGTGGTCTTCCCACTTTGTGGCACCCTGGCAGTATAAAGTGGTTTCACGCACCAATAATCAACCCCAAACTGATATACTGTTTTGCCCCACCCAGGGCACCCTCTCCGGTTGCCACCAAGCAGACACCGCGACGCCAGCTGAAGGCAGATCATAAGTCTTTGCTTGAGTTGCCGCCAAGCGCCGCGTTTGATTCCCATAAATGCAATTACTTGCCGGTTGGGCGAAATTATTGCGAACGACCACCTCCGTTGGAGGCTAACACATATGCACACCACCGCTGAAAGAGTACAAGGCGCGGCTTTGAGAAACCGTAGCAGCGATGCCCCCAACAGACAAATGTGATTTTTACAATACAACACGGCAAGATCATCAATTAAGGTTCTTCCAGACACCATACAAACCAGGGCCCAGTGAATGCCCAACATCATATGCTCTCATGGAGTATGCGGCGACTGACTGGGTCATCAGGCTGTTTTACCCCCAGCAGAGGCCGCCTCCTTATACCATGTCCAACATGTAGCCCATGGGCCTACTCAGCCGCCCACCGAAACGAAAGGCTAATCTTCCCCAAAGTAAATGTGGCAGTTAGGCCCCAGTCCAAAAAACATGCCCCAACGCGCTCCCCATGGGCGAAGTGAGCTGGAAAGGCCCGAATGCCCCGCTCCACACACCATACCCATATGGGAAAGGGACAAACAACCTCCGTATTGAAAACCAGTGATCCTACCGGTTGACAATGCCAAAGTATCTGCGGATTCCAAACAATTAGAAACTCCACCCGTTACCATTTCCTAACTATAAATAAGGCTCTTCCTGAACAAACTGACTTTAAACAGCATCCCGCCATCTCTGGAAAGTAACAAATACCTCACCATAAGAAGATCTTGCCCCCCTGCTTTGGCCTTGAACCCTTGACTTGGGGGGGCTAGTTGCACCAAATGCTGTAGAGCTTGCCTCTGAGGCACGGGTGCTAGTTACTCTAAACAGGGCCAAAATGTTTAGCCCCGCAAAAGAACTGTACTTTGTATGCAGATTAGAAGGTAATGTGCGGTGCATGGCCAAGCATTTCATAGGAACCCGCGTACTGCCACTGATCCAACATAGCTGTGAGATTCTATTCACTTGTGCCATTACCATAAGGTAATAGTTGCCTTCGCCCTCCCCTGCTCAAAGGTCCTTTGCTAGCATGTTTATACTGAGGAACGTGACCTGCCCTGCGCACCTAACGAACTGCTAGAGATGTCTTTGCAGCAGATTGCCCCCAGTAAGGATACAGAAACTCGTCTTGGCGAGTGGTGCACAGGGCGAGAAATAGATAAACCCAGTGTTCGTAGTATCGCATGGAAGCCATTATTAGCGACCAGTTACAGGACACAATAGTTTCATTAGGCACGGGGAGATTAAGTAATGTGCCTAGACTCACGGAATGTTAAGCGTCCCTGCCGAGACCCGCACTCGGTTTCACCCGCTCCGAGGTCGACCACCCCAGCCGTTAGGCTGAAGGAGGTTGGCGCTGAGCTTGAGAGGGGGGTTGCCATCCCTGTATAACATGTGAAACCGAAGCATTGCCCTCTACGCAGCCTCAATACGTACATAGCAAACATGCGGTGTACTCCGTGCTGGAGACCTACTTGCTGTATGTAGTGCCAGTGGTTCGAAACGTGGTCTCAGCTCAGAGCCAAAACAAGCGTAAGTGAGTAAGCTCCATCATTGATGTGCGACACGCCCCACTGGCTGGTGGTATTCCTGCAATCCCGCACGTGCGTGGCCTGAGGAGGCTCCTGCCATAAAAGCATGGTAGCCGGCGGGTGTGACGCGTGGGTGGCGCCAGCCGCAACCCGTCTTGTTCCCGGCATGGAGACCGGCGCCTACATGCCCCACCCGTAATACCTTAAAGGCCCGCTGTGCCATATTGGCCTGCACGCGAGCGTGTGAAGCGCGCCTACTCCGGCCGCCACCCGTGCACTACCTCGGGGCAGGGCCTGATCTAAATCGGAAATGTGCGAGTCCCCGGGGCGAGGGGAGCACCAGCGTGCAAAGTACCCCAGCGATGTACATAGTAGCACAGCGCTGTACATATTCACCCGTTGCATTACAGACCAACATGTGCATATCCGGAGCAGGGAGACTAAGTGATTTGGCCCGCATCACAGGCTGTTGGGACTCCCGCCAGACTCGAACCTAGATCCTCCGTTTTAAGTGCCTGCACTTCCATCCTGGCTTCTCTAGTGCTTCCCGTAACAATCCCGATTGTGCATGTCTTTAATGCTTACTGCCCATAATGAGGGCTCGACCCAGGATAGAGTGCACAGCTAAATCGAGCTCTGCTTATGCTCCCATTCTCTCGACAGAACGGCTTCCAAATGCAAACTAGTAAGTTATACCTGCCGAAATTACTTAAGAAACAGCTACCACTCGGTGGGAACACTCCGAAGAAGTAAGTAAGGAACACCAACGTATTATTCCAGTAATTGGAAAAACTGCTAAACAAACCATGTTATTCGAGGCAGCAGATTTGACCTGTGCCCTTATCAAGCTCTCCACCGCAGCATCACCCAGCTTAGGACCCCTGTCGCTGCCCGCTCTGTCACGCCCCCACACTCGCACCCGCATAGCTGGGCCCGGCGCCGTATGGTCCGATCCGAGAAGTTGCACCCCGTGGCTGATACTGCATCGGACCCGTGAACTTGGTTACTGTGCAGTACTAAATATAGCTTCAATTGGGCCCCAGGATCTGCGCATTCGACCTTTGACGTCAGATTCAGAGACCTCAATCGTTAGGCCACATAAACCTCAAATTCACTATGCCCATAGCCCGATGCTCAATCAATCAATCAATCAATCAATCACGGCATTTATAGAGCGCGCTACTCACCCGGGAGGGTCTCAAGGCGCTGGGGGAGGGGGTAAGTTACTGCTCGAACAGCCAGGTCTTGAGCTGCTTCCTGAAGGCGAGATGGTCCTGGGTTCGCCGAAGGTGAGTGGGGAGGAGTTCCAGGTCTTGGCCGCCAGGTAGGAGAAGGATCTTCCTCCGGCGGTGGTTCTGCGGATGCGTGAGTACGGTGGCGAGGCGTGGCTGGTTGATCGTAGCTGGCGTGTGGGCGTGTAGAAGGACATGCGGTCGTTGAGGTACTTTGGGCCCAGGTCGTGGAGGGCCTTGTGTGCGTGGGTGAGGAGTCTGAGCGTGATTCTCTTGCTGACGGGGAGCCAGTGCAGGTCTTTCAGGTGTACGGTGATGTGGCTGTGTCGGGGATGTCCAGGATGAGTCGTGCGGAGGCGTTCTGGATGCGCTGGAGTCTCTTTTGAAGTTTGGCTGTGGTTCCGGCGTAGAGGGTGTTCCCATAGTCCAGTCGGCTGGTGACGAGTGCCTGGGTGACGGTCTTCCTGGTTTCAGTGGGGATCCATCTGAAGATCTTGCGGAGCATGCGCAGAGTGTTGAAGCATGAAGATGAGACGGGCGTTGACTTGTCTGGTCATCGACAGGGAGGAGTCCAGGATGAAGCCCAGGTTGCGTGCGTGGTCCGTTGGCTTGGGTGCGGTGCCCAGGGCCGGGGGCCACCAGGAGTCGTCCCAGGCGGAGGGTGATGAGCCCAGGATGAGGACTTCCGTCTTGTCTGAGTTCAGTTTAAGGCGGCTGTTCCTCATCCAGTCGGCGACGTCTCTCATCCCGTCGTGCAGGTTGGCTCTGGCGGTGGTGGGGTCGTTGGTGAGGGAGAGGATCAGCTGGGTGTCGTCGGCGTAGGAGATGATGTTGAGGTTGTGTCGGCGTGCGATGGCTGCGAGGGGCTCATGTAGACGTTGAAGAGGGTCGGGCTGAGTGAGGATCCTTGTGGAACGCCGCAGATGACTTCGGTGGCTTCGGATCTGAGCGGGGAGAGGCGGACTCTCTGGGTTCTTCCGGCGAGAACGAGATGATCCATTCCAGTGCTTTCTCTCGGATTCCGATGTTGCTGAGGCGCTTCACTAGGGTGCGGTGGCAGACGGTGTCGAACGCCGCGGAGAGGTCCAGGAGGATGAGGGCAGCTGTTTCCCCGTTGTCGGTTAGGGTTCTGATGTCGTCGGTGGCTGCGATAAGGGCGGTCTCGGTGCTGTGGTTGGCCCGAAACCCGGACTGCGAGGGGTCGAGGGATCCATTCGTCTCGAGGAAGGCGGCAAGCTGTCTGTTGACGGTCTTCTCGATGACTTTGGCCGGAGAACGGAAGGAGCGAGATGGGGCGGTAGTTCTTGAGGTCGGTGGGGTCCGCCGTTGGTTTCTTCAGGAGGGCGGTAAGCTCGGCGTGCTTCCAGCTCTCCCGGGAAGGTGGCGGTGTGGAAGGAGGAGTTGATGATGTCCCGGAGATGGGGTGCGATGGTGGCGTCGGCTTTGTTGAAGACGTGGTGTGGGCAGGGGTCGGTTGGTGATCCGGAGTGGATGGAGTTCATCGTGCGGGTGGTGTCTTCGGTGTTGATCGGGGTCCAGTTGCAGAGGGTGGTGGTGGCGGGCATTGGTTCGGGCGGTAGGGTGCGTTGTTTGTGCGTCGAAGCTGTTGTGTATGTCGGTGATCTTGCGGTGGAAGAACGCGGAGAGTGAGTTGCAGAGGTCTTGCGAGGGGTGATGTCGTTGTTTCCAGGCGCTGGGGTTGGAGAACTCTTTGACGATGCTGAAAAGTTCCTTGCTGTCATGGGCGTTGTTGTCCAGTCGTTCTTTGAGTGCCGACTTCTTGGTGGCACGGATCAGCTGGTGGTGTTTGCGGGTGGCGTGCTTGAGGGCGGTCCTGTTGTCTGTGGTCTGGACGAGTCGCCAGGTTTTCTCGAGAGTGCGGCAGTTCTTCTTGGATTCCTTGAGTTCGTTGGTGAACCAAGGGGTTTTCTTGCTTCCGGGTCTGCTGGGAGGGTTTTTAGTGGTGCGGAGTCGTCGGCGCAGGCGGTCAGCCACTTGGCGAGGTTGCTGGCTGCTTCGTTTGGGTCCGTTGTGTCGGTGGGTGTGTTCTGGCTGAGGGAGGCGGTGAGCTGCTCGGCGGTGATCTTGCTCCAGCTCCGGCGGGGAGCCTGTTGCGGGTGGTGGTGGGTCGCAGTCTTTCTGAAGCTGAAGTGGACGCAGCTGTGGTCGGTCCAGTGGAGTCCGGTGGCGTGGCTGAAGGAGATGTGCTTGCTGGACGAGAAGAGCGGGGTCAAGCGTGTGGCCGGCGTAGTGGGTGGGCGTGTTCACCAGTTGTTTGAGTCCGAGGTTGGCGAGGTTGTCCAGCAGGGCGGTGGTGTTTCTGTCGTTGTTGTTCTCCAGGTGGAAGTTGAGGTCCCCTAGGAGGATGTAGTCGGCGGAGGAGCATGGCGTGCGGGCTGGATGAAGTCTGCGATGTCTTCGCTGAATAGTGTGCGTGGTCCCGGGGTCTGTAGATGAGGGTGCCTCGGAGGGTGGTCTTGGGGTCCGTGTGTATCTGGAAGTGTAGGTGTTCGGCGGCGGTGAAGGTCTCGTCGGAGTTAGTCGAGATGCGGATGGTGTTCTTGTGTACGATGGCGATGCTCATGACGCTACGCTCTGCCACCTTGAGAGATCGCCCCACTCGCTGGCGGCTCCCGCCCGGCACACTCATTGGAACGGGGCGCGCACTACCGCAGATGCCGCGGTCGGTTGCTCTCCCTCATAAGGATGGGCATGCTACCAAGCCTCTACCCATTACTCAACGTGGTGCCCCGTGTCTGGGCCCACTACCTCACTGCCTCGTGCCCGCAAGTGAGGTGGTCATGATCATGAGGAATCCCCCCACATCGGCGGCCGTGTACGCCAAATGCCTGACCAGCCAGCCTTTTGACGACGGGGCCTGCCGCCGCGGTGCCCCCCGGACCTCATGTTGCCACCCCAGCGACTAAAGCTGAGGCGGAGGCTGCCTGTCTCCGTCGCGCTGGGTGCGGGGGCCTGAGTGCGTTCGTGGCACCCTCCCTGCCCTGCGCGCTCGCTGACCGGGCTGCGGCCTCCCGCACATCACGGGACGGAGGCTGCCGGTTTGCGCCGTGCTGGGGAGGGCCATGGAACTCTAGTGGCGCCCCCCCCGGCATACGAGCCCGACCCGAAGGTAATGGAGCGCTTGCCATGCGCACCGTCTTTACATTACACATTCAGGCACGGGGAGATAGAGTGGCTCGCCCAGAATCCCCGGATGTCGCGGCACCAGGGTCAGCGGTCTAGCCAACGTACCACATCCTCTCCCCGTATACGTCCGCTCACTCACCAATGGCACCACTGGAGCTTGCGAGATCACTGAGGTGGCTGCCACGAGCCATTAACCCGCAGCAGGGGGGTTGACCTGCAGCGCTCGCTACCTTCCCCACACACGGACCCCCAGAGCCGTGGCCCGACCGGAACCCAGCTCTGTTATGGTCCACTGGGCCGCGATTTGCGGGGCGCGCGGTCGCCTTCCCCTCACTTGCCGGAGGCAGCCTGGTCAGAGCCCGGGGCAGGAGCCGTGCCGGCAGGCTCACGGAGCATGGCGAGGGAAACCCAGCGAACTCCGCCCTCCTCCCGCAACTCACCCATTCGGAATCGGCGGGTGGGGGGGTGAGAGTCGTATTCCCGCCGCACCCTCCACCCTCAGTGAGACGGCCGATGGCCCCTCACCCCGCCCGTAGCCGGCGCCCACACCATCATGGGAGCATGTGCTGCCCTCCAGGCGGGTGAACTGGGATCAGGAGCTCCCCTCTAGCCCCCCGGCTCGGACGGCGAAATGCTTGGCTCCTCCGCCTCCGGCCCTGGGCCCTTGGGCCCGGGAGGCCGGGGAGCCTCCGGATCACCCGGAGGCCAGACCCCTCGGGCCCTCTCTCTGTGCACTGCGTCATGGGGCCCCAGCGCATCGCCGGTTGTGGATCCCCTTCGGCTCGCCCCGTACCCACAAAAGGGGGGGGCCTCTATGCTGCCGCCGCCCGAACCCGCCAGAAGCTGCCCACAACACCCCCCAAGGCGGACCGCAGCCGTGGGCAGGCCGCCCCACGCCTCGATCCTGCCCCGGTAGGGGAGACCGGCAAGGGGGCGGGATACACTCACCGCAAATTGGCAGCACGGGACACGTTTCCACGGCGTCGGGCGACCACACAGACGGCGAGGCTGGCGGCAAAGAGGCCGCTGGGAGGGTCAGAGGGCATGCCATACCTCCCCGGGCGTGCCGGAAGTGACGCCCACACCCCCTGAACAGCGGGCTCCAGGCGGAAGCCCTCTGCAGCTAGAGCGAGGGGTAGGCTTGTGCTGCAATGGCACTAAAGGGCCGCCCTTTTAGGGGGGCCCCCTTTGGGGGCGGCGGGCAGCCACATTCTTTGGTAAACCCTGTCCTTATCTGCCTCCCTCGCAGGAAGTCATTTTGCACAAATATTTCCCCAGACACCAGACACCACTGCGAGCAGATAAGAGCAACCGAGACTGTGCTATAAACAACTGCACTTTAATAAACATAACCTGCTGGAAAAAATATAAAGGGATTCTTTCGCATTGCAATAAAGCTCTGGCAGCGGGATTTTGTAAAAGCTGCGGGGACTTTACAATTTCCAGCCTTAATGAAATGTAGCTCTAAAGCAGGTGTGATTTGTTACCTGCGGCTTTGATACACTCTGCACCTCTTCAGGCACGTTTTGATTTTTGTTTAAAGGACCACCGTTTCCTACAGCTTGAGAAATGCGGTGTAAGGGGAACATCAACCACCCACACAGATTGACAACAACTGAATCTACTGGAGCTGTATTAATTAGGATCAATTTGCTCTGCAGTGTCATTTCCTGTCAGATGATTGGACACCGACAAGGAGCATGGCAGGCCATACAGGAGCATACAGGAGCACCTCACTTTACATACCGAAGGCAATCAGGAGCGCTAGTGCAACGGCAGTAAACAAAGACCACAACTCCCACAATGCATTATAGTTAAAGGAAGAGGCAAGGCTGCATCAATGCCCCTTGGTGGTCACGCAGATGTCATTGAAGCCAATATTTGAGGCAGAAGGAGGACGGTTCAGTGCTAATTTCTTCTCTAACAGTCAATCAATAATGTGACCACTCGTCCATTACAGCCACACACTTTTAAAAGCAGCCATGGTTGGCAACGGAGAAACATGTTCCCTTTCCAGCCCCTGGACTCATTCTCTTTATAGCAACACCATGAGAAACGCTTGTTTATACATAAATTGTTCCTCTGTACTGGAGGCGGAACAGGTACAGTCCTGCACTCTCTTTATTGTGCATTTTCCTCGGGAACAGAGATGTTGAACAGCATCAAGGCTGCCCGCCGCATACCAGGGTAGGGGATTCTGATGGAAGCGGAGTTTGATACCTGCATGGTGGGAGGTGTTTCCATTCTGAACGTCTGGTCTTCTTTGCAGAGCTCTCAAGCTCCCAATTAATGCCTCCGACGAGGCTGGAGACGGCTTCCCGGTGGTGGCCTGGTGTGCTCCCTGAGGCTGCTGAAAGCATGAGAGAAAAGGATGCTGTTTGCACTGCAAAAACTTGTCGCAAACTTGAAACTCTGCTTGGATGGATCTTTATCTTGGAATAATGTTTCAAATCATCAATTCAGCAACATAATAATGGCAGTGAAGCAGATTTTGTCCCACAGTAACAACAGAAAGGTGTGAATTTACAACCATAAAGGTTTATTAACAAATTATTAAAATAATAATCTGAAATCGAATTGGTTTAATCATACATTGATAATGGCCTGAATACAGCATAAGCAAATATAATCCTGGCAGGTCAAATAGCAAATGTATAGCCAAGTTATTAAGAGACAGCATGTGCACATTTAGATAAATTCAGTTTCCATGAAGGAAAACTCCTTAATGCTAAATCAAGCTGTAGGCAAGTCGGGGAATTTAGAAGCAGGAGATGTCAGGAAATATAGCTTCGCAACTAGAAACAAAGGAGAAAAGGAGGAATGGACTTGCTCTAGAAGATAACTCTATGAGCAGAAATAAAAGGAGCACAGTGTCTGAAGAGAGAAAAAGGAAATACAAATACAAAGCAAATGCTGGGCCAAACAATTAAAACATGAAAATACTTCAAAAATATACATTGCATAAGTTCGCACAGAATAACAACCAATCAAATCTAAACATTCAAAGTGAGGTTGGTGTTGGCCTCTTTCACATAGTTAAGGTAACAAGCAGCTCCAGTCCCACGGACATGACAATATCAGACAAAGGAAGGACTTCTTCTCCTCTGATTCCTTCCCTTCCCAGGTGCAGAAAGCTAACATTCAAATAATTAGTTGCAAGAAATGGCCTTTACAAAAAGTTTCAGTAACAAAAAGATCATTTCATTAAAATGGAATCGGTTATTCTGAATCCTACAACGACTCACGCTAAATCAATATGAATATACTTTAATTATAGTTAATCAAATATATAAAAGTCACTCATTATATTCAATCTAAATGCAAAAAATATCCTTTGGATTTATGCCAGCAATGACTGGACACATTATATATTAGCATGCCTTTAAATTTTAATTCAAACGAAAAATAATGACACTGTGTCACCACTGCCAAACACCATCCTGCCCCAAAGCCAAAATTAGTTTGGGTGCCCCGATTGGGGTTAGTCACCACCGGTGCAACAGGTAGATAAATCATTTAGATGAGAGTTCTGGCTTGTGCCCAGAGAGAGACCTGGTGATGTAATGGAGAGGACAGGGAGACCCCAACGCAACGATATTAGCTCTATAGGACCTCGAAAGTTGGAAAGCCACCATCATCAAAGCAGGGTGTTAGGTTCAATACTTGACTACCAGCCACTGCAGGAGTTCTAGATCCTCCTTTGCAAGACATCCATAATGGAACCAACCAACCCCTGCAGGCATTTTAGATCCTCTCTTACATGGCCTCAATATTGGAATCCCAAATTGAGCTGACTATTACAACTTCAAACATAAAAATAGGACTAAAAATTGACACTGACCCCAGTGCACAGCATGACCTAAACAACAGCGATCATCAACTCAAAAACACTGTCGCTGTCACACTATGGGAAAAACCAACAGTCTTAAAACAAAATCTACTTGATGTCCAATTAATTTCCATTGGAAGTATCCTCCTAACTAATGAGGCATGGGATCACATGAAAACCTTGCTCCACTTGATCTACCTGTAAACCTGGATGTGTGTCAAATCCTGTGGAAGAGGATTAAGTAGATGGTGAAAAAAAAACAGAACTGAACTATCAAGTCAGGAAGCTGAGCCTTCCTGACACAATGAAGGGGGGGAAACTAAACAAATAAAAAATTAACCTAAGGCTGATTCATTTAAATACCAATTTTCACAGGCCTCTCAAATGACCCAGAGAAAGTTGAAAGCAACTCCCTAGTATCTTGCTACATATACAACTAGGTCCAAATTCACCAAACAGCTGCCCACACTTGTGGAAAATTTTACAAGACTTAGGCAATCTCAAATGCTAAGCCATAGTCATCAGAAGTGGAGAAACCCAGAATAAGCCTGCTGTAGCGATGAACCAGAACTCCCCCAACACAACTTATGTTAAGCTTCTCTGTTTTCCCTGAGCATCAGACCAAAGGCACAATGCAATAAACAGATACAACGAACACTTCACCCAAATGGGGCACAAATGTTTGGGAGATTTCGAACCCAAGCAATATGACCTCGAACAAAGCCAGATGCAAGTTGAATGAGTCTCTAGTAACCTCCCACCCAGAACCACTTTTACTCGATTATTCCCATCATCACAGAATGAGGAAACATAAAACGGATTTTCTATTCCATATAATGGACATCCAGACCTGCAGGCAGACATTCAACAACCTTCTCAAAATTACTGAAACACAAAGAATACCAAAAAAGTGTGAGAGTAATATCTCAGAGAAAAAAATCATTCAAGTGGAATTTCACCTTCAGACCATATGACACAGCTACCAATGGGATTCAGGCAGACCACAGAAACCTCTCAGTGTTTGACTCCTACGATCACTTGAAAACATATAAAGTGAAACTAAGAGGTGAACACATCAACCCCCTTATCCCTTGGTCACATTGTTAGAGACCATGACGACACAATTTCACCAATAGACAACACCTACGCTACCGACTCACCAACCCAATCATAAACTCTATGACTCATAGACCTGGACTTAGCCCAGCTATTCACGACCTGATGCCTCAAGGCCCCACATCAAAGAACATAAGCACCCCTCACAGTTCAATCCAACAAGTGATGTATCTATCCCACCTTGCAACTGCCCTTCTACAATACCACCGGAACCTGTATCAAACTCATTTGGCACCAACCAACTTAAACACCTCAGTTTCTGAAGCATACCTTTCAAAATCGGACTCACAATGACCCATTCTTTAGTCAAACACTCACTACCGATGCACAAAATAATTGAACTGTGCCTTTCTAGGGATTACAGAAACTTGGTCCTTCTTAGACACCCTTAATCCAGCTAACTAAACAATATCACTTAAAAATAGAACTAAGAGCAGAACAGTGGGACTGGCCATCATTTACCATGAATCGTTGATGTACCAGATCGAAAATCCCAGCTATTACTTCTTTGAACATTTGACAGTACGTCTCTACACCTGCCTGAACTCACACTTTTCCCTAAACATGATATACTGAAAACCAAGCTTTTCTACAGCTTTCCTTGAAGAAATCTTAGATCTAGCCCTTTCCATCTTATCTACATCTAAAAAAATCCTCTTAATAAGAGATTTCAATCTGTGGATAGACAGTCAGAGAGATAACCATGCAGCCAAACTTGTGAAAAACCTACACTGCCTAGGATTAACTCAAATAGTCTTGGGTCCCACCCACAGAATGTGAAACACCTTCAACCTAGCTGTACACCAAGAATATTGCTATGCCAACCTCATGATTAAACCGCTCCTTGGTTATTTTCAAAATAGAAAAGTTCTACATCAATATTCCTTAAGGCCTTCAGCAAAACCGATCCCCTTCATCAGAGTACACCGACCCAGGCTACCTCCTCAGCACCTTTCACCTCAGAATCATAGAAACACTAAAACTCAAAAAACACAAACTGGATTGCAAATCATCCAGCATGTGGTTTGGCACTAATCTACCTTAAAAAGAAAGTTGCAAGATGGTGCAACAATGGAGGAAAATGAAGAATCTCATAGACAAATACAACTGAAAGGAGAACATGAGAAACTACCACTAGGCCATCCAGATAGCAAATAATTCTACTACTCAAACCAAATAAACCAAGCCTCATACCAAACGTAAGACCATTTAAAAAGTTTCAGGAAATATTTGACTCCGAAGTACTGAAGATACCCTCTACCAAGTACAACTAATTCCATGAAAACCTATTGACATTTTTTGAGAATAAAATCTCAAAGAATCCTCCCTCTTTACTCCCACTGAAAGTTCCAGCTCTCATTCACATTTTTCAGCCATCTATCTCATAAACCTTAGCTAAGCTCATAAACCTTAGCTAAGCTCTCAAATCATCAAACAAAGTAAAGGCCTCATGCCTCCCAATATAAGCATACAATAGGCACCTTCCTCTCACAAATCACAAATGCCTCTATCCACCTTGGAAGAGTACCCACAGAACTAAAGCAGGCAGTTATAATGCTCTAATTGAAGAACCAATCTGCATACCCTTCATAGCTATCAATCTATAGGCCAATCTCGACCTCCCTTTCATTAGTAAAATCCTAGAAAGTGAGGTCACAAGGCAACTTCAGGATTACACAGGATCCAGCAACCCACTACATGATAGACAATCAGTCTTCAGACCTGAAAGGAGCATCGAAACTGACATCTCAGACATGAGGAAAGATTTCTTGTCCTCACTTCAAGAAGTTCAATCTGAAATGTTCATCCTTCTTGATCTTTCAGCAGCTTATGATAAAGTAGACAGCAAGATCATGAACAGTAAATTAGAAATTTGAGCTAATGATGATATAATGAGAAACAAAAGGGTTGCACCCATTCTCCAACGAAGGCATTGAATTGAACGTACGAGGGCATTGATTCTTTCACACCTTGAATACTGCCACATAATCTACATAGAAATACATAAAAAATGTCCAAGGATAAAAAAAGTCAGCAACTAGAATCTGCCTCAGCCTAAAAAAATCGGAGAATGTCACTCCAGCTCTAAAACTCTCCACTGGCTACAGGTGGCACAAAAAGTCATATTCACGGTCCTTTGCGCAATCTTTTATTCTCTGGAAAGATCAGGCCCGAAATAACTACAAAATCAAATTTGGTCCTAGACAGTGAATCAGGCCCTTTGATCAAGCAATGCAATTAATGATTGTTCAACACAGCTTTACTTGAGAGTTCAATGGTGGACACTCAATCATAACTATGGAATTTATTGATCTCAGACCTAAGGCATCAATTGATCTTGTGGTCTTTCAAGAGAAACCTGAAAAACTGCCTTTTGAAAGAATCGTTCCCAATCAGTTAGTTATGTTGGGACTGCCTCTACATGTAACCAGAGGAATAGGACCCCTCAAGGTATTTCTCATCGTCAGCAGATTCTATAAACTCTCTTTAGATCCTTTGGAGCCATCAACTGAAATCCACTTACTGACATCTCATGAACAATTCTTTCTAATTATGAATGCTGTAGAGCAATGAAGTGGGGACATATCACAAACTAGCACTTTATAAATCAATAAAATAAGTAATTAAATAAATTGAGTATTCACATAGCAGATTTTAGTCAGTGTGACCAGAGCTGCTACCGGTCAGGAGAGTCCCATAGGAAGTTTGAACTGAAAACAAGCGTTGTAAAAACCATAAAATATGGTGTTGGCTACCAACCTGCTGGCTTTGCTAATATTTGTTTTTTTAAATGGTTTTGTAACCTCTATTACCAAACATTAAACATATCTGCCATATGTGCGCGCACACACAAATATATGTAAATGTTTCTGTTATAAAGTTTTACAGAAACATTCAAAAATGGCTTCCTGTACATGCGTGCACATGGCGCACACATGGGCTGCCATCTGTGAATGGGTTGAAAACCCATTCACAGATGGCCAAAGCTGCTTGCTGATGTATGCTCATGCGCACTCACCAGTGTCCCTCTTTTAGTGGTATTAAAAATCATCCCAAAAAATGTATCTAGCAGTGTGCATACAGTATTTAATGCACTGTAAGCATTAGCCAGGTCTTGGTAAAAGTGTTAGAGAAGCTTCCAGGCCCTCATGAAGTTTGAAAAAGTAAAAGAAAAGCATAATGGTTATTCAGAAAAACCATCACAATGGCCCACAAATAACTGGCACTGAAAGGGACTACTTTATTTCTTGGTGATGACATTGACTTTGGTAAAATACTGTCACTCATAGAGGAAGGGAACAGTGGCTGATGTGGGCTTACCCATTGCACCAGGGTGTATAAGTGATGGGCGGAAGCAGTAGGTGAGTAACTTTAAAGCAAGCCAATGAAGAGGGATGGCTGACAAGCAGTTTCCGGACATGGGCTTTTGCTTTCTGGAATGTGTAGTCAAAGGCTGAATGGATCGGACAGCCGCTCCTGATCCTGAATATAATGATTTGTAAAAAGAAATCCTTGGATAGAAAAATTTGTGCCGTAGTGGTGTCGAAGGGTGCGAAAATACACAAAAGGTCTAAATGGTATTGTTAGGAGTTCTACTTGCAGATGGTTTTACCTTTATGGATGTTCTGGTGTAATCTTGTACACTAGGGCCCATGATTACGAGTTGGTTGGTATTTACTGCATCTCATAATTATCGGATGGATTAAATACCTCAAACTTTGTTAAATTTCGGCCGACCAAACCTGCTGAAATTTAACGGGGTAATGCATAAAGTATTTATCGTATCATCCGAATTTTGTTGCATTATACTCCAAAATCCGCATGTTTTTCCCCACCATCTCGTAATGGGTTATTTATACAGAAACAAACATTCATCAAACCAATTGACAAACAATGAAATATTTTATTTAATTCACAAACAAATACAAAAAAAATCAACATTTTTATTTTAATGGTAAGGTTGAAGCTTTTCTAAATTCACTCATCCTCCTTACTATATTCGGTTTGATGCACTTGCACTGCTCCCTTAATTTAATCTGAGGTTACTGACTTAATTTTTAGCCTCCAATTTCAAATGACTTCACAGTTACAAAACGTTTAAAAAAATTAAAGTTTTAAATGTTGCTTTTTTATTTAAATACACTTTATTAATCTGTTAATAATATTTAATTTTCTAAACAGTCGCAACCCCCCTGAGTAGGTTTTGCGGACCCCCAGGGGTACCCAGATCACAGGTTAAGACCCACTGTTCTATCATGTAGGACTATTAAAATAAATTTCTCATCTTTCCCTTTTCCTTGTAATAGCTATCTTCACCCATTTTTGTCCTTGTGCAAGTCTTCTGTCACACCGTTTCTCACTTCTGTCATGAACACGTGCTCTTGCCCCCTTTTCACTGTCTTTTATGAAGGTAACAGAACTCTTCTATTGGATCCATATTTTCTTTCTTCTTAAAACAAAGAACTGCCAGGTATCATACACCATCAACTATTATATGTTGTATTTTATACCTGCTTTTTATATTCTGAAGCACCGACTTCTTGCTAGCTGAAATGCGATAAAGAAATTTGGGGCCACGTGTATCAAAAAAGCATTTTGCGATTTCCAAATAGCGATTTTCACCAAATCGCTATTTGGTAATCACAAAATGTTATGTAGGTAAGGAATTGCCAAAGATTTAGCGACTCCTTAATATTACCAAATAGCGTTTCGGTAAATAGGTAATCGCTATTAGGTAATACTACTCCTTTCCTTCCTATAGGCCTAAAGGCCTGTAGATGTGAATAGTTTTGCATTAGCTAATTACCAGTTAGGTAATGCAAAGCCAAGGGTGCCCGGGGACCTAAGGCCCCCCTGAAGCACCCCAAAAACAAATGTGCACATGTAAAGCGCACACATGCCCTAGGGGCATGTGTGCTTTACATGGCACTTTGAAAAATGCATTTTTCAAAATTTGCACATGGTTCCAACAGACTTGGAGTCGATGGTAATAGCATTTTCCTAACGCACAGTTTGCATTTAGAAAATGCTTGGTACATGGGCTAAGGGAATCGCAAATTGCAATTCCCTATTTGTAGTCGCAATTCTAAGTAATCGATATTTTTGTGATTACCTAAAATTGCAACTACAAAGCCTTTCATACATCTTGAAAGGCTACTTGGCAGTTGCAAACGGCCAAAATTACAGATTCGCACCGTTCGCAAAAGCAAAATTGTTTGATACGTGTGGCTTCTGAACCTGTATTGAAACTATGAATCTTAGGCAAAGGAAACTCCAGATCAGACGAAAACAGAAACAAGCAGTGCATCAGTGCCACAGCAGGAGTACTGTTGTTTCAATCAAGCTGACAAATGCAAATATGTACACAGTTAGAAGTGCCCTGACTTTTATTGACTAACACAGACTTTGATTCGATGCAGGGATGGCAGGTGAGGATCTAGGGCTGAAGTTGGCCACTTCTGAGGAGAGTGGAAGGCTGAGAAGGGAACATTCAGGCTGGGGTGCAGCAGTGGGCCAGCTGTCTCTCTTTCTACATGGGCTCAGGGTCCAGTAGAAGATTTGGCCATAACAGTATTTTATGAGCACTACATCCACCACAGAAGGAAAGATGAACCTGAATCCAGTGCCACCACTGTGAGTGAGGAAGGGCCTGGTGTGTGCTTTCTCAAATATGTATGTGCATTTATGTGTATGCTTGTAGGTCTGTATGCATGTTTATGTGTGTACAAGGAAATAGTGTGTTTACAAATCACAGCAATGATTGTCATTGGATAGGATCACACGGTAAATAGTGCAGGTGGTCTCCGCAAATGTGATCACTTCTCTGCTGCTCATTGCACGCTTCACATGCTGCCAGTCAAGCAGCCAACTTATTTTAAGTTGCTCTGTTTTATATAGTGAGCATGCTGCACCATTGGCCCGACCTTTCTTTTGGAATTGATGGGTCCCTAAGATCCAGCAGGAAATATGAGAATCTGGCATCCTTCTGCTGTCGGAAGTGATGGAGTGGAGATCCTTATATCTCAATCGCCTAGGGAAATCATCATAAAGAATCCCCCAGTGGCCGTATGGACCTTTGACTATTGACCAAAAGCGTATGAAATGAGCTAACAGCAACAGGACATTTCATTCAATTGTGAACCCTAAAAGGCTTCACAAGAATGACAGAGGAAATGATATCCAAACTTTGAAGGTTTAATAACAAATGAGTGAAATCATAAATCAAATTAGTGAACAGAAACTCAGGAAATATATCATTCCAGCATTTATATTGAAATGATCAAGCAATTTAAATTTAAAGAACAATAGGTTAACCACAACCACAAAGAGAAGGCAGAATTCTCAAATTAAGTAATCCATAAAGAACTTCACTATTCTAAATAAAACAAAGAACATAATTGAGGATTTTCTAAAGCTCAGAAAAAGGAAGAAGGTGTCAGCATCATGTGAACCTCGTTAAGGTTCAAAGGACATGAAAGAGAGTTAAGCATAAAGCCTTTCCACTTTGGGAATTCAGCAGAGCAGAGAAAAGATCTCCTCTCCGCAAAGTCAGGACACAGTCTGTCTAAACTAACCTGTGGAACACAGAGCAAACAATAGAAAGTTTCCAGAAACTCTTCATTATCAGGTCATCACCAAAATGAACCAATCCCGCAACAGAGTCCCCTGTGAAGCAGCAAACTCCCCATTTTCCCAGGCCCACTCAATATACCACATATCTGCTCATCCTTGAAGGTACCATTTGTCCGGGCTGCCAGGTACAAGAGGTTCTTCTCACCATCCCATCTCCACGTCCGACGCTAAATCTTAATTCTTGCACCTTCCTATCAGTCAAATACAAAACAAAGAAACTTTCTCTAACTAACAGTAAGTCAGATTGCGCACCTGCAGAGGAGAGAGAAAACAAACTCCTGGACAGCAACTGGAAAAATACAACATGTGCTCTCGGGCCTAGTCACAAGCTAGGCTAACATTACATCGAAATACAAGTTGTTAAATAAGTACAGGCAGCATAAGCAAATGTTGAGTACGTTTAAGAAAGTCTAAATTTCTAATTAGGATGAATATATTGATTACAGTTCGATTATATGTGTGGCCCTTAACTAACAGTAAATGCAGCCACCTAACGTTATTCGATTAATATAATGCACACAGGTTAATTTGGTTAACACGTGCTAAACATATAATTTGTGTATATCTGATAATAAAGGGTGGACCTCTAAACTGTGCTGCTCCAAACGTACCATGGGTTCGAAAGGGTTTGCTTTGTTGTTTGGGCTGTCCATGTACTTGGACTAAAACTCTGGAACCGCCTGTCAGTCGAGCTTTATCCAAACTCTAAATGTCAGTGTTTGAGAAAGCTGTAAAACATAACTCTTTTATTGACTCTTTGTGGGTTAGATCTCAGTCTCTCTCTTCTATGTTGCTGGTCCTAGGAAAGTGATGTGGAATGTACCCTGTATAAATAAATAAGTAATTATATACTATATTCCTTGAATATCTGAACAAATTTGCACTTCTTGGCATATGCCGGTAATCCTAGGTATATGAGGGGAAAGGACTATCTGGGAATATAATGAGAACCCATAGCGTACAACAACAATATCTGGCCAATGGAGAAAACAGAATGCTTGTGCTTCATTTCTATGCGCTTGTGTGGTGCATTGTGCAAGTGATCAATAGATTTTCCTGGATAAAGTAAAATCTTACACAGCAATGTATCGTGAACTGCTACTTATTCGTGGTGGTCTGTAAGCTACAATGGCCATAGAGTATTGGGATGCTGTGTCAACCTCTGGGTAAACTGGGAGTACATCTGCTGCCTGAATCTGTAAGATCTATAATCTAAAGATACTGTGAATCCCTCACTATCCCTGTATCCTTACCATCCATGAACTATTTACCCAAGCTCACTGGCAGACACATCATTAAATAAAACACTGCATATTTTTGCAGCACTGCTGACAGGCTGATACATTGAGCACCTTACTATTGGCTGCACCCTAAAATAGCAACTCCCTGATATTGTTGGGCATGTTTTGAACATTAGAGCAACACATATAATAATAATACTCTATTATATGATGACATAGAATAGCAGTAGCTCTATTTTGATTTTGGAAAATTCAAATTTTGATGGTTATCGGCTGAAAATCAATGACTATTATATCTGCTGGGATAGCAACTAAAACATTCAGATGCTAGGATCCTCTTCAATGCATACATGATTCTGTCTAACCAGCATTATCCACTCTCATGACATCAGCATCTTCTCCTATGCCGAAGACATGCAACTCATTTTCTCCCTCACGGACAAGACGCCGAGTACTCGGATCAAGTTCAATGCCTCCATGACTAAAATCGCCCACTGGATGAAGTCCAACTGTCTAAAGCTGAACACCAACAAGACTAAAAATCATTATCTTTGGGAAGAGCACATCAATGTGGGACCACCAGAGCTAGGACTGACACCCACCCCTACACCCATGCCAGGAAACTTGGGATCATCATAGACAGCAAACTCCACATAACTGCCCAAGTCAATGCTGTCACTGCCGCATGTTCCATACCATGAAGATGCAGAGGAAGATTTTCAAATGGCTCCCAATCAGCACTTCAAAACCGTCACACATGCCCTGGTCACAAGCAAGCTGAACTACCCTCTATGCTGGGTTCCGCAAAAAACTCACCAGAAGGCTGCAGACCATTCGGAACTCGCCCACCAGAATCTCTCTCAACATCCCGCACCACACTCACATCACACCACACCTGAAGGAACTCCATTGACTCTCTATTCACAAGAAAGCACATTTCAATCTTCTCACCCACATTTTCAAGGCACTATATAACTCTGGCCCAGCATACCTCAGCAATTGCATCTGCTTTCATAAACCTTCCAGACACCTCCACTTGTCTGGACTCCAACTTGCACAAATCCCAGGCATACGGAGAACCAGATCTGGTGGTCTCCTAAAGCATGGAACAACCTGGCATTACACATAAGAGCGTCCACCTCAATTCCGGAAGAAGCTGAAGACCTGGCCTTTTGAGTAGTCACACTAGGACCTAGGTGTGCCTAAACTCACAATTCCTTAGCGCCAGGATACCCTCCCAGGTGATAGGGTCGCTCTACAAATCTGCACAACATAACAAACGCGTGCCCTTACTTATCAGCATATTGACTTATTGTAAGACATCATAGTTTTAGACTATGAGGCAGAATATCCACCGTCTTGAGGTAAGATGTGACTGAGCTCCCTCAAGGCAGAATCCATCTGACCCACAAAGGTAACATCCTTTCTGGGAGCAATCCTTGCTCAGTGTTGGTAGTCTGGCTCGAACAGCAAGGGTTTTCTCTGAGGAAATGTATGTGGTATGAGTGCTTTAGTGAATGAAACCACTACTGGCCGTCTTTCACTCGCATTAAGCAGAAGTTGGGCAAAGGAGGTAGCAGGGACTTGAATCTCTCCTTCCTTTCGTTATACATCAGCTCCATTGAGGGAATCACTTTGCAGATTTGACTTACAGAATCAGACATCGAAGGTCCAGCACTGGCATGTTGTCATTCTTCTTTGCTGACTTTGTGGCCACAGTCAGTACCTTTATCAAAGTACTCTCCCTTTCTCGTAGAGTAACCAATGTGCAACCCAGACATCACTCTTGTTTTTCAACGGGTATATCAAACCCACCGCTAACATCATCTGCTTTAATGGGCTGCGTTTGTAAAACTATGCAGATGGTACCCAGATCATGCTGAGCCTACACTAAGCTGATGGTTTGAATGCTTGTAAAAAGTTCCGGGCACTGGCAATCACTTGAGTCACATTCCAGTCCATCATTTATTTTGCTCTCCATGCCACTCCAGACTTAAACCAATCATTTGCAAATCGGACTTACCATTGCTGCACGTCCCAGTCCCTCATTTGGAGCATGCCAGTGATGCAACAGAGTGACAATCTTGTTAATATACATTTGTATTAATCTCCTGTATTTAATCAGTAATCGTAATTACCACAAACCCCATAGTAATACCATCACTGATAAAGGCGGGTGAAGAAAAAATACAAAAATGACCTGTAAACATTAATCTCCTATTTTATACAAAACCTCTAAATTCACCAAAAATGCTCTGCTGAGCATTACTGCTGCATGCAGCCGCAGCATCTAAATTAGTCCTCTGAAGGAGAATTCTCCTGACGCCTTTGCTGAATGCTTTTAAGTCATTGATGGGTGCCTGGCGGCATTTCAAATAGAATCCCAGAATCTCATATAGAATCCTAGAAAAACTGAGTATACGGTGTTTGGTCAGTGGCTCAATGACGGCAATATTACAGAAGGGCCTCACTGTTGCAAAGCAACAGGCTAATCAGCACAATTTCTGATGCTTATATAATTGGGAATCTGAAATTCTCTGTTTGCACCTAACTTACATTTTGTATCCAGCAACACATTGAGGAAACCCGTTTCATGTTTGCCCATTGTGTACATAAAAATGTGAATGAATAAATGTACTCTGCTTTTCAAATGTGAGATATGTGACTAAGTTCCCTGGAAAATTAGTATGTTCCATTATTCTTTGCATATGATATAAATATACTGCAAACTCAGTTTATTTTATTTCCAAGAGCAATGTTTCGTTGTGAAGTAGTTTATAAGACATTTACAATTATTGAGAATCAATCAATATGTTATAAATGTTTATCAATGCTGCTTTACTACAATCACTCTATCGGTATCATGCTACAAACGTATTTCTATGACATGGCATGAACTGGAGTTCCCCTGTTTGCTCAGTTCCCTGCTGCACACGCAGCATCATGCTGCAAAATTGATTTGTCCTGTTCAAGAGATTTATATAATACGGGCCACTTTCCTCACCTTCGTTTGATATGAGCTCATTATATCACGAAATGATACCAGTCAATTCGCTAGTCAGCAATAACATTCTTATAAGGAGATTATAGATCAGTGGGTTAATGGCAGGGAAATCTAGGCAAGGGTACCTAAGAATGTCCTGTTTTAGGTGGAGGGCAAGGTCCATTTGAATTTGCAATCTATCTTGTTTTAGCATTTACAAGGTATGGATGAACAAGCTGTGTACCTGGTGATATAAACCTGTGCCCAGATCAATACATTTATACATCATACAATTCAAGCGCCAAGACGCCTTTTTGGTATTAGCGCGCTCTATAAAACCCCCATAACATTAACATACAACTGTGCCCAGATGAATACAATCTCCACTTGTTTGTTTTGAGGACCCACCCAGGAATTATGTTCAGTTTTAAATATTTGTGCATTAATGTGAATGTATTTCACCATGTCTTTTATCTCTAGAAAGGCTGGTCAACAACTACAGCACCAATAAACGCTTGTAATTTCCCTGTAGGTGATGAAAGATACTATCTTAAGCCACGGCTAATGGCACCTATACGAGAACCAGCTGCAGTGCATATTTCTCACAATGCAGCTGAACACGAATGGCCTGATACCGATGTTTGCATGGGCGTCGAGGAGTCCCGGACACACTCCTGTTAAGGTCTTACAATGCTACATAACAAAGCAGTGGGAGGAAGCAGAGCCTTTCAATCTGATCATGAATTATTTTTGAAATAATATTTCTCTATTCATATCATGGTTTAGTATGAAATGAGTACAAAGGAGAATGTAATACATGTACAACATATTTTATTCGTAAGAAAAATTACACAGAACTGACAACTGAGTCATAAGAGGAGCAAAGAATAGAGGTAACTGAACATCCTGAGCCTTTAGAGGTGAAATCATGCGAAGAGATAGGGCCAAAACAAGGCTCCCACATTCAGGGGTTATTCATACTGGAACCAAAGAAATAGGAAAGCAATAGCTAAACCGAGGGTCTGTCTGTAGTAAGAGCTGCTTATGTTAAATGAAAATCATCCTGAGCTATTAATATTATTAGTGTAAGATCAACCACATGAAACAAAATGACAATAAATCTCACCAGTGCCGCATCGTGTATCACTCAAATATCAGGCTTCAAATATTTTTGAAATTCAAGCACTTTTCTCAAAACATCAGCTTATGAGTTCTGAAAATACACACCTTTTCATTTCAAATACAAACTTTGCAGTTTTGGTGTAAGAATATTAATTCATCCAAGCAAGAGCTTCTAATTTGGTAGTCTGGGCTGCGCACAGGAGAGCTGCTTACAGGTGGATGGAGAGCTACCAGTAGCTCACAAGCTACTCGTTGGAGAAGCCTGAGCTAAACAAATGAGCAGCGGGTGACTTCAGCATACCAAAGCTATTTAGGTGGGTCTGCCTCTAGTCATTTGTCTTTAGGGCAGGCTTCCCTAGATGGTCAGCAAGTTGAGCCATATGGGCAGACCACACCGACACCCCTTTAGGAGAAGGCTTGTGTAGAAGAATTTGTTGATGAAGTGGATGGTACACTGGATGAAGTGGCACACTGGATGGTGGGCCAGCATAGGGTGGCATTTGAGATTGCACCATTCCTCTAGTAGCAATATTATTAATGGTGTTAGTGATAACAACAACAGTGGAGCTTTCAACATTGACTGTAGAGGTGGATGGTATTGTTGGAGTACCAGTACTAGAGGAAAAGGCGGCACTGATGGCAGCTGTACTGGTGGCTACTTTACTTGGAGCACTACTTACACTTTTAGTGATTGGCTCCGCTGTGGCAGTTGAATGCTGCCATATCAGTTGGTTTATGTTTCTATAAGTGCTTGCTTTTTCCCTTGGTTAGCACTGGGAAGGAGCCTTCTTTGCAGTTGGTGCGGGTGGCTTAGCTTGGATGAGCCAGAAGAATGAGACTTGCTAATGCTTAGGGATGAAGCCTTGGGCAGACTAGCAGGATGTGATTTGTGTCTACCTAAGCCTGTGGCTTTGGATGGGCATGGCGTTCTAGCCTAGCTGCGAGTGCTTGGTGTTTTGGAGACAGCAATGGCTGATACAGACCTTTCTTTTAGGTGCCTTGAACATTGTGGTGCATTGCCATCGGATTCTTCATGTTGTGAGCCACCTGTGTTGAAAGTGATTACAGTGAACATAGCATCTCTGTCTTCATTCATGCACTATAATGGCAGACATGTTAGTTATTTCCTCATATCAAACGGATTCAGTCCTTGCACAGTGTAGGTCTAGCATGATGATTCAGAGGGGTACCTCAGTGTAAGAACGTGGGGCATTAATTGGGGTGGATGGAAGTCCACCAGAACCAACAAGGCCACAAACATGTTAAGGTAAAACACTTTCAATAATTGAAACCAAGGTATCTAGGTTCAACTTCCTGGCAGCTATGGCAGACAGCAGAGAGGCTAACCTTAGGAAAATGTGTAAAGAATTTAGCAGTAACAAAACAGGTAAAAAGGCAAAATGCAACACAATAAAATGACGAAAAATCCAATAAGGGGAACTGGAGATATGAATTCTTAAAGTTTTAAGTCAAAACATTTCAAAAAAGCAAAATGCCCATCAGTAGTCAATGTTCACATATAACTGGGTCCTAGGTGTGATTTCAGGCTGACCATGATAAAACGCATGTCGGATGCACAAAGCGGGTTCGTTCCGGTCAAAGATTGTACGTTCTGATTTCATCTATGAAATGGAGTTGAAATACTCCAGCAGGATAAGGATGCAGACTGTATCCGCCAAATCCTCTCAAAGCTAGGTTGCCACTGGGCAAGGCCCCACTGAAGTCATTGGGTTTGGCAGGAAAAGCTTTGAGTGGGAGAAATTTAAATTTTGTTGTCAACAAAGTCCTTGCATCAGGAAGATCCTTGAGCATTCGCCTGTTTAAGATTTCTGCCATCTGACTTTTTTACGGAGCTCAAAATGCTCCAGAGTAGCGAGCCTGAACCTGGACCTCAGGGACAGCACTTGGGTCCAGGACTCACTGCAGTAGAGGCCACCGGAAGGGTCCATTCCAGTTCTGGTTGTTGCTAATCAGCTGAGCACGAAAGGATAACGGACAGGTAGTGCTAAATTTGTAAAAGGATAAGTGCCGGTGCCCAAAGTTTTTCTCAGAAAGCCATCACCAGCGCTGCTGAATGTTAGTGTTGACGAAAGCCAAGGCTGTCTAGTTTTGATCCCAACTCACGCCTCTGTCTTTTACCATCATACACTCCCTTTAACTCACTCTTGCAGATTCTTTCTCATCCCTGCTTTGTCCTTTTGACACTGTTTTCACGTTTCTCATCCTCCTCCTTTCCCCTTTTTTGGCTTCATGTGTTTCTCTCGGTAAAAATCTGATATAGGTTTTACTAGCCAATGGGCGGGGTGCCTCCTGGACACTGCTGAATCAATGAGAAAAAAGTTCTGAGGAGCAACCCTTCCCACTTTTGCAGTGCATCCTGTATGCCTTACGTCAAATTTTCCCACGGTGAGCCATTCTGAAGCAAATTCAACACAGCAGAATCTTTAGGCTTATGTGTCAACTAGGGGTATGTTGAGAGAAATGGGCAGTCCCTTCTTCCTCAGCTGCACCAAAATGGTTCTGGGAACAGCTCCCCCTCCCACTGAGGTGGTGCCGAACTGGCTATAAGGAGCCTAAGAAAAAAAGGCTTCTCTTCCTCAGGTCTCCCTTTACACTTAACTATGTTATGTTATTGGTATTTCTAAAGCGCAAACGGTTACCCAAGGGTGTCCTGGCGCTAACTGCTTTCCTCTGGGCATTAAGATATAAACACAAGTTTCTATGAATTGGCTGCGCTCACACTGGTCCCTTTTAAGTTAATAAAGTTTCTGAAACCTTCCCTAGTGCATTTCCTGAGCTGTTATGTGTCACATACCTCACACCCAGGTCTTCTTGTGTAAAGACTTAAGGCATTGTTTCTGGTCTGGGACCAGGCTTTTCACCCCATTAAGGGGAAACACTGGAAGGCCCAGCTGCTGACTAATGCTAAATAGCCTACTGGAGGATAAGGCATATAATATCTAACTTTTTAGAAGTGACTTTTCTTACATATTTACTAAAAATCTGACTTTGCCAATGAATTGAATTTTTAATATTGAATTTTTAATAAATATTAAAAATAGTGGTTTAATCGTCTTGTTGCTTATTTGCGTCCAAAGTTAGCCGATTTATGATTATATTTTGAACTTTTGCTTTTCTCAAAGGACAGCTACAGCCCATCACATTGAAAATAGCTTTTAGGGGCTAGTCTCTGCTGATACATGCCAATTTTTCAAGTCACTTTTCTGCAATATTTGCTAAAAATCCAACTTTACCAATGAATTGAATCTTTTATAAATATAAAAAAATGCAAACCTGCCCCAATATATTACCAAGCCTTTCTTCCGCTCCCTTGAGCAATTAACTGGAGACTTTATATAGCATGCTTTGCGTTGCTGGGGGGCCCTTTTTAATCTCTACCTGCGCTCCGATCAGGGTGGCTTGGGCGTTCCAAACTTTGAACCACTACCTGGGTCATACAAACATATAAGGTAAGCCTATTGGCTGGGTCAAGGGTTCAAGATCAACAAACCACATTTTAAAGACATCATTTTGTATGTACATGCAATCATCAATAATAATAATTATGTGTAAATGCACTTATTAATGTTAATAAAGCCAATTTGAATAGTAATCACTGTCACCATTATTATATCAATAAAGCATTAAAAAAATAAACATTACATGTGTCTGTGTGCTTCGTATACACTTTCAAACGATGAAAAAGAAACCATAAAAACAGCCCCTAGATGGCATCACTTTCTAATCACATTAAATGCAACCATACTTTCAGCCTCTAGAGGGCGCTATAAAGCATGCACCTTTTTTAAACATCTTCAGGCCACAATGAATGCAGCCATAGAACAAACCCTTAGAGGACGCAGCACTCTCAGCTGTAGAGCGAGAGCCCCAGCCTTGGGAATGTTTTGAAACATTAAATAAAAATCCCAAAGGGTCCAGGATTCTATGACCCGGCAAACGTAGGGTCAGTCCTTCTAAAATCTTTGGGAGGAGAGCTGCCATACTTTTGCAGCCCCCCCAAGCTCTCTTGTCAACATTAGTGGTGCTACTGTCATTCTGGGGCCACAACAAGTGGAGAAAAGTATTTAAATGATGGGGCGTCCAGCATAGATTGGTGAATGTTTGATGAGCGGCTCTCTGGCTGCACTAGGGAGAGCTCCTGCCTTTTCCCCCCTGCTGCATGGCCTTGTGCCGTGCAGCTTTTTCTTTGGTTCTTTTTTTTTGGTTAAGGGGTTCCCAGTCCCACCTGGGCACCCCGATGCCTCCAGAACATTGGGTTTGGCGCCGTTTTCAGTGTTCTATTTGCATTTAAGTAAAATACTCCTTTTCTCTATACAAAAGAGACCTGCACGAATGGAGCATTTACAGAATGAACACATTTTATTTCCACTTTGTGCCGTATAATAAACCTTCATTACAAAGGGTTAGCATTAAGCCTACTTTAAAAGCTAAGAAATTAGGAACTCAATATTTCTTCCACAAGGGTAATGGAAGGCTAATGTTCATTCATTTTGCAATTTATGGTATGTACTAATTCTATGAAAAACATATGCTTTGAAGGATTCCTTTTATATTTTATAATTCAAGACTATGGGGCCGATTCCGATTCGGGTCGGAAATCTCTCCGACCGAGCCGGACCCGGAGAGATTTCCGACCGAATCGGACTCTGGCAGTCCGACCGATCGAGTACGATGCGCACGTATGCCATCGGACTCGAGTCGGTCGGACTCCCATTGAAGTCAATGGGAGCCAGTCGTACAACGCGTACGCGGGCTCCCATTGACTCAATGGGTGCGAGGCGGACAAGGGCGCCCCCTACAGCGTGTACACGGCGAAGCAACTCGTGCCGTACACGCACAGGTAGTGGGGACCCATGGGTCCCCCCTGTGTGCGACTCGCGCGCCTACGCGTACATGGGGGTCCGACGCGGACCCCCAAAGTCCGGCTCTGACAGATTTTTCGAGCCGGATGGCGCGAGTCGATCGGACTGCTCGCGGCGCGCATCGTACTTACCCGGCCGGGAACGTCTCCATAGCGCGGTGCGAGTCGTGTCCATGCGAGTCGGTCGGAGCGTGTTGAAGCCGCGTTCGAGTCGGTCGGAGTTTTCGCGGGTGCCTGCATCGTACTCGCTCGGCCGGACCCGCGTACGATTCGGTCGGGAAACAGGGCTCCGAATCGGATCCGGTAAATCCGAATCCGATTCGGAGCCCTACCGGCCGAGATCGGAATCGGCCCCAAATTGCTCAGGGCATGTAAAGTATATATGGTAAATGGTGGACCATGCAGACTCCTACACAAGCAGGGCAGAGCACAAAGAGAAAGGTTAAAGCAGATATTTTCCCCACTACATTATGTAATGCTTTCAGGCCCTTGAACCATGCAGGCCTAAAGCATGATTGCTGCTGTATTGTTGATACATTCAGCAAATTGATCCTATGAAAAGGAGTGTGTTCGCAAGAGTTTGTGGCAAACTATACTGACATTTCCGGTTAATTATACCTTTCAATGGAGTGAGAGATCAGCATAAAGATAGTATATTGCTTCAGATTTTGGGATTACTCTGCCTCCTAGTTCAAATGTGAAGGTTGAAAATGGGGGTGGGTTAAATTGAAATAATCCTAATATGGCATTGTGTGAGCAAATACTTATTTGTGCTTTTTTTCAAAATCATTAAAATGCAAAGCACACTAATATTAATATTTCTTGTGGGGGAGTAGTAACCAAAAGATTATGGGCCTAATTCACAAATGTACACTTACACTTTTGTGTAAGGTTACTATTGCTTGCTATTCACAAACATATTTTAAGAGTAGTATCTTTACAGCTCTGCACATAAAAATTTGCGGAGACCCACAGTCACAAAGATACTATTCGTAAAATACCTATGTGAATAGTAAACAACCGTAAACTTACACAAAAGTGTCAGTCTACCTTTGGGAATGAGACCCAAAATCTCCAAGGATCTGTGGAAAAATATTTTGTACTAATTTCTTGCCTTCTGGATTCATTCATCCCATCAGAAATCTCAGAGATAAAATTCCTCTCAAAGAAGAATAAAGAATGTCTCTATTCTTAATTTAGCCACAGCAAATTCTTCTTGATCTTCAGGTTAATCCTCCAAACTGATTTTCTTTTACATTCTTTCGAAGCCATTCTCACTCTCTCTCAAGCATAGTGATCGAAAGATGTCATATTCTTTAAGTCTCTTTTGTGGAAGCATTGGGTAAGAGTTTATAGTTCAACCTTAGATCACCCTCTTCACTTTGCCTTGGCTTATATCATATTTCAAGTGACTCCCCTCCCCCGGCCCTCAGACAAGAGGAGGGGAGGGGAGTCACAGGGCACAGTAAAACGAGTATCTTAGGACCTGCTATTAAGACCTTAAAGGGATTATCATGAGCAGGCTCTCAGGGCCTGAATAGAGTAGGAGTCTGAAAGGTCTTCTACCATTCCAGTGATTTAATGTACACCACATGTTTATTTCTCTATAAAACCATAAATGTGCGTATGCTTCTTTCAATATTTTTAGGCATTAAGTTACTCATCTGTGATAATTAATTTCAAGCTGGCTTGTTATGAGGACTTAGACCTGGAGGCCACAAAAGCTCTTTTGTGGCCCAATGGGTTTCTAAATACTCCTTTGCAGTCAGATCGCATTGTCCTACACCATCCTCGAATGAACATTCACCTAGATGTATGGAAACTAGGAGAGAAGTAAGACCTTCCCTTTCCCTCCTGTCATTTGGCGAACCTAATACAAGGGCCTGAAGATGGATAGATAGTGTAGTGATCACACACAGAGCCTTCTAATTCATTACACTTCACTCCACTACGCTATCTTTATAATGAACTATATGGGAGCACCTGCGGACCCATGCCCCCACCACATCTTTAACCTCGAAAGCAAGACAATGGGCGATGAGCTCAGGAAGGTCCTAAACACCTCCATCACCATGGCCTCCTTCCCTGAGGACTGGAAAAATGCTGAAGTTAGGCCCCTCCTGAAAAAACACATCCACTGACCCAGCCAAACTAAGGAAACAATGGCTCATCTCTCTGCTCCCCTATCCAGTAAAAGTCCTCGAGAAAGCGATCAACCAGCAACTCACCCAACACCTAGAAGACCACAACCTCCTGGGTCCCTCCCACTCTGTTTTTCGAGCTAACGCATCATGAGACAGCCCTGATCACAGCCAGCGATGACATCAGAGTCCTCCTGGACTGCAGGGAAACAGAAGCCCTCATCTTGCTGGACCTGTTTGCTGCATTGGACACTGTCTCCCATCACATCCTGATCAACAGACACCACCACATCGAGATCCAACAAAACACCCTCAAATGGATTGCCTCATACCTCACATGGAGAACCAAAATGATCCGTCTCCCACCATACACCCTCAAAGTCAAGGAGACCATCTGTGGAGTGGCCCAAGGATCGTCCCTCAGAATGACCCTCTTCAACACCTACTAGGCCCCCTGGCCGACACCATCAGATCACACAGACTCAACATGATCTCCTATGCCGCCGACACCCAGCGCATCCTCTCACTATCCGAAGATCCCTCCACCACAAAAGCCAACTTCCACAGATGCATGATGAACATTGTGGACTGGATAAAGAACAACAATTTCAAACTCAACATGGGCAACACGTAATTCCTAATTTTTTAAAGCAACACCCTGCGATGAAACAATGCATGGTGGCCAATGGTACTCGGCATGCCCCCTGCCCCGACAGACCAGATCAGCAACCTCAGCATCATATTGGATAGCAAGCTATCGATGAAGAAACAAGTCAATGCAGTCTCATCCACCTGCTTCCACACCCTTTGCATGCTCCGCACGATCTTCAAGTGGCTCCTGGTAAACACAAGAAGGACCATCACTCAAGCCCTTATCATAAGCAGACTGGACTACGGAAACACACTCTACATAGGAATCACTGCACGCTTCCTGAAAAGACTCCAGACAATGCAAAAGTCAGCGGCAAGACTCATACTCCACCTCCCCAGAAGGACCCACATCACACCACATCTCAAGAAACTTCACTGGCTCCCGATTCAGAAGAGAATGCCAGTTCAAGATGCTGACCCAAGCTAACAAGGCCCTGCACAACAATGGACCTGCACACATCAACAAACGCCTGACCTTGCACCAACCGACCAGACACCTCTGATCTGCTTCCCTCTACCTCGCAGACACCCCATGGATATGCCGAGCAAACAGCGGAGGACACTACTTCTTGCACCCGACAGCCAAGGCTTGGAACAAGCTCCCACTGCATCTCAGGACCGCACCCCCACTCCAGCAATTCAGGAGAGAACTAAAGACCTAGATGTTTCAATGGTCAAACCTCCACACGTCAGCCAGCAGCTTTCAGCGCCTCGAGACCCTCACGGGTGATTTGCCACGCTATACAAATGACTGATTGATTGAAGTTATTTGAAAAAAACATATTTGAGAGAATAGATAAAAATGCTGAAATGCAGAGCAAAAGGTTAGTAAGAATATATTTTTTGTGAAAAATCCAGGTGCTGTTGAGCCAGAAACTTCAATAGCAGACACAGCAGGCCAGCCAGCCTATTTTATTTTTGCTTTCCAGAATTCCAGTGCGTTGTATATGTATTTAACAGAGACAGATGCAAGTGGGGCATGGTGAGTGGAAAAGGGGCATCTGGAAGTAGCAGGCTGAGTAGATGCTGTCAGAGATGTAGACAGAGCTGACACACTATTCCTTCCTTGTCCCTTTGATCACTGATAGATGAACACGTGTGTAGTCAGTCACCCCTAAAATGTATTTATTGGTGCAAGTTGTAGCCCTGCTTGGATGAGACATTTTACTTTTATTGCTGTGAAGGACAAACCTGTCACCGTACAAGTGCTGGAAAGCTGCACCCATTACACAAAGCAAGTGAAACCCGAGATGTGTCTTGTAAATGTCACAGTGAGGTAGAAGCCTGAAGCCCTCTAGTAACCAGGAAGTTCTGGTAAAAGGAAGTGGATAATCCTCTAACCAGACTCGGCCTCCCTGACATAAGTCTCAGATAATACGCTGTTGTTTGATGTGTTTTGTTTACCTTACATTGCTTTCCTGAAAGAGGCACCTCATTAAATACATCATTATCATAGCATGCACTGGCCTTGAAAGTAACTACTTAAAAAGTCAGTAGGTTTGGCATTGGCTGCAAGCCTCTTGCCAAGAAAGAAAGAGCGAGAGAGAAAGAAAGAAAGAGATGGAAAGAAAGAGAGAGAGAAGGCAAGAAAGAGAAGGAAATAGAAGGAAAGAAAGAGAAAGAAAGAAAGAAAGCAGGCATGAAAGAAGGCAAAAAGAAAGAAGGCAAGAAAAAAGAGAAAAAAGAAAAAGGTAGGAAGTAAGGAAAAAAAGAAAGAAGGGAAGTGAAAGAGAAATGGAAAGAAGAAAGAAGGAAAGAATAAAAAAGGAAAGAGAATGAAAGCGAGAGAAGAAAAGAAGGAAGGAAAGAAGTCAAGAAAGAAAGATGGCGTAAGAAAGAAAGAAGGAAAGAGAAAGAAAAAACAAATAAGGAAGATAAAGAAAGACAGAAAGGCAGAAAAAAGAAAGAAAGGAAGGAAGAAGAAAATATAGATGGAAAGAAGGAAAGAAAGAAGGAAAGAAGAAAGGAAGGAAAGAAATAAAGGGAAAAGTAAGGAAGGCAAGAAAGAAATAAGGCAAGAATGAAAGAAACACACAAACAAACAAACAAAGAAAACGAAAGTCAGAGAAACAAGGAAAGATAGAGAAAGAGATAAGGAAAGAGAGAAAGAAAAAAATAATGAATAAAGGCAAGAATGAAAGAAGGTTAGAGACAGAAAGAAAAAGAAAGAAGGAAAGAAAGAAAGAAAGAAGAAAAATGGGAAAGAAGGGAGGAAAGAAAATTGAAAAGAAAGAAAGAAGGAGAGAAAGTAAAAATGAAAAAGAAAATAACTTAATACAGAACGGTTTCAAATGGACATAATCTGGTATGCTGTGAAATAGCAGCAGTCACAAAAACAAAACACTCCAAAACAAATTCACAATAGCATTGGCAGCAGCTGGGATTTCATAAAGATGGAATGTGAATCAGAATTGTCCAGTATCACATCAGGCTCGAAACACAAAGGCAACACTTAAGTAATTGTAAAGTAGAAACAGAAAGGGGGGCGGAGCTAGCCACGCTTGGAGATGGCCGCATAGTAAGCGTGCTCCTCCGGCCGTAATCCGATCCTACAACTATCCTTGTCACTAAACCAACAAACTCGCTTACCTGAGACAGCAACTAGCAGCGGAGGTCAGCGGGAGCCGGTATATAAAAAATCAGCCACCGATGTGCGCTCCGGACGAAGGAAAGCCGCATTGATTCCCCGACCGAGCTGCAGCCTGCACGGGGAGGGCGTGGCAATCCGGAGGCGGCATCTACGCGAGGCCGCAGGCTCCGAGCGAGGAGCATGAGGCCAAGGCGGAGCCAGTTCGCGGCCGGTGCTGTGTGCGCGGTCGGGGCTGCTGGCGGATCCGCTGCCCTCTACCCACAGCAGTCCGGAGACCGCGGAGGAACCGAGGCGGCGGCTGGTCCTTTCCGGCACTGCGAGGTGAGGAGGGCGCGAGCGAAAACCCGGAAACGACCGGCGCGCAGGCCCGACTGCTTGTGGGCCCGCGGGACCGCACAGCTGCCTGGTGAGGAGACAGCAGGAATTAACCCCCGCCACTGCCCTGCCGAGCAGTTACCCGCTCCAGGGGGACCCTGTAAAGGGATATATCCAACAAAGCATTTCCCTGAGAAAGGCGACGAAGATGGGGAGCGAGAGGGGGCCACTTCCCCAAGCACCTTGCATGCGGGAACCTACCTCGTGAGGAGGCTTCCATTTAAGCGCAATACTACAGCGGGGCTGCATTGCGGACTGTAGTGGGGACATACACTGCGGAGCCTCTGGCCTGTAGCTCCCTGGCTGGGGTGACCGGGCGGCACCTGGAACATTCGCTGGACCCTCGCGCACCGTTGTGGCCTTGGCGACATAGCACTGGTGGCTATACCGACGGCCCACGGCTGCAACTGGATCTCTAACCCCCAAGCGGACATATAGTAAGGCCTGATGAAGAAAACTGCGGCCTACTTGGTGGTCACTACATATTCCTCAGATCCCAGCTTGGGAGCCTGCACCATGGGGAAGCCTGAAAAAAATCAACCCCAGCTAATTTTGAACAATCCCGCAAACAGTCGGAACAGGACCAGGGGGCGGTTTCTGGCACCCAGGCACCCGCGATGAGCGCAGATGGGCAAGTGGACTTCCAGGCTATGTTTGTGTCAATCCAATCTACTTTAACCAACATTGATGGGAAAATAGACTCCCTCACCTACAGAGTTGACCGCATGTCTGAAAGGCTCGATAAACACACTGAGAGAATAGACATGGCGGAGCGTCGCCTCTCTGATTACGAGGATACCCAGCGTCAAATGGAAACAAAACAGGAAAGGCTGGACAAAGCTATGGCGACAGTGATGGCCAAGGTGGAAGATTTGGAGGCCAGATCGCGAAGGAATAATCTGCGATTTATGGGGATTGCGGAACACACCAATACGGACAATATGGAACGATACATTGAGACCCTACTCACTACGCTTCTCGGCAGAGATAATTTTTCCGAGGTATTCCTAGTGGAGCGGGCGCATAGGACATTTGCACCTCAGCCAAAGCCGGGAGCCAGACCTCGCCCTATAATAGCGAAGCTTTTGAATTATAGAGATCGGGATGCTGCGCTCCGGAAGGCCAGGGAACTGGGTCGCCTCAGCCACGAAGGCATGGACATTTCTATTTATCCGGACTTTACATCCCAGGTGCAAGAGGCCCGTAAGAAATTTGTGGAGGTGAAGAGGAAACTACGGGAGGCCAACATCACATACGCAATGTTATATCTGGCCAGGCTGCGGATATCTGACGGAGGAACAAGCAGAATCTTCAATGATCCACAGGAAGCGGCAAAATTCCTACGGCAAAAAAACACTCAAATACCACGTCGGAAATCTCCGAGAAACGTGCAAGAGGAACATGGAGACACATCGGATGTTGAGTAATGGTCCGGCCCTGTGCAGTGCAAGAGTAGGGGACTCTTGAGAGATCCGGTGAAGACTGGGATGGCCAGATAAGTTGCACTTCTAGTACTTGCAGCTGAACAGCCTTGACGGCGTAGGAGATACTAAACATAGACTATAATGTGAAATGTTTTTACTGCCTGGCTGAGATTGCAGGTTCTATAGATAGGGCCATCCCCCCTATATAGTAAATTGCTAGGTTTAGTGGACTAAATATGTTGAGAAATGTATATTGCATGGAATGGGTTAAACGGCCACTCAAGCGTTTGATTGCTCGAGAGTTCAGCTGGCAGCTACCCCCCTCGTGTGCAAAACACACATTTTGAGGTTAAGACTGTTGATGGGGGAGGGTGGAGGTTATTGTATTTCTGAATTTGTGGGATGTCTTCGCCAGGATTGGGCTAGCGATGTGGGTGGGGGGGGTTTCTAGGGTTAACTAGAAAATTGGTCAGATTAAACATGTCAATTGTTGTATTAAACAGGGTAAACAACCAAGAGATAGGCCGACCCGGACACTCAAGTACTGAATGGGACCATGACTGAGGGACTGGAGCATAACAGGAAACTAACGTTCTTGACGTGGAATGTTCGTGGGCTGCAAAACCCCCAGAAAATTAGGAAGATCTTTGCATATCTAGATAGACACGCCATAGACGTAGCCTGCCTTCAAGAAACCCACCTAACGCGAGACGCTGCGTGTAGAGTGGGTAGCAGATGGGCCGCACATAGAATAGTCTCTTCCTACTCCAACTATGCCAGAGGGGTAATGATCCTTGTTAAAAAAAACATTCAGTTCACATTGCTCCACTCACACTCTGATGAAAACGGCAGATATGCAGTGCTGCAGGGCGATTTTGGTGGAACGACCATAACTGTAGTAAATGTATATGGTCCAAACAACGATGACCCTACCCCTTACACTGAGATATGGAGTCACTTGAGACAGCTCTCGCCCACTACACTAATTTGGGGTGGAGATTTTAACACCTGCCTAGATCCACAACTTGATAGATCCACAGGGAATGACAGATATGGGAGGAGAATCGCAAGGACACTGAGAGAGGGGATGGAAGAATATGACTTGCTAGATGTGTGGAGGGTGCTCAATCCTCATTTAAGAGAGGGTACCTGCATCTCGTCCTCGCATAACACTTGGTCTAGGCTAGATTTTTGGATTGTCACGCCTGACATCAGCACTTGGACCACTGAGGTACTACACATGCCCAGAACCCTATCAGATCACGCGCCTGTACGCCTAGATCTGCGTATCCCCACGCACACGTCGAAGCCATTTGCGTGGCGTCTCCCGCCCAACGCGCTGCAGGATCAGCTGTACCGTTCCGACTTAAGACAAGCCATAGAAGCATATTTTGAGAGGAATGTTGGTTCTGTGAAAAGTGCAAAGACCCTCTGGGAGGCATTCAAAGTCACTATTCGTGGCTTCTGTATTGGCCAGCAAGCAGGCATCCTAAAAGATATTCGCAGACAAATGACTATGGCCGAATCTGACATAAAACGGTTGGAAACACAGTATGCCGAAACATTAGACCCTAAGATACCGGCTGACATACGCGGTAAACTAGACACTTACAATGAGTTTGGAGATAGCGAGCTGAAATATCTGTCGCAGAAATACACAGCGCAGGCTTATGGGGAGGGAGGCAGACCTGGGCGGGCACTGTCCAGCAAGATTCGTTCAGGGCACGCGCAGACATTTATAACTGAGGTGATGGACTCGCAGGCTAGGACACACTATGACACCCCCACCATAACGCAATGTTTCCGGGATTACTATGCTGGGCTGTATACAGCAGGACCAGCGCCAGACCCAGACGAGCTTTCCCACTATTTAGATGATATTGCCCTGGCGTGGCTATCCGATGCGCACCGCGACTATTTATGTCACCATATCACCGCAGAAGAACTAAAGGCGGCCATAGTTTCCTTGCCCAATAATAAAGCAGCGGGAATTGATGGACTGCCAGGGGAGTTTTATAAGGAATACGGGGATTTAATACTACAGCACTTGGCGGCCATGTATGAGGAGGCATACGAGGATGGTATTTTACCTCCATCGGTGAGAGAGGCGTTGATAATAACGCTCCTTAAACCAGACAAGGACCCCACCCACTGCGAATCATATCATCCCCTCTCCCTAATTAATATGGACGCTAAGATTCTGGCCAAAGTGATAGCTCTTAGACTGAAGCCACTGATGCAAAACCTGGTCCTGCCGGACCAGGCGGGATTCATCCCATCCAGATCCACCATGCAAAACATTCGTACTATCTTTGCCATGTACCATCATCTCAATCCTGAATTGCCCGCAACTGCGACATTATTGGACGCTTCCAAGGCGTTCGATTCGGTGGAATGGCCATACATGTTTTGTGTATTGCGGCGCATGGGATTCCCGAAGCCATTTCTAAAATGGATTGAAATATTATATACCGAACCTGCCGCCAGACTCAGAGTTAATGGCGTAATCTCGCAACCAATTCATATATTCAGAGGGACACGACAGGGTTGTCCCTTATCGCCGCTGCTATTTACTCTGGCCTTAGAACCCTGGCCTGCAAGATTAGACAGAGGCACCCCACGACAGCGTTACAATTCCAGCTGCGGCCGATTAGCATATCACTTTATGCAGATGATATGGTACTGTACACCAACTATCCTGATGCGAATCTGAACATGCTTATAAGAGAATACATAAAATTTTGCTCACTTCTCAGGGTTACATATCAACTGGGATAAATCCGTGGTAATCCCCCTCACCCCTGCGACGAACAGGCCCTCTCTCGATTACCCGTTGCAGTGGCGGACGGATCCGATAAAATATTTAGGCGTCTGGATACATCGAGACCCTGAAATAGTGATAAGAGAGAATTACGGCAGGGCAATCTCCAAGTTGGAGGATCAGGTGACTCAGTGGATCCGACTGCCTTTGTCGATGGCTGACCGAATAGCGTTGCAGAAAATGGTGGTCTTGCCCAAATTCTTATATTTGTTTATGAATATCCCGGTGTGGCTTCCACTGGCTCTGTTTGCCAGACTGCGAGCGGCGCAGATTCGCCTGACATGGGAAGGAAAGCAGGCAAGGGTGGGATGGAGAGAGCTGACGAGACCTTACGTTCAGGGAGGATTTAGTGCGCCAGATCTGCATTTGTACTACTATTGCGCGCAGGCGCAACATGCGCATTATTGGCTTCAGCCACATGGTTTCGTGCCACATGTTGCGGTGGAGCTTGACAGCATGACTCCTACTCCACTACTCTCCCTCATCGCGGATCCAAGACATTACTGCCCCAGTCGGACGATACAGCCGGCACTATGTACATCTAGGGCTTGGTACACACTGGCGAAGAGAGCGTGTAAACTTCCTTTATACGCACCGGCCCTTCCACTTAGACACCATCCACAACTTACGGTGACGCAGGAACAGAAAATGACGCAGGAACTACATAAACTGGGACTCAGAACCATGGGCGGCGTTTTCCCGAACAACGAATACATAACACAAGACAGTGCAATGGCAAACGCTCCCCACTCCGTTGAGGATCTTTGCATATTTAAGATTGGGCATGGCGATTAGAGCCCTGTATCCCTCATTCCCTGCAGAGCCACAGACACACAATGCGCTGCAGACGCTTCTGATCTCCCCCACAAGACAAAACCTAGTCACGAAACTGTACAATGCATCACAAAGGGAACAACACCAAGAGCTAAATAGGCCACTTGCTAGATGGGAGGAGGCATTGGGTATAGCTATATCTAAAGAGGACTGGGACTTCAGCTGCATGCAATTGAAATTGCTAACATCCAACTGTAATTTAAAAATTATACATTTTAAATATATCCATCAGGTATATTACACGCCACGAAAGCTACATGCTTACGGATTAAAAGCTGATGATAAAAAAGAAAAGAAAAAGTAGAAACAGAAACTCTGGCACTAAAGGAAACTAGCTTGTGCTCCTTGTGAGAGAGTAAAATGCACTCACTCAAAGGGAAGTTAACCAGTGGCTTAAGTAGGTTGACCCACTGCCCCATGTGTATGCTGTAGTGGACGGAAGCAAAGTGTGAATGACACAACAACAGACCAATGGGTGACATGAGTTGTCTGAAAGCCCCTATAAGTAAGTATTTTATACATACTTTAGTAAAATCAAAAATTCTTGGCTGATGCCAGACCTTAAAAAGGTTAAAACTCTTATAACACTTAAACGCCAGTTTGGTAGTGGTCCCAGTTGATAACAAGCATTGGAAAGTGTAGATTTTGGCCATAAAAGGCTGAGATATTGGCTTTGCCAATGCTTATTTTTATTGCCAACAGTTGTCAACGCATGAGTAATGATGCATGCACGCTCATGGCCAGCAATCTTACAGTAACTTTTCTACTAAATATAACTTTTCCAAGATGACTGGTGTTGCGATGTGCGTTGTGGTGCATGCATGCATGCAGCATGATGTATGACAGCCAGGTTTAATTTACCATTCCAACATGGCAGATAGCTATTTTAGAATGGTGAAGTAAAAAGTAATAAAACTAAAAAACAAAGGGCCAGATTTACAAGGAAAGTGACTCCGTGCGTGCCGCAAGCCATTTTGCTGCGCCGCACTGAGTCACTTTCAAAGCACAGGGATGCGACATATTTACAACAATATGTCGCATCTCTGTGCTTCCCCCTGCGCTGGCGCACAAACTGCTGCCATGCACTGGCACAGGCACCCTTGCACCATGGTGCAAGGATGCCTGCGTCTTGGGGAGATTGTTTATGCGCAGGAAGGGTTCCCTTCCTGCGCATAAACAATCAGAAATTGCGTTATCCAACTTCTATGTGTGCTGCATTAGCACACATAGAACTTGTAAAACGTCATTTATTTAAAGGATTGTTTATGTACAGGAAGGGACATCATTAGAGGTTATTTCCTCTTTCTACGTGTGCTTCAGAACGCAGCACGCATAGAAAGTGGAAAAAAACCAAGGAGAAATAAATACATTTCTCCTTGTTGCGCCTCCCTACTTCTACCCTGGGGAGGCGTAGCATTCAGACGCATTTCCAGATATACAATTTCTTGTAAATCTGGAAATGTGTCTGTTCCATGGGTGTTGCATGGGAGTTGCGTGGGAACACCCACAGCAACACCCATAGAACGCCCCTTTCACGCAAAGTAATGCGTCTAAAGGGGCCGTATTTAGAAGGACAGGAAAAGCCACACAGGGTGGCTTTTCCTGTCCTTGTAAATATGGGGCAGAAAAATGCGCTGCCAGTGCATCACAAAATGTGACGCACTGGCAGCGCAAGGGGCTTGTAAATCTGCCCCAATGAGTGTAACAGCGCAGACAAAGGGAAGAGAGCAGCCTAGTAACATTTGACAACTACGGGCGGTCATAAAAATAGATAAATACAATCAAAAAACAATAATTAACATGGAGAGTGTGATGAGGAGCGGGCGGAGAGCACCTGGGAGGGAAGTAAAAAGAGAGTGGGGAGAACACTAAAAACTAAAAGAATATTTATTGATGGGAGGTTATGGAGTGGAATATGGAGTGAAGCAGGTAGCATCCGGGAGGAAAGTAAAAAGACGGCATGTAGAAAGAAGCAGAGGAAAAAGGATAGGATGCAAGAAAACACATCCAATCATATGAGATGAGTAAATACAAAAGAAGAAAATATTTCCCTCAAGTCAGCAGTGGTAGGAAACAACGCATCATGTCAGAACACTATGGGACCGCAAGGTGCCTTGGCGGGACAAAAACAAGAATAGGGAGGAAAGTCATTAAACCACGAACAGAACCCTGTATGTATTGTATTGGATGCAATAGGCCTGCCAACAGACCGATAAAGCTGCCAGTAACCAAGACCTAAGCAAGCATTTCAAATGCAATAGGTCTCGCATTACTGATAGTTTGAGGTATTGGCGTTGCAAATAATAATGCTACGCCAATAGCTCATACTTTCAGTAATGCAAGACCTAGTGCATTGCAAATGCTTGAGCAGTGAGCCAGGAACCAGCATTCTATGTCTCGGTGCAGTACCGCAAGCTGCTCCTAGATGTCCCTAGTGAGCAAGGCACCAGCACTGCATGTCTAGGTGCAGTACCGCAAGCTGCTCCTAGAGGTCCCTAGTGAGCAAGGCACCAGCACTGCATGTCTCGGTGCAGTACCGCAAACTGCTCCTAGAGGTCCCTAGTGAGCAAGGCACCAGCACTGCATGACTAGGTGCAGTACTGCAAGCTGCTTCTAGAGGTCCCTAGTGAGCAAGGCACCAGCACTGCATGTCTAGTTGCAGTACCGCAAGCTGCTCCTAGAGGTTCCTAGTGAGCAAGGCACCAGCACTGCATGTCTCAGTGCAGTACCGCAACCTGCTCTGAGAGGTCCCTAGTGAGCAAGGCACCAGTACTGCATGTCTAGGCGCAGTACCGCAAACTGCTCCTAGATGTCCCTAGTGAGCAAGGCACCAGCACTGCATGTCTAGGTGCAGTACCGCAAGTTACTCCTAGAGGTCCCTAGTGAGCAAGGCACCAGCACTGCATGACTAGGTGCAGTACTGCAAGCTGCTTCTAGAGGTCCCTAGTGAGCAAGGCACCAGCACTGCATGTCTAGTTGCAGTACCGCAAGCTGCTCCTAGAGGTCCCTAGTGAGCAAGGCACCAGCACTGCATGTCTACAAAGTTGAAGTTATTGGCATTATAAATGGCAATGTTTTTTACCTAGCCATGTTGCAGGGTTCAGTACCATATGTGGCCAAAAGGGGACCTCTTTTGGTCACATATGGTACTGCACCCTGCAGAAGATATGATAACTCCACCCTACCCAGAATGCATTGCATGCAAGACAGTACTACGAGTACACTCAAAGAGCTATGTCCATATATACAATTAGTAGCTTTGAAATGTGACAAAGGAATTATTTCATTAATTTCGGATTAGGTTGTACTCTGTGTGGAGCTAATGAAGGGAAATTTATAGACGGTCTCATATAAATGTGAGATGTTCTAGTGAGTGAAGTAACCACTGCCAGCCTAGCTTAGGGCCAAGTGTGTGTCCTGCCTGAAGCCCTTTAAGAAAATAGTGCCTTGAGGCTGTAATTAAAACCTAGGGAGTAACAACACATGTAACAGGGGGTGTCCTCATGGGAGGTTACAAGAAGAGACAAGGCGGTACTAAGGATGGACTACTAAGCCTATTGACCAATGAAAAGCCACCATTTACAAATGACAGGGACAGGAGCCAATTAAAAAGATGGGCGGGAAGTGGGCGGAGCTTTATTTCCATATCCTGAATACAGCATGCCTTGAAGAGACAGCGCAAGCGATGCTTAGGCGAGACCTAAAAAACAAATTGGCCGTATTCACTATTAACATCCATGCAAAAATACATTTATTCAAATACAGTGGCTTAATCTCGTGGAGGAAAGGGCAGTCAAAAGTTAGAAGGTTAAGTATACCTAAATGGTTAAATGTACCTTCACAAATACAAAACATTTTGTTGTAGCAATCATTAAAGTGCAACTTCATGTACAATTTTCTAGAGGGTATGTCTAGGGTACGCAGAGGGTTTTGTTATAAGCACTCACGAGTTTCCACAAGTGTGCTATTCATGGTAAGCCTTAACTACTGCAATGCCATCTACAGAGAGCTTCTAACAAAACTCATTCAGGAGTTGCACAGGCCACAAAAACAGAACTTCACCAACACCACAACAACGTACTTCCTATGTAGTGCTCCTGCCTGCACACATCATCCCTCACTATACACCAAACACCATTCTGCAGTTGGTGATTACTGCTAAAACATGGAGGCAGATCAGTGGGAGTCCATTTCCTCATATTAGGAAATGCCCTGAATCCTAACCTCAATAGTCAAAAACCCATCTAGTTAGGCAATGGGCATCGGTATGCTTATATAGATGTGTTGTCAGTGCCAAAAGTATACTCTGGAGTATCTATTATGGGCTCCTGGATAAAAGGAGTAACATTCATCTGGACTGTTGTGTTCCCTCCAGATATCTGTTAATCCCAGCTCTCCAATCTGGTACGATGTGGCCCTATATGTGAGGTCCTGTGTGACCTGTCTTTCTGTTAATTCATTATAAGGTAAAATTGCCTCCCAGGAGCGACAGTGTATCTGAGTGGTTGACAATTAGTGTCCCAATTGTGTGCAGTGGATCAGTCTTTAGACCTGGTTGAAGGTATACAGAAATTAGCAAGACATGGACCCCCCCATGTATCTGACGAAGCTGCATACCTTCCAGATCATCTGTCCTGGTGCATTCCAAGGGAAATGTTATTGATTTCTTTAGTAATATTGATACAGCTCTGAATGACATAACACTTCATATCTCCCTCGCCCAAAAAACCTGCCATTAATTTCCTAACAGGTGTTTTTTCTTGAAGGCATTATGTCCGGTCTTTGTCTAAGTAATACTTTTTGTGTCACCCCTATTTTAATTTTGCTGCCTAGTAACTCCAGGTGCCACAATAAACACACCAGATTAGTTCCAATAACTATCAGTAATAGGTATTTGAGGCATGGTTCTTTACTGTGCCCCCCATACGTCCCCCCTCCGCGAGAGATGCAGCCCATTTGCACTTTTTAGGGATCGCTTCTCTCCCTTCTTACATATTTAAGTATGACCCTAAATGCATCCAGCAATTCCATGACTGACAAAAATTCATTTGCATGGTCACTGCATAAATACTTATCACAATACCTCTAAGTTGAGTCCAACTTCTTTTGTGCAAGCCACCAGACGGTTAAGCACAGGTTCATTTAGTGACTTTAGTGGTTCACCCTGACAAGCATCGTGGTTGTTGCTTGAGTAAGGTTTTTACCCACCTCTATCTATAACCCAATTTCTTACGTGCCCCATAACACGACCTGTGGAATCTTAGCCTTCCATGTCCCCAATTTGCGATTTTACCCCAACATTATAGTACTGAACCCCTTTAATAAATGCAGCTCAAGTGGTCACAATAAACATGCCAAATTAGTTCCAATAACAATCAGTAATAGGTATTTGAGGCATGGTTCTTTACTGTGTCTCACACCCTTCAAGAGATGCAGCCCAGTTTTAATTTGAAGGGGTTGCTTCTCTCCCTTCTTACATATTTAGTATGACCCTATATACATCCAGCAACTCCATGACTGCCATAAATCATTTGTAATGTCATTGTGTGTTTATTCCATCTATCTGGTTGTCCTCCTGTTCCACACATTGTGCAGAGGGGAGGGGCTAGGCTTTTAATTTATTAGCCCGTAGGCCTTTTTGTGAAGGTGGTGGGGTTTGATTCAAGTTTTTTTAGATGCCACTCCAGTTTCTGACAAGTTTGGTTCTAGGTTCGCAGGATCTCCTGATTTCTGGAATGTTCCGGCCACACTATTTTCTGTGACCTCCTGGTTTTCTCACCTCTCACAACTGCTATCTTAACTCTTTTACTTTTAGGGCAAATGACACACCAGCCTTCCAGCCAGTCCCATATATTCCCCTCAGCCACCGCCCTAAAATGAGCTAGAAAAAACATAATATATTTCAGTTCTTTCTCTCTCAGGACCCTCTTGATGGCATTGAAGCTACAACTTTGCTTATGTTCTTCTAATGTGAAATACGGAAAAATTATGATTGACGTTCTCCTGTAGTAACCTTTGTTTATATATAGTTGATGGAAGCATGTCTGCGTTTTGCTCCCAATGCTTTTCCATTGTTCTGAGGATGATCCGCCTCAGACAGTGCTGAAGGAAATCACATTCAGAGTGGCATGAATTAGGCGCATTACCTTTAGAAATTAATGCAAAAGCTGCCTTGTTATAGATGGCTTTTAAGGTCAAAACATGCCTCATTTGACTCCATGCCTGTATTTATACTGACATGGATCGAACTTACTCTCTTCAGAGATGCACGATTCATAAGGATTTTGCTGTTAGTTACTCTTATATTACTTCTGGATTTAGTGGGCTACTTATGAATTCCAAAAAGAAGAAGGTATCTAACATTGAACCACTTATTATAATTAAGAAAGAGATGCTCAAGAATTCAGTTGTATTAAAGTTTCCTTTTATTTTGTGATTAATTATTTGTATGAAGACAGCTGACATTTCACTCCTGGCAAATATACCAGTCAGCTTCAGAAGGCAAATGATCAATTTCTAGGTTTTGTCAGAAACCTTTCAATGAGCTGTTGTACTGGTCACCCTGAAGTGTGTTTTGCGTGTGGTTCAAGATCTATTTCATAATGCCATTATGCCTTCTAATGAGAACCACATAGAGTAACATGGATTAACTGGGCTAATGATCTTACCCAGGAGCTATCTTTGGCACCTATACCTACAGGATTATGCAAGGGTTGTCCTGTATCTACTTTCAGTTTGGACCCTCTCAACAATACTTTGGGATTATTCCTAAAACTCAAGAGTGCACCAGGGGGCCCTACAAGGTTAAGTCACACCTTCCCTTAGCAACATTTTTGTGAATTAAGGTATTGGCTCCCAAAATTTGGAGGGCAAACTGTTGACCATTACAAACCCAAAGCACTTACAGCAATAGCCTCCTATTTTTGGCATCCCTCCATCTTCAGACAAATGGTCTTTGCCTCCATGATAGAATGGAGCTGTAATAAATTGCATTTCAATTTGAATCATCACCTTTCAGTATCTTAATGTTCAGTCAATGATGAGAGGTTTGGAATCATTTCAAAGCGTTATTTCTCATTAAGAGATTAGTATTGTTTTGTCGTTTTAATTTGGATTAGTCAAATTACAGAAATATTGAGAAAGCTTTTGTTAGAGTCAGCATAAAATAGACAGCCTGTTCCATAATGGATGTAGTCCCTATCTTAATCTAAGAGTCCTAACCTAAAGAAGAACCCATAAAGAGTTCTTTCAGAAAAGAGCAAGATTCTGGAGCTTCTAACTAGTTAGAGAACAAACTCTCCATAAAGAGCAGTTCTTGAAAACTCAGCGAGTTCCCCAAAAGTTGCAGTAGCAACTGTTGATAAATCAAAAGAAAATTAACCACAGCAGTAGCTATGATCACCATGAGTAGAAAGTCTCCTTATAAAGAGGTCAGAGTAAAAGGAAATCGCCGTTAGCAGTAGCACACAGCAACCATGGCAAGAATAAGGGAAAACAATGCATAAAACATCAAGGAATCGAAGCATAGGGTCTCAATGAATAGAAAGGGAAAAATTATTATTATCTCTCTAACTAGGAACACGTATATATGAAAATATAAAACATTATTCCAACATTCAGTATGGTTTAGTCATTCTTGTCCAATGGAACTAGGTCTTCCAATGGTCTGTCTTATCTCCTACCATTACCCACGGGAAGCACTCACGCCAGTGAGCAGTTAGCAAACTGTTTCTAAATGTCTTGCACTAGATACATTTCTAACAGTAGGTCTTGATGAGTTCATGCAAAACAATATATTCAGTAAGCTTAACATTACTAATACTCTATTCATTATAAAATATAATGAAGTACATTTTTTAGAGAAATAAGGAGGACATATGGTGGGAGCAAGCAAAGAAAAACATTTCTCTTAGAGTGGCACATTTTAAAGTGATGAACGATTTTGCAGTCAGATGTGTTTTCTCTATGGTTATGACAAAGTTAAAATATTATCTAATATCAGGCACATTTTCTTCAACTTTAACCGAGGTCAATTTTTCATGACTATTTTAGACATTAACAAGGGCCAATGATTTTTGGATTATGCACACACTTGTGTAGTGTTAATTGAATGATATTCAGTTTAAAAATAAACAAAAGTTCAAAATATAATGTCCTGCTCCATCAAGTTCTCAGAGTTGTTCATCAAACTTTCATTGCATTTATAGGGATTGCAGTGATGGTAGTTCCTGTAAATGCAAGAGATGTCCACTTGGCCAGCAGACAGCTCAAATTTGGCAGATGGCTACTCCTTCAGGGAGATGGAGTTCTTTACTCCGTTGCCTTGATGGAGTAAATTCCTGTCCACCAAACTCAAAATCAGGCACTACGGCCCTGATTACGCTGTCGGGCGGACTCACGTCCGCCTGACATCATTGCGGAATGGGAACCGACCGACCGACCGCAGGTCGGCGGTTCTGACCGCATCATCCATTTTTCTATGGGAGCTTGTGCAGCGGGCAGAAAACGCCTGCAACATAAGTTCCCATAGAAAGAGGGATGTTTCCAAACCTCACGGTGCCTGCCACACGGTGCAGGGATGTTTAGGGGGGGTGCCCTCCCTGGGCCAAATGCGGAGGGTCAGGGGGTAAGGGGGCCCTGCTAGGGGCTCCAAAGTCAGTTTCCCGACAGCCAATCCATGTCAGAAAGGCCGACATGGATTGGCTGTCGGAAACCGACATCATAATCTCGAAGGCGGAAACATGGGATTATGAGGCCTTTCCAACTGGCCGACGGGCTCCTTGAGGAGCCCATCGGAACTGCGTCAGATTCCCCGGCCGGTTGAAACTACGACCGCTGTCATCATAATACGGCGGTCGGACTTTAAACCTACAATGTCTGTCGGAAAGCCTCCAACCAGTGGTCGGAGGCTTTCCGACCAACATTGTAATTAGGCCCTACATTTTCCTGGCATAGGGAAAACTAGGTCTCAACTAGGCCTCGACTCCATCTTGTATTTGTATGGCTGCTGCATGCTATTCATCCTGTGTTTATTTCTCATTGACACTGCATGCACCAAAATGTGCACTGTTGCTCTGTGTTGACATGCTATTCTTGAAGAACTCGGTAGGAAGCCTTTAGATACTTTTCATGTCTCTTCTTGTTTGCTCACTGTGGCCTGTTCATTTATGAGGCTTTTCATTGTTTATGTTACCAGATTTATTCTGACACCTCCGATAACATTAGGTTAGAAGGGAAGTTATTACTATTCAAATAGGTGGTGGTATTATATGACATTTTATAATGTTGCGTTATAATTTGACAATGTGTTGATATGTTTGCTTATTCTATGCTGACTGTGTAATTTCTATTGCTTTATATTATGAAATTTTTATATAAAGACATGATTTTGGGGGTGAGCCAGATTCTTTTGGGTGTCTACTAGGGATGCTGTCCATTTTTTTATTGATTTGGTGTACATTCTGGACTCATTAGATTTTTCAGATTTTACTCATTGCTGCATCTGCTTTAAATGCTTAGAGCTTTCATGTCAATTAATTTCTGAATTTTATGACTGATTTATTGCACCTATATATATTTTCTGCCTTCTGTATTGCACTTTAATAAACCCTCATGGTTTTCTAATTTACTGACCTCGAACTCCGTTTTTGATTGTGCCCTTATTATTGACTGTATTTTGAAATGCTGAATCTTATTGTCAGGGACACATGCCTCATCTATTATTTAGAACAAAATAGTCACTGATCCAACACTGGGTTCTTTGTCTCAAGCATGAGATTACCTGAGAGACAGCGCCCAAACATGTTGTGTTCAAATCATATTTTTAATATTTTACATGCGGTTCAATGTCTCAAAATTGTGGCAAGTGCGTGTAATGTAATTTTACTTAATCTGAATCTATTTGTGAAGTTGTTTTCAAACCTCAAAAACAAATAAAATAAAGTAGAAAGTGCCAATAATGTATTTTTTATTTATTTTATTTATTTATTGAGTTTTATATAGCGCAAACTTGACCCGAGGGCATCAGAGCACTTCACAGAGTTAGCAGCATATATTTGCGATACATTTGGAGTAAATACAGATACATAGTGACAGAAAGTGACGCGGTATACGAGGTATGAAATTGCAGAAGCCTAAATATGTAAGATACATTTGGGGTACACATAGATGCATGGTGGCATTTTGTGTCGAGGTGTACATGGACATTGTGGGAAGTTGTTGATACAATTTTGAGGTAGCTACGGTACACATAATACGTATCGCTTTGCAGAGCACAGCTGCAATTGTACAACTTTACAGGTGGAGTAAAATAAAAACAGAAAAACACATAATTTTAATAAATATGACACATCAGGATGAACAGAAGTGACAGGTTGTAGGTCTGAGGTAGCTGGGGAAAAGCCTCTTGCGGATGGGGGGAATTTAAGGCACAGATTTCCCCGGGGTAGTGGTGCACAGGTTTATTTAGAGGGTGCGGGGAGGGAGCCCTTAGTCTAGTCAGGAGCTTTAAGGAGGTGTGTTTAGGGAATATACGACGTTACCCCGCAGCCCATCACTTCGCATACCGTTACCACGAAATTTTGACAACGCAAATGCCATGACTCTGCATGATGTTATAACGAAGCAAACACAACAAAAATTGTATTCAAGCAATTAAAAGTACATTTACCACGTAGTTTTTTTTACAACGCTTGCTAGTGCCACGAAATTTCAATGCAAACAAATGTGTTTTTTTTAAATTTAGTTACTTACCTACTGGCACGGGATGACAGGGAAAACAGGGGTTTTGGGTGGGTAAGTAATTTAATTAATACTCGAGTACTTTTTAAAAATGTAAATCTCATGTAAATTTGTACAAAAATGTTATTCCTGTACTGGCACGGGATAGCAGGAAAACAGGGGTTTTGGGTGGGTAAGTAATTTAAAAATGATGCTTTTAAAATTAATACTCGAGTATTAATTTGAAAATGTGATCTTTTTTAATATTTTGCCGATATGTTACAACTAATCTGGGATGGGATGGCAGGAATACAGGGGTTTTGGGTGAGTAAGTATTTTAAAAATGAAGGTGCTTAAATTAATACTCTAGTATTAATTTAGAACTGTACCTTTCTTAATTATTTCATAAATTTTAAAGATCTAATCAGGGACAGGATAGCAGGCAAACAGGTGTTTTTTGTGGGTCATTAATTAATAAATGATGGAATTGTAATAAATACCCGAATATTAATTTAACTCATTTGTTTTCAAATAAAAAAAAAGACCAACAAACATTAAAGTTAACCCACTTATCACAAGACATTATAAATATACGTCATTTCACAGATATTAATAACATTAAAAAAAGTATGAGGAAACAACGAACAAAAAGAGACAAACATGTCCTTCAACTATTTCTATTAATGTGACTGAAAGCTAAGAATGACAAAATGGCGACCAATTACGGTAAGCATATATTAAATAAATCGTTTTTTAAAAACCAGTGAAAGAAATATACTTTTAGTCAGCATATGCATCAAAATTTGGAGAGGTTTCCAGACCATATGTTTACTTAAAAAACAGTTTCCCTCATTCAAACATATAAAACAAGCCGCCCACCATTTTGTGATCATTTGTCCACTAGCTACCACGGAGACAGGACGTGCTGTCTCGTCACGAAGCTAATGAAAACAAATTGTGGTGTCACACTGCCATCTACTGTATAAAGTAAGTATCGATTTAAAAATAAATAAACAATTAAATTAAATAAACATAATATTAATATGTAGTCAACAAAAAAATCTTAATTTTAAAAGATTCAATAAAAGTGTTATTTAATGAAAAACAAAAGACAAAGGGGCCCATTACGATACCCGGCGTAAAAAAATCCGGCAGGCATGGAAGCGGCAAAAATCCGCCCGCACACACCATCTGAACACCGACCGCGCCATTACGATTACACAAACCGAAAACCGCCATCGGCGGAAAAATCACACAAGATACCGCCCGCCATCGTCCGAGTCGGAGTCAAACCGCCCGCCACGGACGGAAACACGCACGACAACACAAAACCGCCCGCCCTCACGGCCGACACACCGCACGTGAAATTACGATCGCACCGCCATGAGCGCGGGAAAACTACAAATATACCGCCCGCCAGCGCAAACAACGCCGATGAGAATCGACACGGAAGAAGCCATGGCGCCCACGTCCCTGCACAGAAACCATCCGCTGACAAAACCAATCGCAAACAACATGGCCAACAAGTCCACACAGCAAGGCACGCACAAATACACAAGCACAGTACACATCCCGAAAACACCCCCTGGACAAACAAAAACTACAAAGGCCAGAACCCCAGACACAACACACCTGAAAACAACAGACCATGAGGACACACCCACATAGGTAAGTACAAAAGCAGCACTCCCACAGACCACAACCCCTTGCAACATTGCAAACTAGAGAGGAGAGGAGAGGACACAGTGACACAGCAAGGACAGCAGCACACCACAGAAACGCACACATCACAACCACCACCACCACCACCAAACACCGGCACCACAAACCCCTGCACATTACACAACACACACCGCACCAGCACCACAAACACCATGGCACCACAAAGAATGCCCAAGTTCACGCCCATTGAGCTGACGGTCATGGTCGACGAGATCATCAAGGTGCACCCACAAATCTATGGGAACCTGGTCCAGCACACACCACTAGCCACCAGAAACAGAATGTGGAACCGGATCGTAGACCAGGTCAATGCAGTCGGGACCCTGCCCAGGAACAGAGTCGAAATAAACAAACGGTGGAATGACGTCAAGAGCCTGGTCAAGAAGAAGGAGACCAAGAACAGAGAGCTGGCAGCCGTCACTGGCGGAGGGAATCCCGCGCTCTTCAAGACCTTCAAAGCGTGGGAGGAGAAGGTGCGAGTCATCATACATCCCGAGATCCTCGCCGGATTAGCAGGGGGAGTGGAGGCTGGTAAGTACAAACTAATGTATACCAGCACACCGCTATGTACTCACATGCACTACCACCATGCCACAGCTCCCAGGGACAAACACCCCCATGTCCAGCACACAATACACAACACATCACACACACATGCAACAGACACCACCACACACAGCCCAAACCGAACAACTGTAAGATGCGTGGGGACATGTGTACACTCAGCCAGCCACGTAACCACCAACAGGTCCCCAAATATGCCAGAAGCGCCACAACGAGCACCCACCACACCCATGTGTCCGCCATAGCTGCACTAACCGACAAGTAACAGGTAAGTGGCAGGAACACAAAGTGCAGTGGGTGGGAGGGTGGACAGCCCAAGTACAACACACACCAGGCCCCTAGTCCCGCACAGCAAGGAGGAGCATCCCCCACACCCCACAGCCACGTGTCAGCCACCGCAGTGCACAACGACAGCCGAAAGGTAGACATCACGGTCCACAGCAATCGGTGTCAGTGGGTGTCCAGCCACCACCACGACCCACAACACCCCCCACCCCCACAGACCTGCAACATGGAGCACCCCAGCTTAGAACCATGTGGCATCCAGTACAGTGCACGCCCGAACAACCTGCAGGTGGGAAACTGGACAGGGCTGGATTACTGGAGGCATGAGGACCGTAACACGACCAACACATGGGACATGTCACGTAGCAGACGAACACGCAGCACCGCCCACCGTCACGAACAAGTGAACAATGTGCACACGGACATGAACCACAGACTCACACCTCACATGACCCATCACAGACACAGCAACACCCAAGGAGCCACGTCTGCATGCACAAGCCACACTGAATATAGTACCACACGGCAGCCACTGTGCAACCCATCACACACAACCGAAACACCATTGAAGTCCTGTCCATGTAGCCCCTACTGCCTGTCAACCACACACCCCACAACTACGCCTATGTAAGACAAACAACACTAGACGCAACAGAGCGGAACAACATAAATGCACACGAACACCACTGAACCCATCAAACACACAGACACACCATGCACATACAACATACCATCCATCCCATCCGTCAGCCCCAGTCTCATGAAAGGCATGTCATCCGCACAGCTGCCACACATACAGCAGTCACGCTAAGATACATGCCCATGACCAACCATGTGCCAGAAGTCAATGAAGCGCACGACACACTGTGAGCAACAACACACAACATGGGCCACACCCCCGAGCACTGCAGTGATGCACATGGCACAGGGCAGCACGCACACCAAGGAGATGGGACAACTGCAATACGTTGGCTGGCACACAACCATCACTCACTCATAACGATGCGTCCAATGCCATGTCCAGTAATCACAACAGACAGCAAATATGCAGGCCATGTCAAGCATGCACACACCTCAAACCATGCACTGTCATGCTGCCACAACACATGTCACGTTCGGCACCCATGGCTCACAGCATGTACCCCAAAAGCATATTCCATCCCAAATGCGAATCTGGGGCATGGCCCCCATGTTGCCATATGCGTTCCTAAGCGTCCCATCTGAACACCAAAAGCAAAGTACAAACCAGACCCAGGATGGGCCAGGAGCCCGCATACACCAGAGTCACAATAAGTAGGGGCACAGCAACACACCCATCGGCATGGCCAATCCGTCCCATGCCACATGTGCACAGCACACAGTCCCATTGCCAAGCACACACAACTACAAATGCTACAGCCACACACACGCCTCCGGGAAACCCATGTACGAGATTGCACGAACTGTTAATGTCAGACGACAAATACATACTTCGCCAGGTGCAACACAATAACAAATCTCATTCTCTCCACAGGTGACGAACTGCTGGATGCTGGGGATGGAGACAGCAGCCAGCACAGCCAGCCTACAAGCCCCCAACGAGGACACACGGATGTGGAGGATCTGTCCTCCTCTTCGGACACGGACCACCAAGCAGGCCCATCTGGTGTGGCAGGGCCCAGCCGCTCCCCAGGACCCCTCCTACCCACCAACCCATCATCCAGGGCTGCTGAACATTCCCAGCCCCCTGCTGCCACTGTCGTTGCGGCCACACCCACGGTCATTGCGGCCACACCCACGGTCATTGCGGCCACTACCACTGCCGCAACCGCCACCATCGCCGCACCGACCACCACCGCCGCCACCACCACCACGTCTTCGCTGGCACCAGCCCCAGCGCAGGTGGTGGCCCGCCCGACTGGATCCACCCTGGGAGCCACAGCGAGGACCGTGGTGAGCAATGTGGCTAGTGGGCAGGCCGGTGGCAGCAGTACTGGTAGGAGGAGCAGGGTCAGGGAAACGCAAGTCTCCCCTGGGAGCCATGCCCTGCCTCAAATGGCCAGAGTCCTTGGGGCCTATGAAGAGGCCCAAGAACAATGGGTCAGGTCTGCTTCAGACACGCGGGAGGTGCTGGGGGTGCTGAGGTCCATGGACGCCCGTATAGGTCAACTCGTGGACCTCATGGGCCAGCTGGTGGTGAGGTCACAGCCAGGGACAGCAGCTCCACCACCGCCACCACCTGCCGGGGCGCAGGGTCGTGCAGCTGCGTCCAGTTCCCCTGCGTCCACAGCCAGTGAGCACACCTCAACCACCAGCATGTCGCAAGCAGGCACCCCCTCGCAAACGTGGAAGGGGCCGTCCGAAGTGGAAACAGATCTCCCGGGAGGACTTCGCACGCTCCAGACGCAAGTGAGGCAGCCAGCCAGCCTTCCTTGACCACCCACTGCATTGACTTGGACTACGATCCCACTCCACACAGCCATCTGGATGGCATGTGTGTGTTGGACTATGGACATAGAACCAGTGGGTACACCCTGAGCATCACGCAGCCATGACCGACAGCTCATTGTCACTGCACGCACCACTTTTGTCATCACCTTACACACAATCACATGTCACAGTTTGAAATAAATGCACCTCTTACACAAACTGCTGTTTGTGCCCTGTGTTTTATTTGTACGGAATACAACGGCCACCTTGGGCAGAAAGGCACCTGATGCGTGGCATGGCAATGGAATCCGGAGGGCCTGTAGGGACCTAGGGGTGGGAGACAGAACAGGAGCACATTCAATGAGTGTGTCACACACCCATCACACAGTACATGTCAACAACTACAAGCAATGTACACACATCGCACAGAGCAATAGGGCACAATGCCACAGCCACCAACAGTGGCATACTACCCTGGCCATGGAGCGTTGACACACAGCACGCAGTGAACAAACGGCCACCCTGACACAGCACACACACACCTGCACAGATACAGCCACATCAGCCGTCGTACATGGACACTCACCGTCAAGTGAAGTAGCGGGCGATGAGCTGCTGCCGCACATTCCCAGCTTCCTCCTCTCCGCTGTCCTCCTCACTCGAGCTGTCCTGGTCTGCGGGCTGGGGCCCTGGTTGATCTCCGTCATCCACGATGAGGGGGATCTGCTTCCGAATGGCCAGATTGTGCAGCATGCAGCACGCCACCACTATCTGGCACACCTTCTGTGGGGAGTACGCCAGCGCACCCCCGGTGCGGTCCAGGCACCTGAACCTGGACTTGAGGAGGCCAAAGGTACGCTCGACCACACGTCTGGTCCTCCCATGTGCCTCATTGTAGCGATCGTCTGCTGGGGTGCGAGGATTCCTCATTGGACTGAGCAGCCATGCCCCATTCGGGTACGCAGAGTCACCTGGGTGTGAGGGACACAGAGAACCGTTGCTATTCCAACTGGACAGGGGACAGCATCGCACAACCAGCACGCTACACCACTCCACATACTCACCGACAATACAGCCACGATCCTGTTGCAGATTGGACATCAGTCGTGGCAAGATGCTGTTGCGCATTATGTGTGCGTCATGGGCCGAGCCTGGGAACTTTGCACACACGTGGGTGATCACCATGTCCGCAAGGCACACCACTTGCACATTCAGGGAGTGCGTGTGCTTCCTGTTGCGGTACAGGTGCTCAGTGGCCTGTGGTGGAACAAGGCCAACATGTGTGCAGTCAATGGCTCCAACGACGTGTGGGATTCTGCCAAGGGCATAGAATGCACCCTTCACTGCCGCCAATTCACGAGCCCTGGGGAAGCGGATGTACCTGTTTCGGTACAGCATCATGGCTGCCAGTACATCCCTCAGCACCTTGCTGAACATGGGCTGGGACATCCCTCCTCCACTGCCCACTGTGTGCTGGAATGACCCAGTGGCGAAGAAATGCATGGCGGCCATCACCTTAGCCGTGGGGGTGACAGCTGTCGGATACACCCTGCGGGGACGGAGATGGGGTTCCAACATGGCACACAGTCGATGCAGGGTTGGCCGGTCCAGCCGAAACTTCCTAATGACCTCTGTATCGTCCATGTCCGCCAGCAATTGGTATGGGCGGTCAATGTTCGGTCTCCGCCTAGGGAAAATGGCAGTGGACACATGTCAAAGCAACACAACACATAGCAATTTCGCATACACATCACTGACATGACTGAGCAAGCACATGAGCCACAGCCCAGCTGTCAAGCTGGGACGGCACGGCCACAATACACTTACACAGGTCTCCCAACAATGGCAATGGCTAGTGATACAAACCACTGCCATGTGCATGCACATGGGGATCTAGGCCCCAATGACTTGCGGGGCGTGCTGATGGGGACTGACTGCATATTCGTCAAGCGGCAACGCCACGGCAACATGAATGTCTGCTGAGCATGGAACTGCTTCCGAGGCTGGATGAGTATGGCACACGACGACGACGATGTGGGCACAGGCTGAGCGGCCAAAACAAGTGGGACCGGTGGCACGAGGGCATATGAGACAGTAGTAGGTGTCAGCACTGCACCCTATGTACAGCACTGTACGGATCACACCTCCCGAAACATTGACAGGTGTCCACATTGACAGCCCCATGCCAAGACGGCTGTGTGCTTGCAGTCACACGTCACAGGTGAGAGGTTACATTGCACGTGCCAGGTGGCAGACGTACATAGTGGGAGCTGGCATGTGTGTGCATGTGTCTCCTGTTCAGGATCCACCAGATGGGCGCCGACTCTGTACTGACCATTGGACACAGCATGTTCCGTGGAAGGCTTGTGTGTGTGGGATGGTGGCACTGGATGTGCCTCCGTTGGGTGGGGGGCCATGCACAGGGCGGGTACGTCGATGATTGCGCATTGTTGGTCACGGTGGGTGCACCCACTCAGATGTGTTGCCCTGTGTTCAATTCCTATGTCCGCATGATGATGGACTGTAGATGTGGGCAGACTACACATTGGTCGATGTGCTGTCTATATGCATGTGCCTTCACACCAGGCACAGCTGCCCCTGCACATGTGACCCCTGCTGGACTCGCTGCTGGGTCTGTGGAGCTGATGCACCTTCTGTGCGTGGGGCGGACAGCTCTCCTCACTTCCCTCATTGCGCATGTCATGACTTTGCCGCAGGTGACATGGATCATGGAGGGCCCACATGTACGCGTGGGTAGGCTACACATGATTGTTCACTGGTCGTCACCCCCAGTCAGTGTTTCGAATGGGAAGGTTGTCGTGCTGGTGGTATATTCGATGTGGCGGATGGGCGGGCCTAGGTGCGGGCTTACATTCCGGACATGGGGGTAGTTGGATTGGCGACTAGTTGCAGTACACACGGGACACGTCTCTTCCTTTCCACATCTGGGTCATCCCTTGTACTCACTGACAGTGATACAGTCATCTTCGCCCCAGCCCTCATGTCCTCCCTCGCTCCCCCAATATGCATGTGCACCTGCGAGGCTAGCGCTTGCACAGGCAGCCCCAAGCTCGCACCAGAGAGGGCAAGGAGTGTATGTGTGGGTCCAGTTGCACGAGTGGGCTGTCTCAGGGTATGATGTGTTGCGGGACGCCGTCCACCTGCGTGGTGCCCCAAATGGAGACCCGGCCTGCATGGACTATGCATCACAGTCTTCGCCTTCCGGATCCGCCACCTGCGACACCCAGTGGCTGTGGCTGCCCTTGCGGCCATGCCGCGTCCGTCTGTGACTGATGGCCCACACATTCACTCTTTGGCCTCTCTGGGGAGGGCTCGGGGGTGGTGGCGCACGCGCTTGCACTTAGTCGCAATGGCATGTGGCGTGGTTGGTATAATGGGCAATGGATGGGATGGTGCGAGCCACCTCCCGTGACGTCAGTGCTGCTCGTGCTGTGGTGCGTCCCCCTACACTTCCATATGACTTGTGCCATGCTAGACGTTGAGGTTCTATTGCCTGCGTGATATGACCAGGAGGAGCGCGAGGAGACCTCTCACACACCATGCTCCACTGCCATCCCGTGCCCTGTATCGCCTGTGCGGATTGACTATGTTGGGGTTACACCTGGTCGACTGGGGCTGTGTGTGCCTTGTCAAGGGGCATGGCGGGCGCACATCAGGATCCAGCTTGTCCACAGAGGGTGGGCTGAGGTGCGCCTGGTACCGCTTTGTATGTGTGCCCGGCTGCTGTGCACACACGTGTTCACTCCCCCCGACAGGTGTCCTCTCACAATGCCCAGGGAAGCGGTGGTGTACTGTTCATGACCCCTCCCAACACGGCGTGCTCCAACTTGGCATGTGCGCATCTACCCGTCACACCCACCCACCTGAGCACTGCGTCCATACGACTTCACACGACACATGTGTGTCTTCCACAGTTGTGCTACTCATTTGCGTTGACATCCAATACCAGTGGACTACATGGTCATGTCACGACTGCCGTGTACTTCACATACTCTCATCCTCTCTCATTCGTACTTGTGAAATGAGTCAGCGGAGACAGTTTTGGTTTCAAACATTATATTGAGTCTTCTGTCCTCTGTGATGCAGTATAGTGGACACTACTGGCAGCGGAATACATGTTGAGGATATACTGAGCATGATTACAAATGGGATAGGGTGTGGGGTTACATGTGATTGGCTGTTGCATGTGGGATGTGGGCTTCAGAGTTACATCTGCTTGGCCAAGGCTGTGCTAATGTACATTTACGTATAGCTGCGGAGCTGCGGACTTTGACACAGACGGTATACATGTAGCCTACCAGACCGCTTGGCATCATGGGCACAGTCCATCTCAGTTCCATGTGACAGGTTTGCTGCGGTTGTTCCTCATGCACGCGTGCATGTGAGATGACATCAGGGCATGTGCTTGCGTGCATGCAGCGGCGTGCCACTTGTTGCTGCAATGTGGTGGTTACTGGACATGTCACAGTCACTGGGGTCGTGTTGTTGTTGTATGCACTTGTCGTCCATGCAAAGGTCCTGGTATGGGATTCCCGGGGCGGGGGTGGGAGGGGTGCAGCACCCACAGACTCCAGGCGACCTATTCATGTCCACTGAGCGGTGTGTGTGTCCATGTGCGCTGGATCCATGTCGTGTCCTGGTTGTTCGTGCAGTTCCGTCCATGTGGGTGCGATACACAGACCCCATGCCACTGCCTCCCACGATGCATGCAGTGTTCCTGGATGTGATGGGGAACAGTGTGCATGTCCCAGTCATATCCGATGTCATGGCGATGTCGTTGATGGTGTGGTAACAGTTGCCGGTCGTTTGGTATGGCTGTTGTGGTGGTGACTGGCCAGTCCGTGCGGAAGCTAAGCATGGGTGCGGGGTTGGACATCATAGGTCAATCGGGGAACCTGCGTTGTGGTCCGACGAATTTACAGGTTGTCAGGTATGCGATGCCGTCCAGCAGGGCTTCCATGTCATTGGTGGTGTACATGTTTGCCAGCCAATGTAGCGGATGGTGGCTGTCAAGGTGTTGTTCGTAAGTTGTCCCTTGGAGGACCATGATGGGGCATGCTGGGTGACATTCGATGTAGCTGTTCTCGATGATCCGTCGTGTGGAGGCACAGTGGTCCCATTTCAGTGCGGGTGCGATGTTGGCCACATACGCCATGCCCCCATAGGCAGAGCAGGCCCTGTCGTGTGCGTCCAGAGGGAGGAGTAGTGGTAGCAGGTCCGCCTTTAGACATGCCGGGTTGGAGAGGCACATCTCCACGGGATGCTGGTAGGGACACCTCCGACAGTAGAAGACGGGCATGACGCAGCTGAACAATGTGATGCGGTAAGTCAGTCGGTAACTTACGTTCAGCAGGGACAGGAGATCGCATCCCAATATATGTTTCAGGTTGGTTTTGTACAGCTTGAGCTGTCCGGCGTAGTTGGGTAGGTGTGTTGCGGTTGCCATTTTGCAGCGGTGCGTTGTGGTGGCGTGCTCCGGCTGTGTGTGCAGTCTGCAATGTGCACGCTCCGAGGTTGCTGTGAGCTCTGTGTAGTCGTAGGGAGACAGGACTTGTGTTCTGTTGGCTTGTTTGGAGGACACGGGCCCTCATCCCACATGCTTCTCAGACAGTTCAAGGTCAGTGATGTGTGACTCCTTCCAATTAACTTGCATGTGGCCGACATGGGGAGTGTTTTCTTTTTCTTCCCCGTCCGTTGTGTGCTTCTGTGATATGCGCTATCTGCCCTGTGGTCGGTCTCCTCGGCATGCCTGTGTTGGTCTTTTCTTGGACAATGGCTGTATTCACCGGCTTCTTTCGTAGGGCTGTGGTTTCGGAGTTGGAATGGAAGGTCATTCAGTGCTGTCTGCTCTCCCTTGTGTGGGCGGCAGGCTGCCTTTCCGCTCTGCGTTGGGCCTTGTGTGTGAATGTTATTCTTGGGCCACCTGTTGTCGGTCCCCGGGCTCTTTGGTGTTCCGTTTTATATGTCTTGTTCATATGTGCAGGGTGGTATGGGTGTTTCAGTGTGGTACTGGCGTTCCTCTTCCCGAAGGGGCCCTGCTTCTCCTAGTTGGTGTTGCCGCCGCTGTGTGCTACGCCATGTTTGTTACACTGGGGTGTGTCCTGCTGTTGCGTGACTTCACTGACATGTGTGCGTCGGTTGTGTGACGTTGGGTGTTGACCGTGAATTGGGCGTTGGGGACATGTCTGTGGCAGGCCTGTCACGTGTCATGTGCGTTCGGGGTGGGGCTGATGTGTGTGCTGCTTGGTTGTGTCCCTGTGTCTGTGTGCGACGCATGCATGGCGCTGCGGTTGGCCTCTGCGTTGTGCGCATGTGTGGCGGCGTCATCGCCGCTTTGGGGCCGTGACGGGGTAGTTGGTTCCTAGTCCCAGGTGGTGTGTACACATGTGTTACGCGATGTTACGATTTGGCCTGTGTGTCATATGTGGATGCAATGGTGGATGTGTAGTGTACACGCGGGGGTGGGGGGTTGTCCGCTTTTTCTTGCACTGTGTGCGCTGTTTGCGTGCACTTGTTGTGTGTGTGCCTACCTGCGTCTCCGCGGTACGTTGCGTCCTTGGTGGTGCATCAGCAAGAGCATGGGGAGGGCCTGCAGTGCTGGATTCATGCTCGGGGAGCCGCTTCTTCGTTGTCCGTGCTCGGCGTCCGTGTTACCGCTTCGGTTTGTCGTACGGTGTCTCTTAGCCGTGGGAGCCGTTTGTTTGCGGCATCGTAATTTATACGCCGGGCGGGACGTGATTTCGTCGGACGGTGTGTGTCAATTGGGCTGCGCCGCTACGTGTACGGGCGCACTTTGATGGCGGGCGGGGTCGCTGGCTTGCCGGCGGTGTTTGGCTGACTTTTCGCATCGTAATCGGGCGGGCGTGTGGACTGCTGCGTGCGAACGGTAACTGGTGGTTTTTGCATCCGCCAGCACGGCGGTTGTGCTTCCGCCTGCCATCGTAATGACCCCCAAAAAGAGGTAATGCTTGCAAAATTTTAGAAATGTTTTTGAGATAATCCAATAAACAAAAACGAAATAATTTAAAGACACTTCGCTCAAAATATGTCGATTCACATGAAATAAAAATAATAAAATAAAGATAAAATGTCAGAGAAATATAAAAAATAAAATGAGAAAAAACTTTAGAATATATAACAAGCAATTATTAGATTTTTTTTTTTACTATTTTGCAGATTCAATCACCATCTGTACTCTACAAAAACAACAACATCTATGAAAGTTATTTTAACAGGTAAATACAGTTGAGTAATTGTAATAAAAATCTATAAGTGACAGAATACAAACAGTTTTTATCTGTTATGTACAAAAATATTAATATAGAAATACAAGATGTAATCAAATCGTATACATGATATGCCATTTAAAAAAAAATACCGTCTTGTTAATAGATGTCACAGAATTTCAAACGTGTAAAAGCCGATATATCACTCCTGAAACTCATCAAAGGAACTTCTTTGAAGATATAAACAGGAGGTTAGTATCCAGTAAGGGTGTTTGCAGTAGTGAAAGTGCTGGTCAGTGTTGGGGTGCCAAATAATTATGCAAACACCAAAGGGTGTTTGCAGTAGGCAAAGTGCTGGTCACTGTAGGGGTGAAAACTAATTATTCTATCTCCAAAGTGTGTTTGCAATAGGGAAAGTGCTGGTCAGTGTACGAGGTGCCAACTAATTATTCTAACTCCAAAGGGTGATTGCAGTAGGGAAAGTGCTGGTCAGTGTTTTGATGCCAAATAAATATTCTAACTCCAAAGGGCGTTTTCAGTAGGGAAAGTGCTGGTCATTGTAGGGGTGCCAAATGATTATTCTAACTCCAAAGGGTGTTTTCAGTAGGGAAAGTGCTGGTCAGTGTACGGGTGGCAACTAATTATTCTAACTCCAAAGGGTGATTGCAGTAGGGAAAGTGGTGGTCAGTGTTTTGATGCCAAATAATTATTCTAACTCCAAAGGGTGATTGCAGTAGGGAAAGTGCTGGTCAGTGTTTAGATGCCAAATAATTATTCTAACTTCAATGAGTGTTTTCAGTCGGGAAAGTGCTGGTAAGTGTTGGGGTGCCAGCTAATTATTCTAACTCCAAAGGGTGATTGCAGTAGGGAAAGTGCTGGTCAGTGTTTAGATGCCAAATAATTATTCTAACTCCAAAGGGTGTTTGCAGTAAGGAAAGTGCTAGTCACTGTTGGTGTGCCAAATAACTTTTCAAACTCCAAATGGTGTATACAGTAGTGAAAGTGCTGCTCTGTTTTGTTGTCCCAAATAAATATTCTTACTCTTCCTGCAGCCTATTAAATGCGTAATGTACATCTCCCAAAAATGTTTACTTTTTTTTTATAAACAGCAAACAAACAAAAATCCTGCATTTGCAAACACTATCTGGAAGAAGTGCAAATCTGCTTCAATTAATTCATCATCCAAAAAAGATACAACATACCTGTTTAAATTTACAAAGGTGAGTATAAGCAAATTTACTAAAAAAAAGTTATTTGCACACAGGAAAGTGCAGTTCAGTCTTATGATGCCAAATAATTATTCTAACTCCAAAGGGTGTTTTCAGTACGGAAAGTGCTGGTCAGTGTAGGGGTGTCAACTAATTATTCTAACTCCAAAGGGTGATTGCAGTAGGGAAAGTGCTGGTCAGTGTTTTGATGCCAAATAATTATTTTAACTCCAAAGGGCGTTTTCAGTAGGGAAAGTGCTGGTCATTGTAGGGGTGCCAAATAATTATTCTAACTCCAGAGGGCGTTTTCAGTAGGGAAAGTGCTGGTCATTGTAGGGGTGCCAATTGATTATTCTAACTCCAAAGGGCGTTTTCAGTAGGGAAAGTGCTGGTCATTGTAGGGGTGCCAAATGATTATTCTAACTCCAACGGGCGTTTTCAGTAGGGAAAGTGCTGGTCATTGTAGGGGTGCCAAATAATTATTCTAACTCCAAAGGGTGTTTTCAGTAGGGAAAGTGCTGCTCAGTGTAGGGATGCCAACTAATTATTCTAACTCCAAAGGGTGGTTGCAGTAGGGAAAGTGGTGGTCAGTGTTTTGATGCCAAATAATTATTCTAACTCCAAAGGGTGATTGCAGTAGGGAAAGTGCAAGTCATTGTAGGGGTGCCAAATAATTATTCTAACTCCAAAGGGTGTTGTCAGTAGGGAAAGTGCTGGTCAGTGTTGGGGTGCCAACTAAGTATTCTAACTCCAAAGGGTGATTGCAGTAGGGAAAGTGATGGTCAGTGTTGGGGTGCCAAATTGCCAAATAACTATTCTTACACCAGGGGGGGGGGGTTTGCAGTATGAAAAATTTAACATTTTGAAAATAACTAACCATATCATTTAATTCAACTTTTCTTTTTCCAGCAATCCATTGAAAAACCTGTCCGGTATCAACTATATCCAAATAGTGAACCTCATCACAGAAATTAAAATCCAAGCAAACCAAAAACACTTCTAGTTCAAATTTTAAAGGTGAGAGTTACCAACATAAAGTAAATTTACGGTCTCTTTCAATTTACAGGTAACAAGGAAGTTAAACAAGCAATGTGCATGATTTTTTTGACATTTAAAAAAAATTAGTTTGCGTTAAAAAAGACTTAAACAATGCATGATTTTTACAAACTGTAAAACCTAATTAATACAAGCATACATAAGTAATATTTTTTCATGTCATTGAATACCAACCACATTGTCTCCACAGGTTAAACAATTATAAAAATTCTTTAACTTTCATTTAAAACTTTTTTTCAATTCTTTGTCAGACACAGAAGCAATGTCCGGTAGAAGAGAAGCCAAATATGTGACATCTGCCAAAGGAAATAGACTTCTGAATCACGCAGGCTACTTATATTGTAAGGATAGACTAACGGAACCCAGGAGTCATTGGAGGTGTGTCCAATATTATTCATCACATTGCACAGGCAGAGCGGTTACTCTGGAAAACATTGTGGAGAAAACCACTGAACATAACCACTCTGCCTCTCCAATGGAGATTGAAATTAGGAAAAATATAAATCAGATGAAACAGCTTGCATCCACCTCAAATGACCCCTGTGGTTCTATTTTGAGGGAGGTTTCTCAACATATTCCTATGCATGTTGCTAGTTCAATTCCTAGTATTCACAATCTTAGGAGAATTATCCAACGTCAAAAACAGGCAAATAACCCGCAACGCATAACTCCCCAGACCTTTTCTGATATTATCATTCCACACGAACTAGCACTAACTGTAACTAACGAAACCTTTCTCTTATACGACAACCAAAACCCTCAAAAACCTCTTCTAATTTTTAGCACACCCCGTAATCTTTTAAAATTAGAAAGTAGTGATATTTGGATGATGGATGGTACGTTTAAATCCACGCCCCACCCATTTTCACAAATATACACTATTCATGCCTATATTAACCAGACAGTAGTTCCCTTAGTCTACAGTTTACTTCCAGATAAACATTCCTCAACATATACTGAATTTTTATCAGTAATCAAAACTAAAACACAAAACAAAAGTCCGAGAAAAGTAATAATTGACTATGAATTATCAATGATTAACACCATTACCAAAACTTATCAGGAAACCCAAATTCAAGGATGTTTTTTCCACTTTTCTCAGGCCTATTGGCGCAAGATTTAAAAAAAATCCTTAGTTGAGGAGTACATAACTGACAGTACACTTCAGTTTGAATTAAAAAAAGCTCACTGCATTGTGTTTTGTTCCACCCGACTGTGTAGAAGAGTACTACACATCAATTTCAGAATCAGAATATTTTGTGACAAATGAGGATAAATTGGGCCCCATTCTAAATTACTTCGAGGACACTTGGATTGGCCATCTCAGCAGATCAGGCCGCAGGAGGAACTGCTACATGACCTGCTTAGAGAGTGGAGCAAAAACCAATAATGCTATTGAGGGATGGCACAACTCCTTCAATAAATCAATTGGTAAATCTCACCCCAACTTTTATCATTTTTTGGAAATTTTGAGGAAGGAGCAAAGTTTCCAAGAAATGAGGATTGCACAGTCTTTGTCAGGAAGTCTGAATCCACATACTTCTAAGAAAACAAAGGAAATGTCAGAAAGACTATTGGCACATAATCAACAATTTTCGTTGATGGTGGCTTCTGACTACCTAGACAATATTGCGCACATCCTACACTACTAATCCTACCCTTAAACCTTTGCTCGTTACCTGCCTGTTTTTTTTTTTTTTTAGAAAACAGAGCATGTTTCTAAAATTTCTTTTGACTTTTTTTTTGCAAAGCATGCTCTTGGTTATGAATCCAGACTGATCCATATTACCACTTGTGTTTTTAATCAACATTAAAATCTCCTTTTTAAAAAAATCCACTCATAATCCATGACCTTGAACTGAATCATTAAAAAGAACAGGTTTGGATTTCCTTTTTATAAGCACATTATTGTGCACACAATTTTTAATGCAATCCCAAAACTTCATTTCTGCCTTTGAAATACTTCTAAAAATAAAATGTTGATTTAAACTTTTTTCTGAACTATTTTTTTATGATGTTTGTTGTCAAATATTAAACAAACATTTTTAAAGCTGCATTGTGAACTGCTTGTTTTTAAAGAAAGTACCCATAGGTGTTAATACAAAGCTGTAAAGCATTTAAAAACGAATAATCACATTAACATGACCTAAAGGGTACGTTTAATTGTCAATAGTAGGCGTTTGATCAGCAACATGCATAGGAATTAAAAATCGTTATCAAAACATTCAATACTATATAAATCATCTACGTAACTTTAAACCTCCCTCCTCTATCCTTACTCTATAGTTAGCCTGCTTTTTTTACTTTAATATCTTTTCTTTTTGTCTTACCTTTGCGCAGTTCTGTCTTCCTCCTGGACTTGCTTGGTACGGTCGCCGAATCAAAAGAAGATTCCCACAAACCCTTCCTTCTTTGTCAACTGTTGAAAAAAAATAGATGGACATTTGCATTTTGCTTGAAAATCGTTTCCATTGTATTACAGTTACATGAAATAAACAGAAAAAATATGTTACGAAATGTTCCATATTCTTTAAAATGTAAATATTTATTTATTTTTAAATCAAAAACTATTTAAATGAACTCTTTTTTAAATCTTCAATAAATATATTTTTTTAAAACGAATACACTTTATTTGCATTCTTTTATGCGTTACTCTTTAACTCTCTTACTATCCAAATAAATAAATCCAAACAAATTCTTTTTTACCTTTACGCAGATCTCTCCTGCAGCCGTTCTCGTTGAGGATGCTCTGTAAAGTTAAATAGTATACATGTTAGCGCTTTCGTCATAGTCAAGCATAAACATAAAAAAGGGACTAAGTGACGCTGAGCACTGCCTTCACATACCTTATAACGCACTTCCTGATGGGTAGGAATCTTCACCAACCATGGCAACAATCAGCAGTCTTGTTTAAAGGGCTGTTGGTCCAAACTCGTTGCCCTGGGTGTCCGCGCACAGCAGCTCGTCCTCCACCGTGTCCACGAAGGTGAGGGTCTGCGAGCTGGTTCCGTAGCTGTGTCCACGAAGGTGAGAGTCAGCGAGCTCGTTCCGTAGTGCCATCGCGTATATCCTGGACTCCTGTGCAACGTTTGAATGATGCATCATCCTCCAGTTCCTTATTTGTATCTGCATACCATTACAATGAATATTCGTTGTAATAGTATATTCGTTGTAATGGTTTGCGGGGTGAAAGTCTATGTAGGGTAAAAGTAATTGTAATGAATAACAATGCGTTTAAAAGGGATGCGGGGTAAAAGTATTCGTTGTAAAGTATTCGTTGTAAAGGATATTTACTGTGTTTAGGTATTTGTTGAAGAGGAGAAGCTTCAGTTTCTTCTTGAAGTGCTGTAGGTATTCTATATTATCTACAATAGATTAGTAATTTCGTACTGTTCCTAAAACAAATAGCTTACGTTTTTGGAAAAATATTCATTGGCAATTTATTTGCCACTTCCAGTACAGTATTTTTTGTTTGCATTTCTGCTGTTTTGGGGAAATAGCTGCCTATTGATTCGGAAAATGCTCAAATAATGTATACTTTTGGGCAATGAACTTCAGTTGAAAATGGCAAGCAGATTGTCGTCAGACATCCTTGAAAAAAGCAATGCTTCGAGATTTGTTGCTCAATACAAAGAGAGGTAATTTGAAAAGGAGGGGAGGACCGAAAGGGTGTGATTTATGGCATTCATTTATTGCTTTGTTTGAAAAGTGAGCATTTTGTGCAGGGAATGTTCTTCGGTGTGTGATCGTGGGAGCTGTGATGCTAGGTCATCTGGGCAAAATACGTTTCCAGTTATATCATTAAAAGATTGCCATATCTGTTTTTTCAACTATCTTGAAATTTATAGTTAGCAAGAATTAGCAAAACCTAAAGATCTGGCTTTGCGTTAGGGTACGTGCTCTGTATAGTTCACACTTTCATGCCTATTGCCCTCAGCTGCCTTAGAAAGAAAATACCATGCTGAAGTAACATTTTGGGCTACAACTTCAATTAGGAAGATGGGAGTAGAGTGACTTTAATGAACAGACATCATTTGCAGAGTTAAGCTAGAACTTCAAAGAAGATTATTCTGAAAAGGGCTCAGAAGTAGCTTCCGTTGTAAGTGGTGAACTTGAAAGGCATACACAACAAAGTTGTATATATTTTGACAAAGGGCCAGGACAGCACCTATAAGAAAACTTACGTGTATACAAACCTTCATGTTGTGAATAAAAAAGTGTAAATCCAAGAAAATATAATTATGACAGCACTGTAAAACAAATTAACGGGCAAGGGTGATTAATGAATAGCACTGTGGGGGATATGTACAAGGAAGTGGCGGAGAGAGGCGTTAGCCTTCCTGGCTTAACGCCTCTCTCCGCCACTTCTGAAACGCAAGACTGCACCATGTTTACAAAAATGTGGTGCAGCCTTGCATTTCCCCCTGCGATGGCGCTAAGTTTAGCAACTTAGCACCAACGCAGGCACCCTTGGTTTCTGCGTGCAGGGGAGGATTGTTTATGTGTAGGAAGGTGTCCCTTCCTGCACATAAATAATCCTAAAATGCCATTCTGTCACTGTCATGTGTGCTGCTTCGTGCAGCACACATGATAGTCACAAAATGGCATTTTTTAAAGGTTTGTTTATGTACAGGAAGGGGCACCTTCCTGTACATAAACAAATCATTGCATGAAATGAATGGGTGTTGCAGTGGAACGCCCACCGCAACACCCACTGCCCACCCCTTTCACGCAAACCATAGCGTGAAAGGGGGCCTTATTTACAAGGCAGCGTTAAGCCATGTTAAATGGCTTAACGCTGCCTTGTAAATAAGGCGCAGCCCCTATCACCACCACAACGTCGATATAAGTGATGTTGTGGTGGTGATAGGGGCTTGCACATATGCCCCTGTGTCTTTAGAAAAGGTTATCTCATCCAAAGAGCACACACTTTATAAACAAAAAAAATATATAAATCAGTAATTAAAATGTAATTGTGTAGGTTTAGAAAAAACATGGTTATCTGGTATACATAAAGTACAAGTGCAATGATAAATGGCTGTTTTGACCACTGTGATGCATAAGGTACCACACTGTTTATTTTATCGTGCATAGAACACTATTATATTAAGGGGCTAAGTACCTCAAACTAACATGGTGCAGACTATAGAAAACTATTTCCTAAAAAACACACTACAATACGGTTACATAGTGACCAATTATAGGTAAACAAAGGAGAATATACATAAGTAAATCTGAATGTCTCATAGCCAAAACAAAAAGTGATGGGTTATAGAGCATTTTACGTTTAAGTTAAATTATTGCTATCAAAATGAATAATTTGAACTGTGTTGAAATGTAGTACCTCATAGAGAAAATGTTTTCCAGAAGATATATCTCATTGTAATTGGATCATTATGGTGGAGCTCAAAGTTAGGCTAGGGGGTTTAGGGTTACTATCTTACTCAAGTCCTGCAACCATATTTAGGGGCATATTTACGTTCCCTGGCGCATCCCTGCATATCAGCAGGGATGCGCCAGGGAAAATGCGTCACGCAAGTTTACCCTTGCGCCACGTCCGATGCGCCGCATTTACAATGCGGCGCATCGTGCGTAGAGATAAGCAGATGCGTGACGCATCTGCCGGCGGAGAGGTTGGCGCAGTGCTGAAGTTGTAGTCGCAAGCGCGACGCAACTCCAGCACTGTTCCAACCTTCCTATCCCTAACATGGTGCGTCAATCCTTACGCCTGCTTGAAGCAGGCGTAAGGATTTGATGCACTAGCGTCGGAAAAAGTGACTGCGTGAAATCTTGTAGATTTCACTACGTCACTTCTCCGAGGCGTTCCTGCGCCGGAACGCCCCCTGCGCCGGTACGCCCACATGAAACCTGATGCAGGTTTCATGTGGCGCAGGGGTTTACTACGTGACGCATCTCCCTAGATGCGTCACGTTGTAAATATAGCGCAACGCGGCGCATGGTTTGCGTCGCCGCTGCGTCACATTCGTGACGCAACGGCGGCGCAAGGGGCTTGTAAATATGCCCCTTAGAGTTTTATAGAGCGCAAACTCGACCCGAAGGTATCAGAGCGCTTTACATGAGCACCAGTTGCGTTACAGACATTAATTTTGTTCTGTTAGGCAGAGGGAGATTAAGTGAGCTGCCCAGAATCACAGGACGTTGAGTGTCCCCGTCGAGACTCGAACCCAGCACCCCAGCTTTGAGATCGACTGCACTTGCCATTAGGCCACATCCTCTCCCCATATCATTTTAACTCCAAACATTGGGGTAATTGTACATATGAAAGTAGGGGGAGTCCAGCAAACATTGGGGAAAGTGCACATATTTGGTGTAAAGGGCAGATTTACTATTCTCACTTCCGTCTAATTAACAGTGGGGAAAGTGCATATACAATGGGGTAGGGGTAGATATACTATCCAGCTCTAGTCCAACAAACATTGGGGATAGTGCATATTTTTGGGGGGTGAGATGTTTTATTATATCTCTAGTTCGACAAACATTTGTGAAAATGTATATATTAGGGAAGGTGGGGAGACAGATTTACAATTCCTATTCCAGTCAAAAAATATTGTGCAAAGTGCATAATTCTGGGAGGAAGGGTCAAATTTACTAGTCTAACTCAGTCCAAAAACACTGGGGAACATGCATATATTTAGGGCATCAGATTTACTTTTCTTACACGTGTCCAACAAACATCGGGGATCCTTCGATTTACTATTCCTAATCCAGTCCAACAAACATTGTGAAAAATGCATGCATTCGGGGGCGGTGGTCAGCTTTACTAGTATAACTCCAAATCAACAACTGTTGGTAAAAGTGCATTTATTTGGAGAGCAGATGGTCATATTTACTATTCTAACTCCAGTCCAACAAATACTGGGGAAAGTGCATACATTTAGGGGGTCGTATTTAATATTTTACCTGCTCCCCCACAAACCATATACAAAAGTATATAATTTAAACACTGTAATAACTTAATAAATTAACAACGCTAAACAAAAAATCTAAAATTCGATTTTACATTTATACAGGTTTACTTAGTTAAATAGTATTTCAAAACTATAGATCAGACATTTAGAAAATTATAATTATTGAAAATAACAAATTATGTATTTGTTATAAATACAGGCTAATAATACACCCCAAAATTAAATTACCCACTAAAATATTTTTACAAAATTTAAATTCCAACTTTAACAAAGATGTAGTTCAATTAAATATATTGCAATTTTAATAAATCAATGAATTAATTATGTTCAATTTAGAAACATATCATAATTGTTAAAATACTTCCAAATAAAATACAAAGGGGCATATTCACAAGGACCTACCGCCGATTTATCTCCACCTTAACCCATCAAAAGTGGAGATAGATTTAACACCCCATTCACAAGCGGGTGCAAACTGCAGACATCTCCAGTATTCCCGCGATAACTGCCCCAAAATTTATCTCCACGGTGGACACCACCAACTAACCCTAATGAGATGCAGAGTAGGCGTTCCCGTGCAAAAACACACGAAAAAACCACAACACCACTTTCACAACAAACTGCCAGATCTGCGATGCGAACCAAAAACAGGCGATAAGCCGCGGTAGCACCAGTGATTTAACACCTGCCTTTTGCTGGTGTTAAGCAGGACGACTACCTGCAGCATGAAAGGGAGCCCAGCCAAGAGCCACACCTGAAGACCCACAGATGCCATAGAGACAATGATCATGCAGCTCCGATACCCATGAGGGCCACAACACCCACCGCCACCACCCCAGGCCCGCCGCCACCCCAGGACCCGTCCCGCCCTCCCCCCCCAGAACACCACAGAGGCAGCGTACACAAAGACATCGGACCCACCTGAAACGCACCTGCCGCCCAGACCCAACGCCAGAGGAGGACATTGCCCACTACAGGCCCAAAAGGACAACCATCCCCCGAATCCTGACCCACATCCCCCACCTGCTGACGGTACCAACCCAGCGGACAACCAACATCCCTCCGCAGACAAAGCTGCCGGCTGCGCAGCACATGTAGGCCTCTGGTACCATCCAACCCACAACTGCCAGAGTCGGAGGAGTCACACAGCCAGCCCCATCCAAGGTCATCACGCCTGTCCTGGATGCCAACATCAGCTTGGTACCCCAGCACCTCCACATCACCCACACTGCGCAGGAGCAGCTGGAGACCAAGCAAGGCCCCTACGCCATAGCTGGATTCCCTCACGTGTCAGGGCCAATCAACTGCACACATGTACCCCTCGTGCCGCCTGCCGACACTGCACACAACTACCACAACAGAAAGCACATGCATACCATGAATGTGCAGGCAATAGTGGACCTGCCAGGACACCTTAACAATGTCGTGGCCAACTCCCCAGGCAGAGTGCATGATTCTCACATCTCCCTACAGTCCATCATCACCCAGCGCTCCCAGGATGGCACCCATGGAAATGCAGTGCCCGTTGGTAAGTCCAAAATGAACACACCACACACCTCCAGCCCACAGTCATGGAACTCACGACACTGGCAATGGGCACGCAGCACAACTACATTCAACATGACACACAACATGCCAACCGACACCAGACAGGACAACACGACTCCATTGGGAATCCGGCCTTTCCATGCCCACAACCCAGCCACGGCATGGCACCACAGACACACAATAGCAGGATGTGAGGAGAGGCATGAAGCAGGCATGTGCGAGATCGGCAAGTGACTAAGGAATGTGAACCTACCCAATGCAGGTGTGGCGTGGAGGTGCCGGACAGCCCACAGAGTGCAAACCACGGAAATGGCCATGTGGAGATCAACTGCTGGTGCATGGAGTGTTGTGGCCAGTGGACGCTACCATATCCCCACAGGCTCTGGGGCAGAACACGGAAATGTTGCACGTTATGTCCCCCCCTGCATGTGCGTGCGTAGTGGGTTGGACCTGCGTACACCAGGCCTGCGTAGGGGTGTGAACAAAAAGCCCGTCGCACTGGGCGTGGTTCTCATTCGAAATGGACAACGTGTCTGCCAGGGCGGCGCCTCTCAGCCCGCCACGAGTCCTGCGCCGAGCGCGCCAGGGCCTGCGTCCCTGTGTGACTGCTGCACCCCAGGCCGCTGGTCCCCAGACCCGTCATGCCTGGCCCAGTGCACCAACGAGGCTCCGCTCACCTGCCTACACTGGCGTGTGTCAAAGAGGGCCCACCACGTGCCGGTGCAAGTTCCAAGCCCCAGTCCCGCGACCTTTGCAGCCTCCGCAGACCATCGCTGGCCTCCACGATGCTGGGCCACAGTACTCCTTTTTCATTGACATACTCCACCGGCGTACTCTTCGGCCCATTTGTTGGCACATGTTGTACTGAGTCGTGAGTCCTGAATGGCAGTGACCCCAAGTCCGTGGCAGCGGCCACAGCACCAGACTCCCTTCAATCAGTGAGGCATAATTCCATATCGCAGGCCTGCGACACGTGGTGCCACTAACCCTGTTCAACGCAAGCCGGCGACACATGGTGCCACTAACCCTGTTCAACGCAAGCCAGCGACACGTGGTGCCACTAACCTTGTTCACCGCAAGTCCGCGTCCCGTGGTGCCACTGATCCTGAACTACGCAGGCCGGTGGGGCCATCCAACCTAAGCCGGCGACACTCGGTGAATGACCCGTGCTGACCGCTGCCACAGGCCTACACTGCGGACCAGTAGGTCACACATGTGGAACTGTGTCTTGGGTAAGATGTGGAGGAGTCCACACCATTGGACACGCCTCATCGCAGGCGGCATCCCCTAACAGCACTGGTGCCACTAACTCTGTGCGCAATGAGTCATGGGCACTATCTGGTTGGACCTTGGTGGCGTCTGAGTCCATGGCCTGGGGGTTGTCTGCATCATCATCTGGCTGGACCGGACTTGGTGTTCCATTCATCTCCACCATAGTGACTGTTTCAGCGTGGTTCTGCCCTCTGCATCATGCCCTGGGGGTACACCTTCCACTGTCCACCGAGACACTCCGCGAAAAGCCCCTTTGTCATTTACGGAGACCTGCTCTGCACTCGTGACCCTGCCCCAGTGCCCCGCAAGTCAGCGGCCCGTGGCGGTAGGCCCGTGCAGGATGCTGTGCATCCGGGGCCACTAACTCTGTGCAGCACAAGTCATGGGGCCTTTATGGTTGAATGGTTGTGTCCTTTACAATGTACACTGTTGTCGATTTCTGACTGCACCAGGCAGCCCTTGCTGGCTGGTGTGCACACACCCCACACACATCCAACACAGGTGTCACTCGGTATGTGTGCCTGCTAATAAATGTGGCCGGGCGCATGTGCCCGTAGCCATTCAAACCATCTGAGCAAGTGTGTCCGTGTGGTCATTGTGTCAGCATGATGGGCACGGGTCCTGCAACATCACAGTGTGCTGTCTTCAGCGGACGTTACCATGTCACCTCAGCGTTGGCAGTGACCCTGGACATGGTAGCCCGCACGCCCCCTACATGCACAAGCGGCGTGTGCTGGTCTGGCGTACGTCAGGTCAGCGCAGGGGTGTGCTGATTCGGCAGGGGAGCAGGGCGTGGCTCGGACCTGGCCTTGGGCAGGAAGTGCGGTAAGTGTGTCTCTGTGTTGGGGTGTTGTCGCCACCAGGGCCACAGTTGTTGATGTTGCAATGTAGCATGCACCAGGAGTGCGGGCCCGAACGGACAGGGAAATGTAGGAGCGCAAGACCGCTCAGGGTCTTGGCACATGCATGCCAAGTGTTATGTGTATCAATCCTGCGGATGCATGAGTCAGTTGCCAGGCCTCATTCGCAGCGCGATCACAGCCAGCCATGGGCTGTACACCTGTGTCCGCCCTGTCCGGACCATTGGCCTACACTCACGTGGCCGCACACCTTCAAAGGCCAGCGTCACGGTGTTGTTGGCATGCCGCTGGACATGCGCGGACAGGCATTACAATGGTGTGCCGTGGGAGTGCACGTGATTCAACCGCGCAGCACACACAAGTGTGGGGGCTCGTGGGAGGGAGGAGCAGCTGTGTGGCAACGTAACACACAGTGAGGCCGCTCATGTGCCACGTGCTGGGCATATCATCCATGATTCCCAGGGTCGCAGACATCCCACCACACCCACGACAGGCCTCTGTACATCTCCTGAATGCATGCAGATGGTGAAGTTACTGTAGGGATGAAGGGTCCTTTGTCTGTACTATCAGGCGGTAGCACATCTGCAGCTCCGAGCTGGAACTTGCATGTGGCCAGCACCCCCTGACAGATACGATAGCATTTGCTTGCGACTCCCACACTACGCACTGCCCGACGTGAGACCAATGTGTACACATCCCACACGCAGAAGTCCTTGGTCGTAGTTAGCGTGCGTGAAATGGCCTTCACACATACTCCCACCCCACCCCAGGCCTGCACCCGTTGCACACAGACACTGCTCATTGCTCCGAGCTGTGCCATTTCATCCACAGGACTGGCGCTATTGCAATGTAGTGCAGGGATGATGATACTCAACTTGGAGATTTGGGGGCCAGATTTATCACAGTGTTGCATTGCCCTTGCGTGATGCAAGGCAAAACAAAGGCAACACAACACTAAAATCAGATTTGCCATGCAACGCAAGGCCACCTTGTTTGGAGTCACTGCCTTGCATTACTCTGCCCCAGGGAGGCGTTCCATCGGTGGAGCGTGAGTGTTCCCACTCATCCACCCATGGATTTTGGTGCATTCCCAGATTTACCATTAGTGTTAGACCTTGTAATGCATCAAAAATCTATGCCTTCCCAGGGGAGGCATAACGAGGAGAAATATCTTTATTTGTACTAGATGTTTCCTCTTTCTACTTGTGCTGCATTTTGCAGCAAACATAGAAAGAGGAAAAATCCTCAGAGTATTATTTGTGTGCAAAAAGGGTCACTTCCTGCACAAAAACAATCCTGCCTGCAATGCAGACACCCTTGCAGCATGGTCCTCGGGTGCCTGCATTGGTGCAAGGCAGACCATTGTGCATAAGAAAAGGACAGGAATGTGCCCTATCATATTAAATATGGTACATTTTGCCCTCTTCCCTGCACGCAGGGCAGCAAGGTGTCTTGCTGCGCTGCGTGAAATTATGATAAAGCTGGCCCTTGGTGTTGTTCTGAAAAGGTGCGCTGAGGTAGAAGTGTGGGGCTGCATGGGTGGTAAGGTCTTGTGAGGGTTGTTAGTGCAGTGCTGTTAGGTAAGGTTGTATGCATGATGCTTGTGTTAAGCTTTCCATATCTATTTATATGAATGAATGATATAGATCAGCTAATGAAGGAAGGTGTTCAGAGAGCATGAGGCCATCCTCTGAGTTTTTTCTCTTTGAATTATTTGGACCATAGAACTACAGGCTTGAGTGGGTTTTCTCTCTCTTGCAAATTAGAACTACAGAAGATATTTTTGTAATCTGGAGTTAGTTTCAGGGGCGTAGGAGACACTAAAATTCTGGGGGGGACAGGGACAACCTTGTGGACTTTCCAGTGACCCTATACAAATCATCGCCCATTAAACAAATACAATTGCATAGTTTTGAAGTGAAATATTGAGAAAAGCAGGCATATAGTCACAGTTTGCATGTATGCTTTATTGTTATTTACATTCACATAGTAATCAGACCAAAATGTTAAAAAAAACATGTATATGAATCTTGCATCTTCATGCACCAAGCAAACAAAGGTCGCTGACTTCGGATAAGGGCGTCGTGTTTGCAAGTGCATTATGGTTTGAAAAGTACCTGCTGCTGCATTCCTGGTCTCCAGCAAGCAACAATAAAAATGTGAAGATTACTTTGGTGATTAATGTTCTTTATTGAGAGAGATCAGAGGTTTGTCTAGTGGAAGTTTTGACTCATGGTAAGGTAGCCAAAGTGTGTTAATATGCCTGCTGCAAAGAACGTGTACCACGCAGATCACAAAATGCATATAATGTAAATAGGTCAGTGAGTTACTGCTTTTGTCTGAGAGATTCTTTTGCTATTTGCAGTTTATAAGTTAAAATCCTAATATTGAACAGTGAGCTATTAACCGTCATCAAAGAGCTGCATGAAAACTGCAAGGTATAGATTAGAGCGTTATGATTTTTCCCCAGTCTTTAATTATCCTAATGTTGGAAAATGGGTTCATTAGGATGGAAATCAATTCTGATTATTAAAGAGAACCCCCATGGTGTTATGTTTTAAATTCTGAGTTTGTGCTTCTCTAGTGTTGCAAAGCCAGCCTGTGCCATGGGCACTCCCCAACTTTTTGCTGACTGGTACTGGTGGTACCTGACTCTGACTGACCCTGGGCTCTGCCTAACCAGGCCCAGGGCCAGTGCTATGCTGAAAGAGACACTTACAAATACAGTGAAAACACCTACATACACTAGGGTGCACTATGGGTTAGGGTATCCCTATGATTGGCATGACCTCTCCTATAAGGCCCTAGTACATAATAGGGCAGGGGATTAGAACTACCTTTAAGTCCCTTATATATAGTAGGGCATGGCAGTTTAGAGGCAGCAGCCCTTCCTGCGCTTGCATGTGTGCACTGCTGAAGCCTGAGGTCAGTTTAAATACAGGCCTGTGTTGCAGGACAGCTTTTAAAATGCAAATTGTGCCCAAACTTGACTTTTGAGTTTGGGGCACTTACAAATTGATAAACTACAATGTTGTGGCATATTAGGAATCCCCACGGTTTCACCTAGGTGTCCCAGGGGTGGGGGGGTCAGGTATCTACAAGAAGGACCCTTATAAAATGAGTTTTATATGCCCTGGGTTTAGTGAAATTGCACATTTCACTGCCTACGTTGTAGTAAAGTGCTTCCCAAAATCGACTTTTGTGCTAGGGGCACTGTCAAGTGAGGATCTGCAATATTTTGATATAATCAGAACCCCTAAAGTCTTTCCTAGGTGTTCCAGGGGTGGGGTGTCCTGTAGGTATAAGCAGGGTCCTTATATAGGCCCTGGTATTGGAGAAATTGGCCAGTTCATTTTTCCACTGCAGATCCCCAGCCCATAGGTTAACATTGCAAGAGGTTATTAATTAATAACTGGAGAAAGGAAAGCCATAAAACTAGCATTAAAGGCCTCAGAAGAATGTTAATGATAAAGGCAACAATGTGGTATTGTTGAATTTATTCTAAAATGTACAGACAAGAAGTTATAAGACTTTCTTGTCTGTAAGCCACAATTCAGCCCACTAGTGCTCTGCCTTGATTGGTCAGAGGTAAGTGGATTAGCCTGGCTGTTTGAAGAGGTGATAAATGGCCCCTGGGGTTAGGAAGCCTTTCTGGGAGGAGAGGTTGCTGGGCATGGGAATGCCAGAGCCAGGGGGAGGAGTAGTAAATAATGCTCTTCAAGGGAAGGAGGAGACAAGCTGGAGAAATCACTTCCATTTACACCTCTCCCCTTCCCCACAGCCGGATGGGGGGGATTAAGAAGGAATTCCCAGATGTAAGGGGAGTGAACCTATGTAGATGAAGCCATCCTCTAGGCTGGTTTAGTTAGTTCTGCTCCCTCTGCTGGAAAATCAGCCATGATGAATTTCGGAGAAATTGTGCTCTCTGTGAGAAAATAATGCCACACTTTAAAGGATGTGGTCATACCCTGGAGCGTTGCCCTGCACCTCATTGGACAGGAGAGACCTCCTTCTTGACCCAGAGAACTTGGAATAAGTATCTGAGAGGGACAGAGCCACTCAGATGATGCTGCTTGAAACATGAGAGAAGAAGGGTCCCTGCTGAGGAGTTTGATTTGCACCAACCTGGCCCTGGACTCTGAAGATTGCACCTGTTGCACAATCTGGAATTACAGCCCTATGGACTACCTTGCTTCAAAAGGACTAAAGAGTGGACTCCCTGCAAGCTGAAGGTTAACAGAGCTCACCAGGACCACCACCATCATGAATCCCTAGCCTTGAATTTGTAGGGGTTTTGTCCAAGTGGATTGTGGGAACTGAAGTCCTTTTCAAGGACCATCTTGGAGATTCCAGACCCTTGGAGTAAGTTTTGGACACTTTGAGACCCTTTGGAAAACTTCAGGAAGAAGTTCTAGAGGTTTGGAGAAGTTTGGAGCAACTTTGGAAAAAAGCTCCATAAGTGGACCGACTCGCTCTGGCCAGCCAAGCTGCCAACCATCAACCATGAGTTGGCCTGCCGTCCAGGTTCCTTCTGCTGAAAAGCTCCAGGGGTCCGACTTCCAGAGTTTGATCGGGTGTAGGCAGAAACCCAAGCAAGCGAACCCTCATCGAATCCGGCCTAGTGAAGAGCATCGAGGGACCCCACAAGAAAAAGCTTTGTAAAAGTTTCTAATTCCGAACGTAGAAAAGGTGACCGGGACCAACCACGAGAGCCAAGCCACCCACCATCAACTGTGTGCCGGCCTGGATCCCTGGCTCGTCCCGCTGGAAAGCTCTGGAGGTTGGACTTCCATAAGTTTGACAGCAAGCTCGTTGCAAGGCAAGCCGGTGAATCCTCACCGAATCAGGGCTGGCTGAGAGCTTCGAGGGACCACGGGAAGACAAGCTCCAGAAAAGTTTCTAAGTCAGAAGGTAAAAACTTTGACCAAGACCTACCGCAAGGAGTAGCCCCGCAGGGCTTCATCGGGGTCGGCCTGAAACTTTGACTTTGAGCAGGTCTAGCGTGACCAGATGTACCAATAGGCGCTATATGTTTCTATGTGCTATATAGTGCTAAATCTTTAAAAAGTCATATCCCTGGTTCCCTACATTGGATTTTTTTTCATTTTAAAGAGAAAAATATTTCCTATTTTTATTAATTGGTGTTGGATTTTTATAGTGTGTTGTGTCTTTATTTACTGAATTGGTGTTTTTAAATGCTTTACATACCTGTCTTTGAAGTTAAGGCGGCCTGCTCACAGCCAAGCTACCAAGGGTTGAGCATGGGAATAATTTTCTAAGACCGGTACTGAGCCATATATTGAGGTAGTGGCCTTATTGCCGGGGACAGATATATATTTGCCCCTACTAATAACCCACTTTCCAACATCCAGACCAAGCACCCTTAAACAATACTGTCTACAAGTATGGATGACATGTGACTCCTACACCCTGTAGTTTTATGTACCATTTCCTATACACTGATTTACACACCTATGATTGACTGCCTCTGTGTAGTGTGAGTGATGTAAAGTGCTGACACCCTGCACTGGTATGAGTGGTGCTATATAACTAATTAAATGCATCTGAGAGAGTGGTTCTGGAGACTTGAGGGACATTGTTAAAGGGTGGTTGTTGGGGAATCCGTGGAAGAGCTGGGTCGTTGAATACCAAGGCTGTCTATTTGATTTCAGCTCCTGCCTCCTTCATCCACCAACATACTCGCCTGCCACATTATCTCACTCTTCCAGGTTCTTTCTCATCTTTTGCTTTCTCCCTTTTCTCTGTTTTCCATATTTCCCTTCCTCCTTCTGCCCACACCCCTTGATGCCTTTCTCTCTCTTGTTGGGTTTCACAGTCCAATGGTTTAAAAAAGGTACCGGTCTCTAACAAAGAATGCAGTTGGGTCCCTCCTGCAGCCACCAGCTTAAATTAAGCATCCTTAGCTTGCAGCCCACAAAGGAAATGCCAGAGTGGCTAGTCTGGCCCTTTCTGCATTTTATCTCCGGCCTGAAGAGCGGATCCACCCAGTTTCTGTCATCAGCACTTCTACTCACTTATTCCACAAGTGCAGTTCAACCAAGAATGGTAAAATATCCTAGTTTGAAAAATGTTTTCCACTTAATTATGGCTGTACCATATTTGCCACATAATACATCATCTGCTGCATAATCTAACAATTTCACCCAAAACTATTTTGTAGCTCAAACGGATCAAAAATTACTAAAAGAAATGTGACTTATGTTGCTGTGAAGTGTAGGGCGCTTTGTAAAGGTTGACTGGTCACCTTTCTCACTGCTGCATTTGTATGTTACACAGGTACTAATGAGGCAAAAGCTTTGCAGAGGCTGTTAGTATGTATAAATAAGTCAAAATAATAAAGTATCATAAAATGTACCGCATTACGCTGCAGCCTTTTTTTTTTTGCTGCATAATTTAGTCAACACTGCGACATAATTTTGGCCTCCATTGCTGCATAACTCCAGTGGCCCGAAAGCAGGCTGCACATGTTAAAAGTGTTTGTGCACGAAGCAGAAACCATGAAGTTTGCGAACTTAGGGGCTGATTACGATGGCAGGCAGACTTCAGTCATCCGCCATCGAATTGGGGAATGGGACCGCTCGCCTACAAAGCGGCGGCCCCACGATAGGCATTACAATGCGACCGCCACTACGGCGTTCGCAATGCCTATCTTTTACATTGCGGCAGGTGCTGGTGGCTGCATCACCCGCCGCAATGTAAAAAGGGGACATGTTGCATATATCACTGCACTACGTGACAGTGTCACATGGTGCAGTGATATGTAGGGGGGCACCATAGGTGCCCCTCAGGTCCCATGTCTGGGGCCGGAGTAAAGGGGCCTGCTACGGGCCCCCAATGCCCCTTTCTGCCAGCTTTTCTATGACTGGTGAACCACCATGGATAGGCTGGCGGGTAAGGGACATCGTAATCCCTACTGGGCTGCCTGGTAGGCACCACCAGCATTGTAGGAACTACGAGCCCCTCCGCCGCACAGGCGGGCTCCGTCGGGTGCGTGGCGATCGGTCTTTCCGACTGCCAGGGAATCGCCCGCCATTGTAATATGGCGGGCAGTGATGTAGTCACCGATGGCGGTGGGACCGTCACCGACGGGGTGATGTGGCGGTCCCACCGCCATTATAATCACCCCCATAAGTTTGGTGTGCATGCAAATCCTACATTGCCAACCCCTGGTAAGTTGCACTACTAGTGCTGAAAAAGGCCAATGGAGGTACCAATGGGTGAGGTGGACTAGCCTCAAGGGTCTTGTGACCTCAGTGACAGAGTCACTGTCGCTCTAGGGCACGGGTACTCATAGTACGGCCCGCGGGCCGCCAGCGGCCCGGCAAGCCTTCCTTGGCGGCCCCCGGACCTTGCTGACATCGTACCTGTGTTTTTAAAAAAAAGTGTGTCAGCAAACACCGCCGGTTGCAGCAGCGCGGCCTCCGAGAGACTCTGCTCTATGGGGGCCGGGCGAATCCAGCGATAGTCAGAGTGGAGATGCAGGGGCGCTATGAAATACAACAAAGCCTCATTAACAAGTAAATGGTCTTTTAAAGACCTGTGAAGTACTCGGGTGCGGCTGTGTCTCATCCCGGGCTGCCAAACACGCGGGGTGAGGTGACAGAGGGTGACAGAGGACAGCAGGGTGTGAGAGCCGGGTGAGGTGACGGAGGGCAGCAGGGAGTGAGAGCCGGGTGAGATGGCAGAGGGTGACAGAGGGCAGCAGGGAGTGAGGGGGGGCTGTCTCTGGGCTGGTGACGGGGACGTGTACGTCTGCACAGCCCGAGGCACAGAGACAGATAGAGACAGAAACAGACAGAGACAGATAGAGATAAAGACAGAGATAGACAGAGACAGACAGAGACAGGGACAGACTGACAGATAGAGACAGAGACAGATAGAGGCAGAGACAGATAGAGGCAGAGACAGATAGAGGCAGAGACAGATAGAGGCAGAGACAGATAGAGACATATAGAGTCAGAGCCAGATAAAGACAGAGCCAGATAGAGGCAGAGCCAGATAGAGACAGTGCCAGATAGAGACAGAGCCAGATAGAGGCAGAGACAGATAGAGACAGGGGCAGACAGAGCTAGATAGAGGCAGAGACAGGGACAGACTGACAGAGGCAGAGACAGATAGAGGCAGAGACAGATAGAGGTAGAGACAGAGAGAGAGACTGAGAGAGAGACAGCGACAGATAGAGACAGAGATAGAAGCAGGGACAGATAGAGGCAGAGACAGATAGAGGCAGAGACAGACAGAGACAGATAGAGACAGAGATAGAGATAGAGGCAGGGACAGATAGAGGCAGAGACAGATAGAGGCAGAGACAGATAGAGGCAGAGACAGACAGAGAAAGACAGAGATAGAGACAGACAGAGACAGGGAAAGACAGAGACAGATAGAGGCAGAGACAGGGACAGGGGCAGACAGATAGAGGCAGAGACAGACAGAGACAGAGAGGGAGACAGAGGGAGGGAGACAGGGACAGGGACAGACAGATAGAGACAGACAAGAGACAGAGACAGAGAGGCAGAGAGACAGAGAGAGGGAGAGGGAGACGGAGGGAGAGAGGGGGAGGGAGACAGAGGGTGACAGAAGGAGACAGAGAGAGAGGGAGACAGGGAGACAGAGAGAGGGAGACAGAGGGAGGCAGAGGGAGACAGAGGGAGGGAGTCAGGGGGAGACAGAGGGAGGGAGAGGGAGACAGACAGAGGGTGACAGAGGGAGACAGACAGAGGGAGATAGAGGGAGGGCGACAGAAGGAGGGAGACAGAGGGAGACAGAGGGAGCGAGACAGAGGGAGGGAGGCAGAGGGAGCGAGACAGAGGGACGGAGACAGGGGGACGGAGACAGAGAGAGGGAGACAGAGGGAGACAGAGGGCGACAGACAGAGGGAGACAGAGGGGGAGAGAGAGAGGGAGACAGAGGGAGGGAGACAGAGGGAGACAGACAGAGGGAGACAGAGGGAGGGAGACAGAGGGAGCGAGACAGAGGGAGGGAGGCAGAGGGAGCAAGACAGAGGGACGGAGACAGGGGGACGGAGACAGAGGGAGACAGAGAGAGGGAGACAGAGGGCGACAGACAGAGGGAGACAGACAGAGGGAGGGAGACAGACAGAGGGAGACAGAGGGAGACAGACAGAGGGAGGAGGGCGACAGACAGAGGGAGTCAGGGGGAGACAGAGGGAGGGAGAGGGAGACAGACAGAGGGAGACAGATGGAGGAGATAGAGGGAGGGAGATAGAGGGAGGGAGACAGAGGGAGGGAGACAGAGGGAGACAGACAGAGGGAGGGAGACAGAGGGAGTGTGACAGAGGGAGGGAGACAGAGGGAGGGAGACAGAGGGAGGGAGAGAGAGTGGGAGACAGAGAGAGAGGGAGACAGAGAGAGAGGGAGACAGACGGAGGGAGACAGAGAGGGAGACAGAGAGAGAGGGATTCAGAGGGAGGGAGACAGAGGGAGACAGATAGAGGGAGACAGAGGGAGACAGACAGAGGGAGACAGACAGAGGGAGACAGAGGGAGACAGAGGGAGAGAGAGAGAGAGGGAGACAGAGGGAGCAAGACAGAGGGAGCGAGACATAGGGAGTGAGACAGAGGGAGCGAGACAGAGGGACGGAGACAGAGAGAGGGAGACAGAGGGAGACAGACAGAGGGAGGGAGACAGACAGAGACAGACAGAGGGAGGAGGGTGACAGACAGAGGGAGACAGAGGGAGGGAGACAGAGGAGGGAGACAGAGGGAGGGAGACAGAGAGAGGGAGACAGACAGAGGGAGACAGACAGAGGGAGGGAGACAGAGGAAGAGAGAGGGAGGGAGACAGAGAGAGAGAGAGGGAGGGAGACAGAGAGAGGAAGACGGAGAGAGAGAGAGAGAGGGAGGGAGACAGAGAGAGGGAGGGAGACAGAGAGAGAGGGAGGGAGACAGAGAGAGAAAGAGAGGGAGACAGAGTGAGTGAGACAGAGGGAGACAGACAGAGAGAGAGAGAGAGAGGGAAGGAGAGAAAGAGAGAGATAGTGAGAGGGAGGGAGGGAGACAGAGAGAGAGAGAGGGAGGGAGACAGAGAGAGGGAGGGAGAGATAGAGAGAGGGAGGGAGACAGACAGAGAGAGAGAGAGATATGTGTATGCCGGGTCTGGTGGCTCAGTGGACGAAGGCGTCCGCTGCAGGGGCCTGTGTTCAACCTCATGGTTACAGTTTTTTTTTTTCTAGCCCCGCCCCCCTCCCCCACTGACCCTGCCCCCACCAGTGCGGCCCTCGGCCACAAACCACACTGTAAATTTGGCCCCCGAGAGAAAGTTTGTGAGTACCCATGCTCTAGGGTGTGCTTCTTCGGATGCCTGCCCGCAAGACTGGAGGTGAACTGCATGGATTGTGGTGGACAGGCCTTCAAAGTTAACTTGCACTTGCCACCGTTAGAGTCCACCTGCTGGTGCTAAGACAGGGCTTCTAAGGTCTATCGGGCCTTCTAAGGTGTAGCATCGGATTGTGGTCTGTCAGGAGAGTGGTCTGGTGGACTGATCATGAAGGCTGAACATGTTTCTCCAGTTCCAAATTCGGCAGCTCTGGCCAGAGTGCCACATCCTCTCCCACACTGAACACCATACTTCCCCACTGGGAGAAACTTGCACTGCCTTCAGCTACAACCCAATTGTGCTGTGACTCAATTTAAATTATGCACTAGACAAGAGTAAAATGCTGCCTGAGAAAAAGCAATAACACCCTGAAAAAAGCAAACACTCGTAGGGAATGCAAGGATAAGCAAAGCATGTGAAATGTAAGCAGGAACAACATGGTTACCTTAACGGTTTTAAGCTCATTATTCAGATATCAGTAAGTGATTTTGCCTGAAAAGTTCAGGACATGACTACAGGACCAGGAAGGGACCCGTTTCAATGTCCATTGCTTATATCCTTACAAAATGTAAGCAGTTTGGTTTAAAAAAGACCACATCCCTAAACACAGAACCGCGGTACACAGTTTATAAGCTACAATAATTAACACAGTTGAAAAAGATCATATTAAACATTTTCCACTCCAACCATCAACCAGGTATTGAAGTCCCTTTAGGAAAACAATGTTGTTCAAAGAAAGAAGATAAAAAGAAAGTAGCGCTTCACTGGCAACTTCTGTAAAGCGGCGCTAATGTGCATGGGTGTAAATAACAACCTGGCCTGTCTGCTGACCACTCTGTGTTGCTTTAGTTCGTTATTTAATTATTTTTCGTATTTTGAAAAGGAGAGGCAAGAGAGAGTACGTAAGAGCTGTCTCTTGAAATAAGCACTTAAGGAGGAGCCAGACAGAGACAGAAAGAGGTGGAGGAATAAAGAGAGAGAGAGGGGAGGAGGGCAGCTGCCAGAGGCAGAGCAGGAGAAGTGGACACTGTCCTTGCCTTCTCTGGGCATGACGGAAAAGAGACAGAGTTTGTTTTCCTTCTCTGCCTCTCCCAGAGTGGCTGAACCTTACTGCAGCATAACAGAGGGCGGGTGGCCTCTTTGACTGCAGACAGGGCAAGTGCAGGGCCGTTAAGTAGCGCTTTCGCGCGCTACTGGCCGTACGAATAACAGTAGGGAGAGGGGAAATTCTTTTGTCCCCTCGTCCCCCCCACCCTTGTCCCCCCCTGTCCCCCACACTTCAAAATCTGGGGGGATATATCCCCCGCGTCCCCCACACTTCCTACGCCCATGCAGCTGCACCCTTCGGACGCCTTCCTCCAGTGCCTATGCACACCGTATCCCAATCCGGACTCCTCATAGCCCTGTCATGTGCATCAGTTCTTCTCTGTCACGATCAGTCAGTTCTCAGCCTCTCCAATGAGCCAAGTGTGTCTTAAGTGAAAACTTACACATATTGATTTTCACTCCTTGCACTACTCCTTCTCGTTCCTTCTCTCCCCTTCCTTCTACAATATTGTCTCGACCCAGTCTAGAGCGCATTTCTTTGTTATCATTCCATTCCATTCCATTCCACTTTCTCTTTTCCTTTATTTCTTAGTCTGCTTTCCTCATTCCTGCTCCATTCCTCCTCTCCTGTCTTTTGTCTTTCCCCCTTTCATTTACCTCTTACATTAACAGCCCATCACCCTGTTCATGGCTCCTTCCTCCCACTAGCAATTGTGCTGCCTGTCCGACCTGTTACCTTCCAGAGTAGTTTGTCAGGGCAGGTTGGAGGTAAAATGAGCGTGTCTACATGTCATAGGCACAGGCATCTGCACCTTTAATCCTTTAGACCCTCTTTATGGGGAATGTGTGGAAAGGTAAATGCACTGTAAAAAATGTTTTCCCACACTGCCTCACCTGTTCTTGGCTTGATCTATGTCCGTATTCCTGTTATCTGCGTCGCTGGCCACGCCCTAGTTGTAAGTCTGTAATGTGTACCCTTTGCAGATGCATACATTGTACCAGCGTGGCCGTAGCTATCATTAACCCCTTCGCTGCTAGGCCTTTTCCCCCCCTGTGCTAAGCCTTTTTTTGGCTATTTGGGGTAGTGCGCGCTTAGGCCCCTGTAACTTTTTGACCACATAAGGTATCCACGCCAAATTTGCGTCCTTTTTTTCTAACATCATGGGGATTGTAAAGGTACCCAGGGTTTGTGGATTCCCCTGGAGGGGACCCAGAAATTAGCCAAAATACAGCAAAATTTTGTTTTTTGGGGAAAAATGCGAAAAAGGGCTACAGATGAAAGCGTCTTGTTTTTTCCCTGCAAATGGCATCAAAAAGGGGTTGTGGTGCTGAAATCACCATCTTCCCAGCTTTCAGGGACAAGCAGACTTTTGTCAGAAAACCAACTTTTTTACACAGTTTTGGCATTTTTCTGGGACATAGCCTATTTTTGCTATTTTTTGTGCTTTCAACCTCCTTCCAGTTAATGGTAGAAATGGGTATGAAACCAATAATGGATCCTGAAAAGCCATACATTTCTGAAAAGTAGACAAAATTCTGAATTCAGAAAGGGGTCATTTGTGTAGATCCTTAAAGTTTTCCTTATAGAAACTAACAGTTAAATGAAGGAAAAATTGAAAATTAGTTGAAAAAAACAGCCATTTGTGTCAACGTTTTCACCTGTAACTTCTTCTAATTATGACAGCTATTTGAAAGCAATATACCGTTATATCCGCTGGACCTTTCTGGTTGTGGGGATATATAGGACTTGTAGGTTCACCAAGAACCCGACGAACCCAGAGCCAATAACTGAGCAGCATCTTGCAATGGTTTTTTATTATGTACCGGGTATATAGCAATTATTTTGGGAAAATGTATACATGGATAAATTGTTATGAAAGACACCTATGTATTTCTGAAATGGGAACAAAATGTAGATTTTAGAAACAGTAGATATTTGCACATTTCCGAAATTGGGAGTACCCATACTAGCATGAGAATTATAGGTCATTTTTCAAAATGACTTATTTTTTACACATTGTCTTTCATTTGGAAGGCAGAAATGCATCGAAAGTCAATAGGTAATAACAGTTGCTCTACAATTCTGTGTTACCCTAAGTCTCCCGATAAAAATGGTACCTCACTTGTGTGGGTAGGCCTTGTGCCCACAACAGGAAATGGCTCAAAATGCAACGTGGACGTACCACATTTTCACAATGAAAAATTACCCTTTTTTTGCAAAGTGCCTAGCTGTAGTTTTTGAACCCTAGCTCTGCGGGCACTTAGGGAAACCTAGCAGACCTATACATTTTTGAAAACTAGACACCCAGGGGAATTCAGGACGGGGTGACTTGACTGGCTCTCACCAGGTTCTGTTACCCAGAATCCCTTGCAAACCTAAAAAATTGGTAAAAAAAACACATTTTCCTCACTTTTTTGTAGTGGAAAGTTCTGGAATCTGCGCGGATCCACAAAATTCTACCCACCCCGCGTTCCCCAAGGTCTTCCGAAAACAATGGTACCTCACTTGTGTGGGTAGGCCTAGTGCCCGCGACAGGAAGCAGCGCAAAACGCAACGTGGACGCACCACATTTTCCCAGTGAAAAATGACCCTTTTTTTGCAAAGTGCCTAGCTGTAGTTTTTTAACCCTAGCTGTGCCGGCACCTAGGGAAACCTAGCAAACCTATACATTTTTGGAAACTAGACACCCAGGGGAATCCAGGATGGGGTGACTTGACTGCCTCCCACCAGGTTCCGTTACCCAGAATTCCTCGCAAACCTAAAAAATTGTCAAAAAAAACACATTTTCCCACATTTCTGTGGTGGAAAGTTCTGTAATCTGCGTGGATCCACAAATTTCCACCCACCCCGCGTTCCCCAAAGTCTCACGAGAAAAATGGTACCTCACTTGTGTGGGTCGGCCTAGTGCCTGCGACAGGAAACGGCGCAAAACGCAACGTGGTCACACCTCAATTTCGCAGTGAAAAATGACCCTTTTTGGCAAAGTGCCTAGCTGTAGTTTTTGAACCCTAGCTCTGCCGGCACCTAGGAAAACGTAGCAAACCTATACATTTTTTAAAACTAGACACCCAGGGGAATCCAGGATGGGGTGACTTGACTGCCTCCCACCAGGTTCTGTTACCCAGAATCCCTGGCAAACCTAAAAAATTATCAAAAAAAACACATTTTCCCCACATTTCTGTGGTGGAAAGTTCTGGAATCTGCGTGGATCCACAAATTTCCACCCACCCCGCATTCCTCAAAGTCTTACGAGAAAAATGGTACCTCACTTGTGTGGGTCGGCCTAGTGCCCGCGACAGGAAACGGCGCAAAACGCAACATGGTCACACCTCAATTTCGCAGTGAAAAATGACCCTTTTTTGGCAAAGTGCCTAGCTGTAGTTTGTGAACCCTAGCTCTGCCGGAACCTAGGGAAACCTACCAAACACACACATTTCTGAAAAGTAGACACCCGGGGCTTCCAGGGAGGTATGGCTTGCGTGGATCCCCCAACGTTTCCTTACCCAGAATCCCCTGCAAACCTCAATTTTAGCTGAAAAAATCACTTTTTTTCACACATTTTTGTGTGGGAAAGTGTGGCATCACTGGCCTCACACAAATTTCCTACCACCCATGGTTCCCCCAGGTCTCCCGATAAAAATGGTGCATCACTTGTGTGGGAGGCCCAAGTACCCACGACAGGCAAGGGCCCAAAGCGTAGTGAGGCGACATCAAAATTGCCTATCTCAAAACCACCTGGTTTTGCAAGGGGGTCACCTGGGTTTTTGGCCCCGTGCTCGGCGGCCATCTAGGGAAACCTACCAAACCCACACATTTCTGAAAAGTAGACACCCGGGGCTTCCAGGGAGGTATGGCTTGCGTGGATCCCCCAACGTTTCCTTACCCAGAATCCCCTGCAAACCTCAATTTTAGCTGAAAAAAATCACTTTTTTCACACATTTTTGTGTGGAAAAGTGTGGCATCACTGGCCTCACACAAATTTCCTACCACCCAGCGTTCCCCCAGGTCTCCCGATAAGAATGGTGCCTCACTTGTGTGGGAGGCCCAAGTACCAGCGACAGGCAAGGGCCCAAAACGTGGTGAGGCGACATCAAAATTGCCTATCTCAAAACCACCTGGTTTTGCAAGGGGAGTCACCTGGGTTTTGGCCTTGTGCTCGGCGGCCATCTAGGGAAACCTAAAAAACCCACACATTCCTGAAAAGTAGACACCCGGGGGCTTCCAGGGAGGTATGGGTTGCGTGGATCCCCTAACGTTTCCTTACCCAGAATCCTCTGCAAACCTCAATTTTAGCTGAAAAAATCACTTTTTTCACACATTTTTGTGTGGGAAAGTGTGGCATCACTGGCCTCACACAAATTTCCTACCACCCAGCGTTCCCCCAGGTCTCCCGATAAAAATGGTGCCTCACTTGTGTGGGAGGCCCAAGTACCCGCGACAGATATCACCATGTACTCCCATGGGTGTTTCGTTTACGACAAGATCTACAGTTGGTAGGTTATTCTTAGACGGAATGTACACCTTGGCAGACAGACTAAAAAGACAAAGATTACTCCACAGCCATCTATTCCTCAAGCAGACACACATACTGGTTGGATTTGGCACGAGGGCAAGTGATGGTTCAGTATATACAATTTTATTAACAAGAGATTTCACAAAAATGAAATGCACTGTCAATAATTGAAAGGACAAAAAACTGAACCAGTGACTCGCAGCTCGTGAGCTGTAAAGCCACGTCAAGGCCCCAACCGCTTTACAGGCCATTCACACACCTTTCATACGTGATACACACAAGACCATTCACACCACCAGGCATGAAATAAACACATTACAACATTCACAAAAAGGGACAAGGTACACCCTGCTTAAGAAAGACAAAAAAAATATTACTGCACAGCCATCTAATCCTCAAGCACACACACATACTGGTTGGATTTGGCACGAGGGTGAGTGATGGTTCAGTATATACAATTGTATTAACAAGTGATTTCACAAAAATGAAATGCACTGTTAATAATTGAAAGGACGAGAAACTGAACCATTGACTCACAGCTCGTGAGCTGTAAAGCCACGACAAGGCACCAACCTCTTTACAGGCCATTCATACACCTTTCATACGTGTGACACATACAAAACCATTCACACCACCAGCCGCGGGCCCATCACATTACAACACTCACACCAGCAGACAGCGCCATTCAAGGGCCCATCACTTTCATACGCCCACATTCCTAACACAGCAACCACACAAGCTGCTGGATTGCGTGGAGTGTCGCTCGGCTAGCAGTGTGTGTAGTGACCAGCAGCAAGTCACTACTCACACACCGCCAGCCGAGCGCCAGTCCACGCACACCGCCAGCCAAGCGCCACTCCACGCACACCGCCAGCCAAGCGCCACTCCACGCACACCGCCAGCCAAGCGCCACTCCACGCACACCGCCAGCCAAGCGCCACTCCACGCACACCGCCAGCCAAGCGCCAGTCCACGCACACCGCCAGCCAAGCACCACTACACGCACACCGCCAGCCAAGCGCCACTCCACGCACACCGCCAGCCAAGCGCCACTCCACGCACACCGCCAGCCAAGCGCTACTCCACGCACACCGCCAGCCAAGCGCCACTCCACGCACACCGCCAGCCAAGCGCCACTCCACGCACACCGCCAGCCAAGAGCCACTCCACGCACACCGCCAGCCAAGCGCCACTCCATGCACACCGCCAGCCAAGCGCCACTCCACGCACACCGCCAGCCAAGCACCAGCCTACACACACCACCATCACATTTAGGATTTTTTTATACAAAAAAGAAAACACAAACAAATTGCAAATAGATACAAATCTACAAACACAAAATCAGAAACTAAATACATTGCACTAATGCCAACCTTGAAACAGAACAACAATTCTTAAACATTACAGACCAGGCAGTTCACTTTACCACTCATGGTTGCTCCCAATAATTCTTTTGCTTGTGGTACGGCTCTATAACAAGCAGGCACACACAGCCCAGGGTTAGAAGGACACTCAGGGCAGTACATACGAGTCTCCTTCCGCGCACCTCTTCGCCAACAGACTCTACATCTCCTAGTGGGAAAGTCTTTTGAGGGTGTAGGAGGAATGTGATCAGGAAAGTGGCGATCTTTCAATCGAGCCACATCCTCCACCACTCCAACTCTAGGAACACTTGCCTGTTCCACAACAACAAGGCTGCCTATGACAGACTGCTGAAACTGAACAAAAGTCAACTTTGACGCAGGAGAACACTCCTTGAACACAACAAAAGCATTGAAAGTTGCTAAATTGAAGAGATGGATGGCCAACTTCTTATACCAAATGTAAGCCTTACGAATAGCAGTGTAAGGTTCCAACCTCTGATCTACTCTATCAACACCACCCATGTGCTTATTGTAGTCTAAAATGCACACAGGTTTGCACACTTCAGCAATCTGACCCCAAACAGCCACAGGTGAAGTACTCTCATCATGGATGGTAGTCAGCATGTACACATCCCTCCTGTCCACAAATTTCACAGCTAGTAGTTCATCACTACGCAAGGAACTGCACTGTCCCCTCTGACGTTTTTTGCAAACAAGCTCTTTTGGATAACCTTTACGGTTAGAGCGGATTGTGCCACAAGCAAAAGTGTCCACTTTGAACAATTCCTTAAACAATTGCACAGCAGTGTAGAAGTTATCAAGGTACAAATGGTGGCCTCTGTTAAACAGTCCTCTAGCAAGATCCCACACAATTTTCTCTGAAACTCCAAAAGTGGACGGACAACCAGGGGGTCAATAGTGGAATCCCTACCAGTGTACACACGCAAATTAAAAACATATCCTGTCCTACTCTCAGACAACATATATAGCTTAATTCCATAGCGTGCCCTCTTGCTAGGAATGTACTGCCTAAAACCAAACGGCCCTTGAACAGGACCAAAGACTCATCAATAGATATTTCTTTCCCTGAGTATAGATCTCTGAAAATCGATCTACAAAGTGATCAAGAACAGGCCGAATCTTAAAAAGACGGTCACATTCAGGGTGATCTCGTGGCAACGCCAAACCATTATCAACAAAATGCAGCATCCGAAGCAAAAGTAAATACCGATCACGAGTCATAACTGCAGGAAATATGGCCGTTGCCATCAAGGGACTGGTAGACCAATATGAACCCATGGACGGCTTCCTTATCAAACCCATCAAAAAGTCAAACCCAAAAACTTCTTCATCTCTTCCAGATTTGTGGGACTCCACCGGGTAGCTCTAGAATGGGGCCTAAGTCTGGCACTGTTGTCCCTCAAAAACTGTTCAGCATACAAATTAGTCTGCTCAACAATCTCACCCAAAAATACATCATCCATAAACAACTGAAAATACTCTATAGGCAAATAATGTTCACAATCCACTCTACACCCTGCATAACCACTAAAGGCAGGCAACACCGGCTGCACCATGTTTGGATCAACCCAGAGTCCAGCACTTCCAGTAGGAAGCCTAGCAGCCCCAGGCTGCAATACAGATGCCTCTTGCACCATCGGCACATTAGTATCCTCCTCTAAAACAGGCACTTCATCTGCACTGAGAGTACCTTCATCATCCGATGATTCCATGTGGAGTGAAAACTCACTGCCTGAATCTTCCCCTCCCTCCTCTCCCTCAGACGCACTGTCAGTCTCATAATCCTGCTCAGAGGAAGATTCAAGAAGCAAACCAACCACCTGCTGAGCAGTCATTCTACGGCTAGCCATAATGCTTACTAATAAAGGTTACTTGTCAAACAAGTCAACAACAACAAACCCTTTGTAAAAAAAAAAAATAAACAAAATGTAGCTTTATCACAAAGACCTATATACTCCCAACACTATACCACTCACGTGACAGAAGCAGCTAGACTCACCACCACCTACTCTGCACAGACACAGTAAGGATCAACAATATCCCACTAAAAAAGAAGAAAAAAAAATTACACATAAGACAATGCAAAACATCGCAAAGAATTTCATGCTCTGAACACTAACAAATATGCTGCCATTATGACACCACTTACAAAAAATTCATTCATGCATGACAATAATACTCATTTGGAGTACACACAACAAAAATATTTTTCTTACCAAATAAATGCAATTACGCAAAACTGCAGAACAACCACTGCCGAAACCGCAAACAGGAATCAAAAGCTTTACACTAGAATAAAAAGGAGAAAAAAACATTACAATCACATATGCAAATAATGCAACAGTCCACACACAATCCACCAGCCAAGCTAAGGGGTAGGTGGGCCAAAGAGTATAAATAAAATATTCACCCCCGTAAAAGGGGAGAAACCCTTGCCCTTTTGGCCACTCCCCAACACAAAAATTCTAAAAACCCTGGTGTCTAGTGGCTTCTGCCCTCCTTGGGGGCAGATGGGCCTAAAAACATACTGCTATTCTGCCACCTAAAGAGGGCAGAAATGGCCACAATCATCCTCCCATAAAGGGAGCGACCCTTGCCCAAGGGGCCGCTCCCAACATAAAAAAACCCTGGTGGCCTAGTGGACCTACAGAAAAACAAATCAGCCGATCTGCCCCTCAGGATGGCAGAAACGGCCAAATTAATGCTCCCCAAAGGGGAGCAACCCTTGCCCAAGGGGGCACTCCCCAAAAACAAATCCCTGGTGTTCTAGTGGGCCAAATATAAAACAAATGGCGACATCTGCCCCCCCATGGGGGCAGACAGCCACAAACAATGCCCCCAAGGGGGAGCGACCCTTGCCCAAGGGGCCACTCCCCACAAAAAAATCCCTGGTGGCCTAGTGGCCATACAAAAAAAATCAGCCGATCTGCCCACCCAGGGGGGCAGAAACGGCCAAATTAATGCTCCCCATAGGGGAGCGACCCTTGCCCAAGGGGCCACTCCCCTCAAACAAATCCCTGGTGGTCTAGTGGGCCCAATTTTTAAAAAAAACATGGCGAACTGCCCTCTTGGGGGGCAGACACAGCCACAAATATTGCCCCCAAAGGAGAGTGACCCTTGCCCAAGGGGTCACTCTCCACAAATAAATGCCTGGTGGACTAGTGGGAAGATACCTTTATCTTCCGCACACGATCTCTCCCTACTCAACTCTACTCTGAACTCTATTCACAACTGGATGTTAGCTCACCAACTCATTCTGAATCCCGCCAAAACTGAATTCCTCCTCCTCTCTACTTCTCTCTCACCTCCTCCTGTTCAATCTTGGATGGATCAGCTGAACCTACTCAACAACAAACCCATCATTGTCGACAGCGCTAAATCCCTAGGTGTCATTCTTGACAAAAGACTGAACCTAATCTCCCACATCAACTATATTGCTAAGAACGCACGTTACCAGTTGCGCCTTCTATGGGGGATCCGTCGGATCTTCACGGAGAAAGACTTAAAAACCTTGGTACAATCTCTGGTTCTCTCAAGACTGGATTATTGCAATTCCCTTCTGACGGGCCTACCCAAATCCCACCTCTCCCCTCTCAAATCCATCCTCCATTCAGCAGCTCGCTTCATTTCAGGGTCTAAACGAAGCGACCACGTCACTCCTATCCTGTCCTCTCTTCGATGGCTTCCGATCGAGGCAAGATCTATTTACAAAACTGCCTGCATCACACACAAAGCCTTACACACGTCCTCCCCTCGTTACCTGGAGAATAAATTGAAATTGTCCGGTGGCTCTCGCCCTTCTCGCAATGCGGAAAAACTTCTGCTTGAGCCCCCCCCCGTCTTCAAAAGGGAAAGATCGATGGCGCAATCCTTCTCAGGCAATGCGGTGAGAATCTGGAACTCGCTTCCCCCATTGCTCTGTGCCACCTCCTCTACCTGGATCTTCAAAGCTGACCTCAAATCTCTTCTCTTCCAAAGACACTTTCAGAACTAATACTTTCACTCTCAGCCCCCTCTAGGAAGTTCGCTCTTCATTGTAAATTTGTACTTTTTCCTGTACATTCCTCACCCTTGCGTGCTGTGCTACATTTGTGTACCCTTCATTTTTTTTGATAATCAACTTTATTGATTTTTAACACACAATAAGAACAAAGCCTTGGTTTTACATAATGAGTAGCGATAAGGTACAGTTTGGTGCGACATGGGAAACCTAGAGCCACCAGGTGATAAGATTTCAGCTTCGGCCTATACAAGCAAGAAGCACATATTGTGTCAAACCCCCTCAACCCCGCAATCGGATTATAAGTTAAACCATTTGCCCCATATTTTGTCAAAGAGCCCAGGACATCCCCGAGCCTCGAAGAGGGGTTCCTCTTGAGCACCGCACCAGTCCACTCCTCGTCTCCATTTCTGCAGAGAGGGAGGTGTTTTTTGCGACCATAGCATTGCTATATCCCGTTTTGTGACCGCCAGGGCCGTGCCTAGGAAGCGCTTGTCTGCCCGCGATCCGTCTAGGCCATCGAACACCCCTAGAAGCAAACGTGTCGGGTCATGGGGCACCGTCCAACCCAAGGACTGCGTCAGTTCACGCTCCACTCCCGTCCAAAACCTCGTTAAAGCGGGGCACTGCCAGACCATGTGGAAGAAGTCTGCTGGGGAATGGTCACAGCGTGTACATGCTGGGGTGGGTCTCATGTGGGCGCTGTGAATGCGTGATGGGGTCAAGTATGCAGTGTGTAAGTAGTAAAATTGGATAAGACGCAACTTGGAGGAGGTTGTCAGGGTCTTAGGGGCCATGAGGGCGTCTCTCCAGTCATGCACAAAAGAGGCATGGGGGAAAGGAAAACCCTTTCCTTGTTACTGTTCCTATTGTGAAGCGCTCTGACACCTTTGGGTACAGCCTGCGCTATAATAAAAAAACTGCCCCCCCCAGGGGGGCAGACCACTAAAAACATGTGGCCCCCAAAAGGGGAGCGACCCTTGCCCAAGAAGCCACTCCCCAAAACAGTATTTTCACTTTAAAAAAAAAACAAAAACAAAAAATCCCTGGTGTGTAGTGGGCATTCCTGCTGCACGATCGCATGATCGTGCAGCAGGAATGCACAAAAGAGGCATCGGGGGAAAGGAAAACCCTTTCCTTTCCCTCGATGCCTCTTTTCTTTGAAACCCTCGCCTTGCGCGCTGACGTCATTGAGGGGGGGGGGGCGGGGGGAGGCAGTTAAAGCCCTTCCCCTGCCTCCCCCCAAAAAAACAACGATCGGATTCCCACGGGGGAGCGCCAGCGCTCCCCCGTGGGTGGTCTATGCGAGCTGGACTCGTCATGAGCACACGACCACTGTGTGCCATGACGAGTCCAGCTCGTCATAAGCGTCGAAGGGGTTAAAGAAGGCAAGAGGAAAGGAGGGCACATTTAAACAGCCAGCGCATGCTTCTGAACTGGTCACATTACCAATGTGAAAAGAGTCGAGGTGGATAAAGGAGCCTGTGCTCACCAGAAAAGGAGTTAATTTAGAGGAATTTCCAAATTCTTAATTTCGATTTAGTGTCCCATTCTCAACCTGTGCATATTGTGCCACCTGATGGCATGATGACAAGCTCCTACTAGCTGTTTAATCAAAGCTTTTCCCACTCAGATCGACACTAGGGGTGAGCAAGCATCGGTAAACTCCGCTCTGCCGGCGGTTGGTTTGTTTTCCTTCTCTGCCCCTCCCAGAGTGGCTGAACCTTACTGCAGCATAACAAAGGGCAGAGGGCGGGTGGCCTCTTTGACTGCAGACAGGTCAAGTGCAGGGCCATTAAGTAGCGCTTTCGCGGGCTAATGGCCCTGCGAATAACAGTAGGGAGAGGGGAAATTCTTTTGTCCCCTCGTCCCCCCCACCCTTGTCCCCCGTGTCCCCCACACTCCAAAATCTGGGGGGGATATATCCCCCGCGTCCCCCACACTGCCTACGCACATGGTTAGTTTGAGTCAACGAGGCTGTCTGAAACATTTGTGTAAATGATTTCATGAGACAATATTGTGACATAAAACGATTTCGGTGCCACTTGTGGAAATATTGTTAAACATATTTTTTTTGTCTCAGCATTTGTGGCTATTTTTTTGGATACAAAGTTCCTAATGGTCACCAAATGTCTGATAGTAAATATGATTGTTAACACATGTTTGGTATAGCTTAGAGCCAGCTTTAGCTGTCCTACCTCTGCGAGAAAAAAGAAATACGTGCCTACACACATAATACATGCACACAGGGGTTTTGGTCAGTCTTCTGAATCCAAATCCACTAGTCAGTTGAACTGTCATTCACTTTTGCTCTGCCTAGCACAGCATACTGCATGGGACAGTTGGCCAGTGCCCTTCATCCACTGACTGTCTTGCACTGTGAGTAAAGGCTTTCTGCCAGATCACTTGTGCACATCCACCTAAAAAGTACACAGTTCTAAACCATATTGACCATGGAATCATCTTCATTTATTTAAATTCATTATGTTTCTACCTACATTATTTAATTGTTATTTCAGAATATAATAGTACACTGCAGAGGAGGAGAGTGAGAAGAGATTGCATATTCCTTAGTGCAGGGCAAATTGAATCCCCATTCATCTCTTCCAGTTTTTTCAACAAATACCCAGAACTAGAAAATGGTTCCCATGGGTAAATAGTGTGGTGTGGATGCCATACTGCAAGAAGGTGGTCCACTGCTTGAGGTGTTGGTAAAGTAATACAGGAGGTAGTGGTATATTATGGGTGGAGTTGCAGTGCTAGTGGAGGAGGTGCAGTGCTGGGGCTTTTTATACGATAGACATAATGGTGCTGTGCTTCAGAATCACCATCCTACCTGGTTGCGGTTCAGTGCTGGGTGGGGGTGGCTGGTGCTGTTTACTGGTTATTGAATGCTGGAATGGTGATCAAATTGCAGTGATTGATTGGTGGTGCAGTGCTGCTGGTTCTGTGCTGCATTGACAAAGCTATGCTACCAGAAACTGATAAAGTGCTGGGAGCTACTTATGAAGTATTGTGGGTGTTGGTGTCTCACTGTGGGGTGGTTGTGGTGATAGTTTTAATTCTTTGGTGCTGGATATACATTTTTAATGGTTGAGGTTTAATGCTTGAGAGGTGACTTACGACTAGGTGATGGTAGTGTAGTACTTGGGTATAAGACATGTAGTGCTGGTGATGCTCACACAGTGGTAGTGATGAAGTTGTTTTAATGTGGCTGGTGGTGCAGTAATGGAGGGGGTGATTGAGAGCTTGGTTTGATAATGATATGCTTGGTTATCTTAGTGCTGTTCCACAGGCCTTGGGGTAGGATGGTTATGCATGGTTTGAAGGGATGGTGCAATTCTGCTGGTTTGGTGCAGGGTCGATATATAGTGTGTTTTCAAGCTTGCACTAACCTGTCACGTGGCACATAGGGACATTGTCGTTTTTCACTAGCTTAGCATGAGCTCTTTGCAGCTTGCCTGCTGCTTTGCACACGTTACTACACGTCTTTATTTTTTGCAATATTTTCAAAGACTGTTTTCACATGAGAACTCATTGCTGTGTTCGCTCTCTGCATGTTCCTGGGATTTTGACTGAACATTATGTGCAAGGACAAAAAACAATGCCACTTGTTATTTTGTTCTGGACAGTCTTTAACCCTTAGACAAAACATACCGATGCAGCTGTTGTTTGGACAGCATACTTGGGTTTTTAGTGGGGTGCACGAATAGGTAACACACACTTGGAGAGGGACCTTTCCAGGGAGACGAGCGCCCATGATGTAGATCTACCATCTATAGGCTAAGGTATGGGGTCTGCTGACAAAGTCCAGAGATCTTCTATTATATAATAATACTTCTTCTTAGCAAGGGGAGGGAGGTTAGGCACTATAGTCCTTTCTCCATTGTCCTTTTACGATGACATCTCCCTTCATGATTTATGGACTGACTGCTATGCTGACAATATTTGTACTATGCATTTTCCTGCTGGTTGTGGCATGTATAATGCATGTTAGGGCACGTTAGTTAAAATAAATATTTTAAACTGTTTTGTGTCTCCGTCAGATCTTATTGTGGATGAGTACAAGAGAATGAGCGAAAAGGTGTGTCTTGTTACCGCGATTTCTGAGAGATCTGGGAGTGTTGTGTTCTGGGGTGTCGAATCATTTGTTTCTGTGGGAGTGAGTAGGAGAGCAAGTGAGACACTATAGCTAGTCGGTTCTGGGTTCGTGGGTACTAAGGTGGTGGGAAGACTCAGTCCCTATACTCCAAGGTCCCATTTCCTGCTCATAGTTCTGGATTGTTGCAGAATCCCTGCAACAAACCTGGGAATATGTTCATCCAAAATTGAAACAACAAACCTAAACCATACACACAAGTGTGCATGTGACGCACCTCCCCCAAAATTTTACCCAATCAAAAAGTCCAATCACTCAGAGAGTGTGCACATCCACCACTCCTGCTGTTTCCAAGGAGCGGTCTAACGAGACCAAAGTCAAATGTAACACCAATGTGGAGTGCACCACCAATTAAATGGGAGAAAAGAATTATGTCCATCCAAAGAGTATCAAAACAAATATTTCCTTTATTCTTCTTTTTATGGTTAAAAAACAGCAGCCAGACAGCCGACGCGTTTCGTCCAATTCATGGACTTCATCAGGGCTGCAATGTATACAAAAACATAAAGTGTATAATACAACATAGAAAATCACGAATGGACAAAGACCAAGACAATACATATCAAACAGTGAACAATACATTTAAAAATGATCTCACTAACATAAGTCAATTATAAGTCTTAAGCGGTATACCCGCCACATTTCTAGGACACAGTAGTATTATTGATTCATTAGCAATGTCAGAAAAAACATGATGCATAACATCTATATTAAATGGCATATTGTGGTACCATATTGCTTTAATAGGAACTTGATAACATAACGAAAGTTTGTTGCCCATGGTAAGGCATTATCTTATGAGCAATGTCTGTCAAATTGACATCAAAGAATCAGAGGTGAGTAGGATAGGTAGAGGGTGTAAAGGAGATGTAAGATAGACAAGAGCGATACATAGAACAAAATAGATATGTGAATAATCAGAAAGATCCAATTAAATGCCATCTTAAAAAGTATGAGCACCAACAGGCCCAGCGTTATTTGGTAAATCAAAAATGCCTACCTTCCAAAAGGTGAATTTACTGTCCAATAAGGTAGTAATGTAGATTATAGGTTGAAGTAACAATCAAATATACGTAAAATTCCCACTGGACCCTCATATATCCGGAGTCAGTCAGTAGATAAGAGGCTTATGTGCCTGCAATAAATAGTGCAAACAGAAACAAGTTAAATCGTGGGGCGATGGCCCAAATACGACCCACCCTTATTTGTATAGAAGAAGTATAATTACCCTCTTGTACTGAGGGACAGTAAGCAGGTAAACAGCTCATAAAGTAATAATACATGGTTTGGTAAGCAGTAATAAAAAGAGATAAAATAATTCAAAAATTCCAAAATAGGGGATAAATAAGCCCCAACCAAGTAGATGAAGAAATCTCCCATTACCCGCATGATGCCAGGGTTACCAAGGCCCGAAGCCAAGGCAACAGAATCACCAAAAACGTAGTAATAATATAACAAGAACATGGGAAAACGTCGTTTCCGCGTTTCCAAAGTGTAAATAAAACAGAGGCGGGAAAAGTATAGAGGGAACCCGTGTCAGGAGTTCCAAGTCAAGCCGTAAATTAATGCTTGGTAGAAATCGGGGCATTTGAATAACGCGGCATGAAGCTATTACCGAAGATAGTGACGGTAATATGTAGTGGTCACGTAGGTCAAGATTCCTACCTGGGCCGCTGGTATCCGGGACCCCCGCAGTCTTCAGCGAACAGATGCAGACTGAGAAAACGAGCGCCAAATGTGCCCGGTTTAAATAACACAAGCGTGATCACGCAAGAATATCCGTGTGTCTAGTAAGGGAGTGTCTAAAAAGAAAGCGAACTCAGTGAAAGCGGGATGTACCCAAAAGGGTTATCACCAAATGATATTTTCGAAACAGGGCCAAAATGTAAAAACTAAAGTGCCATATAGTTTTATCTAAAACAAGCTACAAGAGTTAGTTTACCATATTAGTGGACTACATGCAGCAAAGACGATCGTGGGCCATGGGAGTTACACAAGCCCCAAGAACGTAAAATCCCTAGTCAAGGCATTAGTATCAGTGCCTTGTAGGTTTTTCAAAAAAGGTGGTGCATATTTGATTGCCACAATTGTGGACTACAAACCGCATAGGCATCTGTTGGCCATAAAGATCGTGCAGTCCCCAAGATGGCAGAAAACTCAATCAAAGATGGATATCTAATGTTAAATAATTAGAAAATAAAATGAAATAAAATAAGATAAGATGAAAACATAAGAATTGAAGAAAGTAAAAAGAAAAAAAAGGAGAGAAAGGGAGGAGGATGGGAAACTAGAAATACTAAAAGGGGACAAAGGGGCAGCGAAAAATCAAAGCCGGGTTGGCTTTAACACTGGATTTCTTTGTCATCATAACGTCCAGTAGATGGTCTTTAAACATGAGGAGATTGGTACATATATTCTCCATGTTGGCAATTTAGGCCATTGGAGTCAAATCAAGTGGTATGACAATAATTTAGATCCAACATCTACGGGGATATAGTCGATAATGAAGGATTGATTGATATGCAAAAGAGATACAAGGGTACTATGGGCATTGGCAATTCCAAACTTGATAAATGGGTAACGGTAACAGATGAGGTAAACAAACAAAGAGAACCACATGTGAAAAGTAATACATTTCAAGTGCTTATTCTCTATAGAAAGTAATGTAGTTCATCATCTGTATTGTGGCCCAGTGTTACACATCGTAGCGACAAATCCAACCCGCCTCATTTCTTCTAAGAACCAGTTCTCTGTTACCTCCCTAGCCCGTGGTGGGACATGGTCAATTGCATGAAACCAAATGTCCGCTTTTCCTCCGTGATGTTCTGTCATATGGGTTGTCATGGGATATCTGGTATCATGAGTCTTGATGGCGCGTACATGCTCTTGGATTCTCAATTTGAGCGCCCTTATAGTGCTACCAACATATATAATATTGCACCCACAGCCAATGACATATGTTACGAATGTTGATTTGCAGGTGATGGTATGGCGGATGGTGTATGTTCATTTCGTGTTGTACTGAAAGGTTTTTAATTTGATCTTGCCATATTGGCAAATGTTACACTCCATACAGACAAAAAAGCCTGGTGTCTTGTTGGTGAGCCAACTCATCCCTGGTCTATTGGGCGCAATGTAACTGGGACATAGTTTGTCCCTGAGTGTGTTGCCACGCCGGTATGTTATCTTAGGTTTTGCCGTGATGGTATCTCTAAGACCTGGGACTTCCAATAATATGGGCCAGTGTTTGGCAAGGGTCTTGATTTACCAAATAACGCTGGGCCTGTTGGTGCTCATACTTTTTAAGATGGCATTTAGTTGGATCTTTCTGATTATTCACATATCTATTTTGTTCTAGGTTTCGCTCTTGTCTATCTTACATCTCCTTTACACCATCTACCTATCCTACTCACCTCTGATTCTTTGATGTCAATTTGACAGACATTGCTCATAAGATAATGCCTTACCATGGGCAACAAACTTTTGTTATGTTATCAAGTTCCTATTAAAGCAATATGGTACCACAATATGCCATTTAATATAGATGTTATGCATCATGTTTTTTCTGACATTGCTAATGAATCAATAATACTACTGTGTCCTAGAAATGTGGCGGGTATACCGCTTAAGACTTATGATTGACTTATGTTAGTGAGATCATTTTTAAATGTATTGTTCACTGTTTGATATGTATTGTCTTGGTCTTTGTCCATTCGTGATTTTCTATGTTGTATTATACACTTTATGTTTTTGTATACATTGCAGCCCTGATGAAGTCCATGAATTGGACGAAACGCGTCGGCTGTCTGGCTGCTGTTTTTTAACCATAAAAAGAAGAATAAAGGAAATATTTGTTTTGATACTCTTTGGATGGACATAATTCTTTTCTCCCATTTAATTGGTGGTGCACTCCACATTGGTGTTACATTAAACCTGGGAATATGGATTCAATAGGAGTGATGCTAGTATCCTCACTTATTTGAGTCTACTGCTGACGTTGCGGATAATTTTATACATGTCAGCAGTAGATCAGGGAAAGTAGAAGGAGAGAGAGAAACAGAGGCACCAGATAGCTTCACCTTGCCTGTTCTAACTGCTGGACTCAACGTGCACTGTAGAGGCATGGATATTTATACCAAGAAAATATTCTTATAGATTTTGGACAACAAGAATATAATTCACTAGTTGCGCTTTGGCATTTGATGACCTCATGATAATCACTGCATAACACACTCTCTAAGGTTGATAATCACATTAATGTTTCCTAGAGCTGAAAGAGATCCTAACTCTCTCTCTCTATATATATATATATATATATATATATATATATATATATATATATATATATATATATATATATATATTACTTTATTGAGTGGTCTTCGTTGTGATATATATATATATATATATATATATATATATATCACAACGAAGACCACTCAATAAAAGTAATATATATATATATATATATGTATAATATATAAAAACCTATTGGCAGTTGCCAGTAGGTAGTAATAGTTAGTATGTAGTTTCTACAGGAAGAGCGTTTTTTCATTTGCCAATGACTTTGGCGTCGTTTGACGAATCTTCGCGAAATTTTCAAAACTAGTTTGATGCTCAATTCAGCTGTTGACAAATTTTCGGGGGCCGAGAGGTCCCAAGCGCTTTTTCTCCATGTTAATTTCCATAGGAAACTTTAGACACGGCTACAGCCCGAACTGCTGAACGGAATTACACCAAATTTGGCAGAAAAGTAGGTCTTAGTCCAGAAAGCACTCTTTTTGTTAAATGGTGTAAATCTGTTCAGTAGTTGCTGAGAAATTTCAAGATTTTTCAGATATGCAACTGAGGCCGCGGTGGATCTGCAACCCCTCCTAATCTCGTGCCTGAGATCTGATTGGCTGCCAGCACTTCAAACCAGGAAGTGTTGGCAGCCATTTTGTGACTCGGTTGAACCAAGTCACAAGAAAAAACATTTAAAAAAAGAAAAGGGGGCGGGGTAGAAACACCCTGACCCCATAGGCCTCTTGGGGGGGTCAGGGGGGGTCTCACAGGGACTCTTCAGGGCTAAAAAAGCATTAAAAAAATAAATAATTGGTGGGAGTCTAACTGGATCAGCGACTCCTGCTGAAATATAAAAAAAGAAACGAAGGGGAGAGGAGTTGGCCTAACGGCTAGGGCGGTCGACCTCGAATCTGGGGAACTGGGTTTGAGTCTCGGAAATGACGCTCAACATCCTGTTATTCTGGGCAAATCACTTAATCTCCCCGTGCCTAAAAAAAAATAAAAAAAAATGAATGTGTCCTCATGTAATGCAACTGGTGCTATGTAAAGCGCTCTGATACCCGATTCGGGTCAAGTTCGCGCTATATAAAACTCTGTAAAAAAAAAAAAAAAAAAGATGCACATGCTCCGTGCTGCATTAATTATAGGCCCCTGTGTAGGCCATGTCCCGGGGGTATTATGAAAATATAGGTGGGGCACACAGAGCCCCCCTCCTTGGGCTATTCAAAGCTCCGGGGACTGCCACCTCCCCGGGGCAGTCACATAAACATATGTAGGGGCGCCTCGCGGCTCCCCCGCTGCCCTGGGGACTTCCACCTCCCTAGGGCAGAGATTAAATTAAAAAATAATGCGGGAAGGCCATAGGGCCTCCAGTGCTGCCAACGGGACTGCCACCTCCCTGGGGCTTGAATCAAAAATAATGCAGGGGGCCACGCACCCTCCCTCAGCCCGGGGACTGCCACCTCCCCAGGGCACATCCATTCTTTAAAAACAAAATGCGAGGAGGCCTTAGGGTCCCCCCGCAGCACCAGGGACCGCCACCTCCCTGGGGCACAAAAACACAACAATAAAGGGGGGGCACTGCTCCCGCCAAGCCATAGCAAACACTCTGCTTTCATCAAGTGAGAGCAGTAAATGCTCTCGCTTCCTGAAAGCAGAGCATGTCTGTTTCCCTGCCCACCGTGAAGTGAGCAGGGAAACAGACATTGCTTTGGGATCCAGGGAGCTGCATGTCAGCAGCTCCCTGGGCCTCAAAGCAATGCCGGCTCCTGCAGGAGGCGGGGAGCTGGCAGGGACTGCAGGGGCCTTCAGGCTCCCCCGTGGTCCCCAAGGAAGTGGCCTGGCCCCGGGACTGGGGTCCCAGGGGCTGAAGTTGGCCCAGGGAGGGAGGCAGCATGCCACCCCCTCCCATCTAAAGTTGGCCTCCCTCCCTTTAAAAAAAAAAAGAAGAAAATAATAAAAAAAGAAAGGTCAGGCCCCAGGACATGGGTACCTGGGGCAGAAATAGGTGCGGGAGGTGGGGCTGCACGGCCCCCTTCCTTGTTTTTTTTTAACAATTTTTTTTCAATGGGGCAGACCTCAGGGAATGGTGTCCTCGGGGCTGAAAATGGACTAGTGAAGGGGGGGCATGCGGTCCCCCTTCCTTTATTTTAAAAAATTTAAAAATTAAGGGCTGGGCACCGGGGGATGGGGTCCAAGGGGCTGGAATCGACCCGGGGAAGGGGGGGTCATGGGCCCCCATTCCTAAAAAATAGGGGGAAAAAAGCGACAACTCACCGGAGGCCCTGCCCCCTTCCTCCGCCACTCTGCAAATGTGCCTTCTGGCAGGCTGCTGTTTGGGGGAGGAAGTCCCCTTCACTGGTAAGGGTCCTTAGGTTCAAACAAGGCCTCCTGTTACCTCCAGTAAGCCCCACATAGTGGGATTGCTGAGAGGTGGTTGGAGGCCACGCTGCCTTTCTCCACCACTCTGCAAACATGCCTTTCGGTGCACTGCTAGTGGGGGGATGAAGTCCCCTTGCCTCCTGAGGGCCTCAGGACTAAAGTGGACTTCTTCCCCCAACAAGGAGTGTGCCAGGAGGCGCGTTTGCAGAGTGGTGGAGAATGGGGACATGGGCTCTGACAACCTCTCAGCAATCCAGCTGTGTGGGTCTCACTAGAGTTAACAGGAGTGCTAGTTGGCTTCCAAAGACCCTCAAGAGCCAAGGAGACTTTAACTATCAACCAGTAGAGCACCAGGAGGCGCTTTTGCAGAGTGGTGGAGAAAGGGGGGCATGGCCACTGAAAACCTCTCAGCAAACCCACAGTGTGGGACTTGATGGCGGCAACAGGATGGGTAGTTGGCCTCCAAGGACCCTCAATAGCCAAGGGGACTTCATCCCCCTACTAGTAGTGCGCCAGGAGGAGCATTTGCCGAGCGGTGGAGAAAGGGGGCATGGCCTACTGCCAGGTCTCAGCAATCCCACTGTGTGAAACTTACTGGTGTTCCCACACAACACCCATGGATTTTGATGCTGTCCCAGATTTACAAAATCATTTAAACCTGGGGAAGCCTCAAAACCTTATGCCCCACCGAGAGCAGGCATAACAAGGAGAAATGTTTTCATTTCTCCTTGTTTTTTCCTTTTTCCATAGGTGCTGCATTCTGCAGCACACATAGAACGAGGAAAATGCCTCTCTGGATTGTTTTTGTGCAGGAAGGAGTTCCTTCCTGCACAAAATCAATCTGCCAACAATGCAAAATCCTTTGCACCATGGTGCAAGGGTGCCTGCATTGGCGCTTGGCACCAAATTGTGTGCCGGCGCTGGCTGAAAGGACAGGAATGCGCCGTATATCATAAATATGGTGGATTCCTGCCCTTTCCTTTGATGCAGGGCAGGGCAGCAAAGTGACTTGCTGCTCTGCCCTGTGCCAAAAATCGTAAATTAGGCCCCAAGTCTGTGATCTGAGTACTTCTTAACACACTTAGTTCATCATTTCATTAATATTACTCTTTCACTTCTGGCAATATGAATTTACTTCCACTCTACTGCTAGTGCCCTAATACCATATGCGAGTCAAGGGAAATAAACAAAACCCCTATAGTAGAATTTGTGGCACTGGATGGATGACTCCAGTTATAGAGTTTGTACCCCTAAACAAGATTATTCCAGTATAGTATGTCTCCAGCAAATTTCTCTTAGATTGAAGTCCTTAGGCACTCTGGAATGAATGTGTGAAGAAATCATTTAAATACTTTATTTCGACCAAGGGCCATAAAAGTTTCATAGAAATACAATCATTCGCAATAAAATCGGGAATTTCAGTTAAAATAATTTAAAATATTGTAGGTACATCACTGAGTCTTTCCATTGTTACCACCCCAGTGGATTCAGATTTTAAAATTGGATAAAAACATTTTTACAATTCAATAAGAAGGTGAAATGACCGTATATTTTAGACGATTCAAAAGTATTTTTTTTACATCAGAAAGTACATTAGTCTTTGGTGCATCACAGCCTTAGTCCCGCTTTTTTCCTTATCAGTCCCACTATGAACAAATATCTAGATAAGGCAAATATAACATGTGGTTCAGTGCTAGTTGTCAGTACCCTTAGTGCCTCTTGATGCTTTCTAAAACCCATTGTATTACATAGCGGTCGGATCCATTTCCTCCTTGGTCTATCATACGCCTGGCAGAAAAACCAAATATGTGCTATGTTCTCTGTGGACCCTAAAGCGTGTATAGTGCATAGAGTACAAAAGCGATCTTCCTTGCCCCACCAATTTGCTGTGTGACTCTTGATCTGTAAGATATTATATCTTAACTTTAGGTATAGAGTTCTTGCTAGGTGGGGCTGTACACTGTCAAGAAAATCCTCGCGGCTCGGGCTTGGTTTATAATGAGGAATTGAGATGTTAACCTTCCTAGTCTCGGGTCACAATGGAGTGCATTCAATATGTGTTGCCAATAGATTCCCTTCAGTGTAACTTTACAGCTAGGTGTTAGGCTGTGTGGGTTGGTCCAATATGATTCGAGACCTAGCTTTATGAGCCATTTCTGTACAAATCTTAACCAAGGGAAGGTGAGGCAAGTGTCAATGGCCAGTAATTCACGTACACCTTCTCTGTATACTACTAGTTCTGGTGTTGTCCACAGCCGTATCCAGTAGAGCAATGGTCGCAAGGTTGTAAGATGCCCTATGCGCTTTATGTCTAGATCGTGGAACAATGGGATAAGTGGTGTTGATGGGGGTAGCCCCAGAAGGCTCCTCACAAATTTGTTTTCCCCGATCGTCAATTGCTTGGCGTCGCTAGTGCCCCATAGCTCTGACCCATACAGTGCTGCCGCCTGGACCTTACATTTGTATAGCTCAAGTGCTGGTGTCACTGATTTGCTTGAGGACAAGAAATCAAACTCTTGGCAAAAAGGGTCTAGCTGCAGCAACTAAGTATAATGGTTTCCTAGCAAGGCTCGCTCTGAAACATGAGAAACATTTACTTTACTCTGTTTGTCTTTAAGAGAGGAAGCAATTTGAATGACAGTTTGGTCAAAACGTACAAAGAACCATGAAAAAAACATTTACACAATTGTGGGGGGTGTAAGCCCAATAGTTGGTTATTACAAATATGGAAATTGTACTGCTTGCAATTTTACTTCCACCATGAAAAGTGTGTGTGTTAATGGAAGAGATTGGATATTTAAGCATTATTCCAACTGTGCAACTAAAAAGTTCATGTATTGTATTGAATGTCCTTGTCATCTAAAATATATTAGCAAAACATCTCAAGAAGTGAGACACAAGATCCTGCAACACCAATCAAGGATTCGATGCAATGTACAGAATGTGCCCATGGCCAACCATTATAAGATGTTAAACCACAATGCTAATCAGATTAGATGGTTTGTTCCGGATGTTATGACAGGTACCACCAGGAACCCGGGTGTGGATCATTTACTTTCATTAAAGTAAAACAGATAGATTTGGCTTTTTGATTCGGTTATCTAAGGCTTAAACCAATGAATCAGATGACAAACTCTAGCCACTTCACCTTCTTTAGTACCTTTATGGTATCTTTCCTCTCTTTTCTCGACAACTGTCTACTGATATTGCTTGTATTCCTATGAATATGAATGGCTTTTGTCTGGCAACGGATATATGTGATTACCAATCACTCCGCCACTAGTTTCCTGAGGGCTACCAGGACTGACCACACATAACACATTACTGATCTAGGGTGCAGAGAACTCAACTCCTTGACATTTATAGCCAAGTCTCTTACCTCTTCGATTGCCATCTCCAGGAGCAAGCTGGATGATGTACCCCCTATTTAGACACTTCCTAGGATTGTAGGACTGTTTCCACAATTCCTCTAGTGTCTCCTTCAACCCTGTGTCCTGATGATGACCCTTGTCTGATTAATTTTGCATTGTGGGTCGAAACGTCGACAACTTCCAATGTGGGCTGTTTTTTATTTTGATTGTGGATTTCGACACTCACAATAAGTGTCACGCAGATAACATCACATTATCCCTATCAGTCACATGTACATATTATCATTGTGTTTAGCACCAGTGCACTATTTAGTCACTATATCACTTTTACTGCGCCGTCACTGAACAGGATCACCTAGTTTTGCTATTGCTGAAATCTTACCTTTATACATTTTTGAAACAGTATTCCTATGAAATGGAGAATAAATGCACAAAAGGCAGAAACAAACCTTACTTGTAAGAAGGGTTCTTTAAATCTATTGCTGTGGACGTCAAGGGCCAGACTTCCCCCATAGGGACCACTTGTGTTGTTAATCAATTGTCCTAACCAGGCCCCTGGGTTACTGGGTTGTCCCTCTTATTGTTCTAGAATTCTTAGAATTGCCCACAAGCACAGCATCCAAATAGGAGTAGAGTGATGCTTGCACCTCTCCACACGCTGTATTGTTTACACTAAAGACCTTCAGATTTTCTCGCAGGTGAGGCAATATTTACTTGATTAGTGCATTCCCGAGAAATGTTTTAAATGCTTTGATAACACTTGTCGTGGTACGAGTATGATTTGAAATAGAGAATAATTGTTGGGTGTTCGATTTTTAGGTTGTTCAACTTTGAGAATCTATAAAGATTGAGGGTTGGGATTGAATTTTGCCCCTAATTTGCATACTTTCTGTGAGTACTTCGTGGATGATTTTGGTGTTGGTTTGGGGCTTCTGGTCTTCTTTAATTGGCTAAGGTTTATGTAGCACTAGCCCAAATAATATCTAAAATGGTTTGAAAACGCTAATCATTGTGTAAGTATTGGCTTTAAATAGGGAATCATTTTTGGTGCTCCATCTTTTTAGGTTGTTTGGCATCTCATTTTTGAGAATCAATACTAATGGGGGGTTGAATTTGACCATTGCCCCCATTTTTTACACTTAGCGTGGGTACTTCGTGGATGATTTATGTGTTGGGTTGTTTCATTTGTTCTTTATAGGTGTCTCACTTAGTTTGGTTTTACTCTGCACTTGGCGCAGTTTTGATCCACTTCTTGTTTTCCTTGGTGGTTTTCTTTCTCTTTTATTTATGCAGTTAATTATGTGTTGATTGCAATTATTTCATTTCAGGTTTGTTCATTTTATAAGTGTCTATATTGTATGCAATACTTCATCCTGAGGATGTTCAGACGCTTGGGGATCGAAATGTCGATGCAGGGAGCACCACATTTTATCAGTTCTAAGGAGTCTTAAACCTCTAGCCTCTACATAACTTTGTATGGAATATAAGGAGGACTACATACATTGGGTGATCCCCATGGGACCTAGGATAAATCCTTTTGTTTTGGACTTATAAGTTATGATCGGATATGTACCTTGGGACGGTGTGATTAATGGATGTAATTACTTTGACCTTATGCTAAAGAACTGTGTGTTGATAAACTGTCCTCTAGTCAGTAATAAATTGCGTTTGATATCCAGTATATACAGAAGTACGCTGTATATCTGATTAAATCCGTTATTACTTGCTTTTTTTTGCATGGATTTAGATAAGCAGATAGTTGTACTGCTTTTTCGCAAACAAAGCATTTCACAAAAAATATTTCCCTTTCAGGGGATTTCTGTGTGTGTTGTCCTTGTCATAGGAGGCAGTGACTAAGTCTCAGCTGTGTCCAAAGATTTGAAGCAATAATATCCTTGAAGGGCTAAAGTACCCTAAAATATAACGGATCCAAAAACAAAGATCCTAGTCTTATGTCACCCAACCTACTGAAACAAATGAACATTCTAGGCTCTGCACTATTTTTGGAGACACAATCGCTATCAAAGTTAGCGTAATGAATCTACACTTACTAACAAATAGTAGTACAATCAATCTTTCCCCATCTGAATCTCATCACAAAACCTCACCCATGTAGAAAATCACTCCATGGTAGTCAACACAATAATGAATACCTGGATAAATTGTGGTACTCCTGTAGGACTTGGCCTTTTTGGCTAAAGTTCCCTAAACTCTTTGCTTTCCCCCTAGACCGTTTTCCTGACATAGAGTTGCCAATTTAGATGCTTTGGGTACTTTGCCACTGCTGATCAGTGTCAAAGTACAAGTGTTCCCTGTGTAAAGTGTAATGGTAATTGGTTGGCCATGATTAGTATGTTGCCTTACTAGTAAAGTCCCTAGTGATGTGCACTGTGTGTGCCAGGGCTAGTAATGCAAAGGTGCACGGAGAAGGGAACTCAGGCCTGCAGTGTAGGGCCTGCGCGCAGTTTGCTAAGTTAGCATGTTGTCCTGACAAGTGTAACCACTTGTCAGGCCTTACTTTCCCTTCTGCGTACACAGTGGGCACCCCTGTGGTATGTCCCGGGTAGCCCCTGGGCGGGGTGCAGTGTAGGTAAAAGGCAGGACATATACTGAGGTGTGTGTTATGTCCTGACAGTGGAAAACGCTCCATTTCGTTTTTCACTGGTGAAAGGCCATTCTGCCCATAGGACAGAATGGGGGAGTCTGGGTATTGTGTTTGTTAGCCTAGTTTCCCATAAGTTTAAAATGGAGAGGTGAAGTTTAGTATGTATGAACTCACAGCAGCATAACACATCTTTCTATGAAAGTGGTTTTATCACTGTGTGTTCAGAAGCCACACTTTTAGAAAGTGGCTGAGTTTTGTGCTTTAAGCATTTCTGTGTGTCTCTCCTGAATGTGGATTGACTGTCTGGATCTGAGAGGGGAGAGGAGCTGGGAGAGGTCTTGACCCAGGGAGGGGTTGAGATGGCACCAGGCTGGCCTGCATCTGGAGAGTAGGCGAGGAAAAGCACCGGGAGGTGAAGAGGCCTGGGTTGCAGCTATTAAACAATTGACCCATCTCCTGCTGAGTGATTAAGGATCCAGACCCCCAGTATCAAAGACAGAAAGGTGACACTGGGAGGGAGACACCCAGAACTGATTTAGGCAGGGGTCAGGGACCCCTGAGCACAACGAACTTCAAAGACATTTAGGGGTATAACTATGAGAGCTGAGACCCCTGAACGTTGGACTAGAAATGGATTGAGACTGAAAAGGCTTGGACCCATTTTGTGGTCAAGAGGAACCTCTGCTAAGGAAGGAACAACTGAAGAGACTGCTGGGAAGGACCAACCCTTGCTTCGTGATCTGGGGCTGGTCTGCAGTTTGCTGTTTTAACCAAGGAAGAGGCTGTTGGGACTGTGCTGTGTGCGCTGGGTCCCCCTGCTTGAAGAAGACTGTGCTTTGTGCTGTGTCTTGTAACCCCAAGGGCCCGAGGTGAGCTGGCTCCCTGTTTGGAAACACGGAAACATAAAAGTTTCTGGAGAAGTTTCAAGTGACGAAGCGGTGGGCGCGTGTTGTGTCAGTTTGAGACCCTTGGAAGGTGTGCCCTGTGATCTTGGACACACGGAGGAGAAGTGAGATTCAGACGCGCTGGGTGCGTGTCGTGGTGCACAGGAGACGTTGGCGAGGAGCGCCTGGTCAACGTGTGCACCGAAGGTGAAGTGAGTCTCGGACTCGCTGAGTGCGTGTCGTGGTGCACAGCAGGCACTGGTGAAGAGCGCCTGGTCATCGAGTGCACCGGAGGAGAAGTGAGGATCGGACACGGTGAGCGTGTCAGGGTGCAGCTGAAGGCATTGGTGAGGAGCGCCTGGATATCGGGGCACCGGAGTTGGAGTAAGTCTCAGTGAAGCAGTGTGCGTGCTTTGGTGCAACCTGGGACTGTGGAGGTGATCGGCTGATCATCGTGTGCACCGGAAGAAAAGTGAGTAGCCGCTAACGACCCCACTGTGCAAACGCTGACCGGGAGTGATACGGGCAGGAGAGGACTCCAACTCCCAACCGCCCCTGGGCCTCTGGACGCGCATAAAGCGCCATCGCAGACCCGCCGCGGGTGTAGCCGCTAACGAACCCACTGTGCAAACGCTGACCGGGAGTGATACGGCAGGAGAGGACTCCAACTCCCAACCGCCCCTGGGCCTCTGGACGCGCATAATGCGCCATCGCAGACGCGCGGCGGGTGTAGCCGCTAACGACCCCACTGTGCAAACGCTGACCGGGAGTGATATGGGCAGGAGAGGACTCCAACTCCCAACCGCCCCTGGGCCTCTGGACACGCATAAAGCGCCATCGCAGACCCGTGGTGCGGGACACGCCCGGGCTAAGGGCGGGCCCGTCCACGCCCGTCGTAGCCCGGAGGAGGCTGGGCCGGGCCTACCCTCTGAAAATTGGCAAATTTAAACAATGTACTGGCTATACTCATCGTTTTCTTTTTCATTTTTATTACCACCGCTATTTTTATATCATTTGTTGTAAGATAAAGGCAATTTAACTGGTCAGGAATTGCTAGTTATTCAATGAGTAAGCGTAGGGGCCGAAATGACCTCCTGGGAGAGGGAATCGTGGGAACACTTGATTCGTTCTTAACTAGAGCAACATCTGTCTTAGCACACGAAATTGTCGACTATCCTTGGAGCCGGTCCCCCAAACAAGCCCCGCTCGAATGGCTGAGACACCTCTCCCTACCCTAAAACAACCCCCACTGCAAACTCAGATGGAGGAGCCAGAAGGAGAAAGGGGAGCACTGCCCAATCAACCTGCACTGATAACAAAGACCGGAATATCCACCAGGGGTGTAGGGGGTAAATAGGTCGTGGGAACCAACTTGGAAAAATTAGGAAAGAGAAAAAGAGGGGGTGGCCCACAGAATCAAAAACCGGCGAAGGCGCCCAGACAAGCTAAAGTAAGAGGGAACTGTGATGAGGAGGAATCTGTACAAAATATGCAAGAAGGAGAATGTATCTCGGTAACTCCTATAATATCTGTCGGCTCTTTGACTAATGAGGATACATGGCAGAGACCGGAGACCTTAGTAGCCACGATGCTGAATCCCATTATTGCAACTCTGACCCGGATGGAAGGGAAGCTAGTGGCCTTAGAATCACAGATGAAAAAAAACGAACACACACTAGGGACATTGGTGCTCCCATTGAATGCAGGGCCATTGGGGACTGATTTAAGTGTAAGAGGAAGGTCGGACCAAGAGACTCAACCTCAAAATATTTTAAATAGCACAGATGAGAGGGGGACTAGTCCAAACATTGAGCCCCCATCTACTAACCTCAGCACTGCCCCACCCGGGATTCCAAAGTTGTATCCGAGAGACGCCTTGAGCAAAGCCAGCAACAGTCAATTATACCGGCAACAGACAAGTGGTATGGACAATGTAATAAACCACCTAATACCACCCTCTAACACAGCTACTACCTCCCGAGGAGGAATGATGCCCGGCATAGGGACAGGGCCAGGTAACCGAATAGATCTCCAAAGAGAGGAAAGAGCGAATGTCGGCCCACTACTGAATCGAATACAGACTTTACATCTTCCCCCGGCGGCCGCACCCCTGGTATTGGTGTTAGGGAATACACCTTTGATGACCGAGGGTCAACCAGAATCTACAAGACAATTGATGTTTAAAGCATTACACTGGTTGACAGAAAAATTGAATGAGGGGGGGGAGAGCCGGGAATCTTTCAAGCCAGTTGATTATGGACAGAAGGGCAGCGTGGGTGGGTCCAGCAAGAAAAGAAATGATGGGAGATTGTGTGGTTATAAATTTTAATAACGAATTCATAGTCAGATATATTTTGGAGTACCTGGGTAATGTCACCCTAAAGAATTCTGAAATTGTTGTGTTACCGCTAGGGTATTTTTATAAACCATTTTCCCTGCTACCCCAAAGGAGCAATTTACCTCAGAGGGAGAATCAGGCTTGGGAGACCCCAGGGGTTTCTTCTATGGTGCAAAGCTTAACCCTTGAGAACCGATTTGCCCCACTGACTGACCTGGAAGCGTGTGATTGACTGCATCCATCCCCGCAAAACTCTGAAACCAACTGTGAGAACCAGGCTAATTTGGCTATTGAAATGATTTTTTACTCACCCGAGCCACAAAGGGAAGTCATCAAAACGGTCCTTAAGATATCCTCATGGAATGTGGCTGGCATTTCCCAAAAATTAAGTGAGGAAAATTGGCTTAAAATATGGCAAGGGCACAACATCGTATGCTTTTAGGAGACATGGTCCACAGACCCAATTTATATAAATGGGTATTGTTCTTATCAAACCCCAGCTAAACCTTCATCTTCAGGAAGGGCTAAGGGGGCATTTTGACTTTGATCCCGAACAATTTCCCAGGGAAAGTAATAAAATTTGAATCTCCAAATGCAAATTTTCATATTCTTACATTGGAGATACACCAAGAAGGAAGATGGCTTTTAATTAATACTTATAACAATGAGTTCGGCCCAAATAGACATGCGATTGTTGGTGAGGTTGATAAGGCTTTAGAACACTCCATAGGCAATAGTAGGAACTATGCTTTTAACATTGTTTGGTTGGGAGACCTTAAGATATATCCCTGCAAATACAATGTATCCCCTATATGTGGTTTAGAGGATTTGGGGGGCAACATTTTAAACCACTTTGCACACAACGAATATGGTAATTGTTTAAACAAGATGTTAAGATCGCGAAATATGGTAATGACGGGCGATCTAGAACTACCCTCAGGTAACATGGCAGGAACCATCCAAAGAAATGGCCTAGAGTCAACTATTGACTATATGTTGGTTACTGCCTCTATTAGCTCTAGAGCCAGCAGGTCGCCATATCAATTTACAAACTTTAGCGATCATTCCATTCTATCATTACGGATAAAAGTATCTATAGGGGAACCCCTACATATTCAAAATGTTGATACCCCAATAGTGGCAAGAAGGAATGGTATACAATTAAAATGGGCCCGTGTTGATCAACCTAAACTGACGGCAGAAATTATATCAACTACACTGAGCAAGATAGAAATTTGCCTAGACCCAGAGGCTGAAGCAGGAGAAACTGTGAAGGCCTTTAGTGATCTCCTAGAGAAGGTAAAACTGGCTCTTACACGTACAAAAGAAACAAACAAGATGCCCGATAGGGGCTGGTTTGATTCCCCTTGCGCAAAAGCAAGGAGAGCCTTGCTGCACGCCTTGAAAAGCAGACCCAGAATCCCAGACGAAATCAGGGAACTGCGGGCTACTTATAAACTCACTAGGAGAAATAGAGAGAAGGCTATAAAAGAAGAAATTTGAGAGGATCTCGACAGAGCAGCAAAAATGGGTAATACCCGTGACTTCTGGAGGATAGTAAATGCACCACACTTTAAAAATCCTGTTGATCCTATATTAGATAACAACGTAGATGAGGAAGCATGGATAGCCCATTTTGAGAACATCTTTGCCTTAAGTAGAGATCTCCAAACATCACCTGTCAATATAGAAACAAGCCATCAGGCTCCCCTTTCCTTCTCACTCATGGAAGTAAGGAAAAGCTTGATGTTGTGCAGTTCAGGTAAGGCCCCAGGACTGAATGGTGTCCCAATAGACTTTTTTCAAGGAACACCAGAGTTATGGGCACCCCTACTAACGAATGTTATGAATAGTATTGTCCGAGTAGGTCCCCCACAGTCCTGATCCGCAGGTGTCATCGTCCCTATTTATAAAAAAGGGGACAGGGCCGATCCAAAAAACTATAGGCCAATTTCCCTGCTGGACACGACAGCAAAACTCATGGGCCGGCTCCTCATTTCTAAGTTAGAGGGATGGGCCAAGGAAAAGAACATCTTAATCCAGGCCCAATATGGATTCTAGCAGGGAAGGGGCACCATAGATCAGTCCTTGAATCTGGCACTTATAACAGAAAAATATACCAGGATGAAGGAGGGGAAAATATACATGGCTTTCATGGACCTCTCTGCAGCATTCGACTGTGTGGTCCATGGAAAGCTATGGACTATAATGGGGGTTGACCCAGCCATATTAAATTTTATTAGACAGCTGTACTCCAATGCCACGGCCTCGGTCAAATACACTAAACCGGATTGTACACGCTCATTTAAAATCGCCAGAGGAGTAAGGCAGGGATGCGTCCTTGCTCCATTTCTCTTCTCCATCTACACAAATCGAGTAGAAAATGCTCTCACGAAGATTAAAAGAGACGTTCCCATATTTAACTCACAACTCCTACCTATTCTGGCATATGCAGATGGTGCGGTGTTGATCGCCAGGACGGGGTGCGGTCTTCAACATCTGATATCCTCGTATGTATCCTTCATGGACTCAATAGATCTGAGGGTAAATCACACTAAGTCCTTTGCAGTCATAGTGGGAGCAAGGAAAAGAGATAGAACTCCCTACTTACATGTGGAGAAGGAGAGAACAGAGGTAGTTAACTCCTTCCCCTATTTGGGGGTTCTCTTTGACAAGGACTTATCGTGGTCAAGGTTAGTGGAAGGAAGAAAGTGTGTAATGTAAAGAAGCCTTTCTGCTGTAAAATCATTTGCTAAAAAATTAGGTGCTAGACCTCTCTTACCGATAAGAAATATTTATCAGGCCAAAGTTAAGGCAGCAGTAACCTATGGGGCTGGAGTGTGGGGTACAGTAGATACGGGCGCACTTCAAACTATTGAAAATAAGTTTTTTAAATCCTTAGTGGGCCTCCCCGTTTCTGCCTCCACAGTTATTTACACTTAGAACTGGGCCTCCCTCACATCTCAGATACAATACAACTGGCCCCCATCCTCCTGTGGCACTCAATCTGGCGGAGGGATACAGTGCCGCTGACGCAAACAATAATAAAGAATTGTTTGAATATGGATAATTGCAGGATATCCAGATGGTTGGGTTATGTAGAAACACTCTTGAATAAAATTGGCCTTTCTCAACTGTTTAAGGATCCATCTACATGCAGAAAGGTTGCAAAGCAAAAGATTAAAAGCATGTTTCTGAAGATGGTGGATTATGAGAGAAGGGAACACCATAGAGAGAAGGACGCAGTTGTAACCTTTCGCTCAAACCCCCCAGTCACAGAGAGAGGATTTTTTTATTTGGCAGATGTCACTAACACACAACATAGATTTATACTTCTGAGGTTTCGACTGAACATGATTCCACTCATGTTAGGTTACCCTGATAAAACATATAAAACATACTGATCTAATTTTGTGCCCATGTGACAAACTGTCAAAACAAACTGATTTGCATTTAGTTTTATTCTGCAGGCTATATGAGAAGGAAAGGAATGACTACCTAAAACCGCTATTAAGGAAAATGAATTTTAATCAATGCTGGGTAGCATTATATTTTTTAAAATTTTATCTGACCCCTTGATACGTTTTTGCTAGCTTCGTTCCTATGGGCCTGCATGAAAAAAGAAAAAGTGGAAGATATCATCAATCACTGGGTTTGCCACTTGATAATTATTTTAGACCATTGGAGATCTGATAGGGTGATGACTGGTTTTAAAATATGAAAAAGCATTGACTGTTTTAATTTTTAATTATGAATGAAATTAACTATTTTATTGATTAAATTGATAATGAATATTGAAAATAGGTTTTTTATCTTGTACTTTTATGATAATTTTGTATTTGATCGAATAAAGGATTTGACTATGACTATGACTATGAGTCTCTGCAACGTGGTGTGCGGGTCTTGGTGCCAACTGAGACCGCAGGAAGGAGTGCCTGGTGAGCGTGCACTCGGAGTCGACGTGAAGTCCCATCAGCGGAGTGTGTGTGGCTTCGTGCCAGAGGAGACCCGGAGGGTGCTGTGGTGAAGTGCACCCGGAGCAACATAATCTCAGGGGCGTGGGGTACGTGTGCCCTGCGGCCGCCTGAGACCTTCCTAACAGTCAAGGCCCGGACCGGCAGCCCAGAGGAGCTGAGCTGCCAGGCCGAGCCGCTGAGGCCCATTGAGAAAGTTCTACACGGAAGGCCCAGTTCGCTGAAGGAGGAGAGGAGAGTGGGGTCGCGCCCCCAGGTAACGTGGATCACTGCCTGGGCGGGGCGCGGGCTCGGAGGGACACTCTCTCGGCCTCTCAGACCTTCTGGCGGCGTGAGCCTTTGCTTCGGCACAGAGTGGGGCCCGTACTGCGTTCAGGAGTGGCAGTACTGGGGCCAGAGTGGGAAGCTGTACTTTGTGTCATCATTGATACGTGTGGGGGGGGCAACTGTTATCGAAGAGGCTGACTGTCGTATTACACATTGCCAATATTGCTGCTAACGAACTGCCGGACTGTCTTAGGACGCCTGACATTATTTCTGCATAACGGAGTGAACGATTGTAGCGCTACGCATTGCATTATTTCTCCCTTGCAACGTACAGGATTGTAGCGGCCCGCATTGCATTATTTCTTCATTGCAAAGTACATGATTGTAGCTACACATTGCATTATTCCTTCATTGCAAAGTACATGATTGTAGCGGTGCACATTGCATTATTTCTTCATTGCAAAGTACGTGATTGGGGTGTGACGCATTGCATTATTCCTTCATTGCGCAGTACATGATTGTAGCGGTACGCATTGCATTATTTCTCCCATTGCAGGTACCGGGGTATATCGTTACGCATTGTATTATTTCTCCTGTGCCCAGCACAGGATTGTATCGTTACGCAACGCATATTGTTTGTCCATTGCAACGTGTGTGATTCTAGCATTGCGACCAGCATAGCATTGTGAAAGCGGTGGTTGGGATTTGAACCTACCAACCAGCCGGAACGAATATTACCCTTTATTATATGTTGGCTTATGTATCGTGTGGTCTGATCGTATATCTTTTTACATAAAGTTTATACTCGTTTTTATCAAACTCGTGTGGAGTCCATTTGTGGTGTCACCAGTGGGTTGCTGTGAGCGTAGTTTCACATACTGTACACTCGTGCCTTGGAGATAGGCCTGGCTGCTCGTGCCAAGCTACTAAGGGGGTGAGTGGGGCTATCTCAAACGGTGTCCTTACTTGGCCTAACATTGAGGGAGGAGTCCCGGGTCTCGCATTTAGTTACAGTGGTGCGGGACGGGGACTCCGGCTTCCAACATTTGGCGGCAGAGCGGTGGGATACGATCCTAATGTAATTGAAACGCGTGTGTGCAAAACCACTCACAGTAATTGGTGTACATCACAAATTGATCGCAGACCACGACGCAACAACATATTGTTTGTAATTGTGGGTTCTATTGTTGAGTAACCTTTAAACCACACATCATGTCTCAGGAGGGGAGCCAGATAGCCGGTGAGGCTGGGGCTGCAGAATTAGAGTTTGACATTGAGGTATTGTCTACCTACAAGGTTGATCAGTTGAGGAAATTCTGCAGAGCTTTGGGATGTCCCATGAAGGGTAGCACCAAGAAGGAGGAGCTTCAAGTGGCCTTGAGGGCCTGGTGGGAAGCCAAAGAGGCTCAGGAGACCGGTGATGTTGAGGTGGATGAGGATGACCCAGGGAATGGATTTGGTCCACAGGATTTGCCAGTGGAGGGACCAGCCGCAGGGGCTGGTAGTAGCCATTCAGGGAGGAGTTTTTCACCAGAGGAGTTGGAGGAAAACCAAAGGGTCAGACTGCATGAGTTGGAGGTGTTAAGACTTAAAACTCACGCAGAGGAGAGCAGGAACGCTCTCGCGTTGGAAGAGAAACAGGTTCTCTTCGCTCATGAGTTAAGCATGAGGGAACTGGACATTATTGGTAAACAAGTAGAGTCCAGTTCGAATGGTGGCAGCGCACAGCCAGTGCCAAGTGTGGATGAGTACAAGTGTGCACTGAAAGATTGGGTAGTGGTTAGCATGGTAAATGATTTGGAGGGGTTGTCCAATTTGGCCCCAGGGAGCCCTAGGCTCAGAAATTATTATCCAGGATTGCGCCACCCTGGGTTAAGGTGTGGGCTCCTTGATTCCCGGGAGCCTGCACGAGAACCGGACCCCTGGTCATGGGTCCAGGGGCCTGAAAAGGTCCCAGAGAGGGAAGAAGGGCCAAGTGGCGCAAGGAGATCCCAGAGTAGTGAGGAGGGGTTGTTGGATAGCCCCTTGTCTCAAAAGAGGGGGAGGAAGAGTAAGCAGTACCCCCAGGGATCAGCAGCACCACCCAGGAAACTGGGGGGGCATAGAAGAGCCCCCGGGTGGAGGCCTAGTGCCTACTTGCCAGAAGTGTGAGGAAGGACACCTAGCGTCAGGAGGGCGTGGGGAGTTTGTAGCCAGAGCTCCTGCCGTCCTGAAGTTTGTGGGTGCCATTCCTAAGTGGCAGGCTCAGAAAAATAAATGGAAGGATAAAAGAGGGTTGTGTTTCCCAGTGCGAACACCCGTGGGACAGTGTCCAGCCAGTGGGGCTGGGTCCCCTAGAAGTGACCAGGGTAAACCCACTTTTAGCCTGGAGGGCAGGATGACTGAAGGAAGTATCCTGACCGATGGGCCTTCCCAGGGTACCACTCCAGTGTGGGGTTGGCATGGGTCCAGCACCCCTGGAGGGGTCCCCCTCGCCGGGAGGGATCCATAGAACAGCATTGTTGGCTCAGGGAGTAGTGATCAAGAAGACCACCCGGGGTCAGGAAGGCGTGGAACAGGAGGGTGTCCCTGTGGTAGAGGGCCTGCGTCCTGCCTCTATTGCCTGAAGCCGGGAAGTCCATCAAGGTAATGATTGGTCTACCCTGGCTTTTGGCTGGGAGGGGGTTGTGTAGGACTTGGCCTTTTTGGCTGAAATTCACTAAACTTTTTGCTTTCCCCCTAGACCGTTTTCCTGACATAGAGTTGCCAATTTAGATGCTTTGGGTACTTTGCCACTGCTGATCAGTGTCAAAGTACAAGTGTCCCCTGTGTAAAGTGTAATGGTAATTGGTTGGCCATGATTAGTATGTTGCCTTACTAGTAAAGTCCCTAGTGATGTGCACTGTGTGTGCCAGGGCTAGTAATGCACAGGTGCGCGGAGAAGGGAACTCAGGCCTGCAGTGTAGGGCCTGCGCGCAGTTTGCTAAGTTAGCATGTTGTCCTGACAAGTGTAACCACTTGTCAGGCCTTACTTTCCCTTTTGCGTACACAGTGGGCACCCCTGTGGTATGTCCCGGGTAGCCCCTGGGCGGGGTGCAGTGTAGGTAAAAGGCAGGACATATACTGAGGTGTGTGTAATGTCCTGACAGTGGAAAACGCTCCATTTCGTTTTTCACTGGTGAAAGGCCATTCTGCTCATAGGACAGAATGGGGGAGGCTGGGTATTGTGTTTGTTAGCCTAGTTTCCCATAAGCTTAAAATGGAGAGGTGAAGTTTAGTATGTATGAACTCACAGCGGCATAACACATCTTTCTATGAAAGTGGTTTTATCACTGTGTGTTCAGAAGCCACACTTTTAGAAAGTGGCTGAGTTTTGTGCTTTAAGCATTTCTGGGTGTCTCTGCTGAATGTGTATTGACTGTCTGGATCTGAGAGGGGAGAGGAGCTGGGAGAGGTCTTGACCCAGGGAGGAGTTGAGATGGCACCAGGCTGGCCTGCATCTGGAGAGTAGGCGAGGAAAAGCACCGGGAGGTGAAGAGGCCTGGGTTGTAGCTATAAAACAATTGACCCATCTCCTGCTGAGTGATTAAGGATCCAGACCCCCAGTATCAAAGGGAGAAAGGTGACAATGGGAGGGAGACACCCAGAACTGATTTAAGCAGGGGTCAGGGACCCCTGAGCACAACGAACTTCAAAGACATTTAGGGGTATAACTATGAGAGCTGAGACCCCTGAACGTTGGAATAGAAATGGATTGAGACTGAAAAGGCTTGGACCCATTTTGTGGTCAAGAGGAACCTCTGCTAAGGAAGGAACAACTGAAGAGACTGCTGGGAAGGACCAACCCTTGCTTCGTGATCTGGGGCTGGTCTGCAGTTTGCTGTTTTAACCAAGGAAGAGGCTGTTGGGACTGTGCTGTGTGCGCTGGGTCACCCTGCTTGAAGAAGACTGTGCTTTGTGCTGTGTCTTGTAACCCCAAGGGCCCGAGGTGAGCTGGCTCCCTGTTTGGAAACACAGGAACATAAAAGTTTCCGGAGAAAATTCAAGCGACGCGGTGGGCGTGTGTTGTGGCAGCTTGAGACCCTCGGAAGGTGTGCCCGTTGATCTTGGACACACGGAGGAGAAGTGAGACTCAGACGCGCTGGGTGCATGTCGTGGTGCACAGGAGACCTTGGCGAGGAGCGCCTGGTCAGCGTGTGCACCAAAGGTGAAGTGAGTCTCGGACGCGCTGGGTGCGTGTCGTGGTGCACAGCAGGCGTTGGTGAAGAGCGCCTGGTCAGCGTGTGCATCAGAGGTGACGTGAGACTCGGACGCGGAGGGTGCATGTCGCGGTGCACCACAGGCGCTGGTGAAGAGCGCCTGGTCGGCGGGGTGCATCGAAGGTGAAGTGAGTCTCGGACGCGCAGGGTGCGTGTCGTGGTGCACAGGAGGCGTTGGTGAGGAGCGCCTGGTCATCGTGTGCATCAGAAGTGGAGTGAGTCTCGGATGCTGAGGGTGCGTGTCGTGGTGCACCGGAGGCGCTGGCGAAGAGTGCCTGGTCGTCGAGTGCACCAGCGGAGAAGTGAGGCTCGGACACGGTGAGCGTGTCAGGGTATGGCCGAAGGCATTGGTGAGGAGCGCCTGGATATCGGGGCATCGGAGTTGGAGTAAGTCTCAGTGAAGCAGTGTGCATGCTCTGGTGCAACCTGAGACTGTGGAGGTGATCGGCTGATCATCGTGTGCACCGGAAGAAAAGTGAGTCTCTGCAACGTGGTGTGCGGGTCTTGGTGCCAACTTAGACCGCAGGAAGGAGTGCCTGGTGAGCGTGCACTCGGAGTCGACGTGAAGTCCCATCAGCGTTGTGTGTGTGGCTTCGTGCCAGAGGAGACCCGGATGGTGCTGTGGTGAAGTGCACCCGGAGTAACGTAATCTCAGGGGCGTGAGGTATGTGTGCCCTGCGGCCGCCTGAGACCTTCCTAACAGTCGCGACCCGGACCGGCAGCCCGGAGTAGCTGAACTGCCAGGCCGAGCCGCTGAGGCCCATTGAGAAAGTTCTACACGGAAGGCCCAGTTCGCTGAAGGAGGAGAGGAGAGTGGGGTCACGCCCCCAGGTAACGTGGATCACTGCCTGGGCGGGGCGCGGGCTCGGAGGGATACTCTCTCGGCCTCTCAGACCTTCTGGCGGCGTGAGCCTTTGCTTCGGCTCAGAGTGAGGCCCGTACTGCGTTCAGGAGTGGCAGTACTGGGGCCAGAGTGGGAAGCTGTACTTTGTGTCATCATTGATACGTGTGGGGGGGGCAACTGTTATCGAAGAGGCTGACTGTCGCATTACACATTGCCAATATCGCTGCTAACGAACTGCCGGACTGTCTTAGGACGCCTGACATTATTTCTCCATAACGGAGTACACGATTGTAGCGCTACGAATTGCATTATTTCTCCCTTGCAACATACAGGATTGTAGCGGCCCGCATTGCATTATTTCTTCATTGCAAAGTACATGATTGTAGCTACACATTGCATTATTCCTTCATTGCAAAGTACATGATTGTAGCGGTATGCATTGCATTATTTCTTCATTGCAAAGTACGTGATTGGGGTGTGACGCATTGCATTATTCCTTCATTGCGCAGTACATGATTGTAGCGGTACGCATTGCATTATTTCTCCCATTGCAGGTACCGGGGTGTATCGTTAAGCATTGTATTATTTCTCCTGTGCCCAGCACAGGATTGTATCGCTACGCAACGCACTATTGTTTGTCCATTGCAACGTGTGTGATTCTAGCATTACGACCAGCATAGCATTGTGAAAGCGGTGGTTGGGATTTGAACCTACCAACCAGCCGGAACGAATATTACCCTTTATTATATGTTGGCTTATGTATCGTGTGGTCTGATCGTATATCTTTTTACATAAAGTTTATACTCGTTTTTATCAAACTCGTGTGGAGTCCATTTGTGGTGTCACCAGTGGGTTGCTGTGAGGGTGGTTGCACATACTGTACACTCGTGCCTTGGAGAGAGGCCTGGCTGCTCGTGCCAAGCTACTAAGGGGGTGAGCGGGGCTATCTCAAACGGTGTCCTTACTTGGCCTAACGTTGAGGGAGGAGTCCCGGGTCTCGCATTTAGTGACAGTGGTGCGGGACGGGGACTTCGGCTTCCAACATTTGGCGGCAGAGCGGTGGGATACGATCCTAACGTAATTGAAACGCGTGTGTGCAAAACCACTCACAGTAATTGGTGTACATCACAAATTGATCGCAGACCACGTCGCAACAACATATTGTTTTGAATTGTGTGTTCTATTGTTGAGTAACCTTTAAACCACACACCATGTCTCAGGAGGGGAGCCAGATAGCCGGTGAGGCTGGGGCTGCAGAATTAGAGTTTGACATTGAGGTATTGTCTACCTACAAGGTTGATCAGTTGAGGAAATTGCTTTGGAAAGAGCTTTGGGATGTCCTATGAAGGGTAGCGCCAAGAAGGAGGAGCTGCAAGTGGCCTTGAGGGCCTGGTGGGAAGCCAAAGAGGCTCAGGAGACGGGTGATGTTGAGGTGGATGACCCAGGGAATGGATTTGGTCCACAGGATTTGCCAGTGGAGGGACCAGCCGCAGGGACTGGTAGTAGCCATTCAGGGAGGAGTTTTTCACCAGAGGAGTTGGAGGAAAACCAAAGGGTCAGACTGCATGAGTTGGAGGTGTTAAGACTTAAAACTCACGCAGAGGAGAGCAGGAACGCTCTCGCGTTGGAAGAGAAACGGGTTCTCTTCGCTCATGAGTTAAGCATGAGGGAACTGGACATTAATGGTAAACAAGTAGAGTCCAGTTCGAATGGTGGCAGCGCACAGCCAGTGCCAAGTGTGGATGAGTACAAGTGTGCACTGAAAGATTGGGTAGTGGTTAGCATGGTAAATGATTTGGAGGGGTTGTCCAATTTGGCCCCAGGGGAGCCTAGGCTCAGAAATTATTATCCAGGATTGCGCCACCCTGGGTTAAGGTGTGGGCTCCTTGATTCCCGGGAGCCTGCACGAGAACCGGACCCCTGGTCATGGGTCCAGGGGCCTGAAAAGGTCCCAGAGAGGGAAGAAGGGCCAAGTGGCGCAAGGAGATCCCAGAGTAGTGAGGAGGGGTTGTTGGCTAGCCCCTTGTCTCAAAAGAGGGGGAGGAAGAGTAAGCAGTACCCCCAGGGATCAGCAGCACCACCTAGGAAACTGAGGGGGCCGTAGGAGAGCCCCCGGGTAGAGGCCTAGTGCCTACTTGCCAGAAGTGTGAGGAAGTACACCTAGCGTCAGGTAGGCATGGGCAGTCTGTAGCCAGAACTCCGGCCGTCCTGACGTTTGTGGGTGCCATTCCTAAGTGGCAGGCCCAGAAAAATAAATGGAAGGATAAAAGAGGGTTGTGTTTCCCAGTGCGAACACCCGTGGGACAGTGTCCAGCCAGTGGGGCTGGGTCCCCTAGACATGACCAGGGCAAACCCACTTTTAGCCTGGAGGGCAGGATGACTGAAGGAAGTATCCTGACCGATGGGCCTTCCCAGGGTACCACTCCAGTGTGGGGTTGGCATGGGTCCAGCACCCCTGGAGGGGTCCCCCTGGCCGGGAGGGATCCATGTAACAGCATTGTTGGCTCAGGGAGTAGTGATCAAGAAGACCCCTGGGGTCAGGAAGGCGTGGAAAAGGAGGGTGTCCCTGTGGTAGAGGGCCTGCGTCCTGGCTCTATCGCCTGAAGCCGGGAAGTCCATCAAGGTAATGATTGGTCTACCATGGCTTTTGGCTGGGAGGGGGTTGTGTAGGACTTGGCCTTTTTGGCTAAAGTTATCTAAACTTTTTGCTTTCCCCCTAGACCGTTTTCCTGACATAGAGTTGCCAATTTAGATGCTTTGGGTACTTTGCCACTGCTGATCAGTGTCAAAGTACAAGTGTCCCCTGTGTAAAGTGTAATGGTAATTAGGTTGGCCATGATTAGTATGTTGCCTTACTAGTAAAGTCCCTAGTGATGTGCACTGTGTGTGCCAGGGTAGTAATGCAAAGGTGCGCAGAGAAGGGAACTCAGGCCTGCAGTGTAGGGCCTGCGCGCAGTTTGCTAAGTTAGCATGTTGTCCTGACAAGTGTAACCACTTGTCAGGCCTTTCTTTCCCTTCTGCGTACACAGTGGGCACCCCTGTGGTATGTCCCGGGTAGCCCCTGGGCGGGGTGCAGTGTAGGTAAAAGGCAGGACATATACTGAGGTGTGTGTTATGTCCTGACAGTGGAAAACGCTCCATTTCGTTTTTCACTGGTGAAAGGCCATTCTGCCCATAGGACAGAATGGGGAGTCTGGGTATTGTGTTTGTTAGCCTAGTTTCCCATAAGTTTAAAATGGAGAGGTAAAGTTTAGTATGTATGAACTCACAGTGGCATAACACATCTTTCTATGAAAGTGGTTTTATCACTGTGTGTTCAGAAGCCACACTTTTAGAAAGTGGCTGAGTTTTGTGCTTTAAGCATTTCTGTGTGTCTCTGCTGAATGTGGATTGACTGTCTGGATCTGAGAGGGGAGAGGAGCTGGGAGAGGTCTTGACCCAGGGAGGGGTTGAGATGGCACCAGGCTGGCCTGCATCTGGAGAGTAGGCGAGGAAAAGCACTGGGAGGTGAAGAGGCCTGGGTTGCAGCTATAAAACAATTGACCCATCTCCTGCTGAGTGATTAAGGATCCAGACCCCCAGTATCAAAGGGAGAAAGGTGACACTGGGAGGAGACACCCAGAACTGATTTAGGCAGGGGTCAGGGACCCCTGAGCACAACGAACTTCAAAGACATTTAGGGGTATAACTATGAGAGCTGAGACCCCTGAACGTTGGAATAGAAATGGATTGAGACTGAAAAGGCTTGGACCCATTTCGTGGTCAAGAGGAACCTCTGCTAAGGAAGGAACAACTGAAGAGACTGCTGGGAAGGACCAACCCTTGCTTCATGATCTGGGGCTGGTCTGCAGTTTGCCGTTTTAACCAAGGAAGAGGCTGTTGGGACTGTGCTGTGTGCGCTGGGTCTCCCTGCTTGAAGAAGACTGTGCTTTGTGCTGTGTCTTGTAACCCCAATGGCCCGAGGTGAGCTGGCTCCCTGTTTGGAAACACAGGAACATAAAAGTTTCCGGAGAAGGTTCAAGCGACACGGTGGGTGCGTGTTGTGGCAGCTTGAGACCCTCGGAAGGTGTTCCCTGTGATCTTGGACACACGGAGGAGAAGTGAGACTCAGACGCGCTGGGTGCGTGTCGTGGTGCACAGGAGACGTTGGTGAGGAGCGCCTGGTCAATGTGTGCATCGGAAGTGGAGTGAGTCTCGGACATGCAGGGTGCGTGTCGTGGTGCACTGGAGGCGCTGGTGAAGAGCGCCTGGTCGTCGAGTGTACCAGCAGAGAAGTGAGGCTTGGACACGGGGAGCGTGTCAGGGTGCGGCCGAAGGCGTTGGTGAGGAGCGCCTGGATACCGGGGCACCGGAGTTGGAGTAAGTCTCATTGAAGCAGTGTGCGTGCTTGGTGCAACCTGGGACTGTGGAGGTGATCGGCTGATCATCGTGTGCACCGGAAGAAAAGTGAGTCTCTGCTACGTGGTGTGCGGGTCTTGGTGCCAACTGAGACCGCAGGAAGGAGTGCCTGGTGAGCGTGCACTCGGAGTCGACGTGAAGTCCCATCAGCGTTGTGTGTGTGGCTCCGTGCCAGAGGAGACCCGGAGGGTGCTGTGGTGAAGTGCACCCGGAGTAACGTCATCTCAGGGGCGTGGGGTACGTGTGCCCTGCGGCCGCCTGAGACCTTCCTAACAGTCAAGGCCCGGACCGGCAGCCCGGAGGAGCTGAGCTGCCAGGCCGAGCCGCTGAGGCCCATTGAGAAAGTTCTACACGGAAGGCCCAGTTCGCTGAAGGAGGAGAGGAGAGTGGGGTCGCGCCCCCAGGTAACGTGGATCACTGCCTGGGCGGGGCGCGGGCTCGGAGGGACACTCTCTCGGCCTCTCAGACCTTCTGGCGGCGTGAGCCTTTCCTTCGGCTCAGAGTAGGGCCCGTACTGCGTTCAGGAGTGGCAGTACTGGGGCCAGAGTGGGAAGCTGTACTTTGTGTCATCATTGATACGTGTGGGGGGGAGGGCAACTGTTATCGAAGAGGCTGACTGTCGTATTACACATTGCCAATATTGCTGCTAACGAACTGCCGGACTGTCTTAGGACGCCTGACATTATTTCTCCATAACGGAGTACACGATTGTAGCGCTACGCATTGCATTATTTCTCCCTTGCAACATACAGGATTATAGCGGCCCGCATTGCATTATTTCTTCATTGCAAAGTACATGATTGTAGCTACACATTGCATTATTCCTTCATTGCAAAGTACATGATTGTAGCAGTGCGCATTGCATTATTTCTTCATTGCAAAGTACGTGATTGGGGTGTGACGCATTGCATTATTCCTTCATTGCGCAGTACATGATTGTAGCGGTATGCATTGCATTATTTCTCCCATTGCAGGTACCGGGGTGTATCGTTACGCATTGTATTATTTCTCCTGTGCCCAGCACAGGATTGTATCATTACGCAACGCACTATTGTTTGTCCATTGCAACGTGTGTGATTCTAGCATTACGACCAGCATAGCATTGTGAAAGCGGTGGTTGGGATTTGAACCTACCAACCAGCCGGAACGAATATTATCCTTTATTATATGTTGGCTTATGTATCGTGTGGTCTGATCGTATATCTTTTTACATAAAGTTTATACTCGTTTTTATCAAACTCGTGTGGAGTCCATTTGTGGTGTCACCAGTGGGTTGCTGTGAGCGTGGTTGCACATACTGTATACTCGTGCCTTGGAGATAGGCCTGGCTGCTCGTGCCAAGCTACTAAGGGGGTGAGCGGGGCTATCTCAAACGGTGTCCTTACTTGGCTTAACGTTGAGGGAGGAGTCCCGGGTCTCGCATTTAGTGACAGTGGTGCGGGACGGGGACTCTGGCTTCCAACAACTCCTAACATTCTATAAATATGTAAATAACTCAAAATGTCTGAAGGTATCATGTTTGCCATCAGTCCATCACTCCTCAAATGAAAAACAACCACAGGCTCCCCAGACATGTCATAATTTCCTTTAGAATTTCTGGCATACACATGCCAGGAATGCTCTGCACCCACATAACATAAAGAGAATATCTAATCCTATTGGCCCTCACTTTGAATACACTTTGACCAACCTTTCCCCAATGTTATCCATTGAGGCAAGAGCAAGAGGAGAGCAGATATTTGCTTCCCAACCACTAGTTCCCTCTTTTCTACCAGCCACCCCTTCCATAATGTCTCCCACATCATATTCTTCAGAACAAAACTGAAAGCAGTCATTATGTCTGTGATGAATATGCCTTTCTCAATTATCAGGCATTGCAAGATAAATCAACAAAAATGCAGAACGTATGTGCACTTAATGTGAAATTCATGACCAAGAAAGGCAAAAATGGGGCGCATGCTGAATGGCACGTAACCACAATGTGACAATTCCTTTTTTATGTGGGTGTCCTTTACTATTTGAAAGCTAAATGGGCAGTTTATAAACACACATGTTAGGAATTTGCTGGAGACTAATATGACTGCTATTACTGAAGATGTTAAGCTTAAACCAAAAAGATGGGAACATTGGGACTGTTAATTTGGGGAAGAATCTGTTGAATAAGGATGAGCATTCCTATGAAAATACTGTATGGATTAAATGCTATACTGTTGTGGAAGAGGGAAAATTATATCAATTAAATCTAAATATTTTTGCTACTTATGTGTGAGCGGTGGGAAAAATGGCAAAAATGTGTTCCATATAAATTATAGCATCCAGCATATGTATATTTTTACATTACAGAAATTTGGTATGTATTGAAATTATGTTGCATTACCATGCTTGCGTTATTGGCTCAAAAATTATAAAGTGAATGTGCATGAAGGCACAACATTTATTGATAAAAATGTTAAGGGGGTTATTTAGAGTTTGGCAGACAGAGAACTCTGTCACAAACATGGTGGTGGTGCCCTGCACACCTAACTGTCGGTCCTAACTGACTATTTAGAGTCAGGTAGACCATCTGTTGAACCTTTCAGAAAACAGACGCTCAGTGAGCAACCTCCGACTATGTGCTGCCTCAGTAGCCCAGGTTTCAACAGTCTTGGTCTGCCATAAGTAGGGCGACCCTTACAGTAGCCACGGTCTTGCTGACACGTGATAGCGCGATAGCGCCTAAGCAGATGGTGTCTTCCAGAAGGAGGCAATGAATACAGGGGCATATTAGCAAGAACATGCGATAAATATCGCAAACCTTGCTTAGCGCGCCTTTTTTTATCGCCGGCTATCGCTGGATATTACCGCGGAAATAACATGCTATTAGCAAGGTTTATCTCCATTGCGATAAAATATCCAGCGATAGCGGCGAAACCCAGCTTTAACGCGAGAAATCCAGCGATAAAATCCTATTGCTAATTCTGGGGACTTAACCTTACAATCCACCTCCCATTGACTTTCATTGCTAAGTCATGTTTTTATCAGTTCTAAAAAACAAGCGCTAATCGGGGTTAGCGCGCGTTTTTTTATTGCTTCGCGGGTATTGCTAATAGGCGATAGGTATGTAAGCGACTGTTTTCTGTCGCTTTTAGTTGGGAACGCCTACCTTGCATGTCATTAGCGATAATTATCGCTGACATGCAAGGCGTTGTAAAACCTGGCTGCTATCGCCGGAAAGCTGTCGCTAACGCCTGTTAGCGACAGCTTGCTAATAGGGCGTTAAAAATATCGCCGCTTTAGCAGCAAAAAGTGCCGCTAAAGCGGCGATAAGGCCCTTGATAATATGCCCCACAATGTCTTGCTTGTTTCTGGGTGGCGAAGTATCAGAGCTTGAGTAAAGGCTAGCTTTATCTTAATAAAGGCAGCTTCGGCTTGGGTGCCCTACTGAAAGCCATTACGAAGCATCTCTTTAAGGAGTCGGGTGATCTCGCTGGTTAATAATGCAAACTTCCCAAAAAATCGTCAGTAACAGTTAGCCAAGCCAAGGAAGCACTGTGCTTCTTAGACGTTAGAGGGATTCGGCCAGTCAGGTATTGCAAATACTTTCCGATGATCCATTAATGAGCCTGTGTTATTAATCAGAATTAGACATACTATTTTGGGCTGATCAAATTCACTCTTCTCTCGTTTGCAGAGCAACTGGTTTTGATGGAGCTCTCGAGCACTTGACAGACATGATGATGGGGATGTATAGGATCCTTTGAATAAACCAGAAGTAGATTTTTACAAAGTAATTTAGTATATCAGCAAAGATATGGTCCAAAAGCGTTAAAAGATCGTTGGAGCATTACTCAGTCCAAATGGCATTACAATATATTCAAAGTGTCCGAGAGGGGTTCTGAATGATGTCTTCCACTCACCCCCTTCCTTAATTTGCAGTAGATTGTTTGCCCTCGAAAGGTCAAATTTGGTGAAAATCCTGGCTCCTTGAGCAGATTCTAATATGTCCTTGATAAGGGGCAATGAGTATCTATCTTTGATGGTAATCTTATTTAGACCCCTAATGTCAATACATGGTCTCAAGTCATTCCTTTTTTCAGGAACTAAACACATAGAGGCCCCAGCAGGCAAAGAGGATCACATTATTAGCCTATTCTGTAAGTTTTCCTCCAGGTATTCTAAGGCCCACCTTTTCAGACTCAGACAGAGAATAAATCAGACCAAAGGAAACTACAGCTACAGGTTCTATTGAGATGGCACAATCAAATTTACAATGTGATGGTAAGGACACTTCTTTCGGTTTCTGAAAAAGATTAGCATATGCTTAATAAGGAGCAGGAAGCCCTTGGAGGAGGTTGAATGAACTATTGCTGTGTCTATTATTCTTTGGAACTTCTTTGTAAGTCCATTATTCTTCAGTAGAAAAACAAAACCCGTGACAAAACTGAGAGGACAATGATATGGTTTTTGTCCCCAGTTTATAAAAGGATTGTGATGAACCAGCTATAGCATTCCTAATATCAATATATGATTAGGAGAGTCAATCAGGTTGAATGCCACAACCACACAAGGTTTTTCCTCAGTCTGCCCAGTACTAGTACCAGCTGCATGGGTAGAAGGAGCAGTGAGGGTTTAATATCTCATGAGAAACCAATCAAAGAGCTAGAAGATATTTCCATCCTTTCCCCTTTGAAAAAGGATGGGACCTGGTGTTTCCCAAGATCTTCTGAGGACGAAAATGGACCGACACATATCAGGTGCTCAGGTGAACTTTAGTATAGACAAAGTCCATGCCTCTGGCTAGACCTATTTGCATAGGTTTCTCACTAGGAGAGGCGGTTGGTTCTTCAGGAGTGGCCTCTGCTTTCTGGACTAATACTCAGGTACCCCCTGTACCAGAGGGAAGTCGGGAGCTACAGCTCTCGGAACAACGTCCATGTAGCTGGTGTTCAATAGATAATGTCTGGTCTGTAAATACAGATGTGGTCTCTACTCGGGCTGAACGAACTAGCTCACTCTTGATTTCTTTCTTTAGACTTTTGTGAAAGAGGGTAACCAGAGTCCGCTGAACCCACGTGGACTCTGCCGTCAACTCGCAAAAACTTGTGATGTAGGTTAAAACATCTTGTTTGCTCAGCTGGATGTCACAAAGGGCTTCCTTGACAGAAAACTCAAGATTGACCCTTTCAAGCATTTGTTTGAATGTTGTTAGAAATGTTGAATAGTTTAATAGACACCCATCTTCTGCGGCTACTAAATGGGTCACCCATGCTAATGCTGGGCATCAAATATCCCACCTTTGCCTTTTCTTGTGAAAATCGGGGAGGGCAAAAGGCAAAATAAACTGTCAAAGAATACAACAATTTCTTTTGTTTATTTGGATTCCCTGAGAATTGTGGTGCAGCAGAAGATAATATGGGACATCAGAGACTCTGACAGCAAGAGCTTGACGAACGGCTAAGTTCTGTTCGCAAAGTTGTTGGACCATCTGAACTAAGGCTTGATCTGGATCGATTGCGCCACCTGATTAGCTTCCATGATGTCTGACTCAGAGCTGGTATTAGGGCATCGCAATCTGTCAGACCCTCCAGAAGACGGACGCTCGGTGAGCAACCTCCGACTACGGGTTGCCAGAGTAGGCTAGGATTTAACAGTTTTGGTCTGCCAGTGGTAAGGACAACTCCTTCCAGTAGCGACAATGCCACAGACACTTGAAAGCACCTAAGCACATGGTGCCATCCAGAAGGAGTCCCAAAGGAGGAAAATGTCCTAGGGCAAAAAAACCTCCAAATGGCAGGAAACGCCACAGGCAGATTGTAACCAGAAGAAGGACCTCAAAAGGCAGAGGAGGACAGGCGATGCAGAAACATTTAGTGCTTTAAAAGGAACCACTGTGCTGTGGCTCATTGGAAGGCAAAGTGATGTCTGCCAGACTGGTGGAGATCTGTAAATATGGAAGGCAGAAGTATGCCAGGCGGTGGACCTATTACCTCCGCCACCCTGGCGGATGGCAGGCCGCCCGCCAGACTCTAAATAAGGTTAGAAGTCCTCAGTTATGAATCCCATTTTAATTTTGAGAGGGCTGGTAACTTGTTTTCTGCTTCAGCCAGTTTAAAACCCCTGGATAAAAATGGGGGAAATTAGGAATTACTTAGGGAACCTGGTACAGAATTACTGATTTCCTCTGTAATTCATAATTTCTCCGAGAACCATGAGCGTCCCAATTTACATCCCCAAGTAACTCGACCACACCCACTGCACTACTGTAATCCCTGGTATCAATAGCTCAGGTGGCGAGTGGAGTTACCACACCGTCCTGTGAGAACCCATGTACCCAAACACTTCATCTGACAAACCAATGGTCTAAGAGAAAAGCTTTTTCTCTTGATAAGACTAACCTAAACTTATGCTATTATTTACATTTGGCAAGAGACAAAGTTCTTCTGTGTTCAAACCATCTCAACTAATTAAAACTACATCATATTAGATGGAAAGACAAAATAAGTTAAAAAGAATTAATACCATAATACCATAATTGATAATTTTAAGAAAACAACGATCATCCTATGTTTATTCATCTTCAAAATGAATATAAAGTTATTTATTTTAGTGTGTTGAATTCGGATTTTCCTTTTCAGCTGATCAAGTGCAAGACATACAAATCTATGTCTCCTCTTCTTCTGTGCATTTATTTGCTTCATCGATAGTCCTAAATCCAAAGTGGTTGAAGCATGGGCGAAGTAGGATTTGTTTCCGACTCAGCAATTGGGGGCAAGACATTTTTGAAAGTGACAATGATTCTGTCTCATAACCACAAAGTCGGCAACACACAAAGTTGCAGTGTTTTTCCAGTTAGCCCTTATGCTATAGGTACTAGTTGGAAGTGAAATCACACCTATTTCCCTCTAACGCTGAGTTTAAAATGAAAATGTACTTGACTGATGATATTTTTTTCATTAGTAAGTATTAGAATAGAATACGTTGGCTATTATTGTATCAGTTATATTGGAAACGCTGGATTTTCTGGGGCATATCTGAAAGAAATAAATGAAAGAAGAAACTCATAACAGGTGTGTTTACCGAGTAAAAGGGCGCTATGGTGCTCTAAAATGAAGCAAAGGTCTAACCAGGGGATAATCTGACAAGAGAACTATTGTGTTTTCAGGACTTTGAGAAAGCTCGAGAGACACCAGCTGCATGGAGAGAGGACACAAGAGTGCTCCATGCTTGACTGGCAGTGACTGAGAAAGGTCAACCATACGAGACCTCGGGAATCTGGGAATACACAGCCTATTGGCCATTCTGGAACAAAGTTGTCGTGCAGGGAAATAACAGACAAAATGGGATTTCGTGTACTTTCGAACAGTTAGTTGTGCAAAGTACTTTGCAGAACTGGCATAGCGCCCTGAATAGGCTGCATTTCCGCATCGGAAGCCAATGTAAGGATTTTAAGTGGAATGAGATCCGGATGCTGCGTCTGTTCATTCCCAGACTTTAGTGGGCTGCTGTGTTTGGAATACGTAATTAGAGTTGGCTGTCAAAGATGATCCCTAAATTGCGTGCCTGGGTAGGATGGATATGTAATGGCCACCAAGTAAAGGTTGAACTGGTAGTATAAAAGATGCTCGGAATAAGAAAAGTGGATTTGGAAATGTAAAACGTCATGTTGCAGATTCTAATGTTTCAGGCACATACTGGGCAGGGAAGGATGGTCGGTAGATACCCCTGCATAAGAACCACATCCGTGCTATAATAAACATACAGCGTCACGCCATTCTGTCTCTACAAGAAGTATAGGTTGTAATGGCACTTTGGTATTTTTTATTTTATTTGCAGTTTTATATAGCGGGAACACGACCCGGAGGTATTGGAGCGCTTTTTTTGGTAGGCAAAGGGAGTTGAGGCCCTTATTATGAGCTTGGTGGTCCTCCTGCAGCATCGATAACACTGCACTTGCAGGAGGACTACCAAGCCCATGGTGCTGCTGCCTATCACCGGATTATACATTTAATTCAGGTCGGGCTGGCGGGGCTGGCGGTGCTGCGGCAGTCTCACGGCGGCAGCCGTGTTAGGCTCATACGAGAGCCTTAACAGTAGACCGCTGCAGTGACAGCACCTGCAGCACGTTTCTGCACAGTGTGGCATGAACAGTGGTGCAATTCCAAGGCATGCACCCCCAGGCCCAGAGGCAGCGGGCCCCCATAGTTGCATCTCTGCCACCCTTTTCATGGTGGGCTCACTGCCATGAAATGGGCAGTGGGAAAGCAACTCAAAATATGCTTGGCGCTGCTGCAGCGGCACCACCAGCATTTCCTGCCCCTTACCGCTGCGCTCCTGGATCCCAGCGGATGCGGCGGACCTGTGGTGGACCAACCGCCACACTCGTAATACTGTGGGTGGACCTGCAGTGGTTGCAGTGGTCAGACCGCCACCGCAAGTACAGCAGTAGTAGGACCGCCTTACTTGTAATAAGGCCCTAAGTGATTTACCCAGAATCACAGGATGTTGGCATCTTGTCTGGCAATGACAGTAGACCTCTGCTTTTGCACCTGATAGCAGAGATCCAGAAGACCTCTGCCGACTCCTGACAATGGGCCTAATTTAGAATTTGGTGGATGGGATACTCCGTCACAAAAGTGATGGATATCCTGTCCACCGTATTACAAGTACCACTGCTATAATGCATTCGTAATACGGGAGACAGGATATCGTCATGTTACTGACGCAGTATCCCATCCACTAAAGTAAAAATCAGGCCCAGTGTGTCTCCAAATGGGAATCTTTTCTGGTTTTTAAAACACCATTAATTCCTTCAAGGATCACAAGCTGCCTTTCAAAATGTTAAAAAGGTTCCCCATTTGTGAATGCAAACACAGTGATGGTGGTCTGCTGTTCTCTAAAGACATCCATCCTCTGTTAACAGCCCATCACAGGGTAATAAATAATGACCTGTCTAATTTATGTTCATTATGTGGATAGTTCTGTGATTTTATTAATTCATCACATTTACCATTGTTTAAAGAAGAATGGTCAACGTGATCTATATAGGACGTGAGTCATCACACTCACATTTCTATTAGAAGTTAAAAGAATACACCATCATAATTTAGTAAACATAATTCCATGTTAGTCAACGTGTTATTTCGTCTACTCTACACTCTTCTGCATGCTTTTAAGATGCAGTAACTAAGGGCTACATGTATCAAAATTGTAAATTTCGAATAACTAATTGCGAATTCCTGAGAATCGCAATTAGGTAATCACAATTTACAATGTATGAAACTCAAAGAGTTTCAGATAGAGATACCTAGGGGTTCGCAAATCGCTCTACCTCATTAATATTAATTAATTAAATATAATAAAATAGCTTGTTTTCCTTAAAGGAAAATGAGATGCTTTACAAAAAGTAAAAAGAAAAGTTTTCTTTTCATTTTTTAAGAGAAGGCAGAGGCCCGTGGGACCACTGCCTGCCCTTAAAAAACGCTGTAACAAACATTCACAAAGGGGCAGTGGTCCCTTGGGGACCCCTTCCCATTTACGAATGGGCTAACACCTTCTTAAAGTAGGTGATAAAATGCAAATGTTTTGCAACCACATTTCGGTCACAAAACATTCCCACATACCGATGCGATTCAGTATTAGGAAGGGACACCCTAAACATGCCCCTTCCTAATAACGAATCGCAAATCCATTTTGCAAATCGCAAAATAGGGTTTGATGCATCTAAAAAGCATTTTTTGCGATTGCAAACGGCCCAATTCTGCGAATCGGCCCGTTTGTGAAGGCAAAAATGCTTGATGCATGTGCCCCTGAGTCTTTTCATGTTCTAATTCTCATTATTCCACAATGCATAATGAGCATAAATTGTGCATGTTTGTGTTTTTTCTCTCAAAAGGTGTCAAAATCAGTTTTATGTGTCAATTATGGAGTCAGCAGTTTATCTGCATCATCAGTAGCCCAGTTGCCTCATGTTATTTGTATGTCTAAAAAACAAATAACACACTGAATGCCAAAGAACATTCCAGTAAGTTATAAAATCGAACAGTAAATACTTTATTTGGTGCAAAATAAAAGCATTGCAAACTGCCGTTTTCCTTTTTGCTTGGATTATGGATAAAACTGTTTGGTCTTTTACATAAATAAATCTACAAGGCAAGCAGAACCTGACTTGCTGCCCTTTCGTGCTTGAGAACGTGTTCCTTATCTGTAGTCAGTGCATGGGGCCCCTCTGCTGTGAGACGTCCTAGATGGACAGATTGAATAAATGTAAGAATAACTAAACAGACTGGTTTGCATTTTAAAGGTGAGTCAATGTTAACCAATCATTTGCATTTGGATGGCAGTACTTCTTGTTAGACAACAGAGTGCCTAATGTAAGCTGTCTGGCCTCAGAAAGCAGAGTGTTTATATAATTATTCATTGTGTGCCACCTTCATATGGCGGCTTGAACAAAGCCCTTCTTTCTGTTCCAATATGATAGACCACAAGATGTAAACATGTTGGATGGAGCGTCAATACGCTGGAGCAAGAAAGGGTTTGTTAGCTGAAGAAATTCTTTCATTGTCTGTTAATGCAGAAATGAATGCTAGTCAAGATGATTTGTTTGATACACAAAGCATATTAGTCTTAAGGGCAGAAACACCCAATCAACAGTCCCTAGACTACATACCCATTTGCAAACTAAGGTGGTCAACCAGGGGCGGCTCCTCTGCTAAATTGGAGGAGCGTCGCCTTACTGCTTTCAGCAGTGCAAAAACTGAAAAACATAATGATAATAAGACAATGTTATTATCATTTTATTTTGGTTGGGGCACTTTCCAAGTGCGCATGACGGTTTGGCTGGCTGTCCAAACAGTCATGTGCACTTTGCATGTTCTCCACCGGGCCATAATACACAGCCTGGGTGGAGAACATGCACAGGCTGTCAGTCCTCGTCTGAGTACCGAACCATGGTGCTCAGACCAATCACAAGGGTGCTGCCATGGTGACAGCAGTGTCATGATTGGCTTAGGGGAGCCTGTGTGTGCTTCCTGCTTCTGGTCCGAGACTCATCGGAAGGTAAGCAAGGTGAGACGTGGCCGGCCAAAGAGGTAAGTGATTTTTTTTCTACACCCCCCCTCGCCCAACCACCGCTGAACCATGCCAGTCATCACTGTGGTCAACACCGTACAACTCCACCCCTGCTGTCTTCCTGTAAAAATGTTATAGAAAGGATGGCCTTAAACAAGGCAATGAAAATTGAATACCATGGGGCCTAATCAAGGCATATTTACTCCTGTGTAAATTTTCTCTTACACATAGAAGCAACTTTACACATGTAGACTTGCATGTGTTCACCCCGTCAGTTCAGAGGATGGAGTCTGATACAATATAATTTACAACTGTACTGCTACTATTAGTTACATTCTGACAGTATTTTAACTTCCCAGAGTTTGGCGGAGACCTCTGCAACTGGGGTAGAGACCTCCACATGCAAAAGGGAGACCTCCGCATGTGCAAAGGAAACCTCCGCACGGAAGGGAATATGAAAATAACAAACACATGACCTAAATCACACACACCTGACAATTATTCACGTCTTTTTTTTAAGTTCAAATACGTTTTTTAGATATAAACAACAAGATAATGCCAACAAATCAAAAGAAAAAATGCAAAATGCCGTTGAAGGCAGGTAGGAGGAAGGGGTGACATATAATGGGAGTAATATGGAAAGAATAATATACAAAGTCCAAAATAAATCTAACCTGATAGTAGTATGAGGTAAAACCTATGCATATAGGTAATTAAAGCATGACAAGGAAATAAAAGTATTTTATGGAGAGAGAATAGGAAAATCAAGAGGGTTGACTGCTTCTTCAGTGAGGGGTTGGCGTTCATAAGAGGCTTTGACCTGTTGATCTAGAAAGGAAGCAACAGGAGACCATGAGGAAGCATGTTTTAGAACAAGTGAAAAAGGTTGAACAGAAGCAAGGTAAAGTCTGTGATTGTAACAAATAGCATATCACCAGGATTGAAAAGATAGTTGGGTAAAATCTTTCCAATTCTTTGTTATTTGTTGGAAGTCCCCTGCTAACTTCAGATCTATGGTGTTCATATTAGGTGAAACATCTCTCCAATTGCTAGACAAACTGCCTAGAAAAATATTAGTAAAGGAAAAGGGTACGGAGGCGCAGAAAACGGGAAACGGAATTTAGTTGGTTGTAAACTTGTATCCAAAAAGCATGCACGAAGGAACTGGTAGATCTGAATGTGGTGAGTGACATGAAAAGTCAGTTATAGATTTAAAATAAAGTTTGTGTTGCATTGGCGGCATGTGAGGGTTTCCACAATTTAGTCCAAATCTGTCTTCAAATGTCTTCAAATGAATATGGCCCTATTATAGCCAAATCTTGTTCCCATGCCAGCTCAATTTCAGATTTGAGTCTGTCACCCGATGGCTGTTGTAAGAAGTGATAGATAGTCGAAGCCCTGTAAGATGCATGGAGAAGGGTACTCATTTTATAGGGGGGTTGCACAGCACATGGGGCTAGTGATTGAAAGTGATTATGAGTGGTGATTTCCTGTAATAATTGGAATTTAAGGCCGAAGGAGGTTGGAAGATTAAAAAGGGTTTGAGCTTGCTAAAATGTCATATATGAGTTGTTAGAATAAAGTTGATTCATCTATATTAAACCAGTTTTCCTCCAAGCTTTCCAGTAAAAGGCTTATTATAATATAACAGTGAAGTGTTATGCCACATTATAGATTTTAGGAAAGAAGCAGTATCAGTAGAATTATATGATAAAAGCTGTTCAAACAGTGAAGAAAGATGTTTGAAAATGGGGGTAGAGAGATTTTGAGTTTTTTTTTAGATAGTCAAATAATCACGAAAAGTATAGGGAGGCGAGAAAGCATTTCTCCAAGTCTATCCACAGAGGGTAATGATTTGCAGGTTCCAAAAGCCAATATATAGATTGTTTTAGAATAAAAGCTGAGTGGTAATTATAGAAGTCAGGGAAATTTACACCACTGTCAGATTTGGGGCATTTAAATAAGGATATGTGTTTTTTTCTTGTTCCATAAGGAAGAGGAGAGTAGGGAGTTAATTTGTTTAAAAAATTTGGAGGAGATGGATGTTGGAATGTTAGAAATTGTGAATGAAACAGTGGGTACTAACATCATCTTTATGGTATCAAGTCCGCCCCACCAAGAGAGGTGTAGGGGATGCCAACGATTAACTAAAGTGTATTTTTTTGGGATACAATCATCTAGACTTAATGAAATGGAGATTTTGAGTGACTGGGAAATCCATAAACAACAAGCATTTAATGTTTGAAGACTTCCAAGAAAAATTGGGAGTTAAAAAAATCTTTTTTAAAGTGTATTTGTTAAGGCTTAGTATTTCACACTTATCATTAATTAATTTATAGCCAGTGACGAGAGTAGGCATTGACTTCTTGTAGAAAAGCTGGGATTGAAGTTGAAGGCTGTGAGATAAATAAGAAAATATCATTTGCATAGGCAGCCAATTTGATTTGTTGGGTGTTCCAAGAAAAGCCATGGAGAGCAGGATTTTTCCTAATCCTGGAGAGAAAGGTTTCCTATACAAGGTTTAAAAGAAAAGGTGAAAGAGGGCATCCTTGAAGAATGCCTCTGTTTAAAGAAAAGTATTTAGAGGTGAGCCCATTGGCCAAAATTGCTGCTTGGGGTGAGGTATATAAAAGAGAAAAGAGGGCAAGGATGGGTCTGAAACCAAACCATTTAAGGGTATGGAAAATAAAAGACTAATTTACACGGACAAAGGCTTTCTCCATATCTAAGCTAATTGCAGCTAGGGGATTTTGTTTCTCAGAGTTTTATATAGCGCGAACTACTAGACCCTAGACATCGGGTATCAGAGCGCTTTACATGAGCACCAGTTTCGTTACAAATGGACACATTCATTTATTTGTTAGGCACGGGGAGATAAAGTGATTTGCCCAGAATCACAGGATGTTGAGCGTCGTTGTCGAGACTCGAACCCGGTTCCCCAGCTTTGAGGTCGACTGCTCTAGCCGTAAGGCTACATCCTCTCCCCAAATTAGTTAAATGAGTAGATTTGGACAGGACATCAAACATTAAACATATATTGTTGGATAGGTATCTCCCTTTTATGAAACTGGTATGTTCTTTTCCAAGAAGTTTGGGTAAAAAAGATTCTAAATGAAGGGCAAATGCTTTTGAAAACATTCTGTAATCACTATTGACCAGCGATGTGGGTATTTGGTTGCAACATAACTGTGAATCCTTGCCATACTTGGGAATAACGCAAATGAGGGCATCTAGGAAGGAGCTAGATAACTGACCTTTGTGAAGAAAAGAAGAAATGAGAGGGTGTAATGAGGAAGAAGCAGTTTAGAAAAGTGTGTGAACAATTCTGCAGTAAATTCGTCAAGATCTGGAGCTTTGTCAGATTTTAGGAAGGATAGTGCAGTCTGAAGTTCCTCCAAAGGGACGTCTACTTCTAGGTCTGAGAGGTCTAAGTGGGGATCAAAAGATTTATCTGTCAGAATGACCCACGGTGCGGCAAGGGCTGGAGAACATGGCAGCCAGCTAGCGGTTGTACGCGAGCTCACCGGGAGTTAAGGAATATGCTCGCTATGTGATACCGGGAAATGAGGCGTACAGCTGTGTGGAGTGTCAAGGCTTGAAAAACTCTGCTTACCGGTGATGTTTGGAGCAGGGGAACGGTACAGGGAACCGGGCTCCACAAGGTGTTGAAGAGATTTTGGCACAGTTTGGCGCAGTTTGAAGAAAGACGGGCATGGTGGGGAGGGCGTGACAGGCGTAGTGCGTCTAGCGGTTTTCTGGAGATGCTGTGGAAGAAGAGCACTGGAGGAGGGCAGCCGAGGAAGTGAGGAAAGCCCGTAGGCTCACTTCCAGGGTTGTGTGGATAGGGAGGAATTGCTGTTGCAGAGGCAGTCTCTGTAAACCTGCTCTCACATCTCAGACACTGCCTGGAGCTCCTTGGGCTGCTCGTAGCACAGTACAAGTAAATGTAAATTTCTGGGCCCACCCGAAAGATCTGCATATGCAGGTGGAAGATTGGAGGAGGTGAGAGGAAGGGAGACCCAGGCTGGAAGCAGTCAAGGTAGGAAGACAGCAGGGGTCTGGCTAATGAGGGGAAAGGCACAGAAGCCAAACAGGGATACACTGAGGAGTGCGGGAGGGGGTGGTGATTCTGATACATCTAAGGAGCAACCCCCGCAGGAAGGAAGTCAGAGGTGGGTCCCATAAAAGTGATAGCGAAAGCCCCGGGGGTGGGTAAAATAAACTCCTCGGTGTTGCAGGAAGAAGTCATTGGACCTCTTACAGTGCAACAAGGGGTACTTGGGCAACCTCAATTGCGGTAGGTTTGGAGAAGGCAATTCCGTCCTCTAAACCTAAGACTTTAAAGATTACCCCCTCTCTTAGGTCCTATTTCAAACTAAGTGAGAAAAGCCCCAAATCTGGTAGGGTCTCCCTTTCCTCCGACACCCCACAAGTTCTCTCTGCAGAGGTCTTAGACTTAAGTTCTGAGGCTGTAACTGTTATAATGGATAATGGGCCCAAGGATATATATTGGAAGAGCAGTGTCAAGATCACAGTATGAAGGCAGTATGAAGCCTCTGTTTCCGGCTAGTCCAAATCGATATCAGTGTTTAGCAGAAGAGGACTCAATAGCGAATGCAGACAAGAGAGGAGAGATGGAAGGTGATGCCATTGCCCCAGTAAGGTCAAAACCAAAGAATGTGTCTGTTGGACCAAAAAAATTAGGACTAGAACGTAATACGATTACCCTAGATTGGAAGTCCCTCCCTATGTCACTCTCAATAAACCCTGTAGAGCCCGAGTCTCAAGCTCAGGCCTGCTCTTTGGAACAGTTAATGAAAGCTTTTGCGGAGGAGGTTAGAAGTGGGTTTGCTACCTCTCAGGTCAACCAAAAGGAGATTCAGGGTGTTTGCGAGTGGCTCAATGAGAAGTTGAAATCCCTATCTCAAATAACCCTGGGCGGAGTATGCGGAGTGGTGCTCCGCGTAGTTCCACGGAGTTAAAAAAAAACTCAGTGGAACTACGTGGAGCTCCGCTCCGCATACTCCCCCCTCACAAAGTAATTACAAATAATTAAAAAGGCACTTACCTGCCGTGTCTGCCTTTTCTTTCTCTTTCCTCCCCTTATTTTCCTTGCAGCCAGAAGTACAGCATCCATCTCAACCGGTGCCGAGGAGGGCCACAGCCCCCACAAGCAGTCAGTTCCTGGCCAGGGCAGGGGATCACAACATATGCGGCCACCGGTCCATAGGGTCAGCAGGCAGTCTCCAGGTATTCTCCGGGCCAGGCCCGGAAGGGCGGGCCAATAGGTTTTAGTATCCCGAGGAGGGGGTCCAACAGAGCACAGGAGGACACGCAACAAGGCCCTAGCCCGCACCCCCCACCAACGCGTGTCACTGCAGCAATGCCAAGACCACAGCCGCCAGGCTCAACAGGGACCACTGGAGGGGGCCTCGCACCTCCGTCATGGCATGAGTAGCACAGCACGGCTCCAGGCGGTCTCCTCGGCACAGCAGCTTGTCCTCCGGCCTTCACAGCAGCTCCAGCATGCAGAGAATTCCCTCTTCCCAAAGCTCCGCAGTATAGCAGCGCAAGGTCCTTTAGCGCAGCCACGGCCTCTCCAACTGCGGCCTTGAGACACGCCCCTGGGAAGTGAGCCGGAAGAAGTCCGCAGCCGCTGAGTATACACAGCCACACAGTCGGGGGAGATCCTTACCGCCTGGGCACCCCGTGGCGCACACTCTCGGCCTCACCAACGCCCGCAGTCCACTTCAGCAGGCGTCCGCCATGTTCACACGGCGGGCCCTCGCTTTACTCTCCCGAAGCTCGCCAGTATTTTACAGCAGACCGGTTGCTCCGCAGGTATGGGGCGCCGCACACCGCATGATTTCTCCGTGTAGCAGGAGAGAGCAGCCATTGCGAGGAGGAGGCAGCTGAGGCAGACACGGCAGGTAAGTACCTTTTTAATTATTTTTAATAACTTTGAGAGGGTGGAGGGGCTGGCTAACTACGCTCCGCCACGGAGTCGTAGTTTTGCCTGAACTCCGCGTTCGCAGCGGAACGCGGCGTAAGCAAAACTAGGCAAACTCCGCTGGTGGAGCGTACTTACCCACCCGGGGCTAATCTCAAAGAGCATATGCATTGGAAGTTCAGTGGCGGAACTAAAAGAAAACATGACACAAGACAGGCAAGAGTTGAATAGGCTGAAGGTGAAATTCAAGGACAGCCAAGAATAGGTTTAATAATGTAATCGGAAGGTTGATAGCAGTTGACCAAAAAGGCTTTGTAAAAGGGAGAGTTATGCATTTACTAACTTACGAGCTAATAGGGACTATTGATCTGGCAACCCCAAACAAAGTACCATTGGCAATTATTCTGCTCGATGCCTCCAAGGCATTTGATAGGGTGAATTGGTAGTATCTGTACACCCTTCTGGGCCATTATAATATAGGTAATAGGTTCTGCAGGGCCATATGGGGCATTTATAGGGCACCTTCGGCAAATATCTTGCTGAATGGTAACCTTACACCAAGCTTTAAGATAACAAGAGGGACCAGGCAGGGTTGCCCCCTTACCCCCTTGCTTTTTAATCTATATATTGGGCCCTTCCCTGAAAAGATCAGGCTGGAACAGGGGATTACCCCCTTTGTGTATGGTATATGGTTGAAGAAAGTATCGCTCTATGTGGATGACATAATGGTATATATGTGAGGTTTAGTTCCTACTTTGGAAAGCCTAGACCACCTGATAACAAACTTTGGGAAAGTGGCTGGATATGAGGCTAACTCTTCCAAGACGGAAGTTATGGTGTAGAATATAGATGAGACACTACTAATGAAGGACCGCTGTTCCTATGAAAAAGGGTTGAAGGAGTCGTTTTAGAAAGAAGAGAGGGGAAGTCAAAGTGACTTAACTTGGTGCCCTCACACATCCCGAAGGATGTCATGCTTCATGATAGGGCGGTGCTTCCCATGGGGCCGGCGCTGCAATACCCTACGGGTCCCCCGAAGGGCCGCTCTGTCGGAGATCTTTTTAGTTTTCACGCCGTATGATGAGTGCGAGTTAGTGCTAGTGGCATCAAGACTAAAAGGAAGTAAAATACAGTGAAAAAGTGTGCTAGGGGTGGCCTCATCAATTGAAGCAGTGCCACCAGATGGACCTGGGAGGTGGTCCGATCTATGAGATACAGGAAGTTATCCCCATGAGTCAAGCAAGAGCTTTCTGGCCGCCACGATAGTTATGTCAACAGGCACAACCTGTTGCACCTACCTGACTTTTTGGGTGCTTCGACACCCAAGTCCATCTGGTGGCACTGCTTCAATTGATAATGCCACCCCCAGCACTCTTTTTCACTGTATTTTACTTCCTTTTAGTCTTGAAGAAGTGCTAGGGATCTCCTCCTGAGACTATCAAGAGCGCGAAACATGTCGACCTAACGCATTTCACCTTCACAACTGCACAATATCCCACAGCTACTGAGGCCCATAATCACTCTTGAGCAGCCTTTAACCTCTCGGTTTTTCAACCATGACAGAGGGATCTCTCTCATTAAACCCACTCATTACAGATACCCTCTTGTCATTTTATAACTCACCCATCACAGCACTAGCACTAACTCACACTCATCATACGGTGTGAAATCTAAAAAGATCTCTGACAAAGCGACCCTTCGGGCGTCCCGTAGGGCATTGCAGTGCCGGCCCCACGGAGAGCATCACCCTATGATGAAGCATGACATCCTTAGGGATGTGTGAGGGCATCAAGTAAAGTCACTTTAACTTCCCCTCTCTTCTTTCTAAAACCACTCCTTCTGCCCTTTTTTCATAGGAACAGCGGCTCTTGCTTAGTAGTGATTCGTTACTCGGGAGCATGGGGCACTGGACCTTGATTTAGCTCCCTGCCCCCCTCCTCTTCTCATTTTTGAATATAGATGAGAGCCATAAGCTGATAAAGAGGGAACTGAAATATTTGGGCATAAAGATTTGTCACTCATTATAAAAACTGGAAGAACTAAATTTTCACAAAACAATGGCAGAAACAAACAGGTTATTACTTAGTTGGTCCCATCTTCCATTAACGATATTTGGAAGGACAAATTTAATAAACATTTCCATACTTCCGAAATTTGCCTTTCTTTTTAATATGATACCCCTTCATTTTAAGAGCACATGGCTTCAAAAACTCCATAGTAGAATAGACTCATTTATATGGGCATTTAAGGGCATGAGAATTGCAAGAAGAAAGTTGCAAAGGAAGTACGATAAAGTGGGCATGGCACTGCCAGATTTCCAATTATATGCATGGGCATTCCAATTAAAAAAACTTTAAGTTTTTGATATCGGAGACGGGGGAGGTGGGTCAGGGAGTGACCAACTATGGGAGGCCTTGTTAAATGAGGTGGGAGGTGGTTAGTCCAAATTCATGTATAAATTTAGAGACCAGAGATACTTCAAAATATTTAAGGCTGAAAGTGTTGCAGGCAGCAGCCCGATTGTGGGCCCAGATTGGGTGAGCAACAAACTTGTCCTACTATAGTAGGTACGCCCCAATATGGGCTCCCCACGGCCTTCCAGAATGTTTGAAAGTTATCTCGCTCTGAAATGGGAAGCTGATATTGTTGAATGGGGCCAGATCTTTCAAGAAGGGAAGCTCATCTCATGGGAGCAGTTTCAGCAGGCAACATACAAGATGGTGTCCAAGTATAAATGTATCCAACTACAAAGTTGGTCCCGAGCCATGGAAGAAGATACAGTTGGCACCAAAGACTTGGAGGAGCATTTGATTAACAGCCCACAATAGAAGAAGGTGGTGACAACCTGGTATGGGTTCATTTTGGATATTTCTGAGGATGGGCAGAATACACTGAACTCTCTGTGGGGAGAAATAGTGCTGAATAGAAATATCAATCAACTATGGCAAGTATTTTTTTGGTTATTATATAAGGTGATGAAACTGGCATATTTCAGAAGGAAGCGAAACAAAAAAGAGAGGTAGGGTTTTTTTATATATTCGAAATATATAAAGGGAGTACTCCTAATCCCCAAAAGGTAATGATAAATCAACAACAAGGAGGAGTCTACCCTTAAGGACAGGGAAATCTGCTTATTCAGCACGGAGGATGCAGAAGGGAAGCAAAAATAGAATATTTTCTAAGAAGACCCCTCACTCACCAACCTAGTTGGTGACATGCTTCATCATTGGGGTCCCACCCGAATAGCCGAATGCTACCCGGGTGTGCTGCGACACCTGATTACAGTGGAGCGGGTTGGTTTGAACAGCAGTGATAGTGCAAAGTGAGTGCCAAAAGGTGGTGAATAATTAAAAATTGTCAAAGTTTGACTCCTACAGGAATTTAATATGGAGTAACTCGACAATATTAAAAACAGTATGAGACCCTAATCAGGCTAAATTGACCTGTAGTGTCTAAGTGAAAAAGGTGATGGCCTACATGTTTCAACCTATAATGAAATTGCAAGGTTTTCGTCAGGACCAGAAGAAAAGCCCGGGTGGTCTACACACTCTAAGGTGTACCCAACCCAGGGCCCATGGATAAAAAGCCACACCAGTATTACTCACTGCATGGCATTCCCTCATCAAGTCAAATCTAGGGAGAAATCTGCAAGAGAAAAAATGTCACAAGTACATTTTATGCTTCAATCAAATGTCAATGCATGAACCAAAATACTCCTCTCACACACGAGGTAACACCAGTGAACGAATGATGCATACTCAAGTGTATCGTGCTGTCTCACAGGCACAACCAACAAATTCATGCGGTGTCACTGTGATGAATGAATGTGAGAAATAACTGGATCTGACTAGTTCGAAAGGTCGCTGAGACCGGAAGGGGGAACAAACAATAAACAAGCTTATTAGCAGAAAAACAGGTGCTTACAAATTAAGCATACCGCTGAAACCCTCACACTATCAGTTGTGGGGGGAAAAAAAAATTTTTTTTGCAAGCGGCGAATGCTTAGATATGAGCAAGCCGAAGTGACTGCAAAACTATATACAAGGGAGGAAAAGGTTAAAATCTTACTAGCGGCTTGAATCGGCCGTGCCCCATGAGAACCGGGGGAAGGCGCTGGCTCTTAGTCAAACACTGAGGAAATAAAAAGTAATTACAAAGGGGCGCCCCTGCCTGCGAAGGAGGTCATGGAGCAGCGGAGTCCACCCGCAGATTGAGAGGTCACTTACTTCATCAAACCATGCCACCTGTGTCTGCACCTACTTGGTAGTCCCTCGCGGATCTCCGAGGTTAACCGGGTAAGTGGCATGGCGGCTTATGAGCGTTAGAGTGGTGTTTCCGGGTACGCCCACAACAACGCGCGGCGCGTGGTGACGTCAGCCCGCTGTGTTGATGTTAGAACGATGTGGCTGGTAACAGCCGATATGGTTAGAGTGCAGCGGTGATTGGCTACATGAAAGCACAGTACAACAGAGGAAAAGGAAAAAAGGGAAAAAGGGGGAATACTCTTAATGGAGCTAGTGTCAAAAAATTGAATTAAAGAGCTATTGGAAAAAACGATGGTTATTATAAACTGACACAAAGGAAAGGCAAATATGAAATGTTAGAATGTACAGAAATGACAGTAAGTTGATTTATCTATTCAATACAGAATTCCATGGGATACCATCGTTCAGTCCCTCTTTTTGTGTAGAGAGCCTGTACACCCAACGTTGCTCTTTCTCGAATAGACGCTGCTGCGTGCTGTGATCAGGTTTTATTTGCTCAATAATAGTCCATTGCATATCATTGGGAGTATGTCCCACCCTTAAGAAATGCTCAGTCAGTTTTGTAGTGGTTTTTCTACATCTGATTGTACTCCGATGTTCGCAGATTCTCTGCTTAATTTTCCTACTCGTCATTCCCACATACCGAAGATTACATGGGCATGTGATGAGGTATACTACATTTTGGCTGTTGCAATTGGTATGGACTCGTTGGGTCCAGACTTTCCCAAGTTCTAAGTTAAGTGTTTTGGTGTGACTTGTCAAATGGCAGACGCTACAATTCCCACAGGGAAAATGTCCCACAATATTAGGAAGGCCCCAGGCATTAAGAACAGTTTGTGTGTTATCCCTGGTTTGTTTTTTAGGGCGTGTATTGACCAAGGAATCTTTCAGGCTTCTTGCACGTTTAAATGAAAACAGAGGTTTTTCCCAATGTAGATTCCCCGTGCCCAGGATGCCCCAGTGTTTATTGATGGAACGGGTCACCAGATTTGAAGCTGTACTGTATGTAGTGACACATGTTAGGGGTATCTCCTCTTCCCGTCTGTCTTTGTTTTCTAGTAGGGCATCCCGTGGTTGATTCCGGGCCCTCTTTTGACATTTATTGAGGATTTTTTCTGGATAACCTCTCTCTGTAAGTTTGGTTGTCAGGTCCCTAGCCTGGGTACGGTAATCATTGATCTTACTACAGTTGCGGCGCAACCGAAGATACTGGCCATATGGTAAATTCTCTTTTAGGGGCCTCGGGTGGAAACTTTCAAATCTGAGTAGGTTATTCTTGGCAGTGGGCTTATGGTGTGTCCTGGTTTCAAGGCCCCCATTTTCTTTAGTGATCACTACATCGAGGAACACCAAGGTGTCAGGGTCCTTTGTGTGGGTGAACCTCAAGTTATGGTCACATGTGTTAACCCATGCGATGAATTCAGTCAAAACAACATCAGGGCCCTGCCAGATGACAAGAATGTCGTCAATGTACCTTCTCCAGAACTTAACATATGACGAGAAAGGATTGGAGTCATTAAGTATAAATTTCTTCTCAAAGTTAAAGACATAGAGTCCAGCTACACTCGGAGCAAAGGTACTACCCATGGAAGTTCCTCCAATCTGAAGGTACAATTTACCCTCAAATTCGAAGTAGTTCTTTTTTTATTTTTTTTTTATTGCTAGTCTAGCACAATCAAGAATGAAGCTCCTGGGTGTAGTGTAAGTCCACTCAGTCTCATCTAATGCTATTCTCAATACTTCCAAGGTATCATCTTGAGGGATACTGGTGTAAAGACTTTCTATGTCCATGCTGACTAGGATGGTAGAGTCATTGACCGTCAGCTCCTTCAGTAGATTGAGGAGACTCTTAGTATCCTGTAGATAGGTCTCGGTGTTCTGGACCATAGTTTTTAGAAAAAGTCACAGAACCTAGACAAGGGTTCCAGTAGGGACCCTATTCCTGAGACAATGGGTCTACCAGGGGAGGAAACTTATCCTTGTGCATTTTCGGGAGAGTATAGAAGTATGGGACCTTCCCTTCGGTGTTGGTGAGATACTCCGATTCATGTTGGGATATGAAACCATTAGCTTCAGCCAGCTTCACCATCGACCTGATTTCTACCTGAAGGTCCATTGTGGGGTCAGATGTTAGTGGAAGATAATTACTCACGTCCGAGAGTAGTCTAAGACATTCTGCCTGATAGGCATTTTTGTCCTGCACGACAACTCCGCCCCCTTGTCTGCTTGTTTTATCACTATATCCTCACAGTTTTTGAGGCTTTCCAATGCCGTGATCTCTGCCTTACTCATATTAAAAAATGGTTGTTTAATTACCAATTTTTCCACATCGTTGAAAACAGCTTGTTCGAAGGCAGAAACCTCCACCGGGATGGTGTGGGGGGGTGGGATAAATGAAGATTTTAGACGTAGACCCGTAGTACATTGGTCAGTAGTGGAAGGATTACTACCTTGTTTCTCAAAAAAAGCTTTCAGCTTAAGTTTCCGAAAAAAAACTGACAATTCGCATTGGAGATTAAATTTGTCTAGTTTTTGGGTGGGAACAAAACCCAGGCCTCTATTGAGCACCTTCTCTTCCAGTGTGGTGAGTGGTCTGGAGGCCAAGTTGGTAACTAGACCCTGTTGTTGCTTGTCCCTGGCTAGACCCTGTTGTTGCTTGTCCCTGGCTGGGTTTCCTCGTTTTGCTCCGAGTGTAGTTGCCTACCGGGTTCTCGTCCTCCCACTGGACTTGGCCTCGTCCTTTCCTTCTCCCTCGCCCCCTTCCGCCCCTGCCTAAAAAAGGCGGTCTAAAGGGGTTTTGGGGAAATACGGGTTGTCCAAAAGGAGGATGCCACCCGTAGATGGGGTATTGCTGTTGTGGATTAAAGGGTGGTTGGTGTGGATTAAAGGGTTGTTGGTATCCCCCCATTGGATGATTATTATATGGTGGCCACCTGTTCTGAGGTCTATTTCTACCTCTTTGTCTGGATCTCTCACTTCCTGTACTTGAGTCACTGCTGGCTGTAGAGTCATTGCTGGACATATCGGACTCTCTCTCGGCTCTAAATGGGGCTACAAAATCTGGATCTGAGTAGGGGTAGGTCTTCACATATGAAAACCGTTTCAGATCCTTCTGAAATTTTTGAACCTTCTGTTGAGTAAGGTTGTCTTTATACTCATTAATCTCTTTATTGAGATCATCTAGTTTCTTTTTATAGCCAGTAATTGTAGACTTTATATGGCTCTCTGTGAGCTGAATTTCGATCATTATTGCCTCAGAGAGTCTCAGGGCTGTCTTAAGAATAAGTACTATCCAGTCACGGGTACAATGCCATGCGATCTGAGCCCAGTCCTTCCTGAAAGCAGGGTCATTGAGAAAGATCCGAGGGGCATTCGTAACCAGTAGACCTTTAGGTGCCATATTAGTCTTTAAGTATTCCTTCAGAATCGTACCATGGAGTATTGTCCTAATCCTGTTTCTTTTCATCTCTGTGAGTTTCTCCCAATCAGTTGTCTGTGATATTGTTTGTGCTATACTAGCATCAGCAAACAATGAAGAATCGCCTAAAAGGGCGTCAACTTCCTCAGTGGTGTAAGATAGTCCTTGATTCTCTCCCATAGTGAAGCAGTCAAATGAATTTGATTAAGAGGAAAACACTCTCGCAGCTGTGCGCTGCAGTAGTAAGCGAAACAAAAAAGAGAGGTAGGGTTTTTTTATATATTAGAAATATATAAAGGGAGTACTCCTAATCCCCAAAAGGTAATGATAAATCAACAACAAGGAGGAGTCTACCCTTAAGGACAGGGAAATCTGCTTATTCAGCACGGAGGATGCAGAAGGGAAGCAAAAAATAGAATATTTTCTAAGAAGACCCCTCACTCACCAACCTAGTTGGTGACATGCTTCATCATTGGGGTCCCACCCGAATAGCCGAATGCTATCCGGGTGTGCTGCGACACCTGATTACAGTGGAGCGGGTTGGTTTGAACAGCAGTGATAGTGCAAAGTGAGTGCCAAAAGGTGGTGAATAATTAAAAATTGTCAAAGTTTGACTCCCTACAGGAATTTAATATGGAGTAACTCGACAATATTAAAAACAGTATGAGACCCTAATCAGGCTAAATTGACCTGTAGTGTCTAAGTGAAAAAGGTGATGGTCTACATGTTTCAACCTATAATGAAATTGCAAGGTTTTCGTCAGGACCAGAAGAAAAGCCCGGGTGGTCTACACACTCTAAGGTGTACCCAACCCAGGGCCCATGGATAAAAAGCCACACCAGTATTACTCACTGCATGGCATTCCCTCATCAAGTCAAATCTAGGGAGAAATCTGCAAGAGAAAAATGTCACAAGTACATTTTATGCTTCAATCAAATGTCAATGCATGAACCAAAATGCTCCTCTCACACACGAGGTAACACCAGTGAACGAATGATGCATACTCAAGTGTATCGTGCTGTCTCACAGGCACAACCAACAAATTCATGCGGTGTCACTGTGATGAATGAATGTGAGAAATAACTGGATCTGACTAGTTCGAAAGGTCGCTGAGACCGGAAGGGGGAACAAACAATAAACAAGCTTATTAGCAGAAAAACAGGTGCTTACAAATTAAGCATACCGCTGAAACCCCCACACTATCAGTTGTGGGGAAAAAAAAAAAAAATTTTTTTGCAAGCGGCGAATGCTTAGATATAAGCAAGCCGAAGTGACTGCAAAACTATATACAAGGGAGGAAAAGGTTAAAATCTTACTAGCGGCTTGAATCGGCCGTGCCCCATGAGAACCGGGGAAGGCGCTGGCTCTTAGTCAAACACTGAGGAAATAAAAAGTAATTACAAAGGGGCGCCCCTGCCTGCGAAGGAGGTCATGGAGCAGCGGAGTCCACCCGCAGATTGAGAGGTCACTTACTTCATCAAACCATGCCACCTGTGTCTGCACCTACTTGGTAGTCCCTCGCGGATCTCCGAGGTTAACCGGGTAAGTGGCATGGCGGCTTATGAGCGTTAGAGTGGTGTTTCCGGGTACGCCCACAACAACGCGCGGCGCGTGGTGACGTCAGCCCGCCGTGTTGATGTTAGAACGATGTGGCTGGTAACAGCCGATATGGTTAGAGTGCAGCGGTGATTGGCTACATGAAAGCACAGTACAACAGAGGAAAAGGAAAAAAAGGGAAAAGGGGGAATACTCTTAATGGAGCTAGTGTCAAAAAATTGAATTAAAGAGCTATTGGAAAAAACGATGGTTATTATAAACTGACACAAAGGAAAGGCAAATATGAAATGTTAGAATGTACAGAAATGACAGTAAGTTGATTTATCTATTCAATACAGAATTCCATGGGATACCATCGTTCAGTCCCTCTTTTTGTGTATAGAGCCTGTACACCCAACGTTGCTCTTTCTCGAATAGACGCTGCTGCGTGCTGTGATCAGGTTTTATTTGCTCAATAATAGTCCATTGCATATCATTGGGAGTATGTCCCACCCTTAAGAAATGCTCAGTCAGTTTTGTAGTGGTTTTTCTACATCTGATTGTACTCCGATGTTCGCAGATTCTCTGCTTAATTTTCCTACTCGTCATTCCCACATACCGAAGATTACATGGGCATGTGATGAGGTATACTACATTTTGGCTGTTGCAATTGGTATGGACTCGTTGGGTCCAGACTTTCCCAAGTTCTAAGTTAAGTGTTTTGGTGTGACTTGTCAAATGGCAGACGCTACAATTCCCACAGGGAAAATGTCCCACAATATTAGGAAGGCCCCAGGCATTAAGAACAGTTTGTGTGTTATCCCTGGTTTGTTTTTTAGGGCGTGTATTGACCAAGGAATCTTTCAGGCTTCTTGCACGTTTAAATGAAAACAGAGGTTTTTCCCAATGTAGATTCCCGTGCCCAGGATGCCCCAGTGTTTATTGATGGAACGGGTCACCAGATTTGAAGCTGTACTGTATGTAGTGATACAAAAGGGGATGATGGACGGAACGTTTGAGCCAATCAAACACTCACCCCCAGTCAACTGATCTGGGTTTAATCCATCATCATTCTTTAGCTCACTCCACCACCCCAGTTCAGACATGGCCATATGCAAATCAGTCTGACCCTGTGCCTCATGGGAACAGTCCAGCCCGAACTGCCAAGCCATGTCTTCCCTGGACCGGAAACAAGCATCCTAGGACCGGTTTCTGGCATTTCAGCCGTCATCAGCCAGGCTTGCTTGAATCCAGTGGCAAAGTGAGCAAGGGACCCACGTCTGGGCATACCCACGCCAACTTAGGGCGACCAAAGCGATACAAAAGGGGATGATGGACGGAACGTTTGAGCCAATCAAACACTCACCCCCAGTCAACTGATCTGGGTTTAATCCATCATCATTCTTTAGCTCACTCCACCACCCCAGTTCAGACATGGCCATATGCAAATCAGTCTGACCCTGTGCCTCATGGGAAGAGTCCAGCCCGAACTGCCAAGCCATGTCTTCCCTGGACCGGAAACAAGCATCCTAGGACCGGTTTCTGGCATTTCAGCCGTCATCAGCCAGGCTTGCTTGAATCCAGTGGCAAAGTGAGCAAGGGACCCACGTCTGGGCATACCCCCGCCAACTTAGGGCGACCAAAGCGATACAAAGGGGATGATGGACGGAACGTTTGAGCCAATCAAACACTCACCCCCAGTCAACTGATCTGGGTTTAATCCATCATCATTCTTTAGCTCACTCCACCACCCCAGTTCAGACATGGCCATATGCAAATCAGTCTGACCCTGTGCCTCATGGGAACAGTCCAGCCCGAACTGCCAAGCCATGTCTTCCCTGGACCGGAAACAAGCATCCTAGGACCGGTTTCTGGCATTTCAGCCGTCATCAGACAGGCTTGCTTGAATCCAGTGGCAAAGTGAGCAAGGGACCCACGTCTGGGCATACCCCGCCAACTTAGGGCGACCAAAGCGATACAAAAGGGATGATGGACGGAATGTTTGAGCCAATCAAACACTCACCCCCAGTCAACTGATCTGGGTTTAATCCATCATCATTCTTTAGCTCACTCCACCACCCCAGTTCAGACATGGCCATATGCAAATCAGTCTGACCCTGTGCCTCATGGGAACAGTCCAGCCCGAACTGCCAAGCCATGTCTTCCCTGGACCGGAAACAAGCATCCTAGCACCGGTTTCTGGCATTTCAGCCGTCATCAGCCAGGCTTGCTTGAATCCAGTGGCAAAGTGAGCAAGGGACCCACGTCTGGGCATACCCCGCCAACTTAGGGCGACCAAAGCGATACAAAAGGGGATGATGGACGGAACGTTTGAGCCAATCAAACACTCACCCCCAGTCAACTGATCTGGGTTTAATCCATCATCATTCTTTAGCTCACTCCACCACCCCAGTTCAGAGATGGCCATATGCAAATCAGTCTGACCCTGTGCCTCATGGGAACAGTCCAGCCCGAACTGCCAAGCCATGTCTTCCCTGGACCGGAAACAAGCATCCTAGGACCGGTTTCTGGCATTTCAGCCGTCATCAGCCTGGCTTGCTTGAATCCAGTGGCAAAGTGAGCAAGGGACCCACGTCTGGGCATACCCCCGCCAACTTAGGGCGACCAAAGCGATACAAAGGGGATGATGGACGGAACGTTTGAGCCAATCAAACACTCACCCCCAGTCAACTGATCTGGGTTTAATCCATCATCATTCTTTAGCTCACTCCACCACCCCAGTTCAGACATGGCCATATGCAAATCAGTCTGACCCTGTGCCTCATGGGAACAGTCCAGCCCGAACTGCCAAGTCATTTCTTCCCTGGACCGGAAACAAGCATCCTAGGACCGGTTTCTGGCATTTCAGCCGTCATCAGCCAGGCTTGCTTGAATCCAGTGGCAAAGTGAGCAAGGGACCCACGTCTGGGCATACCCCGCCAACTTAGGGCGACCAAAGCGATACAAAAGGGGATGATGGACGGAACGCTTGAGCCAATCAAACACTCACCCCCAGTCAACTGATCTGGGTTTAATCCATCATCATTCTTTAGCTCACTCCACCACCCTAGTTCAGACATGGCCATATGCAAATCAGTCTGACCCTGTGCCTCATGGGAACAGTCCAGCCCGAACTGCCAAGCCATGTCTTCCCTGGACCGGAAACAAGCATCCTAGGACCGGTTTCTGGCATTTCAGCCGTCATCAGCCAGGCTTGCTTGAATCCAGTGGCAAAGTGAGCAAGGGACCCACGTCTGGGCATACCCCGCCAACTTAGGGCGACCAAAGCGATACAAAAGGGGATGATGGACGGAACGTTTGAGCCAATCAAACACTCACCCCCAGTCAACTGATCTGGGTTTAATCCATCATCATTCTTTAGCTCACTCCACCACCCCAGTTCAGACATGGCCATATGCAAATCAGTCTGACCCTGTGCCTCATGGGAACAGTCCAGCCCGAACTGCCAAGCCTTGTCTTCCCTGGACCGGAAACAAGCATCCTAGGACCGGTTTCTGGCATTACAGAAAATGGATTAAACCCAGATCAGTTGACTGGGGGTGAGTGTTTGATTGGCTCAAATGTTCCGTCCATCATCCCCTTTTGTATCGCTTTGGTCGCCCTAAGTTGGCGGGGGTATGCCCAGACGTGGGTCCCTTGCTCACTTTGCCACTGGATTCAAGCAAGCCTGGCTGATGACGGCTGAAATGCCAGAAACCGGTCCTAGGATGCTTGTTTCCGGTCCAGGGAAGACATGGCTTGGCAGTTCGGGCTGGACTGTTCCCATGAGGCGCAGGGTCAGACTGATTTGCATATGGCCATGTCTGAACTGGGGTGGTGGAGTGAACTAAAGAATGATGATGGATTAAACCCAGATCAGTTGACTGGGGGTGAGTGTTTGATTGGCTCAAATGTTCCGTCCATCATCCCCTTTGTATCGCTTTGGTCGCCCTAAGTTGGCGGGGTATGCCCAGACGTGGGTCCCTTGCTCACTTTGCCACTGGATTCAAGCAAGCCTGGCTGATGACGGCTGAAATGCCAGAAACCGGTCCTAGGATGCTTGTTTCCGGTCCAGGGAAGACATGGCTTGGCAGTTCGGGCTGGACTGTTCCCATGAGGCACAGGGTCAGACTGATTTGCATATGGCCATGTCTGAACTGGGGTGGTGGAGTGAGCTAAAGAATGATGATGGATTAAACCCAGATCAGTTGACTGGGGGTGAGTGTTTGATTGGCTCAAATGTTCCGTCCATCATCCCTTTTGTATCGCTTTGGTCGCCCTAAGTTGGCGGGGTATGCCCAGACGTGGGTCCCTTGCTCACTTTGCCACTGGATTCAAGCAAGCCTGGCTGATGACGGCTGAAATGCCAGAAACCGGTCCTAGGATGCTTGTTTCCGGTCCAGGGAAGACATGGCTTGGCAGTTCGGGCTGGACTGTTCCCATGAGGCACAGGGTCAGACTGATTTGCATATGGCCATGTCTGAACTGGGGTGGTGGAGTGAGCTAAAGAATGATGATGGATTAAACCCAGATCAGTTGACTGGGGGTGAGTGTTTGATTGGCTCAAATGTTCCGTCCATCATCCCCTTTTGTATCGCTTTGGTCGCCCTAAGTTGGCGGGGGTATGCCCAGACGTGGGTCTCTTGCTCACTTTGCCACTGGATTCAAGCAAGCCTGGCTGATGACGGCTGAAATGCCAGAAACCGGTCCTAGGATGCTTGTTTCCGGTCCAGGGAAGACATGGCTTGGCAGTTCGGGCTGGACTGTTCCCATGAGGCACAGGGTCAGACTGATTTGCATATGGCCATGTCTGAACTGGGGTGGTGGAGTGAGCTAAAGAATGATGATGGATTAAACCCAGATCAGTTGACTGGGGTGAGTGTTTGATTGGCTCAAATGTTCCGTCCATCATCCCCTTTTGTATCGCTTTGGTCGCCCTAAGTTGGCGGGGGTATGCCCAGACGTGGGTCCCTTGCTCACTTTGCCACTGGATTCAAGCAAGCCTGGCTGATGACGGCTGAAATGCCAGAAACCGGTCCTAGGATGCTTGTTTCCGGTCCAGGGAAGACATGGTTTGGCAGTTCGGGCTGGACTGTTCCCATGAGGCACAGGGTCAGACTGATTTGCATATGGCCATGTCTGAACTGGGGTGGTGGAGTGAGCTAAAGAATGATGATGGATTAAACCCAGATCAGTTGACTGGGGGTGAGTGTTTGATTGGCTCAAATGTTCCGTCCATCATCCCCTTTTGTATCGCTTGGTCGCCCTAAGTTGGCGGGGGTATGCCCAGACGTGGGTCCCTTGCTCACTTTGCCACTGGATTCAAGCAAGCCTGGCTGATGACGGCTGAAATGCCAGAAACCGGACCTAGGATGCTTGTTTCCGGTCCAGGGAAGACATGGCTTGGCAGTTCGGGCTGGACTGTTCCCATGAGGCACAGGGTCAGACTGATTTGCATATGGCCATGTCTGAACTGGGGTGGTGGAGTGAGCTAAAGAATGATGATGGATTAAACCCAGATCAGTTGACTGGGGGTGAGTGTTTGATTGGCTCAAATGTTCCATCCATCATCCCCTTTTGTATCGCTTTGGTCGCCCTAAGTTGGCGGGGGTATGCCCAGACGTGGGTCCCTTGCTCACTTTGCCACTGGATTCAAGCAAGCCTGGCTGATGACGGCTGAAATGCCAGAAACCGGTCCTAGGATGCTTGTTTCCGGTCCAGGGAAGACATGGCTTGGCAGTTCGGGCTGGACTGTTCCCATGAGGCACAGGGTCAGACTGATTTGCATATGGCCATGTCTGAACTGGGGTGGTGGAGTGAGCTAAAGAATGATGATGGATTAAACCCAGATCAGTTGACTGGGGGTGAGTGTTTGATTGGCTCAAATGTTCCGTCCATCATCCCCTTTTGTATCGCTTTGGTCGCCCTAAGTTGGCGGGGTATGCCCAGACGTGGGTCCCTTGCTCACTTTGCCACTGGATTCAAGCAAGCCTGGCTGATGACGGCTGAAATGCCAGAAACCGGTCCTAGGATGGTTGTTTCCGGTCCAGGGAAGACATGGCTTGGCAGTTCGGGCTGGACTGTTCCCATGAGGCACAGGGTCAGACTGATTTGCATATGGCCATGTCTGAACTGGGGTGGTGGAGTGAGCTAAAGAATGATGATGGATTAAACCCAGATCAGTTGACTGGGGGTGAGTGTTTGATTGGCTCAAATGTTCCGTCCATCATCCCCTTTTGTATCGCTTTGGTCGCCCTAAGTTGGCGGGGGTATGCCCAGACGTGGGTCCCTTGCTCACTTTGCCACTGGATTCAAGCAAGCCTGGCTGATGACGGCTGAAATGCCAGAAACCGGTCCTAGGATGCTTGTTTCCGGTCCAGGGAAGACATGGCTTGGCAGTTCGGGCTGGACTGTTCCCATGAGGCACAGGGTCAGACTGATTTGCATATGGCCATGTCTGAACTGGGGTGGTAGAGTGAGCTAAAGAATGATGATGGATTAAACCCAGATCAGTTGACTGGGGGTGAGTGTTTGATTGGCTCAAATGTTCCGTCCATCATCCCCTTTGTATCGCTTTGGTCGCCCTAAGTTGGCGGGGTATGCCCAGACGTGGGTCCCTTGCTCACTTTGCCACTGGATTCAAGCAAGCCTGGCTGATGACGGCTGAAATGCCAGAAACCGGTCCTAGGATGCTTGTTTCCGGTCCAGGGAAGACATGGCTTGGCAGTTCGGGCTGGACTGTTCCCATGAGGCACAGGGTCAGACTGATTTGCATATGGCCATGTCTGAACTGGGGTGGTGGAGTGAGCTAAAGAATGATGATGGATTAAACCCAGATCAGTTGACTGGGGGTGAGTGTTTGATTGGCTCAAATGTTCCGTCCATCATCCCCTTTTGTATCGCTTTGGTCGCCCTAAGTTGGCGGGGGTATGCCCAGACGTGGGTCCCTTGCTCACTTTGCCACTGGATTCAAGCAAGCCTGGCTGATGACGGCTGAAATGCCAGAAACCGGTCCTAGGATGCTTGTTTCCGGTCCAGGGAAGACATGGCTTGGCAGTTCGGGCTGGACTGTTCCCATGAGGCACAGGGTCAGACTGATTTGCATATGGCCATGTCTGAACTGGGGTGGTGGAGTGAGCTAAAGAATGATGATGGATTAAACCCAGATCAGTTGACTGGGGGTGAGTGTTTGATTGGCTCAAATGTTCCGTCCATCATCCCCTTTTGTATCGCTTTGGTCGCCCTAAGTTGGCGGGGGTATGCCCAGACGTGGGTCCCTTGCTCACTTTGCCACTGGATTCAAGCAAGCCTGGCTGATGACGGCTGAAATGCCAGAAACCGGTCCTAGGATGCTTGTTTCCGGTCCAGGGAAGACATGGCTTGGCAGTTCGGGCTGGACTGTTCCCATGAGGCACAGGGTCAGACTGATTTGCATATGGCCATGTCTGAACTGGGGTGGTGGAGTGAGCTAAAGAATGATGATGGATTAAACCCAGATCAGTTGACTGGGGGTGAGTGTTTGATTGGCTCAAATGTTCCGTCCATCATCCCCTTTTGTATCGCTTTGGTCGCCCTAAGTTGGCGGGGGTATGCCCAGACGTGGGTCCCTTGCTCACTTTGCCACTGGATTCAAGCAAGCCTGGCTGATGACGGCTGAAATGCCAGAAACCGGTCCTAGGATGCTTGTTTCCGGTCCAGGGAAGACATGGCTTGGCAGTTCGGGCTGGACTGTTCCCATGAGGCACAGGGTCAGACTGATTTGCATATGGCCATGTCTGAACTGGGGTGGTGGAGTGAGCTAAAGAATGATGATGGATTAAACCCAGATCAGTTGACTGGGGGTGAGTGTTTGATTGGCTCAAATGTTCCGTCCATCATCCCCTTTTGTATCGCTTTGGTCGCCCCTAAGTTGGCGGGGGTATGCCCAGACGTGGGTCCCTTGCTCACTTTGCCACTGGATTCAAGCAAGCCTGGCTGATGATGGCTGAAATGCCAGAAACCGGTCCTAGGATGCTTGTTTCCGGTCCAGGGAAGACATGGCTTGGCAGTTCGGGCTGGACTGTTCCCATGAGGCACAGGGTCAGACTGATTTGCATATGGCCATGTCTGAACTGGGGTGGTGGAGTGAGCTAAAGAATGATGATGGATTAAACCCAGATCAGTTGACTGGGGGTGAGTGTTTGATTGGCTCAAATGTTCCGTCCATCATCCCCTTTGTATCGCTTTGGTCGCCCCTAAGTTGGCGGGGGTATGCCCAGACGTGGGTCCCTTGCTCACTTTGCCACTGGATTCAAGCAAGCCTGGCTGATGACGGCTGAAATGCCAGAAACCGGTCCTAGGATGCTTGTTTCCGGTCCAGGGAAGACATGGCTTGGCAGTTCGGGCTGGACTGTTCCCATGAGGCACAGGGTCAGACTGATTTGCATATGGCCATGTCTGAACTGGGGTGGTGGAGTGAGCTAAAGAATGATGATGGATTAAACCCAGATTAGTTGACTGGGGTGAGTGTTTGATTGGCTCAAATGTTCCGTCCATCATCCCCCTTTTGTATCGTACTGTATGTAGTGACACATGTTAGGGGTATCTCCTCTTCCCGTCTGTCTTTGTTTTCTAGTAGGGCATCCCGTGGTTGATTCCGGGCCCTCTTTTGACATTTATTGAGGATTTTTTCTGGATAACCTCTCTCTGTAAGTTTGGTTGTCAGGTCCCTAGCCTGGGTACGGTAATCATTGATCTTACTACAGTTGCGGCGCAACCGAAGATACTGGCCATATGGTAAATTCTCTTTTAGGGGCCTCGGGTGGAAACTTTCAAATCTGAGTAGGTTATTCTTGGCAGTGGGCTTATGGTGTGTCCTGGTTTCAAGGCCCCCATTTTCTTTAGTGATCACTACATCGAGGAACACCAAGGTGTCAGGGTCCTTCGTGTGGGTGAACCTCAAGTTATGGTCACATGTGTTAACCCATGCGATGAATTCAGTCAAAACAACATCAGGGCCCTGCCAGATGACAAGAATGTCGTCAATGTACCTTCTCCAGAACTTAACATATGACGAGAAAGGATTGGAGTCATTAAGTATAAATTTCTTCTCAAAGTTAAAGACATAGAGTCCAGCTACACTCGGAGCAAAGGTACTACCCATGGAAGTTCCTCCAATCTGAAGGTACAATTTACCCTCAAATTCGAAGTAGTTCTTTTTTATTTATTTTTTATTGCTAGTCTAGCACAATCAAGAATGAAGCTCCTGGGTGTAGTGTAAGTCCACTCAGTCTCATCTAATGCTATTCTCAATACTTCCAAGGTATCATCTTGAGGGATACTGGTGTAAAGACTTTCTATGTCCATGCTGACTAGGATGGTAGAGTCATTGACCGTCAGCTCCTTCAGTAGATTGAGGAGACTCTTAGTATCCTGTAGATAGGTCTCGGTGTTCTGGACCATAGTTTTTAGAAAAAGTCACAGAACCTAGACAAGGGTTCCAGTAGGGACCCTATTCCTGAGACAATGGGTCTACCAGGGGAGGAAACTTATCCTTGTGCATTTTCGGGAGAGTATAGAAGTATGGGACCTTCCCTTCGGTGTTGGTGAGATACTCCGATTCATGTTGGGATATGAAACCATTAGCTTCAGCCAGCTTCACCATCGACCTGATTTCTACCTGAAGGTCCATTGTGGGGTCAGATGTTAGTGGAAGATAATTACTCACGTCCGAGAGTAGTCTAAGACATTCTGCCTGATAGGCATTTTTGTCCTGCACGACAACTCCGCCCCCTTGTCTGCTTGTTTTATCACTATATCCTCACAGTTTTTGAGGCTTTCCAATGCCGTGATCTCTGCCTTACTCATATTAAAAAATGGTTGTTTAATTACCAATTTTTCCACATCGTTGAAAACAGCTTGTTCGAAGGCAGAAACCTCCACCGGGATGGTGTGGGGGTGGGATAAATGAAGATTTTAGACGTAGACCCGTAGTACATTGGTCAGTAGTGGAAGGATTACTACCTTGTTTCTCAAAAAAGCTTTCAGCTTAAGTTTCCGAAAAAAACTGACAATTCGCATTGGAGATTAAATTTGTCTAGTTTTTGGGTGGGAACAAAACCCAGGCCTCTATTGAGCACCTTCTCTTCCAGTGTGGTGAGTGGTCTGGAGGCCAAGTTGGTAACTAGACCCTGTTGTTGCTTGTCCCTGGCTAGACCCTGTTGTTGCTTGTCCCTGGCTGGGTTTCCTCGTTTTGCTCCGAGTGTAGTTGCCTACCGGGTTCTCGTCCTCCCACTGGACTTGGCCTCGTCCTTTCCTTCTCCCTCGCCCCCTTCCGCCCCTGCCTAAAAAGGCGGTCTAAAGGGGTTTTGGGGAAATACGGGTTGTCCAAAAGGAGGATGCCACCCGTAGATGGGGTATTGCTGTTGTGGATTAAAGGGTGGTTGGTGTGGATTAAAGGGTTGTTGGTATCCCCCCATTGGATGATTATTATATGGTGGCCACCCGTTCTGAGGTCTATTTCTACCTCTTTGTCTGGATCTCTCACTCCCTGTACTTGAGTCACTGCTGGCTGTAGAGTCATTGCTGGACATATCGGACTCTCTCTCGGCTCTAAATGGGGCTACAAAATCTGGATCTGAGTAGGGGTAGGTCTTCACAAATGAAAACCGTTTCAGATCCTTCTGAAATTTTTGAACCTTCTGTTGAGTAAGGTTGTCTTTATACTCATTAATCTCTTTATTGAGATCATCTAGTTTCTTTTTATAGCCAGTAATGGTAGACTTTATATGGCTCTCTGTGAGCTGAATTTCGATCATTATTGCCTCAGAGAGTCTCAGGGCTGTTTTAAGAATAAGTACTATCCAGTCACGGGTACAATGCCATGCGATCTGAGCCCAGTCCTTCCTGAAAGCAGGGTCATTGAGAAAGATCCGAGGGGCATTCGTAACCAGTAGACCTTTAGGTGCCATATTAGTCTTTAAGTATTCCTTCAGAATCGTACCATGGAGTATTGTCCTAATCCTGTTTCTTTTCATCTCTGTGAGTTTCTCCCAATCAGTTGTCTGTGATATTGTTTGTGCTATACTAGCATCAGCAAACAATGAAGAATCGCCTAAAAGGGCGTCAACTTCCTCAGTGGTGTAAGATAGTCCTTGATTCTCTCCCATAGTGAAGCAGTCAAATGAATTTGATTAAGAGGAAAACACTCTCGCAGCTGTGCGCTGCCGTAGTAAGCGAAACAAAAAAGAGAGGTAGGGTTTTTTATATATTAGAAATATATAAAGGAGTACTCCTAATCCCCAAAAGGTAATGATAAATCAACAACAAGGAGGAGTCTACCCTTAAGGACAGGGCAATCTGCTTATTCAGCACGGAGTATGCAGAAGGGAAGCAAAAAATAGAATATTTTCTAAGAAGACCCCTCACTCACCAACCTAGTTGGTGACATGCTTCATCATTGGGGTCCCACCCGAATAGCCGAATGCTACCCGGGTGTGCTGCGACACCTGATTACAGTGGAGCGGGTTGGTTTGAACAGCAGTGATAGTGCAAAGTGAGTGCCAAAAGGTGGTGAATAATTAAAAATTGTCAAAGTTTGACTCCCTACAGGAATTTAATATGGAGTAACTCGACAATATTAAAAACAGTATGAGACCCTAATCAGGCTAAATTGACCTGTAGTGTCTAAGTGAAAAAGGTGATGGTCTACATGTTTCAACCTATAATGAAATTGCAAGGTTTTCGTCAGGACCAGAAGAAAAGCCCGGGTGGTCTACACACTCTAAGGTGTACCCAACCCAGGGCCCATGGATAAAAAGCCACACCAGTATTACTCACTGCATGGCATTCCCTCATCAAGTCAAATCTAGGGAGAAATCTGCAAGAGAAAAATGTCACAAGTACATTTTATGCTTCAATCAAATGTCAATGCATGAACCAAAATGCTCCTCTCACACACGAGGTAACACCAGTGAACGAATGATGCATACTCAAGTGTATCGTGCTGTCTCACAGGCACAACCAACAAATTCATGCGGTGTCACTGTGATGAATGAATGTGAGAAATAACTGGATCTGACTAGTTCGAAAGGTCGCTGAGACCGGAAGGGGGAACAAACAATAAACAAGCTTATTAGCAGAAAAACAGGTGCTTACAAATTAAGCATACCGCTGAAACCCTCACACTATCAGTTGTGGGGGGAAAAAAAAAATGTTTTTGCAAGCGGCGAATGCTTAGATATAAGCAAGCCGAAGTGACTGCAAAACTATATACAAGGGAGGAAAAGGTTAAAATCTTACTAGCGGCTTGAATCGGCCGTGCCCCATGAGAACCGGGGGAAGGCGCTGGCTCTTAGTCAAACACTGAGGAAATAAAAAAGTAATTACAAAGGGGCGCCCCTGCCTGCGAAGGGGGTCATGGAGCAGCGGAGTCCACCCGCAGATTGAGAGGTCACTTACTTCATCAAACCATGCCACCTGTGTCTGCACCTACTTGGTAGTCCCTCGCGGATCTCCGAGGTTAACCGGGTAAGTGGCATGGCGGCTTATGAGCGTTAGAGTGCTGTTTCCGGGTACGCCCACAACAACGCGCGGCGCGTGGTGACGTCAGCCCGCCGTGTTGATGTTAGAACGATGTGGCTGGTAACAGCCGATATGGTTAGAGTGCAGCGGTGATTGGCTACATGAAAGCACAGTACAACAGAGGAAAAGGGAAAAAGGGGGAATACTCTTAATGGAGCTAGTGTCAAAAAATTGAATTAAAGAGCTATTGGAAAAAACGATGGTTATTATAAACTGACACAAAGGAAAGGCAAATATGAAATGTTAGAATGTACAGAAATGACAGTAAGTTGATTTATCTATTCAATACAGAATTCCATGGGATACCATCGTTCAGTCCCTCTTTTTGTGTAGAGAGCCTGTACACCCAACGTTGCTCTTTCTCGAATAGACGCTGCTGCGTGCTGTGATCAGATTTTATTTGCTCAATAATAGTCCATTGCATATCATTGTTGAGGGTAAATTGTACCTTCAGATTGGAGGAACTTCCATGGGTAGTACCTTTGCTCCGAGTGTAGCTGGACTCTATGTCTTTAACTTTGAGAAGAAATTTATACTTAATGACTCCAATCCTTTCTCGTCATATGTTAAGTTCTGGAGAAGGTACATTGACGACATTCTTGTCATCTGGCAGGGCCCTGATGTTGTTTTGACTGAATTCATCGCATGGGTTAACACGTGACCATAACTTGAGGTTCACCCACACGAAGGACCCTGACACCTTGGTGTTCCTCGATGTAGTGATCACTAAAGAAAATGGGGGCCTTGAAACCAGGACACACCATAAGCCCACTGCCAAGAATAACCTACTCAGATTTGAAAGTTTCCACCCGAGGCCCCTAAAAGAGAATTTACCATATGGCCAGTATCTTCGGTTGCGCCGCAACTGTAGTAAGATCAATGATTACCGTACCCAGGCTAGGGACCTGACAACCAAACTTACAGAGAGAGGTTATCCAGAAAAATCCTCAATAAATGTCAAAAGAGGGCCCGGAATCAACCACGGGATGCCCTACTAGAAAACAAAGACAGACGGGAAGAGGAGATACCCCTAACATGTGTCACTACATACAGTACAGCTTCAAATCTGGTGACCCGTTCCATCAATAAACACTGGGGCATCCTGGGCACGGGGAATCTACATTGGGAAAAACCTCTGTTTTCATTTAAACGTGCAAGAAGCCTGAAAGATTCCTTGGTCAATAAACGCCCTAAAAAACAAACCAGGGATAACACACAAACTGTTCTTAATGCCTGGGGCCTTCCTAATATTGTGGGACATTTTCCCTGTGGGAATTGTAGCGTCTGCCATTTGACAAGTCACACCAAAACACTTAACTTAGAACTTGGGAAAGTCTGGACCCAACGAGTCCATACCAATTGCAACAGCCAAAATGTAGTATACCTCATCACATGCCCATGTAATCTTCGGTATGTGGGAATGACGAGTAGGAAAATTAAGCAGAGAATCTACGAACATCGGAGTACAATCAGATGTAGAAAAACCACTACAAAACTGACTGAGCATTTCTTAAGGGTGGGACATACTCCCAATGATATGCAATGGACTATTATTGAGCAAATAAAACCTGATCACAGCACGCAGCAGCGTCTATTCGAGAAAGAGCAACGTTGGGTGTACAGGCTCTCTACACAAAAAGAGGGACTGAACGATGGTATCCCATGGAATTCTGTATTGAATAGATAAATCAACTTACTGTCATTTCTGTACATTCTAACATTTCATATTTGCCTTTCCTTTGTGTCAGTTTATAATAACCATCGTTTTTTCCAATAGCTCTTTAATTCAATTTTTGACACTAGCTCCATTAAGAGTATTCCCCTTTTTCCCTTTTCCTCTGTTGTACTGTGCTTTCATGTAGCCAATCACCGCTGCACTCTAACCATATCGGCTGTTACCAGCCACATCGTTCTAACATCAACACGGCGGGCTGACGTCACCACGCGCCGCGCGTTGTTGTGGGCGTACCCGGAAACACCACTCTAACGCTCATAAGCCGCCATGCCACTTACCCGGTTAACCTCGGAGATCCGCGAGGGACTACCAAGTAGGTGCAGACACAGGTGGCATGGTTTGATGAAGTAAGTGACCTCTCAATCTGCGGGTGGACTCCGCTGCTCCATGACCTCCTTCGCAGGCAGGGGCGCCCCTTTGTAATTACTTTTTATTTCCTCAGTGTTTGACTAAGAGCCAGCGCCTTCCCCGGTTCTCATGGGGCACGGCCGATTCAAGCCGCTAGTAAGATTTTAACCTTTTCCTCCCTTGTAAATAGTTTTGCAGTCACTTCGGCTTGCTTATATCTAAGCATTCGCCGCTTGCAAAAATTTTTTTTTTTTTTTCCCCACAACTGATAGTGTGAGGGTTTCAGCGGTATGCTTAATTTGTAAGCACCTGTTTTTCTGCTAATAAGCTTGTTTATTGTTTGTTCCCCCTTCCGGTCTCAGCGACCTTTCGAACTAGTCAGATCCAGTTATTTCTCACATTCATTCATCACAGTGACACCGCATGAATTTGTTGGTTGTGCCTGTGAGACAGCACGATACACTTGAGTATGCATCATTCGTTCACTGGTGTTACCTCGTGTGTGAGAGGAGCATTTTGGTTCATGCATTGACATTTGATTGAAGCATAAAATGTACTTGTGACATTTTTTCTCTTGCAGATTTCTCCCTAGATTTGACTTGATGAGGGAATGCCATGCAGTGAGTAATACTGGTGTGGCTTTTTATCCATGGGCCCTGGGTTGGGTACACCTTAGAGTGTGTAGACCACCCGGGCTTTTCTTCTGGTCCTGACGAAAACCTTGCAATTTCATTATAGGTTGAAACATGTAGACCATCACCTTTTTCACTTAGACACTACAGGTCAATTTAGCCTGATTAGGGTCTCATACTGTTTTTAATATTGTCGAGTTACTCCATATTAAATTCCTGTAGGGAGTCAAACTTTGACAATTTTTAATTATTCACCTCCTTTTGGCACTCACTTTGCACTATCACTGCTGTTCAAACCAACCCGCTCCACTGTAATCAGGTGTCGCAGCACACCCGGGTAGCATTCGGCTATTCGGGTGGGACCCCAATGATGAAGCATGTCACCAACTAGGTTGGTGAGTGAGGGGTCTTCTTAGAAAATATTCTATTTTTTGCTTCCCTTCTGCATCCTCCGTGCTGAATAAGCAGATTTCCCTGTCCTTAAGGGTAGACTCCTCCTTGTTGTTGATTTATATTTCAGAAGGAGCCATCTTTTTTCTCTCCACAGAGCCTACTGATCACCAAAAAGACTTCTGGAAGGATGTCTGTAAGTTCTTGAACTGCCTCTTACTTTCCCAAATCCAGGTAAGCCCTGAATTAATTATTTTTGGGATATCACCAGAGGCTGGAGACCCCATGGGCTATGGCAATAAATTTGTATTCTATTTTATTTTACTGGGAAGAAGACAGATTTGCGTGCATTGGATTCAGTCGATGCCCCCCTCAAAAGCAGAGTGGCTTGACTCAGTCTTATATGTTTGTAGGATGGAGTCGTATCTCCTAAAAAAAAGTGGCATAGTTATGGGCCCCTTTGACTACTTGGTTGGAAAGGAATGATGGAGGATAACTTGCGCGTTTCTATTAGCGAGGGCCTGAATTGGTCTACTTTTGCCTGAGTCGTATGATTACAGCCATTTGGGGACATGACTTGGTAGTCAAGACCCCCTTTCCATTATGCTGTTTCTCTCGAAGGTTTCCTCTAAGGGCAGACTATCAAGGCAGAGGGGAAACTTGGAAGGGTCAGCTGGAAGCAAGCCTGGCAAATGAGGACCAAACAAAAAAAAGATTTATTTGACTTTGAGAGGTGATTAGTGATGTTAGGGTCTTCTGGAAGGTGTTCAGGTTTATAGAGAGTCTTATAAAAGTTTACAAATTCTTGCAATATGTTAGGATCTTTATGCACCAAGTTTGAGTGACTATCTTTGATAGAATCAATTTTGTTTCTATTCTCTTTAATCTTAAGATAATTTGCGGGTAGTTTGCCTGATTTGTTTTGACTCCCATAATATTTGGCACTAGATTTGAATAAGAAAGAGGAGGCATTGTCAGTAGAGAATTTATTAAATGGGAGTTTGGCAATAATGAGTTCTTGTAAACATAATTTGGATTTGGAAGAGTAATATGTGTGTTACAAAAGTTTTATTTTAGCAAAGAGCACATTGTTTTTTGCTGTGAAGGTTTTCTTTTTTTGGGGACAAATCTAATTATAAAGTCTCTAGCCGTAGCTTTGAAAGCAGCCCAAATAATATTAAAAGAGGTCTTGTCAGTGTGATTTTGCTGAAAGAATTCATGAAAGAAGGTAGAAAAAGCAGAAGCGAAAGAAGTAGCTGACAGTAATGAATTATTAAATCTGCATCTGTTGGGTTTAATGGTATTGGGTAGGATATCTATTTGATTAGAAACCGGAGCATGATCAGAGATTAGAATAGATCCTATTTCAGCTGAGTGAAGGGTTTGAGAGAGTGTGTAGGTGAAATGAAAATATAGTCGATTTGTGACTGTGTGTGATGAGCAGGGGAATAATATGTGTATTCTCGAAGAGTAGGGTTAGAGAGTCTCCAAGCATCAGTAAGTGCATGTTGTTTAAGGACTTGGATAAATAATTTTTAGATTTGTTAGGTACAAACAAAAAAGAGGAGTTTCTATCAACAAAGGAGTCAACGTTCTGATTACAATTAACTGCAAAGATAAAATGGTCTTCTGGACAATGAATAATTTTTTGAGTGATGTCTGACCAGAATTGGTAATCTGTAGTTGTGGGCAGTCGCGGCTCCTGGAGGGAGTACTGCGGGGCGGTGGGGCGGGGGAGGGGCAGGGTGGGGGTAGTAAACTCCGGCGTGCCGCCGAACGGAGGTAAGTACATAAATAAATAAATAAAACGAATTACATTGCGCGTGCCGCATCGCCATTGGTTGTGGGACCATATACATTAAAAATAGAAACAGGGAGGGCATTGTCAATAGTAATATTAGTGAGTAACCATTGACCTTCGGTATAAGTTTCTTGTGAGGACAGATTTAGAGGTTTGTGACATAAGGTGGCAATCCCTTTCTTAACATTACCTGGTGAAAAATAAATTATCAACTCACTATGTCTTCAATTTCAGGGACTCTGATTCTGTAAAATGAGATTCCTGTATGAGAGCAATACCTGCTTTAAGATTGGATAAGTGCCTTAAAACCCATTGTCTTTCCAAGATATAATTTTTAATGACATATATGAAGTGATATATCAGATAATAGAAAACAAGTAAGTAGCAAGGACCATGTTTTAGATGAAAAATAAATAAAGGAAAAATGGAAGGAATGGAAAGTGGAATGCAGAACTGAAAACAAATTGTGGTGAGTTATAGGGACAAAAAGAGAAACAAAAGGTATCATACATATGACAAAAGAGGACTACAAGACAAAAAACAAAACAAAAACAAAACATGCCTTAACATATTTTCAAAAAGTCTAAGGAGTGTTGAAATCACATGGAAGGATGACACATCCGTGCTTCGGAAAGAGGGCACAAGGGAGACTTGAATGAGTGACAGCATGGATGCAAACAAATACAAAGCCTGTGAATGGAAAGATAAAGCTAGTTGAAGTAACAAATTAAGAGAGGCAAATAGAAACAATTAATAATAATGTAAACAACAATGCATGTCAAAGAATGTCAATTTAAAAAAGAGACACCTGAAATTGAGAAATAAGTCAAAAACAAAAAATGTCAACATTTAATAGATCTGGATACATCCATGTCTTTGGCTTGACAACTTTGAAGAAATTATTTTAAATGTGAAGGCTTCTGAAAGGTAGAAGTATTTTCTTGTATTTGACTTTGAACAAATAGGGATGGAAAAGTCAACAACGAGCTCCAAGAGAGCAAAGTGCTGGTCTCATGGAAAGAAATGATTTGCGTCTGTCTAGCGTATTTTCAGCATAGTCTTGCAAGAAGTAAATGTAATTGCCGAACCAAGAGATCTTCTTCATTGACCTAGCTGCTGAAAGAACTTTAAGTAATTCGGTATATTCCAGAAAGTAGTGAATAACACCTCTGGATCTTTTAGAAGTGCAAGCAGCTTTGTGTAGATGACCAAGTCTATGAGCATGTTGAATGCTGAGTTGAGGTGTTTTTCGACATATTTAGTATAGTAGGCAGAAATATTCTGAAGAACAGAATGGGGTCAGGACCCTCAGAAGCTTCTGGAAGACCATAAATGTGTAAATAGTTATGCTGGTTTCTTTTTTCCAAGTCTTCAACCAGTTTATGAAACGTGCAGACTTGGGTTTGGAGGTGAGTAAATGTAAGAGAAGTGGCACTGAAGCTGAGACAAACATTTCTTCCATCCTTGACCATTTGCCATAGAGACTTTGCAGTTTTGTGTTGGTCTCTTCCAAATAGGGGCATAATGCTCTTATTTCCTCAAATAAAAGGGCCATTGAAGCAGAGGAAAGGGTTTTGGAAGGTGAGAGGATCTTTTTTAAGGCACTTTGAGAGCCTTTCCCTACTGTAGATGGAGGAATGATGATTCCTGCCATGGCAATCAAAGAGAGATGTAAGCTGCGAAATGTGTGAGGACCAGAGTCCTCCATCCCTTGCGTAGTAGAAAGTGAAGGAAATAGTAGAGGGAACACACGTAATGGTTTAGAGGAACTTCTATGAGGTACGCATAGCTTTCTCAATCTGCCCATATATCCAAGTTTATGGAAAATTATAGTATATTTCCAATCATGAAAAACAAACTTTTATTGTTGTATGTGACCTTGAACAAGAGAAATGGAAGTTAGCACTGTGATAAAATGCAGGAAGAGTAGTAAGGCACAGGCTAAATTCATATATGTTGAAAGCAACTGTAGGAAGAGAAACAGTTTCACATGAAGAAAAGTCATATGTGGGAGAAAGCATTTATGAGGAGCAAGGCATGGACGTTAAAAGCTGAATAAAAAAGCTCAGGGAGCCAGGTGTAGAAATAGATATTAGTGCAATGACATTGAAAAATGTACTCAGGGCTGAACAAATATCAGGAGAGAGTGATGCAGTAGATTATATGTCAATATTAGGCATTATGGATGTCTCTTGAAGCCTTTGTTATCCTCCTTGCATCACTCTCACTGCGGCCGCAAATCAATGTGGCGGGCACTGTGAGGAGAAGGGTGTGTTGTGAGGAAATGCAGTGAGAGTCGACCTCGCTGCATTAGACGACTAATGGAGCCACGCTGTGATGTACCGCAGCGTCCCCGCTGCCAAAACTCTCCTTGACTCTGAGCAGCGCATGGAGAAGCTGGCGCCTTGTGAGTAAGATGTCCCTCGGCTCACGGAGCTCTACTGGAATGCTGATATCTTCGGTGGGCGCAAGCCACGTCCCTCCAATTATTCCCTTCTAACCACATTAGTACTGCTTACACGATAGGCCAGGCTTATATCTTGTTGCTGCTTATTATCCTACAGCATGCAGCCACCAGGAAATACATTCTGCCCAAAGGATGAAACCCCGACTCTCAAATCTGATGAGGAAGAGACATTTTATTGAGAATGAGAAAGCCCTTGTAGAGAAATTTTAGATCAATGGTTTAAAAAGCAACATGGTTTACCTCAATTCACTTTTACTGGGGTACAGAATAAAGCCTTGTGGCAGGATGCCACAGACTCAGTGAATGCATTGTGGCAGGAGGTCTACAGCATAGGGCACATAAAAGAAAATGGCAAGATGAGAGGGGATAGGTGAAGGAGAGGTTCTTTACAATTCAGCTGACTAAATCTATTCCTGGTGGAGTACCTGAATCCCATCTCAGTCTCACCCCTCTCGAGGAGGCTGCCCTCTCCACAATGCATCCTCAACAGCTATGTGGATTGCCTGTTGTGGATAACACTAATATGATGCCAGGTAATCTCTTTCTCTGTCACTACAAACTATCCCGCAATCACTCATTCAACTCTGTCCTTCCCCGTAACTACACACATCACATGCATACCCCTCAAACACAGCCTCAATCACATATATTAATAAAAGATTGATGCTTATATCAATGTTCTTGAACATTTTTATTCATTTCATGCAATCAGTCTTCAGAGTAAATTGGTTGCTTCAGCCGGGCAGGAGTAATTACTAGCACCCACCACACTGGACGTGTCTCTCTACGCAACACAACTACAAACACAGGTATGTCATGCCCTTAGGCTAACAATCTTACTACCACACTCAAGGGAGATTTCTCAAACGTTGTTCCCTAGACCCTAACTCTATCTTTAAATGTTGTTTTTAATTGACTAATAACTGTACTCAAATATGACTTTGCAATTTAATTTCTTAACTAAAATATTTCATACACTTACTTTTCTCACTTTTAAGGCCATCTGTTGATATCCCATCCATCATCTGCCACACCATCTACTTCTGGGCCTAGTGTTGCAACAAAACCCAGACTTGTACCACAGAGAACATGGATGATAGAGACTAGTAAGTGTACATGAAATGTCTGCTCTCTAGGCTTTACCTCAAACCCATTTTTTGTAAGTGACAAGGTAGGTATATGTATAGTGTCACACATCCCTATATCTATCATGGTCAGTATTGATAGAATTATTAAGTTATACTTTTGGAAATGTACAGTTCCCTTAGACTTGGGCTTGTAAGGCAAGTATTAAAATATTTCTTTTATGTCTTATGCTAACTTGCAGGCAAGGAATCTGTTAGGGTCTCAAACTTTGGACCTGATTTATTATTTGGCGGACAGCCAGCCCTCTGCCACGGTGACGGAGTAAATTACTCTGACGCCCTGACAAAGGTGCCACCTGTCAAATTATGAAATGTCCGCTGGTCCAGCAGACATTTCAAGCATTGACAGGAACTACCTTCACTATGGTTCCTGCCAATGGACTGTAACTTTGCTGGATGGATCCGTCAAAAATGACAGAGGCGTACATCAAAGTTACTTTTTTTATGGTAGTGATGGACATATAGCTCAACGTCCGGCTGCCCTGACTCCGTCAGGTCGTCAAAGTTTGACCACGGTGGAGACGGAGTAGTATTTGTTGTCGTCACACCGTGGTCCACCCAAATTTAAATGTTTTATATTTTTAAAAGAACTTACTTTCAGATACTATTTGACCAAGGATATCACTGATTGCAGTATTTGAAAATTGAAAATCTAATATATGTTTACAGTGCTTTACAAATAAATAAATAAATAATAAATATATATAAATACATAATTAAGTATATTTCTTCCTTTTATAACCTGACAAGAACAGACACCAGCTTCCACTGATGTATGGAAAATAAATTACGAACTAGTATGGCATTGTTGCAATTATGTGAAAAATGTGAGTTTCTGAAAAGAACTGTATACAGCAAGAATGCAACTCAATTGCCTCAAATTGAAAAGAACAATATATTTTTTGTTGGACTTGCTATTGGTATCTAACCCATCTGTACTCCTAACTTTTAGCACAGAAGAGAAGTGAGACAATGGGAGATTAAGAATGACCCATATTCAGGCTTAGCACCAGGCCCCTTTGTGTAACAGTAAAATAGCACCAGTTTGTACTGTCAAAATGTCTTGAAATTATAGGTTTCATGTAGTAGGCATTTATGTACATGGTTTAAGGTTGCCGTTTGTATTTAGCGTTGCTGGCGTGTTATAGTTTTCATATATAGGTGGACAATTCTAAGTAGCACCCAGGAGATGTCAACTGCAATCCTCAACTTGCACCTCTTTTGAAGATTTATTGGGCACATACCCCTATTTACATTTATCATTAATCAAATTTCTGTCACAAACCTGAGGTCCGAAGTACAAAGCAAGCTCCTTAATTTATTTATTTGGGGGAAGAGGGCGTGCGTGGTGCAATCAGAAAAGCTTGATTGTCTAAATCACTTGCTTTACAACTGCAAAAAAATAGGTTGCAAAATACAAAAGTCATACTGTCAGTTGGTAATGTCTTTCCAACTTGCAAAGTGCACTTTGCGACCCATAAGGAATCATAAATGATACCATTTTATTTTTATAAGCAGCTCCTGTCCCTTCTAGGCACATGACTTCTTTCAAAACAGTAGTTTGTATTTAGTGAATGTAAATGCAGAGGTGAAGGTCCGCTGTACCTTGCTGTCCCTCTCAGGCCTCCTTTTCTGCATTTACAGTCATACTTGTTGAGTTGCGAAAACATGCCTGTGTCGCATATAATTGATCCAAGAATTTCTTTCAACTCCCTGCGTGTAGGAAATTGGGTAATTAGTTGTGCAGGATGTGAGGCCTGCACATAGGTCCGCAGTTTCACCTTACTGGGAACCAAGCACCCCATTGTAGTGCTTGACTCACTCAGGGTGCAAAGCAGAGCAGTCTAAAGCCTACTCAGGGGAGGTGTCGTGGGCTAGTAATCACCATTCACTGGTACACAATAATAAGACTCAATAAATGATTGTCCAGTCAGTGCTTTTTCATTTTAGAAAAAAGAAAAGGACATGAATTGCACACACATTACTAACTACTACGCATTCATTCACCAATATATACATAAGGCAGAACAAAAATACCTTTGATTACAATATGAAATTGCATTTGACTTCAAAGGGTCATGACCCTCAAAATCACAGTGCCCACCCAATATATACGAAACAACACGTCACTTTATAAGGGTGTATCACTTAAGATAAAACAGGACCACTGGAATTAATTAAGGGTTCACCATGTTACAGGAACAAAGCACATGCTAAAAACATCACCATTTTGTGCATAAATACAATGATCAATAATGACCATGTTAAATTAATGTAAAAAAATGTAAGTCCGTTTTTATATAGCGCAGCTACACACCCTTACGGGTCTCAAGGCGCTGGGGGCCGGAGTGGAAATTAAGTGAGCTATTGCCCAGAGTCACATGGTGCTGAGCTGAGCTGCCGCCGGAGATCGAACCGTGAACCCTGTGCTCCGAAGTCAGCTGCCCTGGCCGCTGCACCACACCTCTCCACAAATTGAATTATTAATGTCAGTAAAGCATAGCAACCTCCATCAGTAACCTCTTTCAGCATTATCAATTCAATAAAATACTATAAAATTAACATAGTATGTGTTTGTCTGATTTTTATGTACTTTCAGAATATATAAAATGCAGTCATAAAAATAGCTCCTAGTGAGTGCCACTTTCAGGCTACCTAGAATACATCCATAGATCCAGCCCCAAGAGAGCACTCCACTCCATGTCTTCTTTATATACTCTGTTGGAGCTGGCAGCTGTGTTTTCCCCGGGCATCTCAGTGCAAGCAGGGAGTTTAGTCTGTGGTGGCCGCCCGCTCCCCACAGACATGGGCTCAGGGAGCGGGTGCAGGGCCACTGCCAAAGGAGTTGGAGGGGCGATGGCGCTCCACCGTTGTCTTCTAGTATGCTGGGGCCCGGAGTTGGGATCCTGGGCTATTTGCTTGCATCGGCCCATGTGGAGATGGGGGCCCCTAGGGGCAATCCATTCATGGGGGAGTGGACACCACAGACACCCTCTCTAGCCACCCGGAGCAGTTTTCGAAAACCTCCTCACCTTCAACATGGTGTATTTTGCAGGCAGCTGGCTACCTGTGCCAGCTCTCCTCCTGGTCTTTGTATCTGGGTGCCGAAGTCCAGGAGTTTCCCCCAGCTGGCTCTAGGGGGCTTAAGGGAGGCAGTCTCACTGGCTCTTTGAGAGACCCGCTATTCCTGGGGTCAGCTGGGGCAGAGTTCTTGGTCGTTTCGGGCATCAGGTGGTTTCTCCTTTTGGGTGTCCATGGCTGTCACAGTCCTAGGGTTCAGCAGCGAAAAGCACAAAAGGAAGCAACAGCCCTCTATTTTCCTTGTGCAAGAGTTTTTTAAGGGAGGTAGAAGATTCTAGAAGCAAGGCACCTCTGGCCAATCCTAGGGTGCCACATCACCTCTCCGCCCCTATTCCAACCTTCCTGCACAGCATGCTGGGACAGTTCATGATGGCATCATCCAGGAGTCACTGGTCAAATCTGCTCCTGGGTTCCCAGCTTGGCCCCTCGCTGACATGACTACCAGGGCCTTTCCCATCAAAACTTCAAAGAGGAGCCCCCTCCTGTGTTGGTTCCAGTTATCTGGGCTTCTTCCTTTGTTCAGTGGGCCTGGGCTGTCTGCAGACCTGGTACAGTGTGACACATAATTAGCAGATGCAGATTTTCATTCCACCCCTTCCTGCTCAGGAACTGAGAGAAGAACAGTTAATTACTCCTTTTTGTGGAGAGAAAGTTATTTAACGTGGCCCAGCAGGGTGACCAAAGGCCTGGGCTCTGATCCTCAGATGAGTCAGAGAAATATGACATGTTTGGATAACCCATAAGTTGTACAGATACTTCCCTTTCTTGAAACTCTGAGATTTGATTCTGGCGCACATGTTCCACTCTATTTTGAAATATCTCTGGATTTTGTAGGCCAAAGGTAAGTGAAACTGAACTCTAAGTCTATGTGTATAATAAAGTTTTGCTGCAGACAAAACAGTAAACCACACTGACTTTCCCTGTGCATTAACATTATAGGATCTACCACAGGTCAACATCTAATCCTGCAGAGCCTCCTCTGTGCCAAGCTATCTGTGCACAGTTACTGGACTGCACACTACAGTATTCTCACATGCACAGCCCTCACATGGGTGTCCACACCTGTGCACACATGTTCATGTTTAACAAACCAAGTGCTCCTTACCTTTGCTGCATCACAGTGGCCTTATTTTAAAAGGCAGACACTGGCGGTAAACAAACGCAGTCAATTTGCCATATGATTACCGTAGGTGAGACGCATGTAGTGAGACTCACCCACAGTAAAAAGTCCAAAAATGTGTGATTCAAAAAGTAAAATATCTGGGTGTCTTAAATGGGCGTTACCCATTTTGCAACACCGACAATGGGTGGTACAAGGTCTGCCATCGGTTGAGGAGTGTAGCTGTTGCGTAACACTAGTGAATCATGGGTGTAACCTAGAAATTATGCGCACTCACTGGTGATGTAGATGCCTGCTGTGCAAACTACCTGAACATTGATAAAGTGAAAATGGTTCCTATTGTGGTTCACTTGCTCCCTGTCATTAGGTGACATCAATGCAACATGGGTTCCATATGTGTGATATGTCTACCATAGCATTATCCATTGGAAATTTAATGTAGTCATTCATGTGTCAGAGCGTAGCATCCAGGACCTGGTTGAGAACAACTCAAAAAGTTGGGTGAGACATCCAACTGTAATCACAAATGTGCTAGAAGGAGCCAGTAGCACATAAATGTAGCACATCCATAATTTTCACAATAGGTGGGATGGCAGTCTGAATTCTGATGTCTGGAAAAAGTTCAGACTAAACTTGTTGTGACAAAGCCTCAGTGACGTTATGGTTCAGTCTGTAATTCTGAACGATGTGTCTTTCCTCTAGATTCAGATGTGGTTTGTACACACGTTCACTCCGCTGACATATCCTTATCTATCGTGTGTAAATGTTATAGGTTCACACATACTTGATAGATATATAAAAAATTCAATAATTAGGCGCATGTGTGAATACAGATTCAGATAACATGGCAGGAATGAGAATAATTTATATGACATTTCTCAATTTTTATTTTTAGTATAGATACATGTATTTCAATTAATACAATTTCTCAAAATTCAACCAAAGTATAAAAAAATGAAAACCAATAGATTTGAAAATAAGCAATTACATACATATTCTTGAATTTTTTAAAAATGTATGACTTGCCAAACATTATATTGGAATTTAAATTAACTTTTTCTATAATTTGTGGATACATCGGTCAATGTTGACAGATATTATATGGCAGAAGGTCTAAATCTCTTATTTGTAATGTATTAGGAAATTCTACTAGTAATTTATGATAGCATCATCATGAATGATGGATAATGCCATCGATAACGTACTACCAGCCTGCCATATTTTTAGACATCCCCTATGCTGACATTGTTGGGTTTTGATGATTGACCAAACATGACGAATGACTGATGTATCCGTCATGGACGACAGACTAGTAAATGAAGTCTGTGCCATCCTTTTCCGATGACAGTGAAACTGCAGTGATGAGAATGGTCCTTGGCTGATGGAATCAGTCGCTCACCAAATAAGGGGCCGATTCCGATGTCGGACTGACCGGAGTCCATCCGACATCGGGCAGGAACTGGAACTGAACGACCTATTGTCGTAGGTTCCAGATCTGCAAGTAGGATGCGACCGAACCTTGTTCGGTTGCAATCCTATACTTTCCGAATGGAATGCATGCTCACACTGTTAAGTGCAGAGGTGCAGTTAATCCCTGCACCGGGTGCAGGGATCAACAGGGGGGCACCATACGTGCCCCCTAGGCCACCATTCGGCAGCCTCGCACCCATGGGGCCCTGCTGGGGGCCCCCAAAGACAGTTTCCTACTGCCTTTATGTGTCGGAAAGGCCGGCACAAAAAGGCAGAGGGAAACTGCCATCGTACTTCCTCGGCTGGAAAGAGCCGGCTGGGGGAGTACTGAAGGGTTTCCGGATGGCGGACAGGCTCTCTGAGCCCGTCAGATGCCATCCAGGAAACCGAGTCGGATTCCTTTCCGACCGAGCCCATCAGAGTGGCTCAGTCGGAAAGCAATCCGAACAGCACATTCCGATGCAGGCAGGAGGGCTCCGACCAATGGTCAGAGCCCTTCCTGCCCGCATCGGAATCAGACCCTAAGCGTGAATTGGTGGAAAATATGTCACTTTGGCATACACATTTTTTAATTCACTGAGGTAACTTGCCTCCTAACCACCATCTGTTGCAAACCTCCTGCACTGTTACTGCTCATTTACTTCTGCAGGGACCTATCATTGCTGAACGTGACGATGACAAGGTCCCCAAATTCACTCCTGAGAAGTTGGACATCCTTTCAAAGGCAACTCTGATCAACTATACCCAGCTGTATTAGCCATGGATACATAATTATCACTTAACGGTATATTTATTTAGTTATTATGAAGATTGTGTGACTGGACACTCTGACACTAATGTATGAAAGGTCACATTCACAGTTTTGAAATTGTTCCAAACCCCATTATCTCCCAGTTTGTGCTTTACACACAAGATACTGCTAAACAAATGAATTTCTGTACCTTATGTGTCTAAAATGTGATCACTATAGTTTACTTTTGGTTTACGCTGGAATATTAAAAACATAGCACCCTGGGCGACCGTCCACCTTTCTTAAGTAAAAGCTAATGCCCGACTAAATACATATTTTTTTTATGTATCTATTGATGGAGCATGATTATTTTAGTGTGTTTTGCTCGATCAATTCCTGCTCATTGGATGTGATACTCATATCTATCATTAACGAAACATGACTAACAGAGTGTTTCGAGAAACATGTGAAAGTTTAAAACTGCATCGTACAAGCATACAGAAGAGTTGCAAACTGGTTTGAGATTAAGTCGTTAATAACTGAGAGAGAAAAACATACTAATGTGCTAAAACAATAAAGTGAAGTGTAATAAAATATGTAGTTTTATCAAATATGATTATGAAAATGCTCAAGTAAAATGATTCCTGCTTATGTTTTTTTCCCATATGTAAATCTGAAAGAAAGTGCTTGTTCATTTATTAATGAATCATAATCAGAATATGCTTATACATTTAATGAAATGGTGATCTTATATTATTTCTTATGCATTTTTATTTCTTTAAAAAAGTTTTCAATATTAGCTTGTTTATTCATTAGAAAACGATGATTTATTGGTTTTCCATTGTAGGTCTAAAAAATAATGTATTTTGTCCTTCATTATTTCCTTCAAATAGATTAGAAAATGCTGACCTGATTGTACTGTAACTATGAGTATTATTTCTGAAATGTCTTTCCTACAGTTTGAATAATGGACACCCTCTCTGTTAATATAAATTGTGTCAACCTTGTTGCAAGTTCGGAAGAGAGCCTGTGGAGCAGACAGGCTAAATTACAAGTGTATTTTCCTATTTTCAAAGGGAAGTGATATTGTACAATCTTAGAAAACAGTGAACACTAAACAAAGGTATTATGTGAGGGTTCCGGCAATTTGGGTTAGAGAACGATTATACCACGATCGTACCATGGATTTTTGACCAATAGAAATCATGCAAACAGCGCAAAAGTTACTTTGTGGGCAGGAACTGTGAACATTTGGAAGTATAATTACCCTGTGGAAAAAGGACGTGTGCAGCTATTTTCCTTGCAAATTCTGGGCCTGACATGCTGTCCGTCTGAACACTGATTTTCTTGAACTGAACTCTCTTGATTTCTTCTGCACTTTACTGGCTGGTGAATTCAAGCAGACCAAACCCTTTCGGCTGAAGGGTTATTGACTCAAGCTTTTGCACGCTGTGTTAAAGCGTCCTACTGAGTCTATTCTCGTGTCCTGGTCTTGATAAATCTACAACCGAATCTTTGATTCGTATGATCCTCAATTGCATACTGTAATTGCATTGTGTATTTTCTCTCTCCCTCTCACCTTTCCACCAGGTACTTAATTTGTGATGTATTTGCTCTGAACTGTGATGTTTGTGATTTTACCTTTATACAAATGAATAACCGTTATTAAATGATTCTAATGTATTTTTTGTGCTTTGACCATTCATCTTGAAGTTTGATAAAGGTATCTTGATAACTATGTTATGGGTTTGTTCTTACTTACTGATGATGTTTTTCATATTACATGAATATTGCTATTAGCTAAGCACTTCTTTACTACAGGTCCTCATGAAGGAGTGACTTTCCGTCTCTTGTTATCTGAGTCCCTATTAGCTCATACAAAGATCTATTGGAGGACTTTGTAGTTTATGAATGTTTGTAGAGTTTCTATGGGCCAAACTCTGTGTTATTGTGAATTGTGAAGCTGTGAATTGAGTTTACGGTGTGGTGGGAAACTCATGTTTGAGCCCACAAATTTTACACCGCTTCCACTGGATCAGTTTTCTGGTAGCATAATCAGATGGTTATTTTGACTAAAAAAATACTAGGTAATGAAGAGACGGAGTTAAGAGACATTGACTGACTATAGAAAATGTGTTCCTTTGTATTTCATGTTGTGGTCCGTCGTTGACCTTCATGGAAAGTAAATGGGTCCGTCGTTGACCTAAGATCCCGGGATAAAGCCTAAGGGTGGTCTTAGTGTGGCATACACTAAGCATGTTTTGTCTGCTGTGGAAGTAGTACTGTGCATAGGCCTTGCCGGTGCTAGCATAGGGAACTTGACAAGTGGAGATTCTTGAGGTTTCTTCAAAAGAGCGCATTTGGAGAGATCTTGAAGATTTTCATTTAAGTGAGGGTGAAATCCCGCTGGGCGAGATTTTTCTGGAAGCAAAAGAAGTTCTCAGATTGTGTGGTTCTATCGTTTTTCTTTTAGCTGAGCAGGCAAATTGTTTTATGCCTTTTGTTTTGTTAAAGACTTTGTAAAGAGAACGATGACTTTGTAAAAGGAGGGTCAGTCGCAGGAGTTAAACTAACGTCACCAGGTGAAGCTCTGGTATTGGTTGGTTGGTAAGAAATCATCATCAGGTGCTGTGCTGGTATTGGTTGGTTGGTGTAGAGCCGTGCTGGTATTGGACAGTGTGATCAGCTTTGATTGGTAGCAGAGAATCATAACACGGAAAAAGAAATTGTTGAAGATTTTTCTTGTAAAGATTTCACTTTTAGCGTAGAGAATAATAAAGTTTTTAAAGTTGATAAAAACCCTGTTTAGTAAAGATGAGCCGATACCAATTAGAGGAGGAGTTCCTGTGGCTCCAGAAGGAACCCCTGCTTTATTTATGTCATTAGAGAAGGGCTATCACACGTGTACGTGGTTGGAGAACTGGATGAAATATACTGAGCGAGATGGTAGTTTAGCATTTCCAGAGAATGGGACATTTAATACTATAATTTTAGAAAATTTAAGGAATCAAATGAATAGCTTGAGACCAAATCCTAGACCTATGCAGTATGAAGCTCTTGAAGAGTGGGAACATGAAGCATATATAAGAGAAAGAAAAAAGCATCAGAGTAGGTACAGGAATACTGTGAGTAGAAATGCTGAGGCAAAGTGGGATGCACAGAAAAAATGTGGAGGAAGGATATAGCTGAGGGGGAACAAAAGAAAGAAAAGAAGAAGCATGTTGAGGAGTTGAAGTCTAAAAACACTGATTTAATTGTTGATGAAGATGAAGATATAGATGATGATTTCATGAATGAATTACTATTGAAAAGACCTCCAACTTATCATGAAGAGCAGAACCATGTGGAGTCAAGACCCCTTGGGTTACAACCAAGTGCCCCAATAGTGTATGTAGATACAGCACATGAGAAGACAACATTAGTACAGACTCAGACTCCAGTTAGAGAAGAGTTGCCAAACATAATGACATCAATTAACCCAGATGCTTTATAGGTCCCAGTAACTATAGGTCATATTGTTCCATTATATAATAAGGAACAAAGAGTTTTGCAAGTTCATACTTTAACAGCTCCTAATAGAAATATGAATGGAGTTCACACCGTCTTGGGAAAAACGGGTGTGATGAATCAGGGAATGACAAACAGGAATGGGTCAAATGAGAATAATGGAGATAAAGGAGTTGATTAACACTCTAAAGCGTTGGGGTGAAGTGGATCTATGGGAAGGTAGATGGGCAAAAAGGAAAGAAGACATGACAGTAACTTTACCTCTGCATCCTGTGAGGGAGGCAGTAACTGGAGAAGCAAATGCAACAGTATTTCCTATGAGAGAGGTAGCAGGAGGTGGGTTTGCTCATGTACCTTGGTCTAGACAGGATATCTTATCACTTACAAATGATTTCCCTAAGCTGAGAGAGAAGCCAGTAGAGCAGTGGCGGCTGGTGACAAGCCAGTAGAGCAGTGGCGGCTGGTGACATCTGAAAGTGGTGAAACGTAAAAGTTCGTGAGGAGTGCCATGTGGAGAGCAAGTGAAGAGACCAAGCCCGACTGCCTTTAGAAAGGCCTGGGGGGGTTCTCCCCCAGGGAATATTTTTTTAAAAGAGTGGGCAAATGGTGCATTTTCAAGCAAATTTGAGAAATCAAGAAGGTTAATTAATCAATTGTGAAAGTGTAGTCATGACATCAATGAATAGATTTCATATGATAATGACGTAGGTAGCTGCTTATTCAGTATAACCATTCTTAACATACCTGCTCAGTGCTAGCTCAGTGCAGTGGCCTGTTCACAAGAGCACAGTGCACCAAAGGCAGGTGCGGTCTCCTGGGAGCTCCTTTCTCAAAGATTAGATTACACTAGAAAGGAGTACAACCTAAGGCAACATGTCTGTGCCAACCCATGGAATCTGTTACCACCTGGCCCTGTGTCTTTTGTTTATTTCCAGACAAATGGCTTGAATTTTACTGCTTGCATTTGAAAGTGCCTACTTTCAGCAAACCTGTTTATGTAGGCTGCATGCAAGCCATTTGTCAGGCAATAAAGACAGGACACAGCAGGGTTGCGGGCTCATGAGGAGTCAGACGGGCTGGGAACTGTTTTGCTGGCAAAGGAACTCTAGAACAGGACAGCCTGAGTCCACTGTGAAAAGTAAAACATTATTTATTTACATGCGAGTCTCCAAGCATTTGTACAGTTTTATCAAGCCTCCTATGGAGAGAGACGACTGTGTGACCTGGTGCTGCAATAATTACCGGTTAGGGGTGATATATGTCACTTTTCCAAATTAAGTTGTTCAGCACAAACAAAACATCCTGTATGAGCGGTGCTGCTTATAAATGTTTGTGTTGGTTCCTGTTACGTGCGGACAGATCGCGATCCTGAGTGCCGTCCTTTAAATGGCAGTGGTTTGATGTTCAGGGTAATTAAAAGATGCATCGAGCTACACAAATAATAAAGAAAGTGCATCTTTCACATGGCGCTGCCGAACTAAAGCTGATCCGAAAAGTGTCACTCTGAATGCAATTTGTCCTGGAAAGTGAATTCTTATGGCGCGGCCATAAGTTTAGGAATTGACTATTGCTGCTGTATCTGCATTTAAATTGGCAAAGCAACATCATTGAATGCTATATTTCACATGCATTTCACAAAAATGTTTCTAATAATACAACATTCATCTGTCTTGTCACAGAAACAAGCTTGTGTTTTCAAAAAGTCAGTTTGTATTTCACTGTTGTAACCTTACTATGCACGGTGGTGTTCCAAATCAACTTTCCAAGCACCACACACTCTACATGGAGTATCATACATATCACGTGGACAAGCGCTTCAATGTCTGGCCTGTTGTGGTAAGCACTATCTAAATGTTATTGTACAATGCAGACATATAATGCAGTCAAGACCGCCTACATTGACTGCTGTTTGAGAAGTACAATCTAACACTTTATTTTGTAAATTCAGTATGGCATTTTCCAGGTACCTAAATATACTGTAGCTGCCATCTGAAGGAGTGTGTGGCTCATTCTACCATCGGAGAAAATAATATTTAGTTGTTTCAATATAAGGTATTACAGCCTGGTGAGTTCACTGTGTTCAAACACTGATAATATGTCATTATTATTACCAAATTCAACATTATTCTTTATCAGCAACTGAAGGATAAAAGGCTATGACTGACTCAGTGACTCTGCCGAAACTTGAATTGTGCCTGGTGTTCGCACACAGGTCTCTGATTGCAAGTGGTCCCTCTAGCCTTTCCGAAACATGTGGAGTAGATCACGTGTGTTTCAGGAACTTGTGTGGCTCAGTTTCTGCCACTGACGTCCTGGTAGAAGAGTTCGGAGATGTGAAAGGGAGTATGTTGTTGTCCCTTTATTCACCATCACCAATTTAGGCCCCGCTGTTCACAGGCACATGTGCATACTGAGAACCAAAAATGCGTACAACTATTGTACTCTCAATTTTTAAACATTTTTCAAAAGTATGTACAGGTGTTGGAAAATGATATGCAGATCAAATAGTGATTCCATAACATTGTGTACTGAATACACCATGTATATAGTACTATTTTTTGCCTCAATTTCCAAAGCTCTTTTGTATTTGATAATTGATTGCAGCAAAGGAGACCCCGGAGCGCAATGACTCATATTGTCAAAATAAAATAACATGTTCAGGACAAACAAAACATCCTGTACGGGCGGAGCTGCTCATTTAAATTTCTGTTGGTCCCTGACCCTTTCATTCGCGTGCACACAAACAGACCGAGGTCCTGAAAATGCGAAAGGTCCTGAAAAACCGAAAATGCCATTCAATCTAATACTGTACTCACATTTCAAAGCTCGTTTTGTGTTTGATTAATAAAGGTTTCATTGGAGCGATTTTTGCGCCTACAGCAAAGGAGACCCCGGAGCTCAATTGCTCAAATCGTTAAAATAAAGGAACATGTTCAGCATGAACAAAACATCCTGTATGAGCGGAGCTGCTCAAGCGAGCCAGGGGTTCTAGGAAGAAAACACGAAGTGCTATTTGAGTCTCATCGCTCGGACCAAGTATATCCTATGATTCTGGGCAAATCACTTCGCCTTCTGTTGCGTTAAAAAATCTGACCTTGAGTAATGTAGCCCGGGCGCTCCTGTAATGCGTGCCAATACCTTTGGGTTGTATTTAACTACAAACTCTCCTGCATGAACACCACATGGCTGCTCAACTGCACGCAAATAAAAAATCCACAAAAAGTTAAGTATCCTAATTACAGCATAATGTGAAAATAGGCACCTACCAGCCTGTATTCTTTTGAGTCTACGCTGTGACAGACACAATAAAACATAGTTCAGCATCAACTGCATAACACTTTCAAAAGTGAAAGTACACTACAAATGAGGAAAGGAATGAAGAGAGCAGCGAGCAACACCCCTCCTACAGCTGGCCCCCTCTTGTGATGACTGGTAATTGTTGCCACCCACTACCTCCTTCTCCCTCTCAGCCTACCCCGCCCCCTGCCATTGAAATGAACAGAGTTCTGCCAACTCCTCCCAGGGCCATTTTGTAAACGCCCGATAAGCAGCCTTATTCACGGCATTCTAACTCGGCACACCCCCTGCCATGATGTCACTGCTGTAGCTTGTGCCTGCAGGTCAAAAGATGACCTCACCCTGGCAGGCACATGCGCAGCAGGACGTCTGCAGTTTGTTACAGCTACCCCATTAAAAGCAATAGAGCAGACAGCAAGTAGAAATTTCTTTTTGGCTGCTTGGTTTTTTAAATTAATTTCTTGCCTCTTCCCTCAGGCTCAGGATGGCAGGGCAATGTCCCTTTTGCCCACTAACACCAACCGCTCCTGCAGTAGAGTGGTACAAACAAGTGGAGAGGTTTGTTAAGGTTTCTAAAGTCTTGTGGAAAGATTTGGATGCATTGTTTGATATTGTAGTTCTGACTGATTTGTGGGTCGAGTGCAAAATTGCTATAGATTGGCCGAAAGAAGAATATCCGAGAGATCCAGAAACAGGAGCTCCATCAGAAGTCATGAAAAAATATAATCATGTTATTATTTATTTGAGGGGAGAAAGTTCGCCAAAAGAAACAGATTAGGTGAAAATAGACAGGACTACTCAGGAATTGAAGGAGTCAGTTCATGCGTATTATGAAAGGCTTTTACAGTCATTTAAACAGTATAGTGGTATTGAGACTGTTTCTGATAAAGATATGGGACACTTTGTATATTGGTTTGTGTACGGTTTGAGACCAGAGATAAGTGCCATGATTCAACAGCATCTGATTTGTTGGCAAAGCAAGTCGATTGACAAAATTCTTCGTTATGCAAAATATTGTGGAGCTGATATTGATTCGTTTCACAAAAAGTTAAAAGAGAAATTGAAGTTGGCTTAGATGAAAGCTGCAAAGGAAGGAGGATTCATGAATATAAATATGGATTTTACAGGAGGGTATCAGGGAAATGGTCGAACTACTACTGGAATGAGAGGTGTAGTGACAAATACCAAGTCGAATTTGATACCACAAGGGAGTGGTTGAGGTGGTAATTTGGAGGAAATGAAGAAGAAGTTTCCGTTTCATGGGTGCGGCAAATTCGGGCATTGGAAATGCGAGTGTAGAAATATTCAGTCAAATACAGGTCATACACAGGAGTAGATGGAATGAGAAAGATGCAAATGAATAATGAGATAACGAATCAACAGAATCAGAATCAGCAGATGACGGTCAACAGAGGGCAGGGTCAGAGAATGCCCCAAGCTCCTATGCAAAATGTGAATGGTCAAGTGCAAAGGTACAATACGAATATGATCAATTGAATTCAAATATGCAGGTGTCTTTGCAGTACTTGATGCAGTTGGATGCGAGCGATTCACATACATCTAAATGACGGTGCCTGAGGGGGAGGAGGAATGCGTGCTTGGCGCATCCTTGGTGGTAGACCAGAGTGGTCCCTATGTGGATGGCGAGGATGATGGAAACTCTATTACATTCCTCGTAGACGCTGGTGCTACCCGTTCCACTGTGAGAACTGTGGAATTCCCTAACCTACCCCTCTCAGGAGAAAGTATCCAAGTTGTAGGAGTTTTGAAAAAATTGATTAGAACCCCAGTGACCAAACTTATGAAAGTACAAATTAGAGGTTTTGAAGATTTACACAAATTTGTGGTGTGTGACACTAGTCCAGTTAACCTGTTCAGTAAAGACCTATTTTGCAAGATGAACTGTTCCATTTATTTTACACCAGATGGAATAGCATTTCATGCGAAAGATGAGGATGTAGTGTTTAAAATGGCACGACATGAAATGTAAGTGAATAGTCTATATCCTTAATTTACAGCAAATGATTTGCTAGTTGAATTGAAAGATACAGTGTTGACAGATGTGTGGGATTTTTCAGGAAAAGATATTGGTCTGATGAAAGGAGTAGCTCCAATCTGGATTACTGTAAAACCAAATGCAGAATTCCCGAGAACACCAGCTTACAAAATGAGTCCTGAGACAATTGCAGGAGTAACTCCTGTGATTGAGATGTTGATTGAACAAGGTATTCTGAAAGAGATTTTAGGAGTCCATGCAATTTGCCTATCATGGGAATTCGTAAACCTAATGGGAAATACAAAATAGATCAAGACCTTTGAAAGATCAATCAGATTGTAATACCTTGTTGTCCAATAGTGCCAAACCCAGCTGTGATTCTGTACCAAATTCCGTGTGAAGCAGAATGGTTTACAGTGAGTGACTATTGTCAAGCATTTTTCTCTATACCCTTGCATCCGGATAGCCAATATTTATTTGTGTTCCGGTTCGGAAACCGTGTCTTGGCATGGTGCCAAGTTCCACAAGGGTATACTGAAAGCCCCTCAATCTTCAATCAGATTTTGAAAAAAGTCTGGAGTCATTGATAATGCCTAATAACTCAATATTAGTGCAATATATTGATGATTTGTTGGTTGCATCAGGAACCAAAGAGGCTTGCATTTATGATACGATTGCTCTACTGAACCATTTGGCAGTAGGTGGGCATATAAAGTGTCACCAGCGAAGTTACAATTTTGTCAAAAAGAGGTCCTTTATTTGGGACATAACATTGAGAAAGGAGTCAGAAAAGTGTGTCAAGATCGGATCAATGCAATTTTGCAAACAAATCCACTGAGTACACAAAAGGAGGTTCGAATGTTCCTGGGAATGGTCAGATATTGCAGGCAGTGGATCCCAAATGTTTTACTGATAGCCAAGCCATTGCAAAGGCTGACACACAAAGATGTGTCAGATCCTGTTCATCTAGATGAAAAATGCATGAGTTTATTTCTTGAAATAAGAGATAATTTGTGTCGAGCAGCAGCATTGGGAATGCCCGATTTCAACAAGACTTTTGCACTGTTTTGCAGTGAACTTGATGGTTGTGCACTTTCAGTTCTGACGCAAATGCACGGAACAACACGCCGTCCAGTGGCATATTCTTCAGCCACATTGGATCCTGTAGCTGCTGCCTTACCTAGTTGTTTGAAAGCAGTTGCTGCTACATGTGTGAGCTTAGAACAGAGTGAAATGATTGTGATGGGACATCCATTGAAAGTGTATGTGCCACATTCGGTTGAGATTTTGTTAACGCAAACTCGTACATAGCATCTTACAAGCAGTCACTTAACAAAATATGAACAGATGATTTTGGGTACGGAAAATGTGTCTGTGACAAGATGCACAGCTCTGAATCCAACTACTTTGTTGCCACTTCCCAGTTGTGAAGTGGTTGTGTATGAAGCGGATCATGATTGTCTTGATGTGACTGAGTTGTGTACAAAGCTGAGACCTGATATACAGGATACTCCATTAACTGAATCTGATCATGTGTTGTTTGTGGATTGGTCATGCTTGAGAGACATTGAAGGTACCTTGCGAGCTGCATATGCAATTTGTACAGTGATCGGTGTTGTTGAAGCATCATGGTTGAAAGGAGTGAGTGCAGCACAAGTGGCAGAATTGATTGCACTCACTAGGGCATGTTGCGTTACAGAACAGATGCGAGTTACCATATTTACAGACAGTCAATATGGTTTTGGGGTGGTGCATGATTTTGGGCAGTTGTGGTCTCAACGTGGGTTTATGACCTCTTCGGGTTCATCAATACGAAATGGAGAGTGTGTAAAGAACCTATTGATGGCACTACAGCTGCCAGCCCAAACTTCGGTGGTAAAATGTTCAGCTCATAAATCTGCCCGTGACAATGTCACAATTGGCAATAGATATGCTGATGAAATTGCGCGCAGTTGTGCTCTAAATATACATGAAATCAATGGGGAATCATTGAAAGAACAATCTGATGTATCTGAATGCAGACTAATGTTTTCAATTGTTGAAACATGGAAAGAGATTAGAGAATTACAAGATTCAGTTAGTGAGGCAGAAAAGGAAGGGTGGATCAAAGAGGGATGTACACGCAGACCAGAAGACAAAGTGTGGGTTTACACAGATGGGAGACCAGTGTTGCCAGATAGTTTGCTGTCACCAATGGCAAGAGTCTGCCATGGTCCAACTCATGTAGGTAGAGATGCTATGATGAGACTTTTTAAACAGACATTGTACAATGTCAAGTTTAGAGCTATTGCAGAGAGTCTGTGCCAAAGATGTGTAACGTGTCAGCAACAAAATGCAGGGAGAAAACCAGTTGTTAAGTTGGGTCAAATTGGAAGAGCAGGTGGTCCATTTACTCGCATGTAGATGGACTTCACGTTGGGTTGAGGCATAGCCTACATGACGAAACTCCACTCCTCCCCTCCATAACTCTGTTCCATCTCATCCCAATTAATAAAACAGAACCTCACATACCTTTGGTAAAACAAGTAACTCTATCTTTACATGCTAAAATGCATATAGTCATCTCACAAAAGTGAAAATGAAAAAATAGCATGCAGTGAGAGAGGTGATGATTTTGGGGTCCGCCCTAACTTAGGGCGAGAACCAAGCAGATGCCTTGAACACAAAGAGCACATCATGCTGAACGATTCGGTGGTGGTCCCATCCTCCTAGGACCACCCCAAGCACAGTTATGGGCAAAAATACAATCCCAACCAAAGGCCCTGCAAAGCATTATGGGACGAGATTCTAGAGTGCAGTGAATATTATAGTATCCAATATCAAAACATTCCTCAAGGGGCAGTGGCTCTCTGGGCTCAGCTGAGAGCTAATACTATAATATTCACTGCACTCTAGAATCTTGCCCCATAATGCTTTGCTGGGCCTTGGTTGGCATGTATTTTGCCCATAACTTTGCTTAGGTGGTCCTAGGAGGATGGGACCACCACCGAATCGTCAGCATGATATGCTCTTTGTGTTCAAGGCATCTGGTTGGTCCTCCCCCTAGGTTAGGGCGGACCCCAAAATCATCACCTCTCTCATTGCCTGATATTTTTCAAAGCTAATTTTTGTGAGTTAGTTATATGCTTTTTAGCATGGAAAGGTAAAGTTGTTTTCTCAAAGGGCTGTGAGTGCAGTAGCTAACTCTGCTATGTGTCAGAGTCAGAGTTTTTGCATGAATTCTGTGTTTTCAATGAAATGTGTAGTTAGCAAATCTCAGTTAGTTTTGTGCCGCTTGACCAGAAGCATCAGGTGTGGTCGAACAAGTAAATGGCACAATAAAATCACGATTAGCAAGTCCACATCACTGAAATGGCCTAATGCATTACCAGTGGTGTTGATGAGTTTGAGAAGTATCCCAGACAGACGAACAGGACTGTCCCCTCATGAAATTATTATGGGGAGGGCTATGAGACAGCCTACAGTCCCAGCAAATCAGCTTGTTAACATATCTGATGATTTAGTGCTCGATTACTGTAAAGGATTGGCTGACGTAGTGCGTTCTGTGTCTCACCAGGTTGAAGAAGTCACCACTACTGTTCAACAGGAGCAAACACACGACTTGTGCCCAGGTGATTGGGTGCTTGTAAAAAAACACGCAAGAAAATCCTGTTTGGAATCTCGTTGGCATGGGCCACACCAAGTGATTCTTGTGACAACAACTGCAGTTAAATGTGGTGGTCTACCTAATTGGGTGCATGCAGCACACACTTGTCGAGTCCCATGTCCACTTGAAAGTACAGAGTCAGTTGAAGGTGAACAAAGTCAGCTTAAACAGACTGAGCATCAAGTAAAGTGGGCACCAGCTACTGGGTCTCATAACACTGTTGAAACTGAAAGAGAGTTAATCCCTGAAGATAACGAAGGACGAAAAGAAAGGGAATCCATTAAGAAACGTTTTGAGACAACTGTAATAGATAGTGTACCAGAAAAATGAGTGCGAAGAGGTGACCAATGGCCCGGAAAAACTGAACAGTCGAAAGATACTTTGGCCAGAAGAATCCTAACCACTGCAGCAGAAGTCTCTATTCAAACTGAACAAAGTGATACAGACGGAGATGAAATTACAGTGTGCAGAACAAAAAGAGCATGAGTTCCAAGTAAAAGGTACGCAGCACCTGAATGGACATATCTGGCTGCTACAAGTGGCTGGGAGAAAGAATTCATTGTGTTTTGTTTCAAAGACATCTCATCATACGAGCCACCCTAAACAAACTATGCAGGAGAAAGAGGGTGCTAAAAAAAAAGAAGAGAGGAGGTTGAAGAAAGGTTGAAAAAATAAGGCCGTAATCAGACGGATACACAAGCTTTGCTAATTTAGTTATTTTTATATTAGTTTTGATGAGAATTTATAAAATGGATGGTTCCGAGACTGAAAGTCTACCTAGACAAAGGTGTTTATGTACTTGTTTTTTTATGTATTTTTGTTCTAATATTTGTCTTGTTAGTGTCCATACTAATTGTGCCTCATTTTGTTTGTCCTGTTAAGTCTACTAAAGAACATGTGAGCGTGACTACTGAATTAACAAAAGTCCTTGGAGAAGATACAAATATTAAAAAATTAACAGGAAATGACTTACATCAAGATAAATCAATGAATGACTTTTCATTAAATGTTTTTACCAAACTCTTGTATGAATAAGTTGATACTATGGATGCAAGAGATTGTTATGTGTGCATGCAATTACCCACGTCTGTCTCTGATGGGGTAACTTACCATCACCTTCCTTTAACATATGGAATCTCTTGTAATGTATTAACCAGTTTATTCTATGGCAAGGAGCAGTTTCAATATTTGTATTCAAATTATGATCTAATTTTTTCTGAAGTACTTATTAAGAAGAACATGAACATAGTGGCTAGTGTGAAAAATGCTGAAATAATGGGTGAATATTTTCATACTACTAAGCCAATTGATACTGTATACGCGCATAGAAACAATGAATTTTACGAAGTGTAGAAATAGAGTTTATTAACACCGTAGAGGATAGACGAGAAGAAATTAAAAGGAAAGCTGTAGAACAGAAATCTAGAATGCCTCCTTGGGCTCATAAGGAGGGTGATTACAAGAAAGGTGAGACTTATGCTGCAATGACTTTGGACTGGCATCACAAGGGAAAGCACTGCATACTAAGACAAAAATTGAATCAAATAATATATTCATTGGTTCCAGTGATTGTGAACACACCTTCCTAATTACAGGGGGATTGGGATTAAAAGGTGGTACTGATCCAGTTTTCCCAGGAGTGTATTTTGTATGTGGTAAGAATGCTTATTATAAATTGCCTAAACATTGGTATGGATGTTGTTATATGGGTATTGTTTTCCCAAAAATATACCACGAGGATGATCATCATGGAACCAATTAAAGGAAACTAACACAAAGAAAAAGGGGAATAAGTGCTGCAGAAATTGTGGGTGATATATTTGGTGCGATAATACCTTCAGTGGGTGTGATTTTGAACTCACATAAAATTAGAAAGCTGTCTACAGTGGTTGATCATTTGTCAACGGATACCACTGGTGGGTTCTTAGTGATTGATACTGAAATGGTTGCTATTAGATCAATGGTTTTGCAGAACCGGCTTGCGTTGGATGTATTGTTGGCAAAAGAAGGCGGAGTCTGTCGCATGCTGAAAATTCAACAATGTTGCACTTAAATCCCTGACAAAAGCAGAGACTTACAGGGATATATCAGTAACATTACTAACCTGAGTTATGATTTAACCGAATTAAAAGTTGATGGTGCATGGGAGAAACTTGGTAAGGGTTTTTCCTCTATGGGAAATTGGTTTGTAGCACTGGGTAACAGTCGAGTGGGACAAATACTAACACCATTAATAGCTGTTGCTAGTGACATAATAATTATAGTACTGATATATAGATGTTGCAAACGCAAAGTAGAAACAAAACAAAGTCGAGGTAGAAAGAGGAAAAGGTCTGATATAGAATTAGAAGACAGAAAAGGTACTTATTATGAAGTGATGCAAGACGTAGAGGGTGTTAGGCTGAAACAAATGAAAACAAGTGCATACTATGATAATCAGATTGTAATCAGATTATTAGAGATTGTGTGATGGCTTGATTCGCCATCAGAGAAGGGATTGATGGAGCGCGATTATTTTAGTGTGTTGCGATCAATTCCTGCTCATTGGGTGTGATACTAATATATACTTAAAGAAACATGACTGACAGAGTGTTTCGAGAAACACGTGAAAGTTTAAAACTGCATCAGAAAAGCATGCAGAAGGGTCACAAACTGGTTTGAGATTAAGTCGTTCATAACTGAGAGAGAAAAACATACTAATGTGCTAAAAAATAAAGTGAAGTGTAATAATGAAATATTTAGTTTTAGCAAATATGATTATGAAAATGCTCAAGTAAAATGATTCCTGCTTATGTTTTTTCCCATATGTAAAGTTGAAAGAAAGTGCTTGTTCATTTATTAATGAATCATAATCAGACTATGCTTATAAATTTAATGAAATGGTGATCTTATATTATTTCTTATGCATTTTTATTTCTTTAAAAAAGTTTTCAATATTAGCTTGTTTATTCATTAGAAAATGATTATTTAGTGGTTTTCCATTGTAGGCCTAAAAATTTAATTTTGTCCTTCATTATTTCCTACGAATAGACTAGAAAAATGCTGACCTGATTGTACGGTAACTATGAGTATTATTGCTGAAATGTATTTCCTACAGTTTGAATAATGAACATCCTCTCTGTTGCAAGTTCGGAAGAGAGCATGTGGAGCGGACATGCTAAGTTACAAGTGTATTTTCCTATTTCCGAAGGGAAGTGATATTGTACATTCTTAGCAAACAGTGAACACTAAACAAAGGTAATATGTGAGGGTTCCAGACGCTTTGGGTTAGAGAACGATCATACCACGATCGTACCATGGATTTTTGACCAATAGAAATCAAGCAAACAGCGCAAAAGTTACCCTGTGGAAAAGGACGTGTGCGGCTATTTTCCTTGCAAATCCTGGGCCTGACATGCTGTCCTTCTGAACTCGGATTTCCTTGAACTGAGCTCTCCTGATTACTTCTGCACTTTACCGGCTGGTGAAGTCAAGCGGACTAAACCCTTTCAGCTGAAGGGTTAATGACTCAAGCTTTTGCACGCTGTGTTAAAGCGTCCTACGGAGTCCATTCTTGTGTCCTGGTCTTGATAAATCTACAACCGAATCTTTGGTTCGTATGATTCTCAATTGCATACTGTAATTGCATTGTGTATTTTCTCTCTCCCTCTCACCTTTCCACAAGGTACTTAATTAGTGATGTATTTGCTCTGAACTGTGATGTTTGTGATTTTACCTGTATACAAATGAATAACCATTATTAAATAATTCTAATGTATTTTTTGTGCTTTGACCATTCATCTTGAAGTTTGATAAAGGTATCTTGATAACTATTTCATGAGTTTGTCCTTACTTATTGATGATATTTTTGATATTATAGGAATATTGCTATTAGCTAAGCACTTCTTTATTACAGGTTCTCATGACGGAGTGACTTTCCGTCTCTTGTTATCTGAGTCCCTATTAACTCATACAAAGATCTATCAGACGACCTTGTGGTTTGTGAATGTTTATAGAGTTTCTATGGGCCAAACTCTGTGTTATTGTGAATTGTGAAGCTGTGAATTGAGTTTACGATGTGATGGGAAACTCATGTTTGAGCCCACAAATTATACACCGCTTCCGCTGGATCACTATGATATTTATGAAGCAAACAATATTCCCAAAAGGGATATCCTGGTGCTAGACAGTTATCCAGCCTGGACTCCATATGCACCAAACACCAAGAACCAATAAGGGAATAGCCACATCTTCAGCTGCCGTTCAAAAAGTCAAAATGTCAGAAGTCGAGTGTAAATAAAGAGGAAGAACATTCCAGTGGAAGGCAGACAAATAGGTAAAGGAGAGGCCATCCATTCAAGATCTCCTAATTCACCTACAGTAATTGATGGCCTGACTGGCGGATCGAAGGGCTCTCACTGGGTTGTGAAAGACAACTCATATATATTTTTATATAATAACATCTGCCTCGAACAATAATTTGGGCCTGGTTTATATTTTTCAGATAATAGCACACTACTATTTGGGATGTATTATAGCCCTCATTCAATAATGATTGCACAACAAGAAATATTCTTAAATTCTGAGCCACGGTACTTAACCAGCCAGGTATGTTGAATGAATGAATGAATGAATGATAGAACTTGTCCCAGCACTAAATTGTGTACAGGTAGGACTGTGACATTAGAGGCTGAAAAGGTATTTTTTCAGTAGTTTGCGAAAGGCTGTCTCATTTGACATGTTTCTGAGATGTACCAGTAGATAGTTCCAGATCGAGGCCACACAAACTGAAATGGATGAACCACCACGTCTTTATCTTTTAAAACGAGAGACTACTATCTATCGAGCCTTTCCAGAGCGTAGGGCACTGCCAGGGGAATGAAGCTGGATTCTCCTATTCAGATAGTGTGGCCCTACTCCATGCAGGGTGCGGTGGGTAAGCAATAAAGCTTAAGAGGGGGGGGCAGAGCCATACCTTGGTCATCAAGTTGACCAACCAGGAGAAGGATTAGGCCCAAAGAGAAGGATTTCCATCTCATCTGGATTACATTGCAGTTGATTTACTCTCAGCCAGCTGATGACCGCCCTGATACATGCGGTAAAGGATTCTTTAGCTGAATTGGAAGCTCCCTCATATGAGAGTAGAAGCTGGGAATCATCAGCGTAAGAAATAATCTTAATACCATATGACTCCTCTAGGAAGGCAAGCAAGGACATTTAGATGTTAAACAGCATGGGGCTTCATACTGAACCTTGAGGTATTCCACACTTCAGAGTTTTTGCAATGGAAAAATGGGGTTTCATCCACACTGACTGTTCTCTAGCAATCAAAGAAAAGCTAAGCCACTTCAAAAGCCAATCCGCCCAGTACGATATCTGCCAGATGTTGATTGCAATATATCATGGGAGACGATGTTGAGTACCCCAAATAGATCTAATAGAATTAAGGTGGCATTCTTCTGACCCCGGTCCAATGTCAACTTAATGGAGTCCGTAATTTTTAGCAGGGCAGTTTCTGTGCTATGATGTGCATGGAAACCAGATTGGGATGAGTGAAGAAAATTGTGGGTTTCCACAAGCTTGAAAGTTGTCAATTGATTGTAATATTTTTGAGTCTTCAGGAAGGAGAGAAATCGGTCTGCAGGTAGAAAGGACCATGCTATCATCATAAGGCTTTTTTTAAAAAGGGATGATGCTCGCCTTATTCCATGCATCAGGGACAATGCCCGTCTGCATGGAGGAGCTGAATAGACTGAGATAGATTGGACAAATAATGTCAGGAATCTGTCTCAAAATGTGAAGGGGGGGGAATGGGTCTAGCGAATAGCCTGATTTACAGTTCATAAAGCATGCTTTCAGCTCCTCCCTTTCAGGTGGTAAAAATTGTAGGAGCTTGTTTTTAGGGGGCTGGGCCAGATTCATGGGGTATAATTCAACGAGGGAGGTAAAATTGGATGATGATAAATTCAACTCTATTTTAACAATTTCACTTGAAAGAAGTCACTTAGCCTATGGCATAAATTTAGATTAGATTTGAGGATTGTCTTTTAGGGTCCATAATGTGGGATACAATTTTAGAGATCTCCTTTGGACTATCAGTGTCTGCACTTCTGAGTGTAGAAGATACTTCGGGCCACTTTAATGTTATTGTGGCAATTGCCTAAGGCTTGTTGATAAGATATTTTGGCAACGTCCCGATACTGTCTTCTCCAAAGTCTTTCAATGCTTTCTTTCTGCAGAAAGTTCAGGGGTGTGCCAAGGGGCTGATGGAGTAAGCTTCTGTAAACGTTTTCCTTTTTCAGGGGCTACAGCATCCGCAGCATCAGTGAGCCATTGGTTCACTGCTGTAGTGCCCTGATTGGTTTCACCTGATAGTACGGGTCCGAGTCTGGCTGTAAACAAATCTGTCAACATTGGTCAGGGCATGAAAGGCCTTCGTTTGGCTGGGGGAAGCTGTGTGGTCAATCAGTGTTTCAACAGTCTTAGGGACAAATTGTATAACGTCCACGGTGTCACAAAGCGTGGCATGTTTTCCTTTGAATGGTGTTTAATACCATTACTGATTTAGGGCATGACTCTATCTGAGCCAAGGGTGGCTCCTGTTGTGTAAGTTAACTTTCCGAAAGGCAAGCCAATGGGGACCTGCCATTTATTTTTTCACAGTGCATTTGATTTTAAAGATGACTTTCAAAACATATTTTTTGGGGATAGAGTATTCCTTGACATTTGGAATTGAGTACCTTCTATGCAAATACAAAGACCAAAAGCGTTACTCCATCATGATGTGACATATATCCATACACATATTTACAAGTCTCATACTGCATAATGAACTTGTAATAAGGTGGACGTCCTAACTATGACATTGTCATGGAGCAATTTGTCCAAAAAGTACACTCTCTGCACCAGAGTGTGATACTTAATAACATCACACAACACTGAGTCAAATTAAAACAAACATATCCATTTAACAACTAAAAACATAACTATGCTCCCGATTTTGAGTTTGTTTGACATGTTACTTCATCACAACGTGACAGATACCATGTCCACGCTAATACAAGTTAAATAGAATATAATGCACTTGCAATAAGGTGGACAGTCAAATTTTTGTCAGAGTAACATGTCCAACAAACTCAATGTATGTTGAATATAATTCTGATCATAAATACATACTGATGTTATGTAAATTGTGGTGTTTTCCATTGCAAGGTTATTAATAGCATTTTATTGTGTTTTCTAATCTCCCTTCAGTGGTTCCCAATCTGTACACTGCGGTATCCCAGTGTGCTGCCAACGCACACCAAGCACACAGTTTGGGAACTGACATGAATTTGGCTGTTAAATATATCTTTCTGAAACACAGAGCTCCAGTTTCACTCCCTCAGCTCTCTCTGGCCAGTATGTGACAAGTGAATATTAGGCCAGTCAGCTGAGGCAGATGAAAGAAAGCATTTCAGTGCATAGTGTGCAATTAAAATGTCAAAGACGAGTCATTTATGATACTCAGGGGTACTTTTCACCAGTTATCACCAAAGAAAATGAATGAATTCACATATACCAGTTGCATGCTAAGTTATAAAAACATGCACAGGCTATCTGAAGTGTTCAACATTCATAAGAGGAGGGCATGACATCTGCAGTATTCAATGCTGGTTGATGTTTGACTTCATTCAAATTGCAGAAGAAGTGAATATTTTGATGCTTATTTCACTAAAAACAAATAAACGTTTCTTAATCAGAAGCAGGAGACTGAAAGCAAATGGCATTGGTTAGAAGCACAAGTTCAGACTCAAAGGTCAGAACCTAAGGGGTAAAAACTTAGGCCAAAGTTCAGAACAAATGTTATGTTATGCTATGTTATAGCGATTTGTACAGTGCACAGCTACTCAAAAGAGTGTCCCGGTGCTCAGACTAAGGGCACCTAGACTGACTGCATAAAAAGCCACGTTTTCAGTTTCTTCTTGAAAACAGCGAGCTCGCTGACTAGATGGAGGTCTCTCAGGAGTCTATTTCAAGTGAGCGGCCCTATAAAGGAGAAGGATCTACTGCCCACTCTAAGTCGGTGGATCCAAGGCACTCTTGCCAAGTGAGCGGAGGAAGATCGCAGAGTCTGAGCTGGGGTGTATTTGTAAATCCTCTCTCTGAGGTAACCAGCACCAGAGTTGTGCAAGGCCTTATACATTAATACCATGCCTTAAATTGTACCCTCTTTTTTACAGGGAGCCAATAAAGGGCCTTTAGATGGATAGACATGTGAGTCCTAGGTGGGAGTTTGAGTAGGAGTCTGGCTGCTGAATTCTGCACCACCTGGAGTCTGTTGAGAAGGTACTAAGGGAGTCCAAGACAGAGGGCATTCCCATAATCCAGTCTCATCGTGATCAGAGCCTGAATAACCTTTGTGCCGGGCGACTCAAACAGGAGAGGTAAAAAAAAAATTTGCATATGGAGAGTGCTGAAGCAAGAGCAGATTAAATCTTGTATCTGTGGTTGGAAGGAGAGGATGCTATCAATTTTAATGCCAAGATTCTTCACTGAGTTGGAAGGGGGCCTGGCTGAGGTGCATCATTAGGCCAGCAGGTTCTCAGCAAATTAGGGAAGGCATCTCCGAAGATCACAATCTCCATCTTTTCCAGGTTGCATTTCAGTTGGTGCCGGGCCAACCACTGAAACACCCTGGCGAGACATTTTGAGATGAGCTCTCTGTCCAGCTCCTCTCCCTTACCACAGGAGAAGAGAAGCTGCGTATCATCAGCATAAGAAATTACTGCACATAAAGTAAACTAATGCCACTGATGAAACAGAACGTGGAGGCCCAAACCAAAAGAATCAAGGTCCAAAAATGTGGCCAAACCGAGGTGACAGAAAATAAATTGGTAAAGACGAGTGTGTGGTGGGAGAGACCTAGGAGGGACACATCTGGGAGCCCAGAGAGGAGCTGGCACAGCACTGATGGCATTGTCATCTTGGAGCTGAGAGAGAGGCACAGGTAGCATGCTCCCATCACCTCAGACCCCAGAAAGATGCTGAGAGTGCATTATTGGGAACCAGGAGCAGCTTGCGGTACATTAATGGAAGCCCTGAGCTCTATTGACAGGACCAGGCTCTCTCCACACACCCTCGGCTCGGTGGGGGGGGGGTGAGTTTATCCGAGACATAAAGTGGCTGCTCCCTGCTGCAGTGCCAAGTGTCCTGACAGGAGGCACAGACAGGAGACTTCAGATGCACACTTAGGGAGCCTGGTGGCACCGACGCTGGAAGACGCAATGACAGGACTCGGGGCAGGGGAGAGTCAGAGTCGTGGGGGTGGAACAGTCAGGGAGCTCGAGGAATCAAACACTGGGGGCAGGGGAGAGCAGACAGAAGATTCATAGACAAGGTGTGTCTGCAGTGACTTGAGGCATGTGTGTCCACACATGAGGCTTGAAGAATGAGACAGGAGGCATGAGGGCATAGACAGGAGACATGAGGGCAGAGACAGGAAGCCTGAGGGCACAGACAGGAAGCCTAAGGACACAAAAGGGAGGCATGAGGACACAGACAGGAGGCATGAAGACACAGACAAAAGGCCTGAGGACACAGACAAGAGGCCAGAACGCACATTCAAGAGGCATGAACACACAGACAGGAGGCAAGAGCACATAGTCAGAAGGCAAGGACACACAGGGTATAGGCAAAAACAGACAGAGGGCATGAGGACACAGGTAAGATGCAAGAACACATATTCAGGAGGCATGAGGACACAGACAGATGGCATGCATGATAATGCAAAGTCTGGAGTTAGGAAGGAGCAGACAGGAGACATATGGAAAAGACACTCATAAAGGACAGAGTTAAAAGGGAGCAAGCCAGTTAAGGGCTTACCTGGTACCATCACAATGGAGGCAATAATGTGCAAAAACAGAAAAAATAGACAGCAGATGCAGACTTCTCTATCAATGCACCCAGGATCTGAAACAATATTCCTGCATCTATCAGGGCCTTGAAAACCCTGATCAGGAATGAGCTAAAGACACACCTTTTCAGAGATCTCTATATCACAATGCAGTAACAGTTCACTTCTCTGAGAACCCAGTGTACCTCCAACCAGTTCTGATACTGCATGGAACTCCACAGTGGAGTGGATAGGATTACATCTATGATTCTAATACCTTCATCTGATTCATCCCAATTATTTTCAGGGAGAAAAATGGAAGTACTCCCTAGGTTGGGCTTGCAACCCCCCACCTGTCCTAACAAAAAAAGTAGCATAATGTAGAGCCGAGGCCAATGCCCAATAGGTCAACGGAGCCACGGGTCGAAAAAGTTTGGGAACCACTGTCAGATCAACTCCATCAAAAGAAAAAGATCTGGCGGGCCATTGCTAGAACAATGCACCAACAGGTGTCTGCACACACTGCAGGAAAGTTTCGGAGGACATTCGGCGGTGGACCCAGCTCATAGCCTTAAACAAATCCAGAAGGTCCTTCAAGCAGAAAAAGTGGATGCGGAGGTCACTGACCCACATGATGCCGCATAGTCTGGAAATGGTCTAACCTGATTTGGATGGGGAGATGAATGCCATAGAGATGTGACAATGGGGTAAGTTTATTCACATGAAAAAATATGTATGGTGTTTTTAACACCCCTTTACATTTTTCAGTTTGGAATATTATGTCATCTATGCTATGCTAGGGGATTTATAGGGTGCATGGCGCCCTGAGGCCAGATGTTTAGAGGGTCAAATCTTGAAAACTCAGATCATTGTTCAAGGACTGAATGGCCAGAGCTTGGTCACATTAAAGAGAAAGGACCTCCTTCCACTTCTAGCTCTTTTAGTAGTGGGAGCGGTGGCTAGGTGTGCATTGGTTGATCTAAAAAGCTTCTCCCTCTGTGTAGATCAGCTCCATCAAAAGGAAAAGATCTGGCAGACCTTTTCTAGAACAATGCGCCAACAGGTGTCTTCAGGCATCGCAGCACCCACTGCTGGAAATGTTGGGAGGACATTCAGCGGTGACCCGGCTCATAAGTTCAAACAAATTCAGAATGTCCTCCGAGCAGAAAAAGTGGATGCGAAGGTCCTTCACCCACATGATACAGCATAATCTGGAAATGGTCTAACCTGACTTGGACGGGGAAATGAAGGCCGTAGAGCAGGGACAAGGGGTAAGTTTATTCACATGAAAAAATATGTATGATGCTTTTAACACTTCTTTACAATTTTCAGGTTGGAATATTATATCATCAACGTCAATTATAAACTTATTTCCCTATTACATGTATAATAGGGTATAATAGTCTTTTAATTCAAGGGATGATATATCGACTTACGTCAGTCACTGAATAAGCACAAAAAGCCCATCAATCAAGCTCAGTGCTATTAGCGTTTTAACTAATAAAGCTTTAATAAATTTGTGCCCATTGCTTGCATCCTAACTTGAATGGCCATGTCGATGTGTACTAACAGATGTATGCGTAACCTACATAACAAGCACAGATGTCCCACATGCATTCTAAGAAAATTCCATAGGATAAAATTAATTTTGGTTTATTTTGTGATTAATTTCTGGACATATTCATCCACCATCTTTTGACCATGGTTGGGGCGCCTGTTGAGAGCCTCCATCTGTTTCTCTAGGGCTACCTCTTTCCACTCTTTTGTAACAAGTCACGATTGGAAGGTTCACAAATCCACCCGTAGTGATTTTATTTCTTGACTTCTTGCCTTAGTGTCTTCTCAAATTGATCCCATTGTGGTTCAGATTGAGGTTAGTTCACCCATCAGGGTTTCCAGAGTAATGTCCGACATCTTCCCAAGAGATCCTTTTGATTTGCTTGTGATTTCCTTGGAAAAGAGAAGTTGGCATGATGTTTTCTCTTTGGGCATCTTTTTTTCAATAATCTTTTTATTTAAGGTAGGGAAACAATAAGAAAAGAGAGGAAAAGAAAAGAAAAAAGAAAGCACAACAAAACAGCACCGAGAAACATCTTAAGCAGTTAAGTCTGGTGTCATTTCGGTTTAGCAACACAGCAATATTCACGCAGGGAGTCCCTTTTTGTTATTCGATTGGGACCCGTCTGGGGGCAAGGGGGTAGGTACACAGCCCTCCTTGTGCATCATTCTATTTGCCCCAAACCTTAACCTTAACCCATTTCCTAGGGGAACCCCTGTTAACAGAAACAGTTTTTTCTACCACCATATATGTGTCCATTACTTTTCCCAGTCCTTGAGGCTCGGGTCCCTGCTGCTCCCTGCTGCTCCCCAATTTCGAGCTATATTTCGTTAGGCAACAATCAGCCCTAAAGTCATCCAAATTTTCCCCATTGTCGTGATATTTGATTCTTCCCATATATTCAGGAGGGACCATTTTGGTGTTGGGGTAGCCGATGCATCCCATACCTCATTTATCTTGGATACCACTGCCTCCCAATAGGATTTTATGATTGGGCATTCCCAAATAATGTGAAAGACGGTGCCCTTTTGATTGCATGCTCGGCGACACTTCTCAGTTGGTGTTCTGCCCATTTTCAAGAGTGTGGTGCAAGTGTAGTAGACCCTGTGTAGTATCTTAAGTTGGATCAGCCTGAATCCTTAATGGCCTTAATGGCAACTTCTGTAGGTGAGGCTAACGCCTCCGACCCTTCACCATCATCTAGGCCTCCTATGTTAAGTGACCATTTTTCTCGCAGTTGCAAAAGTGTGTCAGGTAAATTATTTGTGAGTTTTCTGTATGTGAGCGAGAGCGCTTTGGGAGTCATATGGCCATTAAGCAGTCGATTTTCGAGTGGGGAACCATCTGGCAGGTCGTCTCCCGCAGGGATGGCTGATTGCAATGCGTGTCTAATCTGCAGGTAGTGGAAGAGTTTAATTCTTATATTCCATATGGAGGTCAGCAAAAGAGAGTACCGTACCCCGCACCCATAGGTCCCCGATCTTTGATTGGCCTATAAGGTCCCATTTATCGAATCCCGGGTATTTTCCCAGTGTCCCTAGGGCCTTCGCGTCCCACAAAGGGGTGTATTGTGTCAGTTTGTTTTCCCATCCTAGCACTTTATGGGCTATGTGCCAGAGTTTCATTATTATGTTTGTGGGGTTCTTTTGTTTTGGGTTTGGAGGCAACGTATACAGGGCCCTTAGGTATCCACCAAACATTTTCAAACGGTCCATCCGGATCAAAGGTTCGTCGTCAGATAGGTATACCCATTGGTTGATAGTGGTTAATTGTGCTGCTCAGTAGTACCTCTGTATGTCAGGTAGGGCGATTACTCCATCGTACCACCCCTGTGTTAACTTTTTAAGTGTGATCCGTGCTGATCCTCCATCCCATAGGAACGTCAGCAGCACAGAGTTTATTGTCCTAAAGTATTTCGCAGTGACGGGATATGGTGCATTATGTAGGGCGTAGAGGAAACGAGGAAGTGCCATCATCTTAAAGAGGGCTGTCCTCCTGAGGAGAGATAATGGGAGCGACCTCCACGGTTGGACATCTGTCCTCATACTCTTTAGAGGTGGGAAAAAGTTTTTAGTAAAAAATTGGGTGAGGTTCGGGATGGCAAAAATTCCCAGGGATGTGAAGCCGTATGTGGTTATTCGGATTGCACAACCCTTGGGCACTATGGGCGGGTTGCCTTGCAGTATGTATAGTAACGATTTCACCCAGTTGATCGTGTATCCAGATACTCGGTCGAAGTTCTCAATTATATTTATGACCCCGGCAAGGGAGCACCTAGGCTCTGCTAGATAAAGGAAAATATCATCTGCATAGAGCGATATCCTGTCCTTCCAGTGTGTCATCCAGCGAAGGCCCAGCAATATGGGGTCCACACGGATCCATGCGCGAGTGGCTCCAGGGCTAAGGCAAATCAGAGGGGTGAAAGCGGGCATCCTTAATGGGTGCCGTGCCGTAATGGAAAGGTTCTGGAGGTTTCTCCATTAACCGCCACCTGGGCCAGTGGCTCAGAGTAAAGAAGTTGCACCCAGCCGAGAAACTGCAGATCAAACCCCAGTTTCACTAATACTTCGAATAGATATGGCCATTCATTGGTGTCAAACGCCATACAGGCATCCAGGGGCAAGATGACTACATCTTCATGTATGTATTGCACCCTGCTGAGCACTCCATGCAGTCTCCTGAGATTGAGCACAGTACTTCTCCCCAGCATGAATCCGGACTGGTCCGCATGCACCAGTCCGGTAATCAATTTTAACAGACGGGAGGCCAGTAGTTTTGCCAATACTTTGGTTTCAACATTTAGGAACGATAGGGCCCTATACGAGGCACAGTCTCCTGGGGGTTTCCCAGCTTTGCAGATAGCTATAATGGTGGCTGTTCGCTGGTCTCTCGGGAGGATTCCCTGTTCCCTACTTTTCTCCAGCATCCCCAACAAGTACGGGCTAGTTTTTTGGCGTTGAATTTGTAGAGTTCTACTGGTAAACCGTTGGCTCCTAGCACCTTGCCGATTTTTAAGTCATGGATTGCCTGTATTATTTCCTCTTGGGTAATGTCCTCATCGAACTCGTGACAATCTTTCTCTTTGGACATCTTGGTGAGGGAAGGAACGGGATTCGGGGTGTAACAATAGGCCACCTCACTTTGTCCTGTGAGTCCTCCCATGGAATTGGATATTGGGTCATACACTACCCAGAGCAAAGGGTGGATGTGCCATTGCACTGAATGCTCATTTGAGACTATCACATCAAGTGGTTGTTCAGCCTCTAGGCATCCCCTCCCTGGCGAGGACAAAAGAGTTCCCATTGACGGCCGTATGACCACAAGAAATGTCCTAAGGGTAGACAGTATTACACTGAACATCACTGCGCTGCTTTCCCTCCCGCAATATGTTGGTTCGGGCAGACCTCTTAGCGTCTATAATAGCAAATGGCATGAGAGGCGGGCCCACCCTGATTTATTCATTGCAGCATGGAGGAGCCCTCCTTATTACCAGTTGTATGTGGGTCAGGTACCCCATCTTCAAAACTATAGATCAGACCCTGAATATTAGGTGATTATTTGTTGACTCTACATTAAAACCAGGAAGGAGATCCCATCTGCGGCCTTATAAGTAACATAGGAAATAATGTCATTGTAGCATTGTACATGGGATATCTGGCACATTTCTGATGGAGCAGCACCATAAAAATCTGGAATCCAGACCCTTCTTTAGGTGGGTCATGTGCCCCAAACTCCTGTGGTGCATGTAAAAAGTGTTGGACATGCTCATATTTCTATTACACATGATTTGTTGCCACTACTGTGCTATTAATCATATTCTGTGACATAGATGGCATCCGTTGGCCGTCACTTACGGGTGAATTTTGCATTGGCCATTCAGGTTCGGGGCAAGTGTATAAACACACTATTGTCACAAAAGTGGCCTAGACATTAACAAACACACATGTTTTATTTGAGTCAAAATATGTGTTACATTTGTAGCAGAGTATCCATCAAACTTTATAGCTCTGACACATTGTTTTTGATAGCTAAACAATTGTGCATACTTAGGAAATGTTAGCTTTTATTAGTACCTTAACAAATAATGTGCATGATTTTGTGTTTTGTAAATGGGTTCTCTGTCACATAGGTGACCAATATGCCATCCGCCTTATTACAAGTGCTATATAATATAATGCACTTGTAATAAGGTAGACAGGATTTCCAAGATGTTTGTGACGGAGCAACCAATCTATCAAAATCAGGCCCTTCATGGTGTCACACTGTGTGCCCTTTCTTCAGATTATTAACCTACAACGTATAAATTGTGGAGCTCTTTGATGTGAATACATTCTGTTATTTACCTATGTAGTATGTAACTGATGTGTGCATATGTCTGCTTTCAGCTTCTTACAGAGCAAGCGACAGAGATAGTGGCTGCACTTTGGGTCGGAGCGAAGAGGAGGGCTACTGGGAGTCAGAAGGTGAAACCAACCAACACCGAGGGACCCAATGGCAGTGAGGATGAGAGGGGTGGCCAGGAGGTCAGTTCAACATTTGATTCTGAGGCCCATGTCTCTAGCCAACCCCTTGTAATGATGTCTGAAACATAACAAGCCACTTCTCCTACGTGCCCAACCCCAGTGTTCGCCACAGCAACACCCTCACTCCGGTCCCTTGGTACCAAGATAGCACCAAGTCTGAAAATGGACTGAGGTCTCTTTCACCCTGGGCACCTCTCCCCCTTCTCTCATCTCACCAGCACTGGTGTCAGAAGAGTCACTGGAGCTTCTTAAGATCCTCTCTGTGGGGCAGAGGGAATTACTGCATTCAAACCAATATGTCAACCAGCAACTGTCTCAATGACAGTGACAGACATCCTGGATGACGTGCTCTGCCCTGTCTGACAGACAGACACATCATGTCTCTGCTAGGCATCCTCTGGAACAAGTGTTTTCAGCACCCTTATCCCTATTCTTCCTTCTGATTCCATTCCAACCCCTGAACCCATTCCATACTGACCCTATTCAAAGCCCTGACCTTGTTCCAAAGCCCACCCCAATTTCTCCTTTGACCCAGTTCCTCCACCTTCCTCTACTTTTCTACCTGTCCGTAAATCACCAACACCCTAACCTCACCATTCTGAGAAATATTCCTCCCCAGAAACCTCATGCCCTGCCCCCTCTAAAAAAATCTCAAATCCTGATCTGATCCTGAATAATGAAGCGGCCTATTACTGCAAAGGTGTGGTGGCAAGCTGAAGGCCCATAGGTAAAATAAATAAAACTGTGATACAACAACATTTTTCTTCCCTACCTCAAACTTTGATTTGGATTATTTTCATGTTGAAGACTTGTTCTTCCAGAGATATAAGATTTTGTTGTTTCTTTTTTTTCCAATGTATATAAAGTTACAGTTCCACCTTTTGTGTCTACGTTTACTTTTAGATATAGTTTGTCTTTGAACATGTTGTAATGTTTACCAAATGAGATTGTTTAATGCAATATGTTGCTTTAGTTAATCATTTACTTCCATTTTCATGTCTGGTGATTTCCTCTGTGTTGCATTGTGAGCGATATAGTTCATTCCATATGTGGTAACGGAATTGGAAGTGCTGTTGTTTGGGGCTTGTTTGTGAGACTACATTTAACTTTATTATTTTTGTTTTGAAATGTAGGAATAACGTCAGAGTTTGGGGTTGAAATAGAGCCCATTCCTACACCTACGATAAGTATATGAGTACAATGTCTGGTATGTGATTGTATTGTAGTGTAGTTCCTATTTCCCTAATAGGCTCTGCGCATTGGAATAATATAACCTATAGGCTTGACATAGGACTGAGGTCGGTATGTCCCTATCAAGTATATTAAACTTAATT